>CM053593.1:182950557-182984404 GCA_028646575.1 Pseudocheirus occidentalis
GAGTGTCTCAGCCAATGGCATTCTTCCACGTCAACAGGGAAATTCACACCTTTTCACCATGGGGAATTCACACCTTTTCACCAATGGACAGAGTTCTATACTTAACACTAGGTTACTAGGATCTACTTAACATCTGATCAAACAAATTAATTACCATTACACATACCTGTCATCAAATTATTATAGTACTTCAGTGTTCATTCCTGTTATCTACATATCTTCTTAAATGAAGTAGTTGTTAATGCCTTTTTATTTTCCATTGGATGTACACTACAGGAGTAGAAGTCAAGTGTTTACCATGTGAGTCTTGCAGCACTAAAAATATTTTGAATGATGTTATAATGGCAATTTGTGTATGAAAAGAACCTTAAATGGAACATTGTTTTTGAGAACAAATGCCCCACCCCCACAAAATTGGCCATGTAGCAATAAAACTTGTGGCTTGTTTAAAAAAAAATTCAGGAATTCTTACAAAGAAAAAAAGATGATAGGGCTCTGAAGGGACACAAATATGATTGCTTACTAATGTTTACCTTTTTATATTTCATTCTACTGCTGTTTTTGCCTTTTAAAGTTTCTATGCAGCTCTGGTCTTTCTATCAAGAATGCTTGGAATTCCTCTATTTCATTAAAAAACCCTTTTTTCCCTTTGTAGGATTATGCTCAGTTTTGCTGGGTAAGTTATAGATAGTAAGCCTATATCTTTTGCCTTCTAGGATATTATATTCTAGACTCTCTGTTCGTTTATATATATATTCATGGCTGCTAAATCATCTGTGATTATGACTCTGGCTCTTCAGTACTTGAATTCTTTTTTTCTGGCTGCTTGCATTTTTTTCCTTTGATCTAAAAGCTCTGAATTTTGGTTATGATATTCCAGGGAGCTTTCTTTTGGGGGTTTCTTTCAGGAAGTGAAATTTTCCTTTTGCCTTCTGGTTCTGAGTGATCTGGTCAGTTTTCTTTTGTGATTTCTTGAAATATGGTATTTATGTTCTTTTTCTGGTCATGGTTTTCAGGTAGTCTAGCGATTCTTAAATGATCTTTACTTGTTTGTTTTCTAGGTCAGTTGTTATTGCTATGAAATGCATTACATTTTCTTTACTTTTTAAAAATAATACTTTATTCCCCCCCCAATTACATGTAAACACAATTTCTACATTAATTTTAAAAAATTTTGAGTTCCATATTATTTCTTATCATCACCTCTTTCCTTGAGACAGCAAGCAATTTGATATAGGTTTTATATATATATATATATATTTCCATATTGGTAATGTTGTGGAAAAAAGACACAAAGGAAAAAACATAGAAATGAAGAAAGTGAAAAATAGTATGCTTCAATCTGCATTCAGACTACATCAGTTCTTTCTCTAGATGCGGTTAGCATTTTTTATCATGAGTCCTTTGGAATTGTCTTAGATCATTGTATTGCTGAGAATAGCAAAGTCATTCACAGTTGATCATTATATAATACTGTGCTTACTGTGTGCAATGTTCTGGTTCTGCTCACTTCATTTTTTTAACTTTTAACCAGTTAGTAAAAATCTTATTCTGCTCGTCAATTCTTTATGCACAAACACATCATATACTACAACTTGTTCAGCCATTCCCCAACTGATGGGCATCCCCTTAATTTCCAATTCTTTTCCACTACACAGAGAACTGCTATAAATGAATAAGTTACTTTTTCCCCTATGTTTTCAACCTTTTGACTCTTTTAATGTTTCTAGTTGTCTGATAGAGCCCTGATCTATTCTAATTATCAGGGAGTTTGCTGCTTTGGTAAGGTTTTATACTTCTTATGTCAATGTGTTAATTTTCTTTCCTTTCTCCCATAACTCTCATTTCTTTCCCCATTTCCCCCTCTGGTGTGTCTATTTCATTTATTAAAAAAAAAATAGAAAACTCTTTAAAAAGAGAAACAAAAATGCTTTTTTTTTTTTTTGGTAAATTTTTTTTGGAGGGCAATTGGGGTTAAGTGACTTGCCAAAGGTCACACAGCTAGTTTTTGTGTTCAGTGTCTGAGGCCAGATTTGAACTCAGGTCCTCCTGACTCCAGGGCTGGTGCTTTATTCACTGTGCCACCTAGCCGCCCCCAAAAACGATAATTCTTGATCTCTTCCAGGAATTCTGGTTGAGTTTGTACCCAAGCTATGTTATTCTTTGGGAGAAGGAGTGTTGGGCTTGAGCACATGTCTTCTGTGGTTCTGCTGCTGCTCTCTGAGCATTAGATGTAGTGTGTTTCTAGCATTTCCTGGACAGTTCAGACTGGGAATTTGATTATTCCTAAATGATCTCTCTTTGATCTCTTCCTGGGTCAGTTGTTAATATATTTATAGAATTTTCTCTCTTTTTTAATCTGTTAATTTTGTTCTAATATTTCTCTTTGTCTTAGGCAGTCATTGATTTCTGTTGAGATTACAGTATTCTAGTTTTCAAGGACTTAATTACTTGAGTAATATTTACCACTTTCTCTTCTAAGTTACTTATTCTCCTTCCAATTATTTCCAACAGAGCTTTTCTTTCTTTTTTTTTTTTAATTTCACTTCGGTTTTTTTTTCTAGGGTATTTATGTAGTCTGTGAAAAACCCAATTTTTCCCATCAATTCTTGGTTATAGTTTTTATGGAGTCATACTTACAATAATTCTTTAAACTGATCATTGTTTTCTTTGATTTGTTTATCTCCCCAGCTTTAGTTCCTAAATTGGAGCTTTGTCCTAGGGCCAGACTCTGCCCCTTGTTGCATTTTTAAGTGAGGTGGTTGGTCTCACCCTGAGACCACCTCAAGATCACCTTGATCTCACCTTCAGTTCCTATGCTATTCTCTACCTCTAGAGGTTGGGCTTGTCTGGATCTTTGAGGTTGAGAGCACTGGGTCTTCAAGTCCCTTTCATCTTAGGACATTGTATTACTGATCTTGCAAACCCTGGAACTTGGCTGTCCTGATGTAAGTGTTGTGGTATTGAGCTGGACAGCATTTCACTGGTTTACTGTGATCAACATCCATATCCTGGGGCTTTCTCAGGGAGCCCTCAAGCTTCTCTATACAGAGCTCTGCAAACTACAAGTGTACTCCTTCAGTTCTTGCTGGCACTCAATTTCAGAGAATTCTATGATCCTTCAGCTTATAGTTGACTTTTTGTGAGGTTCTGGTGTAGATGTCACTTACTATAGCTGATCATCAGATTTCTTGATTGGTTTTTGGTGTGAGGGTAAACTTTAGAATTTTTCCAGAACTGTAATTTATAGAATTATTGCTGTAAACCAGCCAGTCAGTCTGCCTTCAGTTCAGGCAGCTATACTGATAGGATACCAAAGACCTCTTAATTGACACAAATAGGGCCCTTTTCTCAATCCTTATCATTTTTGGCATCTCTTCAGCCTTTTATTCTTGTTCACATGCTTCTCATGAATATTTTCTGTTCTTACATCTCTATCTTCATTCTCTTCATATCTACCTGATCATTTCTTCTCAGTCTTCTTTCCTGGATCTTTACCAAAGTCATACCCACAAACCATAAAACTATCTTGGTGTGCTCCAAAGTCTGTCCTAAGCTCTCTTCTCTTCTCTTTCTGTCGTTTTGCTATTAGTTTTAATTATAATCTTTATGAAAATGGTTTCCAGATCCATCTATCCAGCGCTAGTTTCTGTCCTGAACTTGTCTCACATCACCAACTATGTTTTGAACATCTTGAATCAGATGTCCTATAGATTCAAAATCTCTAAATAAGAGATCGTTATGTTCTCTTCCCTCTCCTTACCAACCACTAAAGCTTCCCTTTCTAAATTTTTCTATTACCATCAAGGGCATCACAATTCCTCTGGTCACCCAGACCAAATTCAGTATCATCTGCAACATTCACTGGCATTTTATGCCACATATCCAATAGTTGATGTCTTGTCATTTCTATCTTCATAATATCTCCCTTATTTGTCTCCTGAGTTCCAATGACACAGTTACCTCCTACCTAGGCTATTGCCTTGGCATTTTTATTGGTCTCCCTGCCTCAAATCTCTCTCCATTCTAATCCATCTTTCACTCAGCTGCCAAAGTGGTTTTACTAAACTATAGGTCTGACCAAGTCGCCCCCTCCTCCTAAGCATGCCACAAATAAACTCAAGTGTCTCCCTTATTATTTCCAGTATTGAATATAAAATCAGATGCTTGGCATTTAAAACCGTTCACAATCTTACCCTATCCTACCTTTCTAGTCTTCTTATACTATTCCTCACCATTACTCTACAATTCAGCACCTTCTTGCTACTCCTCAAATGTGACTCTCCTTGTGTACCTTTTCACTGACTCCTCCATGCTTGAAATGTTTTTTCTTCTCATCTAAGCAATTGATATCTTCCCTCTGAGATTACCTTCTGTTCACACTGAATAAATTGTGGATGTACAATTTTTCCATGTTCCTGACCCCTATTAGAATTGAGTTCCTTGAGGTCAAGAAACATAGTTTTCCTATCTTTGTATCTTCAGGGCTTAGCATAGTGTCTGACATACGGTAAGCTTGTTGACTGACTTGTTGACTGGTAATTAGCTCTGGCAATTAAGAGTAGAGCTGTGGAGAGGAGTAGGCCCCAACACTTTGGCTAGGAAATGCAGCAGAAACATTTCTAATATCTCTTGTTAGGGGCCAAGTTTGTTCTTTATACTTTTACAACACTCACTTTTGTGATTATTCGTTCAATTTACATTGTTGCAGTAACTGTGTGTGTTATTTTCTTACTTCACGTTGCATCACTTCATATGGATCTTTCCATGCTTCTCTCTACATTCATCACATTTGTCATTTCTTATGGCAAGGTAATCTTCCGTTGCATTTATGTTCCACAACTTGTTTAGCTTTTCAGATGTTTCTAATGCTAGATTCTGTTTCATTAATGAAAAACAGGAAGATTAATGTTTTTGTACCACTAAAGGAAAGATCTGTGCTAAAGAACAGTAAAAGCAATCTGGAAAAGTTGCTTAAATGCAGCAGCTACTTTGAATGGAATAAAAGTATTCTGGCATAAGGTTACAGAGATAGCACCATAAATCAACTTCATCCACAGTAGTAAGCTATTTTCAGTAGAGAAGCTGAGGCTAGAAGTACACAGAGTGCTACAGGATGTTTTCAATGCAGTTAGTTTTACAGGGAAAAAAACCAAGTCTTTCAATAATAGAATCTTTTCAATACTTTGCAGTGAGACAGGGAATGACGTTCAGCTTTTGTATCACATGGAGATTTGCTGATTATCTCCTGGGAAAGTACTTAAAAATTTTAAAGAACTTAAAGATAAGTATCATGATGTAAGTACAGCTAACAAAGTACATTTTCTTCCAAAGGTATGTGGATGCACATATCTCCGTCAGTTAACTTTTTAAGCTATGAAAGCTATTAAAATCAAGTGACTAAAATGAACTTGGAATCAAATCTCCAAATTTCCATGTTACACAAAGCATTAAACCAAGATTTTCAAGACTCATGAAGCATATCCAAATGCATTGTACCACTAATAAACATCATTAAAAATATTTCGTCTTTGTCTTTAAAATTTGTTTTTGTTTATATTTTATAATTTGCATAAACATTATATAAACACTATACATAATTTAAAAATAAGTAAATATAACTTAAATTTATAAAAAGTAAATATATACTAGCAGTGCCTTATGATCTCTTTTTACTAATGGGGTGGGCAATCAAAAAAGTTTGGCAAATATTGGTATAGAGGATGGACTGAAGAGAGGAGAGACTTGATTCAAGAAGACTAATTAGGAGGCTGTTGAAGTAATCCAGAATAAAGGATGATGAGGGCCTGAATTAGGATGGTGGCTATGTGAGTAGAGAGAAGGGAATGGATGTGAGCCTTTTTGAAGAAATGGAATTGATAGGACTTAGCAACTGATTAGATATGAAAGATGAGTGAGAATCTAATTGAGGTTATAAACCTGAATGACTGGGAAGAATGATGGTTTTCTCTGTTGAAAGAGGGAAATTGCTAAGCCTGATGGATTTAGAAAGAAAGACAATGAGTTCAATGATATTGAGTTTGAGATGCCTATGGGGCATCCAGGTAGAAATGTCAAGCAGGTAGTTGAACGTACGTGGGCCTAGAATTCAGGACAGAGATGAGGGCCTGTTGAATATTTATATTTTGTAGTCATCTGCATAAAGATGATAATTGGACACATAAGATCTGATAAGATGACCAAGAGAGAGTGTGCAAAGAAGAGGAGAGGACCTAGAACAGGGCCTTGGGGTTTACCCCTATAGAGAGACAAGAGAGAGAGCTGACACTGCCACAAAGGTGACTGAAAAGGAAGAGAATCAAAACATCATAAAAAAAGCCAATATGTATTTGTGAAACAGCTTTTATAATATAAACATATTGATAAAGTGTCTATCTGTGTGGCTTCTATATATCTAGATAGATAGATAGATAGATAATGTTAACTGAGGCCCAGCTAAGCTAAGTGTGGAGAAGCTCAGCCCCAGACGAGCTGTGAAGTGAATATTCTGGCCACAGCAACCTTTACATACTATTTTCCAAGGAAAAGAGATTGCAGCCTCTTTTCAGCCTCTTAAATTGCGCTGCCTCCCACTTAAGCAAGCAGAAGTGATCATCAGTCAGCAATCTTCTGATGCAAACAGATTGCCATAAATAGATTTCACACTTCAAAAATTCTTAGCATCTTCCAACCTTCCTGTTTCTTGCTTTCTCTTACTCTGCCGGATCAGGCACTGGCATGTGTCTTAGGTCCTCAGTGTGCCATATTGCTGACTCTATGGTTAAATATCTAGGTGAATAATTGTGATTAATAGAATTTAGAAGCTGGAAAGGAACTTAGATCACCTCTAGGTGAAGGATTTTATTGATGGGGGATCTGAGACTCAAAGAAATGATACCAAGATACCAGAAGACTGTTGACCCCTCAGTTGTTAATTGTACACCATAAATCACAGCTTTCCTGAAAAGTTTTAAAGAAAATTCACCTGCTATTTCTATAGGCATAACATGCAAGGAAATTTCCATGAGTCCAAAGATTTTTCAATTTATTTCCTGGTTAGTGTTTTGTTTTGTTTTTTTCTTATGCTTTAAAGTTTTGTGGCTACTGGACTTTGAGACTTGGAGAAAGTCCCAAGAACTGAAAAATCTGTGTCAGTTCACCACAGCATCGCGAAAGATTCCAACAGCCCCACCTGGTGCTCTAGCATTTGTTCTCCCACCACCATCCTGCATTGAGCAACTTGTCAGGGAAAAAAATCAACAGCCCCAGTTAGGAAGCTGCTTCTATTCCCTCACTGGGAGAGCAACTTCTGCCGTTCTAGCAGGAGGGACGTTGTACTACATCCCTCTGCAAGGAGCTGCCGCTTGGATGAGTCTGAACTTCTTCCAGGTGAGTGCCTCTCAAAGATTCAGGACACTTGGACAAACTACATGGGGTCAGGAAGGAGGGGAATGTTCTCCAGACAATTTATTTCCCATTTCTCCTAAATTGCATTATAGGATTTAGAACTGCTGGGGCACTTAGATATCATCTTGTCCAACTGTCATTTGATAGGTGAGGAAAATGAGGTTCAGAGAGACTGTGCGTTGCCCAAGGTTACATAAGTCAGTCACCATCAGTCAAGAAGTGTAAATTAAGTTCTTATTCTGTGCCAGATATTGTGTTAAGGACTGAACATAAAAACAGACCCTTTCCTCAAGGAGCTCATATTTTAGTGGGGAAGGCAATAGGCAAACAATTAGATATATAAAAATTATGCACAGATTGGATGGAAGGTAATCTCAGAATGGAAAATACTAGCAGCTGGGGTGAATGGAAAGGACTCTGCAAAAGGTAGAATTTGACCTCATTCTTGATGGAAGCCAGGAAATTTACTAGTGAAAGTGAGGAGGATATGTATTCCAGGTTTTGGGAGCAGCAATTGCTACAGTCCTAAGATAGGAGTGTCCTGTGTGACAGAGATCAGTCTAAATGCTGGATTCAGAGAAAGGAGTAAAGAATAAGAAGATTGGAAAGGTAGGGAGGGGACAGGTTATAAAGAACTCTAAGTGTCAAATAGAGGACTCTATATTTGATCCTGGAAGTAATAGGGAGTCACTGGAGTTTATTGAGTTGGGGTTATGTGTGTATTGATTCATAACAACATTGCTTTTTCTGATGTAGTGATTTTCAAACAAAAATGGCTGGTTAGTAATCAGTAGATTCCATAGAAGCAGAAGGTGCTATGGATTACCTGTTTGCCCTATCTATTTCTGCTTATCTTCTGTCCACCACCAAAATCACTATAATTAATTAGTATGATGACAGACCAGTGGAGGGGATGATTAATTAAAATGGAGATGATTAATTCAGGCCAGAAACCAAAGTAGAAAACAAAAGTCATATTATCAACATTAATATGAATGTCAACATTAGTTATTAATATTAATATAGATATCAGCATTAATGTAATAATAGATGCACTATTTGATTGCTTTTTGTAGCTAAACTTGTTAGGAGAAATCTGGGGGAAAGGTGGAAAGAAAAGAAAATAGTCAATCAAAACAAATTTCCACATCGGTATTTTTTCTGCACCTTGAATCCACCTCTTCTTTATCAGATGAATAACATAGGTGGTTGGAAACCATGTACTTTCCAAGCCTTCTTAGGCCATGAAGCAGCAGTGTTGCAGCTCGGGTGTCATTACACCAGAGAGTTACAGAAATGGATGAGAGATTATATTAATTGCATGAACTCTGCTGTAGTTCAGACTTGTCTGGTAGTTCAGATTCTAGATTGGAATGAAATAAGACACTGGTAGCCCATGTAGTAGTTAATAAAAGATTTTCTAAGCGTGGGAGAATCCTCAGCCAGGATATAGTACTGGCTCCAGTAGTCTCCCTTGTCTCTATATGGAAACAGATCTGAACAGAAGGGCAAGGTGTGGATTCACAGGGCGATGGGACATTCTGGTGAGTGGGAAAGACTCAATATCCTTATGGGCTATCTTTATGCCCTTGGGTGACCCGGAAGCCTTGTTAGTAGCTCAAATCTTAATGCCCTGGGCCAAGTAAGTCTTTATTTTTGTTGGGTTTTTTTTTTTGAGTAGTACATTTTTTTGTAGTACGTTAACTTGAAACATCTCTTTCTGGAGCAACTGCTCATTGGATGGCTACTACTTTTAGGTTCAAAGGGTACCCTGTGAATACATACTCCTAACACTATAGCACATTATCCCCTTACTATTTTGCTTCCCGTTAGTAGTCAGCTAGCAGGCACAATTGAATCTTATCAAAGGCATTCACTAAGGTAGCATAGTAACAAAACATTTTCTGACACTAATCTGACTCTCCCACATATACAGTGTTCATTGGAATACCATATTTCACTGCATAATTGTTGCAACTGCATAATCATCACACGCTGTTTTTTCAGTCCAAAAACTGGTTTATAACCTTTCATTGCATAATTGTTGCATGGTATAATTCTGTTTGATATGCCACTTAAAAGGTAAATAGAGCACCAATGTATTCACCGGTGGCATATGGATACTCATTTATCTCTTGTGCATTGTGAACTGTAAGCCTAAAATTCTCAGCCCACTTGCATTGTCAGTATATTTCAGAAAGTCGACTTGTGTAATTTGTTTAGAGCACTGCAGTACTAACAATATTGTCACTCAACCCAATAAAAAGCCAAGGGGAATTGAGAGCTGGGGTGGAGGGTGGGCAAAGCTGTCATGAGTAAGCCACGTGATATGGTAAGACTTGCATCTTCCCTGGCTAGCTAAACTGTACAGTTTGCCTGCCAGTGATACATTAATGTGTGAAGCATTTCCTTCTGATTTGGGGTGAATATAAAAACTATTCTGTGGGCATCAAGCTGAAGGTGATTATATTCACTGAACAGCATGGAAACAGCTGTGGAAAGACAGTTTTCAGTGAGTGAAAAATTGGTGGGAGACTGGTGGAAACTAAAAGACAAGTAATACTAGCACAATTTTTTAAAACTTCATATAATGGTCACACTCACTTTTTGGCAAAAAAAAATTTCAGCATAAAAATCTGCAACAATTATGCAGTGAAATACAGTAGTAGGCACAAACTTAGGGCACAGTGGTAGTGACCCAAGTAGCCAAAGCAACTGACAATTCCATAACATCAGAGTCTCAATGTTCTCTCTTTACTTTCCTCACAAAACTTCCTATTGCCAGGACTAACACTTTTTCTTTTGGAGAGGGGAAGGCAGGGAAGTTGGGGTTAAGTGACTTGCCCAAGGTCACATGGTTAGTAAGTATTAAGTGTCTGAGGCTGGATTTGATTCAGGTCCTCCTGACTCCAGGGCCGGTGCTCTATTCACTGAGCCACCCAGCCGCCCTGGCTAACTCTTTCTTGAGTCCATAGCTGACTCTCTTCTTGCTGCCAGAGGTCACTCTTCTTGAAGCCATTTCCCATCTTTGTTTATCTGTCTGTCTGGAATGTGCATCTCTGTTCCCTCAACTGTGCCTTAAACTCTTTTAAACTGATTTTCCAACTGTAGTATAGGATATCTCCCTTGGAGTGAGTAGCTTTGTTATTAGATGCCATAACAGAGGGTAAGCTAGGAGGGGAAAAAATGCATTCCTTCCTCTTTTCCTAAGAGGTAAAGGACTGGGCTATTCCCTGACTTCCGGTTTCTGCTTCACCAACTCTATCTGTAACTGTTGACTGATTTGGACTGACCGCACTTTCTTCATCACCTGGACATGTGGCCAATAATTGTCAAATGTAACTCTCTTCTGACTCAGTCATAGTAAGAAGTACATTAAAGCCCTTTCATCTGTGATTATATCCTGTGGCTTTATCAACTAACCAGGGAGGAAGGGGGAAGATAGCAAATCTTTCTCCCTTATATATTAGAGTCTCCACTTGATGAAATTTAGACTCATTGATAGGTTAAGTGACTTGTCCACATCATATGGTGATTAAGTGGTAGAAGGGGTACTTAGTTCAGTTCCATTTCTGATAGTCATTTACTTGTTCTTTAAGCTCTTTAGAGGAGATTATACAATCTCCTTAGCCTTTCCCAAAGCCTAACACTGATAATTCATATTTATATAGAGCTATGAGGTTTTCAAAGCATTTCCCCCACAGCAACTGATTGATACACGTAGTGTGAAAGACATGATTTGTATTGTAAAGCTGAGAAACTGAGGTTGTGATAGAAACTGACTTTTCCATAGTCACATGACTAGTAAAGGTTGGAATCGGGTTTTGAGTTGAGATCTAACTCCAAATCCGGTTTGCATTCTACTATGCTACAGTGTCTTCCAAAAACAGAGAATCTAGTTTTCCTATTGTCCTTGGGAGGGAAATTACAAAAAAGGTAATTATCTCTACTTTGTTTTTTTTTTTAATCAATATGTTGTCTGTAAAGTAAAGTCTTAGAGAAAGGATTCTGAACCTTTTTTGTGTCATGAACCCCTTCTAAAGTCAGGTGGAATCTATGAACCCTTTCTCATAAAATAAAATAAGGTAAAATAAAATACGGAGGATTACAAAAGAAACTAGTTACACTGATATGTAGTTATCAAAATATTTTACATAATAAGTTCATAGATCCCAGATAAGAGCCCCTGTCATGAGAGTTACCAGGGGATACCAGGAGGCCCCTGTGAACCTGTCAGAGGCGGAACTTGAACCCAGGTCTTCCTAACTGGAAAATTGTCCTGCTATTTACTAGACCACACTAGCTCTCAGCCTTATTAGACAAATGAGAGTTGCTGAACAGCCACAAACACAAAAAAACCCCAATATTTATCCATCAATCCTTGAACCATATTTTTGTGCACTGACAAACATTCTAGGGAAGGAGAAAATAACTAATTTAAGTGGGCAAACTCAAACCAGCCTGACCAGCCATATAGTTTTGCTTTTGTGGAGATCAATAAAGTAGGCATGGAACTCTTGGTGCTACTTCTGAGTTATAGTTGTTTTTAGAGAAGGATGCATGGTGTAATCCTAACAAACGGTCAAAAATTCTTTCAAAATGTTCTAAGGGTTCTGATACTGAATAGAGTACTGACTTACTCAAGTGGTTCCAACAGAATGTTTTTAATGTCATGTTCAGTTGATACAACTTGAAATCTTCTTGATTCTTTACTAGGACTTTTGTCTTCTGAAACATAGTCCTTCAGTTTTATTTTGCTTATAACTCCTCATCAGTAGTAAAGGTGTGGTTATTAATTATCCTTGTAATGATACTATACCATAACATTACTGGCATAAGAGAATATCAGGTGAATGAGCATATAGAGAAAATGTCTATCTTTGTCCAATGTGAGAAAGTAGTCATAGAGAGTCCTTGATTCTGGGTCCCTCTATCTAGACACTCAAGTCTAGCCTCTTTCTGGCTTAGGTCCTTTTTCTGCCAGGTTATTTGCAAGGAGAATTTTCTTAATTCTATCCTATTTTTACTCTAAGTCCAAACCAAACTTCCCTCAGATTCCTTTGTCACCCAAGACAACAAGTTCCTTCTTACTCATGTGATCTTTTCCCTAACCAACATATTTCCCACTTAAGTGGAATGACTTTCCAAGTGTGATTCTCTGGGGACTCTAAGACACCATCCATAGCTCTGGCAGAAGACTTCCTTAACTTCTAATTTCTCTCTAATATTCTCACTCTCCTAATTTCTTATGTTGCCTGTTCAACTGTGGGGCTCCGCTCATTATCCCGCCACACTGAAAAGGAACTTCCAAGTAGGAATTTTTAACAGCAATTGTTTGTCTCCTTGAATCAATCAAAGACATCATACAGGAGAGTCAGTGAGTTCCTAAAGGCCATGTGTAAAAGGAAGAAGCTATAGCAAAACCAGGTAAGAGGTAAGCAGATAAAAAAGAGCAGGGTCATACAGAGCGGAGACAAAAAGAACTTATCAGCACCCAGTGGAAGAAAAGGCAGGAGGTAGGACCTAGTTGTGGTAGAAAATTGAGGAAGGTCTTTGGCCTTATAGGCATCTTAGTTCAGAAGGGTAGGGCCCATACCACCATTGCACCCATTAATTCAAGAAATGAGAGTAGTCTCAAGAGAGGGTCTACTCTTTCCCCAATTTCCCCTCCTGGTGCCTGTCTATAATATCTAATATAATCTGTAATATAATCTGCGGATTTATTACCAACATGTTTTAAGTAAACTGAATTTTGATTCAATTACAAAGACACCAGGACTCAACTAAAGATAAAAATAAATATAAACTAAGGAAGAGAGCCAAACCTTTCCCTAAATGTTAGAGATTTTCCTAACTAGGGGCTAGGAGCAATTGTGATTGAATTTATAACTCTGCCTAAATGAAAATAAACTCCTTAAAGCTGTAAAGGAGGGAATCAAAGGAACCTTTGGGCTACGATATTTTACCCCAGGCTTAAAACAAAGCTAATTGTTGTAATAGGGTGTAGCACCTGCTTTCTAGCTGCTCATTTAATTCCTATGTATGTCTTGGTAAATTGAGTCCCAGATATTTTATAAATTCTATAGTTATTTTGAATGAAATTAATTTTTCTACTATTTTTTGTTTCCTTTTAAATTTTTTTATTCATATATTTTGTTTTTTCATTGCCTTCATTTAAAAAATATATTGTTACCTCTGCCCTATGAAGAGGGCCATTCCTGTACCAAGAATAACAAAGAAAAAAAGCATCCAAATGAAATTCTCAACATGTTAATCATCTCTATGCACAATATTCCACAAATAGCCTCTTCCATGCACTTCAGTTCCTATTCAGAAGGCAATTAAATTTTTTTTTCCCCATTGTATAATAAGTGAACTGGGAAGAGGTACAAAATACCTGCAGTTGCTTTACGGTAAGAATAGATCCTGCCATTATGCATTTATCAAAGCAGGCTCATCAAAACTTCACTCAAAATGACAGCAGAGTGTATTGACATGACTCAAGGATGGAGCCCCCAGTGGCCATTGTGCTACACTTAATTTCTCTTGGCCTCATTTTGATTCATCTGTAAAGTGAGAGGAATGGACTAGATTATCTCCTAGATTCCTTCCAATTCTAAATCTATGCTCCTATAACACTGTGAAAAAGGACAAAATTATATCAACAGATGCAAAAAGAACCTTTTGACAAAATACAATACCTACATGCATTTTTGGTAAGTGTATTCCCAGGTGTATTTTGTACAATCTAGAGTTATTTTAAATAGGGTATCTCTAGCTGTCTCTTCCTATGGGATCCTGTTGGTGACATATAGGAAAGTTGATGATTTATGTGGATTTGCTTTATATCCTGCTGCTTTACTGAACTTATTATTTATTTCAATTAACTTTTTAGTTGAGTCTTTAGGATTTCCCAAATATGTCATCATATCATCTGCAAAAAAAGAGTTTTATTACATCATTTCCTGTTTTGTTCCTTCCATTTCTTTTTCTTCTCTTATTGCTATTTCTGGGATTTCCAATATGGTAATGAATAATATTGGTGACACTGGGCATCCTTGTTTCATATCCAGTCTTACTGGGAAGGCTTCTAGCTTGTCCCCATTACAAATAATGCTTGCTAATGGTTTTAGGTAAATACTTCTTATCAATTCAAGGAAAAATTCATTTATACCTAAAGTTTCAAGTGTTTTTAATAGAGATAAATGTTGCATTTTGTCAAATGCTTTTTCTGCATCTATTGATATTATTATATGATTTTTGTTACTTTTATTATTGATATAATCAGTTATGTTAATAGTTTTCATTATGTTAAACCATTCCTGCATTCCTGAAATGCATCACGCTTGGTCATAATATATAATCTTTGTAATATATTGTTGTGATCTTTTAGCTAGTATTTTGTTTAGGATTTTTGCATCCTTAATGAAATTGATCTATAATTTTCTTTCTGTTTTTACTTTTCCTGATTTAGGTATCAGTATCATATTTGTTTCGTGAAAGGATTTTGGTAGGACCCCTTCTTTGCCTATTTTTCAAATAATTTATTTAACATTGGAATTAGTTGGTCTTTAAATGTTTGATAGGATAATTTTTTTCAATGAACAAAAATCAAATTTCTTTTCCTCTTACTTCTATGCCCCAGGGGGAAAAGATCAGCAAAACTTTGTAACACATATAGTTAAGCAAAACAAATTCCTGCATTGACCAAGTCTGAAAAAAAAATACATCTCATTCTGCATCCTAAATCTATCACCTCTCTGTCAGAAAGTGGGTAGGATGCTTTGTCATTTTTCTTCTGGAATCAGGGTTGGTCATTGTGCTGATTAGAGTTCTTAATTTTTTTCAAAATTGTTTTGTCTTTACAATATTTGTTTTTCTGGTTCTCCTTACTTAAATCTGCATAGGTTCATACAAATTTTAGGTTTCTCTAAAACTGTCTCCTTCCTCACTTCCTATGGTGCGATACTATTCTGTTACATTCATAGAATATGATTTGTTTAGCTATGTTCCACTTAATGGGTGCCTTCTTAAATTTGGGTTTTTTGCTAGTACAAAAAGAACCACTATAAATATTTTGTCTTTTTCCTCTCTTGTCGATCTCTTTGGGATTAGTAGTAGTATCACTGGGCCAAAGAGTATGAATAGTTTACTGACATTTTGGACATAGCTCTAAATTGCTTTCCAGAACAGTTGTACTATTTCTCAGCTCCAAAAGTTCATTAATATATCTGTTTTCCTGAAACCCTTCCAACACTTGTCATTTTCCTCTTTGCCAAGGTGTGAGTTGGAACTTAAGAGATGCCTTATTTTGTCTCTCTCTAAATTTAGTGATTTGGAGCATTGTTTCATATGGTTATTTTTAACTTGGACTTCTTCCTTAGAAAACTGTTTTGAACACAATTCACAAAGCAAGACAATCAGGCCACCAGAGACATATGAAACAATACTCTAAAGCATTAATTATAAGAGAATGCAAATTAAAACAACTCAGATTCTTCTTTATACTCATATGATTGGCAAAAATGACAAAGGAGGAAAAGAACAACTTTTGGAGGGACTATGAGAAGACACTAAAACTAATGCACTGTTATTATAACTATGAATTAATTTAACTATTCCGAAAGCATTTTGAAACTATATCTCCAAATTAATTAAACTCTGCATGCCATTTGACCTAGTAATAAAACTGCCAGGCATATACCTCAAAGACACTAAAGACAAATGGAAGGGACTCATTTGTAGAAAGATAATTACAGTAGCACTCTTTGTTGTAGCAAAGTACTAGAAACAAAGTGGGCACCTATCATCTGGGGAACAGATGAACAAATCATGGCATTTTAATTTAATGGAATATCATTATATCATAATGATAAAATGGAGAGATTCAGGGAAGACTTGTATGAACTGATTTAAACTGAAGTGAACAGAAGCAGGAGAGCAATTCATATAATGACTGTAAGAATGGAGAGGGAAATAAATGTGAAAGACTTAAGAACTCTGTTCAATGCAATGACCAATCTTGACTGCAGAAAATTAATGATAAAGCATGTTTCGCACCTCTTGGCAAAGAGGTGATGGACTAGAAATGTAGAATGAGACATATATTTTCATACGTGGTCAATTCATGAACTTGGTTTGGTTGGCTATATTTATTTCTTACAACTGAGGACTTTTAAAGATGATGGTGAGCATTCAGGGCAAAAAGAGGGTGGGTAGTGATAGTAATGAAAAACAGAAAAAGAAAAGAGCAAAAGAAAAAAGAATAAACAGAAGAAAGAAGAAGGAAATTCAAAAGAGGCCACTATTAATACTATTGTGTTACATTAAAAAAATCATGTTGTATGTGATAAAACCTGAGTTTCATATATAATTCTCTTTTTCTGTTCTTTAAATATTGAAATATTCGTTTCTTAATGTTTGAGTTCACAAATCTTAAAGAATAAGACAAAAACAATGTAAAGCACTGGAAGCAACTTCTTTTTTTAAAAATGCACTATTATTCATTTTTGGAGCATGTTAATCTTCCTGGAGAAATGTTGAGTTAATTTTAAAAATCAGTACGTACTCCTTGAGTGCATATTGACTGATTGGTGAAGGGAGGCATCTGGGATGATGCTAGGAAAGTTATTGGATGAAAAATTTTCAGAAGAGTACAATTATAATTACCAATCTCTGGAGAAGACTTGTGAAAGTTCATCTCCCTCTCTCTTTTGTAGAGGCAGGGTACTCAGGATGTAGAATATGGCATATAGTCAAACTCAGCTGCTACCTTAGTTAGCATTACTGAACTTTTTTTTCTTAATTTATTATACTTTGTTATCTCCTTATGGCCCTCTGGGTAGGAGAGAGGGCTATATTGAAAATGAATGGAATTGAGATTGTTGGCTCCCATTCCAAGGTGATGGTGAAGGTGGAGCTTAAAGAAAGGGCAGCACCCTTTGTGGGAATAGAAGTCCCATAATTGAAGATTGTGCCATCCTACCTCTAGCACTGGCAGTTTATCTCCTCTGATTATCAATGTGACTTATATGAAAACTTTGGTAGTTAATGAGATGAGTCAAGATCATGGAAAATAGGACTCCTATTGGTCAGGGATTATCTATTAGCTCTAATATTTTCATTGGTAGAAACTTTATTTTTTAGAAAGTAGGCTCTCTAGCTAGCCTGAAAGGGCTCAGGGACAGCAGGTCAAGGTGGCCATACATGTCTCAAAGAGTGGTTGTGATGGGCTGGACTTCTAACAACAAGAGTAGGTGAGGTGGCCAACTTTGCTACTTATGCATTTGCACCAGCCATATTAGCAACTCCATTAGGAGCTTTTGAGTGTGTGTTCTTGTAAGTGCCATCCTTTCATCTTATTTTCCAAATGAAAGACTAAATCCTTATGGAAAAAAATGGAAAGTTTATTAAGTATCTTAGGGTCAACTGTTACAAAATTCATACTCCAAAAGAAGAGGAAAGAGAAATCTTAAATAAGACTTCTCATAAGCTAGGGGATCTGGCTTTAATGGTTTTCTGTCTTGAATATTAATTTTTGTGATAGGACTTTGATGTGAACAGGCTTATTTATATAACAATTTGCTATTATTGGAACACTTTCATTCTTTCTCATTAAAAACCTGGGAACTGTTGTTAAAAGAATTTTCATTTTGCTGGAAAGTCTATGCTGAGGCCCCTGTTGAACTGGATAAATAATAATAGTAGCTAACATTTCTATAGTGCTTACTGTGTGCTAGGTGCTAAGTTCTTTACAATCATTATTTCATTTCATCTTCATAATAATCCTGGGAAGTAAACCCTATTATTACCCCCATCTTACAAATGAGGCAACTGATTCTTCCTTATACTCTGGGGCAAGCATAAAAATAAATGATTTAAACAGGGTCCTGGATATAGTTAAACCATTCATAGTGACTCCAATATATTATATATTCCACGTCTGTTTTAACCTGTTTAGCTCTTATTTTCTTAAAGAGTGGCAAAACGTGTCTGTTAATGACATTACTGGGAGTTCAAGTGGCTTCCTTACAATTGTTGTGAGAATCTTTTTTGTGTGTGTATGTGTGTACCATCAGTGATGTAAGTTTTAGTCTGTCAAGTTCTAGTCAAATGTGCTGTGTATCCTTCCCCCCCAAACCAAAAAAGTAGTGAATATCTATTCAACTTGTATCAAGACTTTAACAGTAATGAAGGAAGCTTAAGCTGCAGAAGTGAATAGCAAACTACTGAAAACATCTTTAGAAGAAATGGAAATCTAACATCTTTTTTGACAATACTATTTTAAAATCTTAAATAACATTTGACAATCTTATTTTTAAAGGATTATTCCATAATTTTATTTTTATTCTAGCCAAACTTACTAGTGATCTCTAAGTTGCCAAAACTAAGAGGCATTTTCTCAATCTTATCCTTGACTTCTATGAAGCCTTTAATACTGTCAATCACCCTCTTCTCATTGATGCTTTCTTCTCTGTAGTTTTTTTTTTTCAACACAATTCTGGTTCTTCTGTCTGTCTGTTCTTTCTCTGTCTTCTTTGCTAGATCTTTGTCAGGGTAGAGTCAACTAAGCATGGGTGTCTCCCAAGGGTCTTTTTTGGGCTCTTTTCTCTTTATTCAGAATATCTCAAGAATCTTGCTACAGTTTTAAACTTTAAGTTTTCCTTAGTGAACTAGTTTATCAGCCTCCGTGGATTTGATTATTCAGATGGTTCTCAGGTTTATTTAATTCTAATTTCTCTAATGACATTTAGTCTTGTATCTCTAGTTGTCTATTGCATATCTCAAACTAGATGTCCCATTAGACATCTTAAACTCAACATGTCCCAAACTGAACTCATGATTTTTCTGCTGAAGTCCTCCTTTCTTCCTAACATTCCTCTTACTGTTGAGGACTTCACTGTCCTCTCAGTCTCCCAAGTTCACAAGCTGTGTGTCATTCTCAAGTCCTTCCTCTCTCTCATACCTCATATCCAAGTGTTGCCTAGTCCTTTTTCTTTTCCCTTGGCAATATCTCATGTATAAACCTCTTCTCTCCTCTTACACCGTTACCATCCTGGTATAAGCCCTTATCACCTCCTTCTTGGACTATTTGTTGGTCTTCCCCTACCTCAAATCTCTCCTCACAATAGCCCATCCTCTGTTCAGATATTAAAATGAGCTTCCTAAAGTGCAAATCTGACTAGGTAATTTCCCTATTCAATAAATTCTAGAGACTCCCATTTATCTCCAAGATCAAATATAAAATCCTTTGTTTTGCTTTAAAAGCCACCCTTCATAACCTGGCCCCTTCCTACCTTTCCAGTCTTATTCCCCTCAATGTATTCTGTGATCCAATGACATCAGCCTCCTTGCTATTCCTCCAACAAGACACTCCTCTCAACTCTTGTGTATTTTCACTGACTCTTACCCATTATTGAAATCTTCTCACCTTTTGTCTCTGCCTCCTTGCTTCCCTGGCTTTCTTCAAGTCTAGCAGAAATCCCACCTCATATGTATACATGCATATGCATACATTTATGTATGTACTATACACACATATAGTTGGAACATAGTTGTTTGCTTGTTGTCCTTGATAGATTATGAGCTCATTGAGGGCAGGGATTGTTTTTAACTTTCTTTGTAGTCCCTCTGTTTAGCACAGTGCCTGGAACATAGGGGGAGTTTAATAAATGATAGTTGATTTGACTTTTGCTGTAAAATTTTTGTTCTTGTTCAGTCATATTCAACTCTTAGTGACCCCATTGGGAATTTTCTTGGCAAAGGTAACTGAAGTGGTTTGCCATTTCCTTCCGCAGCAGATCCATTTTGTCAGGCAATCGGAGGTTAAGTGATTTGCCCAGGGTCACACAGCTAGGAAGTATCTGAGGCTGAATTTGAACTCAGGTCTTCCTGACTCTGGGCCCAGTATTCTATCTACCAAGCCACCAGCTAACTCTTGCCATAAAATTAGCGTGTCTGAGAATAGAAATTGTCATTTTAAATGCTGTATTTTTTAAAAACTAATTTTAAAATGATTTCACTTGTTTGAACCAAGAAGAACAATGGTTTTACTTTCCTTATAGGTTTGGTTGTTTTGGGTTACTATTAACATTACATAATTGTATAATTATTTTAAATATAAATTGAATTAAATTTATTAAATTTAAAGTTTTAGATATTAATTATTTTAAATTTTGAATCTTTAATCAAAAAACTTATTGTACTGTCTTAATTATAAAAATGAATGCTTTATATTCTTTGAAAAAAATGGTAAAGATGATGTAAAAACAGAAAATAAGATAAAAAATTATTGCACACAGTAGATCATATGTGTATAGCATAGCTATTTAAAGGCTGAGTATATTTTTTGTGCTTTTAGACTATTAAATAACTGTTAAATACTTAAGAGGTCTTGAAGAATATAAAGAGAGAATATATAGAGATACTTTGCCAACTCTCTTTTTAAAGGAAAGTCATGAAGTTAAATTGCCTTGCCTCAGGGTAGATCCATGACCAGTCCAAGCAGAGGCGCTCTACACCGTTTTAAAAGACATGCACTTAGATGCCGTAGGAAAATAGGAAGGAGGAAAAAAGCAATGATAAATCGAGGAAAGAGTTGAGAGAGAAAGAATGAAAGACTGAATAGGGAGGGAGACTGAACAGGGAGAGAGACTGAATATAGAAAACTGTGGTAGGGGAAGGACCAGAGAGAATACTAAAAAGACTTTTTAAAATGCTTTTTAACATATTTTTATATAAAATATACAAGGACTCAAAAAACCTCTTCCAAAGAATATGTCAGTGTTGTCTTTGCAAGAATGTACATTTGAAAAGCAATTCAACAAGAATGAACCCATTCTGTGGATGCAAGAGAGTTAGGAGAAATCATTCTTGTTTTTAGCTCTATAGAATGACTTTATATTCAGTGGTTAGCACCTAATGAACAAACAAGGAAAGTTTGAACTGAGCAAGCCACTTGTGCTCTGGTTCCCTAAGTCTTGTGGTTTTCAGTATATTCATTGTGCTTTGCACTGGTGCTGATATGATACACATTTTGGTGAACAAAAGCCTGAGTCAGTTTGTGATCAGATTTTTCACAGTGGACCTGCCAGCCAGTTTTGTGTTTATGTACTTATACTAAGAAAAACACCCAGATTAGGAGACATATATTTATTATTCTTAGAAAAAAAGAAACTTATGTTCCTGTACTGATACCATCATATTTCTGTGTTTCTCTACTCTTGGTATTCTTCTAAGGATAAAGTCACTAATGATAATTTATGAGAATATAGTCACCAGAGTTTGGTTTATGACTGTGAACAATAAAGTGCATGTAGCGAAGTGGTTCTGCTATACCTTGCAGAGAGCAGACTTGAGGATCTTGTAGAAATTTGCCATGTTCATCACCTTGTTCTATATCATTCAGAGGGTTATTGGTAGATAGTTCAAGATTACTAGGTAGCGCAGTGTATTAGAGTACTGGACCTGATGTCAGGAAGAACTGAGTTCGAATCTCTCCCCAGACATTAGCTGTGTAACTGTACAAGTCATTTAACTTTTGTTTGCCTCAGTTTCCTCCTCTGTAAAATGGGGTAAAAATAGCATCATCTCCAAGGATGGTTTTGAGGACAAAATGAGATATTTGTAAACTGTGTTGCAAAACTTAAAATATTATACAAATACTAGCTATTATTATTGTTGCTAATAATGATTATATGGTCTTGTACTTGATGCAGGAAGACTAACTCCATTCTCATGCTCAGAATATCATCTGCTCTCACTAATATACCTCAGCTACTTTTCTGTCATTTCTTCTTTGAGGCCTGTATCAGCAAAATGAGGAAAGCAAGTAAAGCTAAATAGTGTTGGAAGTGAGAAGGAAACTATAACTCAGGGTCATTAAGAAAAAATCATGGACAAAAGTAAAAGGCAAAAGAATCATACAGATAGTGCAGCTAAAAATAATAATTAAAAAACAAAACTTGGCAGTTTAGGGATAATTAAACTGTTATAACCCAGTAAGTGTATGATCTTTATTTTGGTGAGGATCAAGGGCTTAGCACTGAATTTCCCCCCACTAGACTGCAAGCTCCTTGAGAGCAGGGACTGTCTTTTGCCCTTCTTTATATTTTTGCATCCTTAGTACAATGCCTGGCACATAGATGATGCTTAATAATCTCTTATTGATTGATTGATTGACTAATTCAATTCTGTCACAAAGGACTGCAGCTGAGAGACTTTATCCCTGTTGTACCTGTCAACTCTAGGAAGGAAGGAAAAAAGAAAGGAAGGAAGGAAAAAAGAAAGAAAGGAGGGAGGGAGGAAGGAAGGGAGGAAGGAAGGAAGGGAGGAAGGAAAGGAAGGAAGGAACGAAGGAAGGAAAGAAGGAAAGAAGGAAGGAAGGAAGGAAAGAAAGGAAGGAAGGAAGGGAAGGAAGGAAGAGCAAATGAAAGTTCTTAACAAATCTAAAAAATGTTTTATATTTCCCTGAGGACAAAAGACTTTTACTAATTTTTTGACACTGATCTTCAATCAGTAACAAAGAGGCAAAAATGGAGATGTAAAGGCAATGTCTATAGAACCAGTGCTTTCACAGAAATGAAAAACTTCTTTGGGAAAAGTTGATAGTTTTAGTCCAAATGAGAAAGATATCTTGAAGCCTTCTTAAAATGTCCCTAAATCATGACTTGATGACTAAGAAAAGTTTGATGTTTCCCACTGTAAGCTAGAAATTGTGTGTAACTCTTTGGCCAGTGAGTGTAAAAGAATCAGCTAGGGTATGATACTTTGACCAGGTTTTTAAGATGAGGAATGAAAGGCAGCTACTGAGTTCCAAATGGGGAAGAATTTATCCAAGTGTATTTCCAATAGAAGTCCAGCACTTTCTACAATTGTATAAGATATAAAGGGTTAATCTTTATTCTCTTACCTGAGCCTTTAAAAAAAAAAAACTTGGGAGGGAAGCAGTAAAGGGCAAAAAATGGGGGGAACCACAACTGAATAATCCGAAAACTGATCCTCTACTGGCTAGAAAATGGCTGGAGGAAAAAGAAAGTAATTCTGAGAAAAAGAAAGAAAAATAAAAACAAAATTACATAGGTATAGGCAATGTCTATATTTTGCTCTATGCTTCCACAGACAGAGCAAGCCTGTGTTATGGTACTCACTTTATATTTTTATATTATATTAAATTTTTTTTTACTTTCAAGAAGAACAAATAACTATGGGAACCATATCCAGTATTGTGTTATCGCTGTGTTTCTACACCTGCCACACCTGCTTCTTGAGCTGTGTAAAGTTGTTTAAAGTGCCCTCTTCTGGTCAAATGGAGAGACTACAAGGGAACAAATTTGGTCTTGACAATAGAAATCCAAGGCCCAAGACGGTTTACCCTCTGGAATTTAGAAATCCGTAAAACAGCAACCAAACCATCAAAACAGCAATCAGCTTCAGGAAAAAAAAAAAGGTGGGGGCAGGGAGGGACCCGCATTTCTCTGGATCTCAGAGCATCAGTTCTGAAGAGCCTTATGCCTCAAAGTACATTATCTATAATAATTCAGTCCTCTTGAAGTCAAATATGTCTGTCAGTCAAGTAGTATTTATTAAGCACCTACTGTGTGTCCAGCAGGGCTAAGTGCAGGGGAACACAAAGAAAGGCAAAAGATAGTCTCTGTTCTCAAGGAGCTCACATGTGGAGACCACATGCAAATAATTATGTACAAGTAAGATATCTACTTGATAAATTAGGGGTAGTCTCAGGGGAAAGACACTAAGATTAAGCCTGAAGGTGGTGCTTTAGCTGGGACTTGAAGGAAGCCATGTGTTACAGTTCTTGCCATTTCTAAGAAGCAATTAAGTAAAGCCATCTTGTGATGCTACAGTGCTCTAAACTGCAATGGTCAAGTACTTAAACAATTAGAAAAAATGAAATGAATAGATTAAAAGCTTCTATCCTATAGAACACATACATACATGTACACACATATACACATGCTGTTTGGATTATACAGAATTGGACTGCACAGTCCAACAGAATGGACACACCCGTTCTTGGCTATTAGAAAAGATTGTCATTTATTTTTCTTGATTTATTTAAAGGTATACTATAGGAAGGATTTTTCAAATTATTTTAGCTTTAATTGTACTGTCATTCATGAAATGAAACTGCTCTGGTTTTCTCTGTCGAAGACTACAAGGGTCCCTTTGTATATTAATATATACAAATATTATATAATATATAAGATTGTTCGCAATGTCTACCCCAGTCGACTAACTCCCTACCTCCGACAGGCCAAGGTGCTAGATCAGCTGGATGAGGAAGAAGTTCTGCACAGTCCCAAGTTGCATTGCATTTGATGTAAATAGTTTTTAACCAATTAATTAAATAACAAAAAGACATCTAGAATATGAAGTTTAAAAAAGAATAAAGTTGCATTACATTTGATGCAAGTTGTTTTTTTCCAATTATAAAAAAGATGTCTAGAAAGGAAAATTACACAACCTCTCTCCCTAATTCAGTGGGACGTCCAGCCTATTACTTCTTGTCCTAGGTAGAGGAGATCTTTATAAAAGAGATCATATGAAATTGTCTCCTCATCATCTTCATCAAAATCAGTGACACAGAGGTAAACATAGAAACCCACCTTTATTGCACATTACTCCTCATCAGGAACAAACCAAAGAGGATTTCTTTCTGTTTCACATCTCTGTTCCTTTTCACGGTATATAGAATGCATTCTCTGCTCACCTTTGCCTCCTAGACTCTCTAGCTTCCTTTCAAAGCTCACTTCAGTGAATGCATGCTATCTAAGGCCTTTTCTCATTTCCTCTCCCTTTCCCAGTTGCTAGTAATACCCTGACAATATTAACTTTTATTCACTTTGTATTTTTTTGGTCTATATTTATTCATGTACATGTTGTCTTCTTTGATAGAATGTAAGCTCCTTGAAGGCAGGAACTATTTTGGTTTTTGTCTTTGTATCCCCAGTGGTTAACACAGAAAGTATAAATGTCATAAATGGTTCTTGATTGTGCAACTATAACTCCTGGTCCCTTCATCAGTCCTTTCTGTTTCTTTTTCAGAAATGAAGAAAGAGAATTTGAATAGCATGGACCCTAATTGTACAACCATCCTGCTTCCTTAATGTTATTTTACTGATGCTGGATCTCCTCTTTTTACCTCTCTCTTATTCTCCTTTTTTTTCTTTTTTCTTTTTTCTTTTTTTTTTTTTTAGTTTCCAGCAATGGCAGAACAAAGCCTCAAAGACTGTCAGCTGACAACCCTGGATGAGGAGAATCTGTGGGAGATAATGGAGAACCACCGATATAAGATTGTTCGCAATGTCTACCCCAGTCGACTAACTCCCTACCTCCGACAGGCCAAGGTGCTAGATCAGCTGGATGAGGAAGAAGTTCTGCACAGTCCCAAGTTCACTAACAATGCCATGAGAGTAGGTGAGAGTCTGGGATTGGGATCCTTCTCACAAGCCAAGTTGAGCCCACAAGTATTTATTGTGTCTTTGGTGTGTCTAGCATTGGGCTCTGCAATTCAGGTCAGACCATGGAATTGTTATCCTTCCAGGCCTGGCGCTGGAGCATCTGGAGATGGTGGTAGGGACGGGAAGGGAAGTTTTTGTACAAGACCTCTGAGGACATGGCTTCTAAGAAAAGGAAGCATATTTTGCCTTAGATTCTAGGGGGTTAAGGCTACAACTACAAATGTAGCAACTGTTCTCTGCAAGTTTGTATTCTACCTCCTTGAAAAATTATAGTCTATTTAGACAAATGCTCTTGGATATATTTCAGCTATGTGTAGAGAATTCTCTGTATGTATGGGTCAGTGGCATAAGCAGATAATGATACATTAAGACATTATTTACTTTTGGGAGGTGTATTTAGGCATCTTGTAAATGGAATGTCTATGTTCTTTCTTGAAAGGCTTTATGTTTGTTTAGCATGAATATTACCATATTTTCTCCCCCTTAAAATCTGAAGATGCAGCTCATGGCATTATTTAACATATATTTTCATGTTTATTAGCATAATTTTTCAGAGAGCCCAAATGTATGCTGAATATGATAGATTAAGTAATAGAATCTACAGTGATTGCATCTAGGCCTGATACTGAGAATCACTTGGCAGATCTGAAATATTTCCGTGGAGTCCTTATAGTTTGAAGTGAAGATCATAAAATGGCAAAGCAAATGAGAAAATGTTACAAACCTATTTCATCTACACTGAAAGTTCATTTCTAGTAGGTTAGGAAGTCAAAGAATCTGAGTCACAGTTGTCTCATTAGTAAAAAAAAAAATGGGGTTTTGAGAAAAAGGTAGTACCCAGTGCAATGTAGAGAAAAAGAGGGTTTGATTTGGAATCAGAGGCCCTGGGTTTGAATCCCAGCTCTGCTACATATTACCTTTATGAATGTGGGAACGTTACTTAACCTTTCAGGCTCAGTTTCCTTATCTGTAAAGTAAGGAGGGAGGTTAGATTATACAGCCCTTCAGCCCTTTCATCATTTAAAACTATAATCCCCAAATCCTAGGATTATTCCTTGAGGAATTTCAAAATATTGATTGGACATTCTGTATGGTGTAGGAAAGCAAACATGTATCTGATACAGTTCAAAATCCAAGAATATAGTAAGTATAAGCGTAGCAAATATGTAAGTAAATATAGTAAGAAAGGTAGCTATAAAACATTCCCCTGATAAACCTGGCATGTCCTCTCTCATAGATAGACACAGTACCCATGGGAAGAGTCCTTTCTGCCCCTTATTTTCTGTGGTTGCATCAACTTGCTGGGGGAGTAGACCAAATCCTGGCCCTCCCTTATACAGGAATAATGAGACAGTATGGTCCCCTTTCAGGCAGATGGATGGATGGCAGATTTTACCTCAAGACCCATCTCTTGCACTCTTATCAAAGACTAGGTGCTCATATCTTACACATTCTGTAGTGAGACTAGTCCATGCTTTTGCCTGTAAAATGGTTCTGCTTCATAGGATACTTGCTGGATGTGCTGAAGACTCGAGGAAAAACTGGAGCCATCGCCTTTCTGGAGAGTTTGAAGTTTCATAATCCTGACATTTATACTCTGATCACTGGACAAGAGCCCTCTGTTGACTCTGGCAGTTTCTATGGTAAGATCTGGGGCTTTTCTCAGGGATCCACGCTTGAGGGGAACTTCCCAGAACTGGATTAGGTAGATGTAAGTTACACTCCCTCTTCCCAAGAAGGACAATGGCAAAATTCCCTTTGGGGAAATCCTATTCTATCAGCGAACCAACCTAAGTTTCATAGATAGGAGCATAGATTTAGAGCTGGAAGGGACCTCAGAAATCATCTGTTCCAACCTACTAAATTTACATATGAGGAAACTGAGGCCCAGAACAGGTGAGTGACTTGCCCAAAGTCACCTAGGTAGTAAGTTGCAGACCTGGCATTTGAACAATGTTGTCAAATTGAATGCTGAGAGGCTGCTAGGTGGCAAAGTAAATAGTGCTATAGTCTTGGAGTCAGGAAAACCTGAGTTCAAATTCAGCCTTGGATCCTATCTGTGTGGTCCTGGACAAGTCTGTTAACCTCTGTCTATCTCAGTTGTTTCCTCTGTAAAGGGGGGAGAAGGGTGTAAAAAATTATCTCCCTACCTGGGTTGTTGTGAGGATCAAATGTAAAAATATTTGTTTTGCGCACCTTAAGTCTCTGTATAAGGGCTAGCTTTTATTATCCTTATCGTCATTTCCACAGTATGCTGGTTTTGCTTTTCTTTAAACCAAGGAATTTGAACCTGCAATAATTTTGTTTTGCCCCTTCTATTTTCAATATTCTAGAAGTAAACCACCCTAAAGGAAGAGCATGGGAGAAAATATTTGTAGCAGCAAGTCATTATCCTTTGCACACTCACTCTATCCCTCTCACTCTACAAAGGACATACAAAGAAAAGAAACAGCTCAGCCCTTGCTTTTGAATCATTTAGCAAATGTCTCTACTCTATAGCTGCCATGAGCAAGGGAGGGACGGCACAGTCCCAAGGAAGGATAATATTTAAAGGTTATGCTTGGTGTTCCCCTCCAAAAAAAGAAAAAGAGATTACAAATGAGGTCTTACAACTTTGCAAACAGCTCTTCATTCTTTTGCTCATAAAAGCTCACAAAAAAATTAAAAATTAATTTAAATGTAGTTAATAGAAAGAAGTTTTATTAATTTTTGTGTCCCTTAGTTGACAAAATATTTGAGTCGTTTCAATAAACATTTAGATAGTCGTCTCTCAGTTATCTTTGCTAATAAAGGCAGGCATGGCCTAGATAATTTTAGATAGTGGATAGCATGAAATCCTTTTTATTTGACTTTGCAGAATATATATGCATATTGCATATGTGAGTAGATTTATACTCACATTAAAATGAGTCTGCATTTACTTATATGCAATATAGCATAATCATATAACATAATATATCTAATATAACATAACACCTTATAACAGTAATGTAATATACTTACATTACAATTAGTTTGTATTCCCTGAATATGCAGCAGGAGATAATGACCTGGAAATATGGAGGTCATCATTGGGAAACCAGCCTGAGACTGATATTTTTTTTTGTAAATAATCCATAGGATGGATAATCTACAAATAAAAGAAGATTGATCATAATTATTTAGCTAAACTTCACAGTTACAGAGGGCAGGCCGTTCCTCTTGCATTTTCTTGACCTTAATGAAATTTAACACATTTATTTAATACATATTTACAGTATGCGATGCACTATGTATTTACAGTACATAGTATGTATGTACTGTACATACATACTATGGTACTGTATGCCTGGAGATACAAAGATAAAAATCAGTACAGTCCTTGCCTTCAAGAAGTACCCAATATTATGGTCAACATTAGATATAGATATAAGTCATGTTTCAAGATAAAATATGACGAAGGAAGAGAATGGATAAACTTCTGTAAGGAACATTTGTCATGGAAAAAACCCCACAACTCACTAAGTTTGGAGTATATATCAGATAAAGGAATTATATTATTTTTATTACAGCCTATGGTATGGAGAAACACCAGTTATCAGCAATTTCCTTTGTTAGCCAACATAAAAGCTCCTTTCTACTAGTATGAATGAATATATGTGTTTTATATGTGTGTGTACATACAGATATACGTATTATATATACACATCTTATACATGCATATGTATTATATATAATCAAATGAAGAATAAAATTTGGGGAAAATTAGTTTTTATTACATACTATAACTGGCATCAAAGGCAGAATAGAGCACTTTGTTTCTTTGAAGGAAAGAACAGAGATTTGCTAATTTGTTGTTCTAAAGGACAAGGATCAAAGCAACTGCTTTTGTTTTGTTGTTGTTATTGTTGTTTTCTGTCATGGCCATTCAAGTGGATTGGAATGGGGGAAAAATCAAATACAGAGAAATATGTACTCATTTTTTGCTGAAATAGAGGCTGATTTCAAGGGAGAGTCCTTTGTGTCAACAGAAAGTGGAACAGGATCTCTCTTTTTGAGTTTCCACACTTGAAATGTTAATATCTTACTCAATAACACCCACCTTTGATATATATATATATACACATACACATACACACATACACACATACACACATACATATATGCATATATACACACACATGTATATCATATAGTATATAGAGTCATTGAAACAGCAGTTTGGGGAGTAACTGGATGACCCTGAGATGGCGGATAACTTTAGCCACATACTTTAGATATGGATCCACACATCATACTACAAAGCAATCAGACACTTTTGTCTGGAGGATATTGGAGGCTTGTAGGATGGGCGGGGGGGAGGGGAGAAGCACAAATGAATATAAATATTATTCCAGACTCAAGAATAGATGTCTAAATCAGATAATGGAGTATAGCTTTTGTCTTAGGTTGTTATATGACTTAGTGGGAGGAAGACTAAAGTAGGCCAATGTGTTCACTCTGGATTTGTTTCCCCTATATTCCAATGGAGTACAGTGAGGCAGGACAGGAGACAGAGATATCTGATTGCTTTGTAGGGTGATGTGTGGATCCATATCTAAGGTACGTGTCTAATGGCTTTGATAGCAAAGAGTAATTTTACTGATGGTTAGTGGGTCCTAAAGTCCAGCAAGGCTAACATGCTTTTTTTTTTTCCATTAATGGGCATTCATGTAGACCTGGTCTCCTGGTCTGAGGTTGTGGCAGGTAGTATCATGTGGTTGGGCAAAATTTTTTATAACTATTAGTGAGCAGACTTAATACATTTCATTAATGCCTTGCCATGATTCTTCTCTTGTCTGTTTATTGGAGAGGTGTTTGGTATGGGGTTACATGAGGACAAGGTGCCACTTGCATCAGATTCATCCTGAAAAATTCATGTAGCATTAGGCTCTGCTTTCTGTTTGCAGATTTCCCAATACATGTTGGAGTGATACGAAGAGTATCTGGTCACTTAAACCCAGGGTTAGCGCAAATCATACATTAGCTGTCTTATTCTTAAGAATTTTGTTTTGTCATCCAATTGCTCCCTGTAGACTCAGTGTATAGTGGCCAATGAAAATGCTGTTAGATCTTCAAAGACTTGAAAATTTCATTTGAAATTCGTCCCATCCAACAGGCATCTCTGTCACTATTGATAGATAACAAATTAAAAAATAAATTCCTTTAAAAGTCTTTAATTAACTGTAACAGTATGGTTTTCTTCCAAAGGAAAGCTTCAGTTCATCCTGAATATAATCAAACAATTACAAACACAGATTCAAAGGACCATCCTTTTTCAGAAGGTTCCTATAGCAGGAGATTGGCTGCTTGTGTCGCTGCTGCAGGCTTCCTAGTTTTGGTTGCCTGACATACAGGGACAACTCAAGCAATAATGTTAAATTTCTAAAGGAAATTTGAAGCAATTCATGCCTTCTTACTGTTTCAATCACAAGTATTGCCCCTTTTACATCTAAGTACGGGTCTGAGGGAGAGGATGGAGCAAAGGGATCCTTGAATGAGTACATGTCCTTAGGGTCCTTTGAGATGGATACATGGACCAAGATGTACCTGCTGTTTTCCTTTAATAGATTTCATGCCTGTCATCATTGTCTTCAAAGTTACTAAAATGTTGGCACAAACAATAATTAGAAAATTGGGACAGCTAGGGGGTATAGTGGATAGCGTGCTAGACTGGAATTAAAATCTGGCCTCAGACACTTACTAGCTGTGTGATTCTGGGCAAGTCACTTAACCTCTTTTTGCCTCAGTTTCCTCATCTGTAAAATGGTGATAATAATATCACCTACCTTTCAGGGTTTTTGTGAGGATCAAATCATAAAGCACCCAGCACAATGCCTGAGACATAGTAAAAGCTATTTTAATAAATGTTAGGTTGGTTTCTTTTAGTGGCTATTTCCTTTAAGAAAGTTATTCTACTCCTGTATTCTCATTACTGTAGACTTAGACATACATAGTAAAAGGGAAATTTATCATAAGGTGTAAGGGATGTTTCCTATAATAAAGTAATATACTGAAAGAGGGAGAACATTTTTATAATTTTATACCATTTTATAATTAAATTAATCAGTTTGACCAAGTCTGAATCTACAAGTTAGAGACTAACCTTTTTTTATCTATTTGGGAATAAGCCTCCCTTGGGTCTGTTTGATCTAGGTCAAAGGTCAGAAATGTTTTTGGAATAGCCAATTAATGAATCATAACTCTACACTCTGCAAGAGGTTCAATAACCAGACTCATAGATTAACAGATGGGAAATATTTCCATTCAAAGGCAAGCAGAACCATGGGGAAATCTGTCAGGGGATCTTACCACTATCTTTGTGATACAATTACCCCAAGCTTTCCAGCAAGCTAAACCTATCTGGGGTTGAGTTAACATCTGGACATGCAAGGCAGCAGCCCCTGTAGATTACTGTTGGCATCTTTCTTTGCTCGGTGGATTGTTGATGCATCAACATAAATGCTTGTACCAGTACAGAGTGAAGTCATAATAATTATGAATTATTACAATAATATATAATTATAATGTTATTTATAGTTTCAAAATATTCCACTTCACAATTAAGTCGATAGTAACAACGTTGTTACTGTGTTAATGGTACAAGATGTTGGGCTTTTTTTTCCCCAGCTGAAGCAAAAACAAAATAATGTAACATTAAATACTTCCATCTTTTGTATCAACTAAGTCTTTGTAAGAGGATTCAAAATGCTAGCTTCTTTCCTTCCAGTCTGTTAATTCCACCTTGCATACATATGTCAAAAGATCATTCCACTAACAATACATTTCAAAGCAAAGGTCAATGAGAAACATTAACAGGCATAAAGTTGAAATAATGACATTGTGAGATTTTACAAAAAAGATAATAGGGCTGACCAAAAGCCTGAAAATAGCTTGTTTATTGTTCTTTTCAAAATGTAATACTTGTTGTGAATTTTACAAACACCCACAAATGTGAGCACTTTCTTATACAAAGAACAGCAAAGAGCATTGTATATAGATGATACCATAAATTTCTATTACGTACATCTTTTTGGAAAAAAGAAGGTTATGTCAAATTTGACATGTTATTTTCAAAACTATATTTCTTGTCTGCATCCCCTTCTGAATTTTCTTCTCTCTTCTTTTTTTATGATTCTTAGATTTTTTTTTCATTTTTTCATTTTCTTTTTTCATATCAATACCTCTACTCCCCACCCACCTCCCACTGATGTCTAAGTCTTCCTCAGCCCTCTGAAGCCATCCCTAATAACAAATAAAAATAGTCAAGGAAACAAATACATACATTGGTCATTCAAAAATGCCTTCATGCTGAACTTTTAATCACCTTTCTGCCAAGAGGTGAAGAGCATGAATCATCTGACTTAGTGATTGATCATTGCCTCAGAGTTATTAAGTCTTTCCCAACTGCTTTCCTTCACCATGTTGTAGTCATCATCTATATTTTTTTCATGGTTGTGCTAATCTCACTCTGCGTTGCTCCATACAGGTCTTTCCAAGTTTTCTCTAAATGTATTTGCCTTCCTCATTTCAGCACATTAGTATTCTATCACATTCATATGCCATAATTTGTTTAACCATTCTCCAAAAGGCAGGCTCTCTCTTAGTTTCCAGTTCTTTACCACCACAAAAAGAGCTGCTATTTTCATACATATGTATACTTTTCCTCTTTCCTAGCACTCTTTGGAGTATAAATCTAGCAGTGACATTGCTGGGTTAAACAGTATGCATGGCTTAATGGCTTTTTTGGGCATAATTCCAATGTGCTGTCCAGAATGACTGTACTAATCCATAGTTCCACAACAGTGCAATGATATGCCTGCTTTCCTGTAGATCTTCCAACATTTGTTCTTTTCCCTGCTTGTTAACTTTGCAAATGTGATGACTATGAGGTGGAACCTTCCAGTTGTTTTAATTTACATTTCTCTAATTGGTAGTGATTA
>CM053593.1:182984904-183009017 GCA_028646575.1 Pseudocheirus occidentalis
TTGTTGATTGAATCAACTCCCTCTTAGGGAAACTAGGTCATTCTTTTGTTATTTGATTGATTGAATCTTACAAAGTGAAGCTGGTTTCTCCCTTAGGGAAACCAGCTGATTCTTCTCTTGTTCCTTGTTCCTTTCTGTAATAAGGTATAACATAGAGACTTTCCTTGTTCTGAAGACTGTATATAATATTGTGAATTGCAGAAACTGTGAACATTGTACTGAATAAAGATTTGTAATGGAACAAACAGAGTGTTCACTAATACTGTGTAATCCAAATCTTAAAAGCTCCTCACAGTAGCATTCTCTCAGAAATCTACTGCTGATTGGCTTTACAGTAACTTAATTAGCATTCCTTTTTGAAGGGGACAACCTCATAGCATAAAAGTGCTTTCAATGCACAGTTACACATAAAAATATATACACACATATACATATACACATACACATATATGCATATACACACATATATGAATACACACATATATATGCACTGTCATGTCACAAATGGCTTGCTAAGGGCAGGTTAGATGTACAAAGCACAAGAACTTCAGGAACTGCAATCACATGCAACTCTAAGTAATACTGAATGAAGTTTAGCATCTGACCAGTGGATCATACTTTCAAGGAGTTCAATTAACTTAACCGTTTGCAGTTTTCTAAGTTATTCATATTGACTACCATATTCATCTTAGTTCTGTAAAGGATGCATATAATGCCATTTGTTTTGGCTAAAATGTGATGTGAAGGCATTCCTTGGGTTTTACATGAAACTACCAGGATGAAACAGTCCAATGGCAATCACTGATAGGCTGCTTAAATTACTAATTTCTTTCTGTTTTCTGGGAAGGTATGGTAAGAGACAAAAACCTAACACTATTCCAACTGATGGGGTTGCAGAAATGGAAGTTGCTTCCAGATGGCACTTCACTGTCACTTAATAAAGGTCTTCCTTCAAGTGAAACTACTACATTGCCTCCTAATTTCTCTCCAGGTGTTGAACGATCCTTAATATCACTTAAGTCATTTACTTGCCACTTACGTTTAATACTTGTAAATTTCTTTTTAATGGCATCTTTAGAACTAGCATAAATCATATTGTTTTTTAAAGGTTCACATTCAGGAGCACAGAATATTAAAAACTAGATCTTCTTTCTTAAATTCTTTTTATTTTTATTTTTTTGCTTTTTGTAGGGGGGAGGGCAGGGCAGTTGGGGTTAAATGACTTGCCCAAGGTCACACGGCTAGTAAGTGTTAAGTGTCTGAGGCCAGATTCGAACTCAGATCCTCCTGACTCCAGGGCTGGTGTTCTGTTTGCTGCGCCTCTTTCTTAAATTCTTTTGTCTCATATGTGGCATCACACAAAGCATATCAGCAATCATTCAGAGGTAACAATTTCAAAAAGACATGTAGGGGTCATATACAGTATCATCACTAATGTCACCCACCAAGATCTGCTTTGCATCCTCTATAATTATTTGTTTTTTTGTCATCACTCAAACAGAAGAGAATTGCTTTCTTTCTTTTTTTGATCTCCTCTTGTGTAGATTTCCTTACTTTCATGTTATTAAAAACTTTGATTACTTCATCATTCACAGTTACTCCAGAAGCCATGGTTTCAGGGATGGTAAAGGCTTCAGTGGCAGATCCTCATTCAGTGGCACTAAAGAGAACTCCTTACTGTTAAAACATGAGGATCTTAACAATTCTGTGCACCCAGTTCTCTATAGTATTTTCTACCTTGGTTTTTAATTTTTCAAAATGTAAATGCTATTTTATTTTTCTCGATTACATGTAAGACCATTTTCACCAGTTTTTTTAATCTGATTTTTGAGTTCCAAATTTTTCTACCTCCTTCTCTCTCCTCCTCCCTCCCCAAGATGGCAAGCAATCGGATATAGGTTATACACGTGCAATCATGTAAAAGATATTTCCACATTAGTCCTGTTGTGAAAGAAGAAACAAAAGGAAAAAAAACCCATGGAAATCAATTTGCATTCAGATTCTATCATTTCTTTCTCTGGGTGTGGATAGCATTCTCCATCATGAGTCTTTTGGAGTTATCATGGATCATTGTATTGCTGAGAAGAGCTAAGTTAATAATAGCTGATCATCACACTATGTTGCTGTTATTGATGACAATGTTCTCCTCAGAACCCTATTATCTTAAAGGGGTCACAGAAGGAATCTTATGAGGAGCCTGGGAGTAATTCTGTTATGTTTTTATGATCTTAAAAGAAGAATGGAAAGGGAGATGAAAAGAAATACACTAGTGGGGAGGAAAAGAGGAAAAATGAGGAAAATCATCTCACAGAATGAGGATATACAAGGAGAAATCTATACAAACTAGGAGGAAGGGATGGGGCAGGGGAGTAGATGACACATGAACCTCATTCTCATTGGAAATCAAAGGAGAGATGACTACACACACATAAAGTGGGGAACAGAAATATATTTTACTCAATAGGGAAATTTGAGAGGAAGGAGAGAAAAAAAGGGAAATAAAGGAGAGGACAGATTAAAGGAGTGACTAATCCCAAGCAAAACAACCTCTAAGGATACACACACATGTGCATGCACACTTGCGATTATGGTACATGAATGTGATGGAATTCTATTGGGCTGTAAGAAATGATAAAGGGGATGGTTTCAGAAAAGCCTAGGACGACTTGAAGGAACTAGTACAGAGTGAGGCGAGCAGAATGAGAACAACATATACAATAACAACAATATTATGGACAACTTTGGAAGATATAGGAATTCTGATCAATGCAATGACTGATCATTCCAGAAGACTCATACTGAAACATATTGCCCACTTCCTGATAAAAAGATGATGTACTCAGAGTATATATTGAGACATACTTTTTTTGGACAGTCAATGTAAGGATTTGTTTTGCTTGATGTGATAAAGCCAGTGTTTCTTTGATGGAACATCTTTCCTCCTACCTACATCATGGGAAGGCTTTATCTAACAAAAAGACAGAGCTGCTTCTGCCCTGCTGCCTCATCTGATTGGCCCTGGCTTCCCTGACACAGCTGCTTCTCTGCTCCCACATCACAATTGTCAGTCTACGTGGGGTAAGCTCAGGACAAATCTACCCTGTGACCTAACTGGCCTCACTTTTCAGGTTCCTGGTCATACAAAGACATAAAAATTACCAGCCAAGTAGAGTCAAGGCCTCTCAGATTTGGTGGGTGCTCACAACCCCTCAAATCACCATATTCTGATGAACTGCTGTTTGGAAGCTTATAAATGCCAATGTATTTTTATTTAATATCTTTCCTGTATGAGAGCAAAGTAAATCTCTTTTTTGCCTATGATCCAATGACTTATTAGTTCTTCATTTTGTCTCAAATAGAAGTGGAACTAAGAGAATGCTGGTTTTAGAGCCAGCCACATCTCCAAAACTTGACTATACAGGGTCTTTGTTTTTCTTTCTTTGTCAGTTGAGAAAGAGAAGATATATTTTCATTGATTGAAAAAATAAAATTTCATTTTAAAAACAAGTCACTGACAGTCAAAAATGGTAAACTGACAGCATAATCACTGACACCAATTATAATTTTATGACATCAATTTTAAGAAGTTTAATTTAATTAATTACTATAACACATAGACTACAACGTGAAAAAGGAAGATGCATGATTTCTGAGTATCAGCTTTTCAAAGTAGAAAGAAGTAATGGAAAAGTAGTGAAGGCTAAAAGTAGTTTAAAGAAAGCTTGTCAAGAAATCCAACTAAACAAAGTTATCACAAAGGCATTCAAGGAAGAAAATAGATGGAAGACAACAAATAGAAGAAAAATTCAAAGATTTTTAAAAATTATTTTTAGCAAATTGATTTCTCCATCAAGGATGGTGAAAACACCAAACCTGAACTCAGGAGAATGCTGGTAAATATTTAAAAATGAACTCTCTGACCAAAAAAAAACCAAAAACCAACAATGCACTTCAAGTTTAATCTGAATTATTAACATTTTCTCAATTACTTTCTTAAGTCTAAATGATCAGTAAAACAATAAATACTGCTTTGTACCATTTGCAGATTTTCAAGGTGTAAATACTGACTCTGAAAATTTAACAATTAGCTCTCGAGAGCCAATTTGAGCTGCCTTCAGCACATCCCTGACTGAACTTAATATCACAGCCCTAGACAAGTACAAAAGAGAGAGAAAAATGATCACCAAAGAGAACAAAGACAGGAAAAGCAGCCAAAGAGGACCAAGTGTATATGGAGGAGAGAAGTGCTGGTGACACAAATGTGAAGGCATTGAGGGATCATAGGATCTCTCTGAAGGAGAGAAAAATACTAAAGGAATGGGGTGGAGTGGGGGAGGGGAGAAGAATCTAAGATGTCATTAATACCAAAAGTCAAAAAGAACAAGAAGATATCAAGAAATCCCAATTTATATACATACTCTTCCATTTTTACAAAATCTCTATAAAAGATACCTATACATGAATCAAAGGTGATGAGGAAGGAAATAGATGATCTTCAATAGTGAACCTTATTTTCAAAGGACTGAAAGATGAAAAGAAAATAAGATCTCACTTATACCTGAAATCTACTTTCAGAAATTCATTATTTTGCTTCCAATTAGGTTTTTCCATATTCCTTTAGTCTTCGTGGAAAATAAGAATTCCTTTTGAGATTTGAGGAGTAGTAAGAGTAAGCTCTGAATTCATATCTCATCACAGACATAGACACTTGCTAGCTGTGTGATTCTGGGCCAGCTACATAACCATTACCTAAATCGCTTTCCTTATTTATGAAATGGGGATAACAACAGCAACCATCTCTCAGGGTTGTAGTGAGGATCAGATGACATAATACTTGCAAGGTGCCTTGTAAACCTTAAAGTTATCTATATAAATGCTAGCTATTATTGGTTTTGTTCCTGATAACATGGGAACTAAGGAAAGAAAGAGGTAACTCTGCCTTCTAGGCAGGGTGGACAGTAGCTGATTGGATTGGAATGCCAGGGATCTTCAGTTTAGGAAATTGCTTATGTTGATTATTTTGCAGAGTACTGCCTTTCTTCAATAACTTGGGAACCAACCAGTTGCTATGCTAGCAGATACAAGTCAAGATTTACAGTTTAGCTGTGAAAAAAAATTGCATCTAGCACAGTGTCCAGTCTTCTGGGAATATCATCCATGGAAATTTCTGTGTAATACCCTCCCAGATTTGGGTAAGTAGCAGGATGTGTCTGAATTTGGGACATTGCTGTTTGTCCACAGCCTCCTAAGTTTCATTCATGCCAATTAGTTCTTCATTCCAAAAAATCCTTTCAGAATTTAAAGCCAGGAGAGATAAAACCATGGGCAAATTGACTCTTTGAGGATCAATATTTTTGTTGGCAAAACTGAGATAATAAAAGGTGTATTCCTAATATCATAAGGTTTCTGTAAAGATCAAATGAGATAATGTATGTAATGTACTTCATAATTTTTTAAAGAGCTATACAACTTTAAACAAAAACCCACTTCCAGACCAAGTTAGCTTTGTTATCCATAACTGACACCTGTGATAATCTGAAAATTGTTTTCCTGGACATACAGAACTCTCCAGTGAGTTCCCCCTTGCCCATCAGGTGAACATGTCTACATCAGGATGTCTCATAGGCATCTCAAACACAAAATGTCCGAAATGTAAGATGGAAATGGAAAGAAAACCTGGTCAGGTAAAAGTGAATTATTTTACTTACGTAGTCTCATTCAGGGGCAGCTGGCTACTTGCTTCCCAACTCCAGTGCTTTCCAGATGATCCTATTCCTTTGAACCTATTTTTCATCAAAACCACACTACCATTGAGGGAGCTACCATCATTCCCCAATATACCTTTCTCCCCTCCATGCAGTCTGTTCACTAACAAATTTACTCTTCCAAATGTTCCTTATATACAGCATTGCTCTTCCTAACTCAATCCCTTTGTACTAGCTATCCCTCCATGTCTACAATGCACTCCCTAGATACCTCCCCTTCTTAGTATCCCTCATTTCCTTCAAGGCTTAACTGCAGCGTTTTGTTTTTCTTTGTATGTCATTTAACATCACCAAGTACTTAATAAATGATTGTTGATTGAGTGATCAATTCTTGGATCACAGTTCTACAACTAAGCCCTTCTTTTTTTCCTTTTCCCATAAAGTCAAACTTGTGGAATTGAACCAAATTAAATTAATTCAATCAATCAAAGAAGAAAATAAATGTTGCCCTCTGTTGGTAGCATGAGGCTAAGGAAAGTTTAGGTATTAAGGGCTCATAGTTAATTCCTGTGCTGATATTTCATGAGAGGTAGGAATCAAAGCTTCCCATACTCTAAAATCCCTCTTAATATTGAGCTATAGGGGCGGCTAGGTGGTGCAGTGAATAGAGCACCGGCCCTGGAGTCAGGAGTATGTGAGTTCAAATCCGGCCTCAGACACTGAACACAAAAAACTAGCCGTGTGACCTTGGGCAAGTTACTTAACCCCAACTGCCCTCCAAAAAACAAAACAAAACAAAAAAAAGAAATATTGAGCTATAGTGTCACTAGTAGTAATAAAATAACAATAATAACAATATTGACATTTATGTAGTGCTTGAAAGTTGGCAAAGACTAGAGTACCCTACTGGGTAAAAGATTTCTATTCCCAACTCTGTGTGTGTGTGTGTGTGTGTGTATACATTTTTTTCCTCTTTGAACCAGTTTCATTGAGACAGAAGTACAAGTACTGACCACCTACCCTCATTTTGCCCACTATTATAAAAAAGTTCTTCCTTGTGTACTTCCTTTATGTGAGAAAATTTGTCCCATTTTACCTCTCTCTTCCTCCTTTTCCCAGGGCACTCCTCTTTCTTACTGCTACATTCTTTTTTTTTTTTAATCATCCCAACATAATCGACTTATACCCATGCCCTCTGTCTATGCAGACACATTCTAACTGCTATAATAATGATAAAGTTCTTAGGAGTTACATGTATCCTCTTCTGATATAGGAATGTCAAATATCAAGGTCCTTATAATTACTCTCTCATGTTTACTTTTTTATGCTTTTCTTGAGTCTTCTGTTTGAACATCAAATTTTCTATTCAGCTGTGGCTTTTTCTTTTTTTAAATAGGAATGCTTAGAAGTTCTCTATTTCATTATATATACTTTTTTTTTACCTGAAGGATTATATTCAGCTTTTCTGGGTAGATTATTCTTGATTGTAATCCTAGCCCTTTTGCCCTCCAGAATATCATATTCCAAACCTTTCTCTGTTTTTTCTCAGAAGCTGCTAAATCTTGTGTGATCCTGACTGTGACTCCATGATACTTGAATTGTTTCTTTCTATCTGCTTGCAATATTTTCTCCTTTATCTGGGAGCTCTGGAATTTGACTATAACATTCTTGGGAATTTTCATTTTGGGATCTCTTTCAGGAGATGATTGGTGGAGTTTCTCAATTTCTATTTTACTCTCTGGTTCTAGGATATCATGGCCATTTTCCTTGAAAACTTCTTGAAAATGGTGTCTAGACTCTTGTTTTGACCATAGTTTTCAGATAGTACAATCAGTCTTCATTTATTTCTCCTCGATCTATTATCCAGGTTGGTTGTTTTTCTGATGAGATATTTCACATTTTCTTTTTCTTCTTTTGACTTTGTTTTATTGTTTCTTAAAGTCTCATGGTGCTTCCATTTGCCTAATTCTAATTTTTAAGAAATTATTTTCTTCACTGTGCTTTTGTATCTCTTTTCCCATTTGCTCAGTTCTAATTTTTAAGGAGTTCTTTTCTTCAGTGAATTTCTGTGCCTCTTTTGCCATTAGACCAATTTTGTTTTTTATGGTGATATTTTCTCAGTATTTTTGGTGATTCTTTTACCAAGCTGCCAATTCTCTCCATAATTCTCTTGCATCATTCTCATTTCTTTTCCCAGTTTTTCTCTACCACTTTTTAAAATTTGAGTATACCTTCCAGGAATTCTTTTTAGACTTGGATCCAATTAGAATTTTCCTTTGACACTTTTAAAAAATATATCTGTTGTCATATTTTTGTCATCTAAGTTTATGCTTGGTCTCCCTTGTCACAATAGTAGCTTTTATAGGCAAGCTCTTTTTGTGTTGTTTGCTCATTTTCCCAGCCTATTTCTTCATTGTGAATTTTATGTTAAAGTTGGGCTCTGCTCACCTGGGCGGAGGGGAGGGGTATACTGTGCCAAGCTTTAAGGTTTATCATGCTGTTATTTTCAGAGTTAGTTCTGAGGGTCTGCAAATTTTCAGTGCCTCTAAGGTAGAGTTATCCTAAGAGAGGTGTAGTCACTGCTCTTCTGTTCTGTGTACTAATCTTTACTCAGGAAGGACCCCTGCTCCACTGTAGCCACAAGTAGTAGTGCTACTCTGGTTCCCTGCTCTCCTGCAGCTACAAGTGCTAGCCCTCTTATTTGCCTTAGAACTGAGACCAGGGCCCCTCCTTCCTTATGACTGATCACCAGCATTCCTCTCCTTTCTGAAATTGTTACCCATAATTGCTTATGTGCAATAGTCATCAATCAGCCTTACCCAGTGCCAGCAAAGGGTCTCCTGTAATCTCTTTCTGATCAGTTGTCTGATTCTGCCCCCCAACTTTCTCTGGGCTGAGAGTTCCCAAAGCTGCAGTTCCTGCTGCTGTGGCTGCATTTAAGTCCACCACTGGTGCTCCTGTCTTGTTCTAGGCCTACATCCAGCCCAGTGTTGTAGACCTTTCCTGAGGACCACCTAAATTGTCTTTGGCTGGAAAAATGTCTCCTTCTGACCTTTCATTGGTTCTGCTGCTCTAAAATTTGTTTTGAGGTTATTTTAAAGTTTGGAAGGGGAATTTTGGGAGAGTTTAGTTTTAGTAGACTCTGCCATCTTGGTTCCACCTGTTGTTTGTTGTTGTTCAGTCCTGTATGAATCTTTGTAGACCCATTTGGGGTTTTCTTGGTAAAGATACTGGACTGGTTTGCCATTTCTTTCTCTAGCTTATTTAACAGATGAGGGACCTGAGGCAAACAGCCTACGTCACACAGCTAGTAAGCATCAGAAGCCAGATTAGAACTCAGGAAGATAGATCTTCCTGAATCCAGTCCTGGTGCTCCACCCACTGTACATTATTATTGCAATAGCCTCCTACTTGGTCTCCCTGCCTTCAGTCTCTCTCTCTCTCTACTACTGCCAAAATAATTTTCCTCACACATGTATAAGAGTGGAATTCCTTTGATAATTCCACCCTACTTAGAAGTAATTAGAAGATAAGAACACTTCTTTATTGAATTAACCAATCAGAATTAGTTGTGAATAAGACCTGGATCAATCAAAGGCATTGGGTAAGGAACCTGTATAAAATAAATGAAGAGCTATCAGAGAGATCCTGAGGGTCTGGCAGTAGAAAGGAATAAATGGGAATATTCATAACTGAGCTGGAAAGAACTCACTGCTCAGGGGTAGACAGTGAGAAGAAAAATAAAAGGTAGGCTTGGGCTGTGACAGAAGGGAGATTAGCAAGGAGGGCCTGACCTTATAAATATTCAGATCAGAAGACTGTAGGATTGCCACCCATTGTAACCACCTACTCTAGGCCTGAGGACCTTTTCCAAGAAAAGGTCTTTTTTTTTTTTTACCAGCTTCCCCTGGTTGTACCTGTCTATCAATAGACACTATTAATTATTATCTACTGCTCCAAACATTTCTGGTCACCTGGATTTTGCCTCAACCACAAAGGGGGTTGACTGAAGATAGATAGAAATATAAATTAAAGCAGAGAACCAAATGTCTACCTAAATGTTAGGAATTTTCCTAGTTGATGTGATTGTGAGTGTACTTCTAACTTTTAATCTGAAACAAAACTGCTAATACAACAGAGTAGGTAGCCACAGACCTTAGATGCCATTATATTACTGCTAGGCTTAAAAACAAGCTAATTATTGTAATGGTATTACAGATCTTATCATATCACTCCCCTTCTAAATTGTGAGGGTTTTATCTGGATAAATTATTTCATCAACTCTCCAAGTCTACTAATCTACTACAGTTATAGCACAACCTTTGTTTGACTTATCACCACCCTGTCCCCCTTTTTCAGTGACACCACTTCAGGGGCCTTGGAAAGACTCCATACTGAAGCCAACTTAGTAACTGATGAGTCTCTGCTGTAACCCCCACCCAGCCTCACTGTTCACTCTCCACTCCCAGTTCATCCTCTGGCCTGGATCCCTGAGCACAATAAGAAACTGTCTGAATTCATTTCCAGCCCATCAGATCTTCCCATCCTAGTAATTCTGAACTCCCTGCTGTCATTGTACAAATGCCATTCTCTCTTCCCTACCCCCACTCTCTGGTCTTGTTTCTATCTCCAACCCATTCTTAACCCACAATGTCCCATTCAATATTTAACAACTCCTTCTACTGTGCTCTCTAGAAAGCCTGCTCCATAGACAACAAACTTGCTTTCATCTTGTCATTTCTAATTCCTTCCATTTTCTTGTAGTCTCTGAGATGTGGCTCCCTCCTGATGACATAGTCTCCCTGGCCACTCTTTCCAGCACTAGTTACATCTTCACTCATACCCTGATTCACTAGAGGAATTTAAATAATCCTTACTCTCCACTGGCTCTCCCTATACCACATTCATTCAGGAACCTTTCCTCCCTTGAGGTTTATTAATCCATATTTATGACCCAAACAAGATTCTGGTAGCTGTACCCATAAGGAAACTCTCCTTCCTTCCTCAATAAGTTTAGTGCCTGGCTTATGGTTTTTCTCTCCTTCCCAACTCCTGTCTTAATACTATGGGGCTTCAATATAAATACTGATTCTCCTGCAAATATCCTAACTTTCCAGTTTCTTACCTTACCCACTTTCCATGATCTCCACTATTCCTCTTCAACTACATATAGAGATGGTAATACCCTGGTTCTTGCCACCACCCTAAAGTGTTGTACTTTTACATTCATAAATTCTGAAATTCTTTTAGCTGATCATAATTTTTGTCATTCCATTTTTCCTTTTGGTTTATGATTTTCCCCCATTCTTCATCCTCACCATGACCTCCAATTACTCTACCCTCCAGTTCTTCCCAAGGCCATGACCCTGCCTCTAGCTTCCCTACATTCCTTTCCATATCTTAACACCTTGGTAAAACAGTTAAACTCTAAACTATCTTCTCCCTAGTCCTTTGCCACCCTATCCCATCAACAATCTTGCCCTGCCAAGCCCTAGTTTTCAGTTATTGCTGAAATATCCTGTTTTCACTCCTATTCATGTCCTGATGAACAAAGCTAGAGAAAATCATGAAACTGTGCTGATGGGGCTCACTAAACTTCTCTCAACTGGGACTTAACTTCAACAAGGCAATCCTTTTATACCTCCCAACAGATTTATTATCTCACTCACCATAGAGGCTTTTTCATACTTTTTAATCCCTCTTTTCAAATCCTCTCCTCACCCTCTCAGGTGAGAATCATGCCTCACAGTAATATTGCATACAAATTTAAAATATTGAGACTTGTTCAACAAGAGCTCTTTTTTCTCCTTCCTTCTCATCTTGTATGATTCAGATACCTTTTCCTATTATCTCCTACCTGTCTTCCACGAAGAGATGGCCCTTCTTGCAAAGGCAAATCCCTCTTCGTGCCAATTCCATTCCATCTTCACCATGCCCATTCACTCATTAATCTTCAATCACTTATCTTTTACTGCCTACTTCCCTGAAGCCTACAAACATGTTCATGTGGTCCCCCATCCTTAACCATCTATCCACTTGAACCGTCTATCTCTGTCCTGTATTTGTCATCCTGTGCATGGTTAATCTAATGATCTTGTTAATCAACAAATAAACATTTATTAAGCACCAACCAGATACTTCAAACTAGATGTCCTATAGATAACTTAAATTCAACATATCTAAAACTGAACTCATCTTTTCCTTAAAAACTTCTCCTCTTCCTAATTTCCCTATCACTGATGAGAACACTATTATCCTCCTGGTCCCTCAAGTTCACAACCTTGGTATCATTCTTAACTCTTCACTATGACACACCCCATATCCAATATGTTGCCCAGAAATGTCAATTCTACTTTGCAACATCTCTTATACATGCCCAATTCTTTCCTCTGACACTTCATGTCTCAATATATTGTAGTATCCTGATCTCCCTGCCTCAAATCTTTTCCTTCCTCAGTCCATTTTCCACTCCCTAAAGTGTAGGTCTACATTATCTCACTGTTCAATAAATTCCAATGCCTCCCTATTACTTCCAGGATTAAACATAACCTCCAATGTTTGACTTTGTTGTTCTCCAAAACCTGGCCCACTCCTAACTTTCCAATCTTCTTATATCTTGCTCCCTTCCATGAACTCTATAATCCAGTGACTTTGGCCTTCCTCCAACAGGACACTCCATCTCCCAACTCGAGGCATTTTTACCTGGAAGAAATGCATGGAATTTTCTCCCTTCTTATCTCTACTTCCTGGCTTCTCCTGACTTCCTTCAATTTTTTAAATCCCACCTTCTAAATGAAGCCTTTCCCCAGTTTCAATGAAAACTGGGAAGATTTGTATAAACTGATGCAGAGTAAGGTGAGAAGACCCAGGATAACCATTTATACAATAACAACAATATTATAAAGACAAACAAATTTGAAAGACTTGGAATTTTGATCAATAAAATGACAAACCACAATTCCAGAGGACTCATGATGAAACATGTTGCTCACTTCCTGATAGAGTTGATGGATTCAGAATAAAGATTTAGATACATTTTTCTGGACATGAGCAATGCAGGATTTTTATTTTTATTTTTTGCTCAACTATACATGTTTTAACAGAGGTTTTTGTTTTTTTTGATCTCTCATTTGGGGTGGGGTAGGGTAGGTAGGAAGGAAAAAAGGGAAATCTATTTTTTTGTTTGCCTTTTTTTTTATTGGAGGGCAATTGGGGTTAAGTGACTTGCCCAAAGTCACACGGCTAGTAAGTGTGCCAAGTGTCTGGGGCCAAATTTGAACTCAGGTCCTCCTGAGTCCAGGGCTGGCGCTCTATTCATTGCACCACCTAGCCACCCCTGGTAAATCTATTTTTAAGAAAATTTAATTTAAAAAAAGTTTTTCTAGTCCCACTTAAAGCTAGTGTCTTCTCTCTGAAATTATCTCCAATTTATCTTGTATTTTTTCATTTGTATACATTCCTTATGTGCTGTATCCTCCATTAGGTTGTGGACTTCTTGGAGGGAAGGAGCTACTGTTCTTTTTTAATCATGGGTGCCTAGCACATACTAGGCTTAAATTGGATCTGAAAGTTCTTTTTGTTCCCTTTCCAGGAAGTTACTGAGAAACTATAGATTAACCAATCAGTCTACAAAAATTTGTTAAGTACCCAGGTATCTTGGTCTGGGGCTATTAAGACACAAATCAAAGTCTCTGCACTCAGTTTCTATTCACAGAGAGACAATATATACTCATATAACCTTGGACAAAACATAGACAAAAAAAATCCAAGATAATTTAGCATTGAGTCAGGGGAAGCAATAGCAGATGGGAGATTCATTTGAGTTGCGATTTGAAGGAAACTGGGATTTTAAGAGACAGATCTTATTGGCATATTCTCTCAAAACTCCTCCTCTAGACCACCCCCAGATTCCTCCCACAACCTTTCTGTAGATAAGACCCATCTTGCCTCCAAGATGAAAAAAAGCCAGAGAATTATCTAGCGCAGATTTACTTTGTGTCAGATTATTCTGGCCCGCTTGTACAGACGTCACAGATACAGAGACTCCTTAAGAGTCTACCCATTATGGCGAATCTTTAATATAAACTTTGCTTTTCTTTGGTTGAAAGAAGGATTCAGTCAAATTCATTCAGCAGGACCTGGTGTGCTGATATTTCAGGGTCTTGAACACCCCTAACCCTCTACCTCAACATTTTATGTTTCCCTGACCTCTATAATAATACCCTTTTAACACCTCAGGATCCAGAACTATGTTCCCCCCTACTCACACACATACATAAACAAATGAGGATCAGATCGGGATGTTGTCTCCTTTCCCGTATACCAATCAGTCATTCCTCCTACAGCAGGAAAACTCCTCACTTTGAGACTCTGCTACTTCCCTGTCCCTGAGAAATATTCCTCCACTACCCCCTGCCAACATTCTCCGTCTAACTCCCACCATTCCCCAACGACCCTCAGATGCACTACCTGTTCTTAAAGGCACCGGTTCTGAACATTTGTTTTCCTCCTTGCACTGAAGACAGGAACATGAATGAGACCTGGGAGGAGAGTGTTGTGCAGAAAGCTGTGGAAAAGCAGGTTTGACAGGCATATCAGCTTTGTTTCCAGGAAAACCAGGGCAGAAGCTCTCCTGATAAAATCCCAAAACATAGCTTGGGTTGTCTTGTCATCACATGAGCCATGGGAGCTTGCTAGGGAGCTGCCGAGGGCAATCATATGAAGGGATCAGTGAGAAAAGGTGACATGCTGGTACCTGAACAACCATGAGACTCTGTTAACAGATCAGTTGAAGCTGTCTTCCAGATATTAATGAAACTGGAATAAATTCTGAGGTCCTTCTGAGCTCAAAATCAAGCATGGAAAGAACATAAACACCTCTGTGTGGTCCATTTAAAATAATTCAGGCAGTTAGGAGTTAAGTGATATTGAATCAACATTGGTTAGGGGGTGGCTAAGGGACACAGTGAATAGAGCACCAGCCCTGGAGTCAGGAGGACTTGAGTTCAAATTCAGCCTCAGACACTTAACACTTACTAGCTGTGTGACCTTGGGCAAGTCACTTAACCCCAATTAAGCAAACAAATAAACAAACAAATAAATAAATAAATAAATAAATAAATAAACATTGGTGTTTTCCCCACCCAGTCTAGAAGAGAAGGGGATTTATATCAGGTTCCCTTTCACAGTAAAATCAAGAAGCATCAGAGAAAAAATTGAGATGATCCCAGCTCTCACAAGGCAATGGACCAAGAAATTAATCAAACAATTCTCTGCATTCCCCGATCTTTGGGCTAACCAAGAATCCACTTGAGCAGCTCTGGGCCTGAAGCCAAACTCTTGAATCAGCAAGGCAAGACCAAAAGGATGAAATGAATAAATCAGTGCCATAAGTCAAAAGCAGGGGAAGCTTGAGAAGCAGATGAATAGATGACGAAGCTTAAAGTAAACACACCTTGGTTACTCAGGATATCATTCTACCCAAGGAATTATTCCTAAAGTCAAATAGAAGTGGGGAGTTGAGGGAAAATGGAACAGAAGTAACAAACAATTAAGGGACTAAAGTGAATTTGAAAGAAAGAGTCATACAAAAGCAACAACAAAAAAAGAAAGAAACAAAAGAAACAAAGGAAGAAAGAGTCAGGATTCTCCACTAGTTTAGAGAAACTGGGAAAGGATTAATTCAAATGTTGGGGGGAAAGTTGTACTGTCTTCAGTGAGGGGTAGCAGTGGAGGGTTTCTGTGATTATAGTTGACTAATAAAGTCCCATGCAAGTCAATTCAATTCAACAAGCAGTTACCGAACACTTACTGGGAACCAGGTACTATGCTAAATATTGGAAATATAGACAGAAACAAAATAGGCCCTTCTTTCAGGAGCATATATTATAATTGGGAGAAACATGAACACAGATAAATAAATTACACACACACACACACACACACACACACACTCACAGCTCATAGTCCATAGTTCCCCAGTATTGGATCATAGGAACCAACACAATGACGGTCATTTTCTCTCATTGGCTTGTTGCCCCACTGGCAGTTAATAGAGAAAAATCTCCAATATACAAATATTAGAATTTGTATCTCAGTGTCTTTACAAGAGGGTAGCAAGGTCCTTAGATCATATACAAGCATTTAAAGTAGCAAACACAAATTGGATATAGGACAGCCTTTATTTCATCTCACAGGAAATTATAATAATAGAGATGTGTTGCCATTTTTTTGTGTGTGTGGCAGGTGAAAAATGACCAAGGAAACTGAGCATTTTGATTTATTAAACAACACGTGCCAACTGTTCAACAAACCAGGACCAGACCTCCTCAGCTTAGGCCTGAACCCCCAAATACAGAGGAATAACGATTTTTAAACATTAAAAACAACTAATCAAATAAAACCAATTAATTAAAAGGAAACAATACAACATTAGGTAATCTGATTTCTAATTGGAGGAAAGATTAGGGACTTTCCAGGCTGGGAGTAGGAAAGCAAACAGGTGCAATTCCCTGAAATAAAAAAAAGAGATGTCCCATTCCCACCCACATGTCTGTATACAATCAAAATAACATGGAAACAATAATCAATTAGTCTGTATAGGGCCAATTTTTAGAGAAGACACATGGGTTGCTTGAGATGTATAATTAGGAGAAAACTCCTTGCATCAGTTTTTAGATCTGATGGATTTCTGGTCAGCACAATATCATAGGTCCTTAGTTAAGGGTCTCTAAACAGCAGGTAGAGGTGGTCCAGCTTCCCAAACAATATTATAAAGTTTTCTCCTAATTCCCACAATTGAACAAAGTTTTCTTACAAAGACTAAATCCATAATTGAATAGAAAGGGAACTGAGCTAGCTCCAGAATTGAGTCACAATAGGAAGTCAGTATGGTTCACTCAATTCCCACAATTAACCACTTGCTGTCCTGATCCTCTCATTCCCTCACAGGGAACTCAGAATAGATTCTTAACTACCCATCTGGAAGACTGAGAAAGAGGTTTCTTAGGACAACATGATTAGCATGGCAGCTGTGATATGTAACAAGGACCTATTGATAAGAGTATGTAAGAGGGCCATAAAAGTTATTGCCACTCTCCATGTCTGGCCTATAGTGAAGTCCTTTCTTTACAACTAAAAAAAATTTTTTTTTTTACTGTCTTTTGTTTTTATGTCACCTTCATTTACAAGTAAAACCCCTCCCCTCTTTCCAAACCAAAGCACCATTCCTTTCTGGGTTTTGTTTTTTGGTAAAATAAAATTGATTTCCTTTTTTTAATCACCATAATTTAGCCCAGTAACCTTCCCCTTTCCTCTACAAAAGTGAATTTTAATCATATTTATTTTTTATTTAATAATTTATTTGATAATATGATAAAATTTATTATTTTATTTATCTTGACTTTATTTTTATTTATTATTTTTTAAAATGACTTTTAAAAGGGGGGAAAATCAACATAGTTGATCAGGACATTGAAAAGAGTCCGAAAATATGTGCAATACACAACCACTTGTGAATCTTCCATCTCTCCAAAGAGGTGCTATTGGGGTATCTTCTCATATCTCTTCCTTGGACTAATGTTTGTTTTTAAAAAATAATTTTTATTTATTTTTATTTTTTTATTTGCTTTTTTTTGGAGGGCAGTTGGGGTTAAGTGACTTGCCCACGGTCACATGGCTAGTTTTTTTGTGTTAAGTGTCTGAGGCCGGATTTGAACTCAAGTACTCCTGACTCCAGGGCTGGTGCTCTGTTCACTGTGCCACCTAGCCGCCCCTTAAAAAATAATTTTGAAACACTGACTTTTGATCTTTTATGGAGTTCTTTCCATTTACATTGTTGTAGTCATCAAGCATATTGCTTATTTGACTCTGCTTACATTATTCTGCATTATGTCATATAGATCTCCCTATGCTTTTCTGTATTTGTAATTTCTTAGAGCATAGTAATATTCCATTACATTTATGTACCACAATTTTTTTTAGCCCTTCTCCAGCTGATGGACATCTACTTAATTACTAATTCTTTGCTATCACAAATATAAATATTTTGGTATATATGGGGATGTTCTTCTCATCAATAACTTCTTTGGGGTATAAGACTAATAGAGGAAACTCTTGATCAAAGGATATAGACATTTTAGCCACTTCATTTGTATAATTCCAAATTACTTTCCAAAATGGTTGTACAGATTCATAACTCTAACAACAATTTCCTGGTGTGCCTCTCTTTCCATAACCCCTCCAATATTTACTCTTCTTATGTTTTGTAATTTTTGCCAATTTGCAAGGTACCAGGTGAAAGATTTACATTTCTCTTAGGAACACTCCTCATTTAAAAAGTGAGAGAAAAAAATGCAGTTTAGCAAAACTAACCAACACATAAATCAAATCTGACACCATATGAAATACTCTTTAACCATAGTGCCCCACCTTTGCTAAGATGAAAGGAAGATTCATTTTCTTGTTGATTTTTTGGAGCTAAGCATGGTAATTATAATTACACAGCGATCAATTTCAGGGTTTTTTGGGACACAGCTGGGGTACTTTTCATTTGCATTGTTCTAGTAGATAATATTTTTCAGGTTTTATTTACTTCACTCTGAATCAGTTCAGGTGTCTTCTCTATAATCTTCATATTCATCATTTCTTATTGCAATATTCCACTAAATTTGTGGGCATCCACTCTGTTTCCAATTCTTTGTGAAATTCTACTTTCAATGGAGACTCAAAGACATTGTCCAGCATCAAGATATGTTGGGCAAAGGCTATCAAAATTTACTTTCCTTTGGGCAGAACATGGAAAGGAGAGGAGAGGATGAGCTGAGTTGCCCAACTGGAACTGGTCAGCTAGGTCCCTAGGGGTTCAGGGAGCTCCAACTACTCACAGGCTGTGGTTTGTCCTTCATTCTTGAAGAGGATCATGACATTAGGGAGCTGATGATATTGATATCTGGCCACTGGACTGTAATGGTAATGGAATTTGGAGATGTCCCTGTATTGGCTTGGTTTTTGAGTTGAGTATTAAAACCCAGAGCCTGTGAATCCCACTTGTGGGATGGACTTGTTGATGTGAAGAGAGAGGGCTGAACTGGGAGAAGCCATGAATTTGGAGAAGCTCAAAAGGACTTTTGGAGAGCAGTATCTAGTATCGTGGTGCCAGAGTTGCTGAGAGAAAGACTGTTGAGGGCCATTTGGAGCTGCACAGGACTTTTGAGAACTGAGGAGGCATGGCTGTGACACCAGTATTTTGTCAGTCTGTTTTGATATTGTTTTGCCAGATTCACCTGGCGGTAAAGGACAGTGCTGCTGTTGTAGAGGTCCTGGAACCTGGCTGTTGGTTCAAAAGCCCTGAAGAAGGATTTTCTTGTGGTACCTTCACAGAAATGCTGGAAGAGGACCTTGATGATGTTTTCAGGGGTTCTGGGACTGTTCTACAGGCAGAGAGTGACTTGATGAGGACATTGGCTATGGCTTTTTTGAGCCTTATCTCCCCAGGAACTGAGAATGCTGAGGGCTTTCCTAGGGTCAAGATGAAAGAAGGGCTTTTCAATGCTGAGATGATATCTTTTTTTTTTTTTTGCTTTTTTTTTTGGAGGGCAATTGGGGGTTAAGTGACTTCCCCAAGGTCACACGGCTAGTTTTTTGTGTGTGTGCGTGCTAAGTGTCTGAGGTTGGATTTGAACTCAGGACCTCCTGACTCCAGGGCTCATGCTCTATTCACTGCACCACCTAGTCGCCCCCTGAGATGATATCTTAACCTTGTTATAGCTTAAGGGTGGATGGCCTTTTGTGCTCTCCTGCTCCCTTTTGAGAAAGTGCTTGGTGTTAATGGATGGTATTATAATTATTTTGTGTCCAGGTCCAGGGGTGGGAAACTTTTGGCCTTTTTGTGCTCTGTGATTGACCAAATGAATGTACTTTGTTTATGATTGGAAACTGATCTCCATTTGAGAAGAGACTTTGACTGACTAAATGAATGTACTGTCTAGAGGTGGAGTAGTACCTGGATTGAACTGAGAACTTACTTGCTAAATGAATAAATTATACTATATTTTGCCTTTCTCTGTTTTGTAAATGTTTGTTGAATAAATGGGGTTTGCTATGCTGGTAATCCAAACCTTGGATGTTGCCTTTGCTTGGTATTACATGGACCCAGATGACTTAGGTATAGCCCTCCCTCACTCAAATCAAAGTCAATTGTAAGTCATGTCATCGTCTCCTTGGTGTCATGGCCCTCTTCAAGAAGGCAAATCACAACACAACCACAATCACAACAACTACATGGTGGGCAGGGGAATGTGGAGAAGAGAAGAGGGAGAGGTTACAAAAAATGTTATTACAGCAAAAGCAGAAATACCAAATTGTGGCACTGATAGTTTCTTACCACAATGAACAGTCTGGAATCAAGAAGGCACATTAAAATGTACAAGAGAAGCAAAATTAGCAAAATAGAAAAAGGGTCTTTCTCCAAGTTAGGGGTTACACCCCATCTGTCAAAGGAAAGTTAAATCTAGAAAGAATAGAAACCATAAATGGGGTGGGGCATAAGACAGGAAATGACACTTCAAGGTTAAGCACCTTTGATTAAAGACCTTACTTGAGGTGAGTGAATGAAAGAGAACTAGTAGTCAAGTCTTGGGAGTTCTAGACCCCTGGTCTTTCCATTATGCCACAAACTATGTTTGGAATACATTATAGTAAGTGCCCAATAATTATTTTCTTATTGAAGTTATATAAAGCCAAGCACTAGCAGCTTTCCAGAGGACTGTTGATGTGAACAGCTTCAAGATTCTTATTACATAGTATAGTGAACTCTCTATTCAGTAATAAACTAAGACCAAACACTGACAGAAATCAAAGTACAGCATTCACAATGTTATATCATAACAAGTTATCACTAAAGTGGCCACATAGTTTTCACCAAAGTGACCACATAGTTTTAAACAAAATACAATCATTTAGCAAGTCCTTAATTCAATCATCCTTAAGAAGCAAGCCTCCTTAAGGAACACAAAGTACAAAGGTCTAAGTTCTCCACCCCTAAGTCACATTGTCTTAATCTCTCAGTCAAAAAGTTTTCTCTCTTCTTAATTGGAGATTAATTCCCAATCATCCTTAATTCAATCATCCTGAAGAGGTACAGAACAGTAGAAAGTCCTCCCACCCCTAGGCCACAGTAAATCATGATCTTCTCAGTCTGCATTAAATACTCAAGGGGTAGTCTTTTCATCTTGTCTTGAGGCTGGCTCTCAGATTCCATGGTTCATCTTCCACAGTCCCAGCTCCTGCCCGAATCTACCCAATCATCACCTGAGTTCAAAAGCAGGCAGCTCCCAACTCCTTGTCCAGTTCCTCGTCCAGCTCCTTGTACAGCTCCTTGTCCAGTTCCTGCTCCGTACAGAATCACACAGTGTCCAGCCCACCTCAAGTCCTTCACAGTTTCTGCTCCTGGGAAGACAAAGCTTAACAACACTACAATAACATTTGTACACATTGCTGGCACCATCATTGATTCACTTTCTGCCTGTGAAATCAACACAGACCCACCAACATGGTCTGAGAACTCAACACAAATCTCAGTATAGTCCTAGGACCTCCAAAACCCTCCTCCAGGACTTTTATAAACAGACAAAAAGAAAATCCTCTTTCAGGGCTTCCAGTAAGGTCCCAGAGCTTCTGTATAAAGCATCACAAACAAAAATCAACAAACACAGAAAAGACAAACAGAGTGTCTGGCCACCACAAAGTTCCTCTTCTCAACTTTGCTCTCTCCCAGCCTGGGCTTCTCCTTATATATGGTCATTAAGCTCCTCTCTGTTCTGCCCCTTCCTATTGCATCAGCAATAGGGGTTCACAAGTTCTATTTCTTAACAAAAGACTTGATATAATCACGGGCAAAGCTTAAACTGAAATAAGGTGCTAAATAATTAAATGGCTGAAACAAGGTGTTAACTACTTCTTTGCTTGCCATTACAGGTCATCATTTACTCTTTCCTCTTGTCCCATTCTCACTCCCCCTTCATATACATTCAGTATAAGTCCGGTTGATTCTTTCTAGATCAATGTTCCTGGCATTTATCTCCTCCTTTCTATTCTCAGTGTTATCGCCATTAGTTCAAATACTTATTAATTTGTGTACAGATAATTGTAAGAGCCACTTGGGCAGTCTTCCTACATCAAGTCTTTGTAATTCATCCTACATACTTTCACCAAATTAATATTACTAATCTTACTTACTTACACTTTAATTACACCATTTCCCTGCTTTAAAATGCCTTCATTGACTTCTCATTGTCTAGAACAGTTGTTCTCAACCTTCCTAGTGCTGACACCCTTTAATACAGTTCCTCATGTTGTGGTGACCCCCAACCATAAAATTATTTTTGTTGCTACTTCATAACTGTAATTTTGCTACTGTTATGAATCATAATGTAAATATCAGATATGCAGGATGTATTTTCATTGTTACAAATTGATCATAACCCACAGGTTGAGAACCTTTGCTCTAGAACATGATGACCAAACTCCTTAGTCTAACACTGAAGGTTCTCCTCAAGCTAATATCAACCCACCTTTTAATCTTTATTTCCCACTACTCCCCAAAATGAACCATCTAATTCTAAGGTTGTAGTGATGAATCTGAGGCACTCCACTCTCTTTTGCTACTCAACCTTGGCCTTACACTGGACTCATTGCTATATATTTAATTTTATTTTCCTGTGCTAATATCATTGTGGGGGTTTGTAATGACAACTTATTTTTCACAAATAAACCTGAGATCTTTTTTTCACTAATTAATTACCTAGAGCTTCCACTCTAGTTCATTAGATATTATTTAATGAAAAGGAGAAACTTCCTAATAATAATTACTCTTACTTATCTATAATTAGATAAATTCTAAAGTTGCTAAATATAGTCAGTCAGTAATTTATTAAGTGATGAAAGCAATAATAGACATAAAGATATATGTAAGTTTTACATTTTGGCTATGACCCAAATCAAAGTCCAAGTTACTCCACACATTCAATGTAACAGTGGTTGAGTCCTCTCTACTTGTCTGGAAACTCAGTCTTACTCAATTCAGTTCACTCCAGATAGTGATTAAAGTTTCTTAAGCAACTTCTTAATATTTCTCCTCAAGATTTAGCCTTTTTTCATTAACTTCTCAGAAATTATAGAAAGTTTAAAAAAATACAATGTATTTATAAGTTCCTCAGAGATTCTTCATAGAATTCTCTTTATAAAGTTTATAGAACCTTCGTTAAAATAGTTTCAACACAAAGTTTTTCCTCAACTTATTCCTATCTGTTTTATTTATCAATTTCTCATATATCTTCATGGATCATACATAAAATACACATCTTCCTCTGTGATTACAATGGGAAAAATCACATTAAGCCATTTCCTAAAGTGACTCTCTTAAATGATCAGTATGAACTGCAAAAGCATGGAGGGTCCTATGCCAGAAGCTGATGCTGAGTGCTGATATGCTGAGCAGAACCAGGAGAACATCGTACACAGCAAAAGCAACATTGTGTGATGATCAATTATGATAGACTTAGCTCTTCTCAGCAATGCAATTATCCAAGAAAAATCCAAAAGATCCATCAATTTGGAAAAGGATAAACAAATTATTGTATAGTAAGAAATTTTTAGAGAAACAGTTTCTGAGATATCTGGAATAACCTGTATGAACTGATACACGGCAAAGTAAGCAAAACCAGGAGAATGATTCATACAATAGCACTGTAAAGACAATTTTTAATGATATACGAATTCTGAACAATTCAATGTCTAACTATGATTTCAGAAGAATTCAATGATGCTACCTCACCTCCTGATAGAGATGTCAGCCAATCAACTAAATTTTATTAAGCATTTACTATGCTCCTGGCACTGTGCTAAATTGGAGATAAAAAGAAAGGCAAGACAGACCCTCCTCTCAGTGAGCTTACAATCTAATGGAAGATACAGGATGAGATATGCATTGTCTGACAGAGTCCATGCAGGAGTTTGTTTTGATTATGCACATTGGTTATGAAGGGTTGGGTTGGGTTTTTTGTTTTCTTTTCCATTGGGGAGGAGAGAAGTTGGTAGGAAAAATGAAGCAAGGCAAAGGATTACAGGAAGAAAAAGAAAAAGAAAAGAAATGAAACAAGGGAGAAAAAGGAAAAGAGAGTCATTCAATCACTTTTTACAGCGTACAGGAGAACAGAAGGAAGTTCAAAAGGAATAACAAATAAAAACAGCTTTAAAAGTTGTGTTTTGAATTTATTATATACTTAAAAGTAAGGTCTACAAGATAGATTTGCAGTTTCATATAGAATACTTGTTGGTCATTTTTTTCTAGTGTATATGTAGAAGTACTTTTTTTTTACTTTTTTTTTTTACTTTTATTTTATTATTATT
>CM053593.1:183025825-183040881 GCA_028646575.1 Pseudocheirus occidentalis
CTTTACAGTGGGATTGCTGTTATGGGGTTGGGGCAGGAGCAAGATGGGGAGAAAATGTGTAATTCAAAAAATGTAATGAAAATGAATAATGTAAACAAGAAAACAAATAAAAACTAAATTTTAAAAAAAAGAATGAGAAAAACAAATAAGGAACACAACAATGTTAAAGAAAACGACTCTGAAAGACTTCAGTTCTCATTAATGCAGTGATCGATTATAATTTCAGAAGATTAAGGGTAAAACATATCATTCCCATCTCTTGGAGTTGTAGGTTACAACTGCAAAATATAGGCATACATTTTCCAGACATGGTCAATGTGCTGATTTGTTTTGCTAAGCTGTGTTTGTTTATTACATGAGAGCGCTCTTCTAGTGATAATGAGAAGGAATTCAGCAGGAAATGACCAGTGATGTTTCTTAAAGTACATCAACAAAACAGATACCTTTCACAACTATAGATAGTGGAGAAACAACCATGACTAAACAAGGGATAAAGAATCAGAGAAGACAAAATGGTTAAGTTTGATCCTATAAATATTTTTTAAGTTTTACATAAACAAAACCAATTAGATTAAAATTAGGAGAGTTAACTAGAGAAAAAAATCTTTTCAGAAAGTTTCTCTTATAAGGGTCTCACATCCAAGAAAGGAATTGATTCAAACATGTTGTTACAAATTAATAAAAGTCATTTCCCAATGGACAGGCAATGAACAGGCAATTTTCAAAGGAAGAAATGGAAGCTAATAAAATCTATATGAAAAAGTGCTTCAAAATCACTAATTAGAAAAATGCAAATTAAAGCAAGTATGAGATTCCAATTCTCAACCAAGAGAGTAGCAAAGATGGCAAAAATGGAAAATTACAATTGCTGAAAGGATCATAGGGAAATAGGGACACTAATACATTATTTTATGGACCTGTGAATTGGTCTACCAGATTTGTAACTATGCCCCAAAAGTTATTAATCTGTGCATACACTTTAATCCAGCAATATCCTATGCTTGGCCTATCCCCTAGAGATCAAAGAAAGGAAAAAAAGGATTTATATACACAAAAACACTATAGCAGCTTTTTCTGTTATAGTAAATAATTAGAAACAACTGGGGTGTCTATCAATTAGGGAAAGGCTGAACAGAGTTAGTATGCCTCTTAATTTTTAAGCTAGAGTTAAATTTCAGAGGATGCCTTAATTGGATAAGAAATTGTTTTCAGTAATCTCTAACTGAAATTCAGCACATCCTTAAATTATAAATGTAGAAACAAACATTTTTAGAATTTATTTTTAGTTTTCAACATTCACTTTTATAAGACTTTGAGTTGTAAATTTTCCTCCTTCTTTCTCCTTCCTCCTTCCCCAAGACAGCATGCAATCTGATACATTCTATACGTGTATAATCATATTAAACATTTCCACATTAGTCATAACAAACATTATTCTTAAGAAGAGGTCCATAGACTTCAACAGATTTTCAGTCATTCTAGCTGAAAAAAGCAGAGCTTCGTAGACTCTTTGAATTGTAAATATAAGAGACTAAGAAAAGTTAGCACATTCGAGCAATCTAAAGGAGATAAATGATGATCAAGTGTTTTCATCATAATTGGAGAAGAGACTATGATCTTTTCAGCATCCTGCCATCTTCAAGGGCAAAACAGGGCGCAAAGAAAGATAAAATCAGGGCCTTACTCTAGGTTTACATTGGTTTACTTGCTTTGAAAGAGTTAAGAAAGGAAAAAGAGGGGGAGAAAGAAAAGGAATAAACTTACTTTCTCATAACTGGGGTACATTAGAAGATTATGCAAACATGAGGAATGGGCATCTCATGAAATTCACTCTTTCAAAAACTGAATAAGGGAGGTAAAAAAAATACAATGTAATGTATAAGTACATCATAGTAAAAGCAAGAGGGAAATATCCAGGAAAGGTACAAGAAAAATACTTTTAGGAGATAAGATAGTTGGAGAAGAAATAATTACAAGCAAATATGATAAATAATATCTATATAAAAATAAGTATTAATATTATCTATAACAGAAAAATAATACTTTTCCTGTAAGATCAAGGGTAATGCAAGGGTTTCTCCACTATGACTTGATATAGTTCTAAAAAAGTTAGCTATTGTACTAAAACAAAATCATGACATTGTGGGAATATGCTTAAACACAGAACAAAATTAATTTTTGCTGATATGATGGTTTATTTAAAGAATCTAATTGATTCAATTAAAAATCAACTAAACATCAACTTCATTAAAGTAGCAGGATATAAAACTCACAAAACTGCCAGCCTTTCTGACAGAAAGACAGAGGAAAAGATAGAAAGACAGAAAAAGACTTTGAGGTGATGGATGGAAGGGTCTAGTTAAAGGTAAAAATTAAAAACTTTTGCTTATAATAACTAGAGTTATGTCAAAACAAATCAACACGTTGGTCATGATTAAAAATGTACATCTTGTGTTTCACCACTAAATGTACATCTTGTGTTTCACCACTAGCTTATTATCTTTCTGCCAAAAGGTCTTAGGGAGTCATGACTAGCCACTGAATTCTTAAGTCTTTCAAAGCTCTTTTCCTTTAGATTATTTTTTTTTTACAGCTAACATGAAAAAAATACTCCCCCAGTACTCATGATAAAAGAAATACAAATTGAAACAACTTGTAGGCTTTTACCTCACACCCATCAAATTGGCAAAGAAACAAAAGAGGAAAACAGCATTTATTGGAGAGGCTGTTGGAGGAAAGGCATACCAATACTGTCTTGGTAGAGCTATAAATTAATTCAACCACTCTGGAAAGCAATTTGGAATTGTATTTTTAAAAATTACTAAAACATACATACTCTTTGAATTGTTAATACCAGTAACAGACTTGTACCACCAAAACCATCAAAGACAGAGGGAAACGACTCATTTTTACAAAAATATTTGTTGTAGGAAAGACCTAGAAACTAAGGGAATGCCCATTCACTGGGGAATGGCTGAACAAATTAATGTCATATGAACATAAAGAAATAATACTGTATGATTATGGCAGATTTAAAGAAACATGGAAAGATATATATGAACAGAAGAGTAAACAAAAGGAAAACAATTTATATAATGAATAAAAGACAAAGCATTCATTAAGAGTTTACTATGTACCAATTACTGTGTTAATGCTGGAGATACAAGTAGAAGTAAGCAAAAAAATAGTCCCTGACTTCAAGGAGTTTGTGTTCTAATGGGGGAACACTACATATTTAAAAAAAAAAAAAAAACAGAAAGGAAGAAGGATAAGCAGTTCCAGGAAAGATAAGAGAAAAGCAGTATCAATCTTCGTCCCTAGCTCTCTCTCCCCTTATCAGTTCCCACAGGTTTAATTATCACCTCTTATGCAGATGACTCCCACATCTACTCCCCCAAGTTTCAGTCCCATATTGCCAACTTTCTGTTGGTATTTCAAACTAAAACGTCTTGGAGACATCTAAACCTTTACCTGCTCCAACTGATTTTAATATCTTTACAGGTTAGACCTCTCCTCCTTCAAGCTTTCTTATTTCTGTTGAAGGCACCATCATTTCAGTTTCATAATCTAAGCATTATCCTGGAGTCCTGACTCTTCCTCACTATACATTCAATCAACCACCAAATCTTAGAATTGCACCTTTACCAGTCTTTCCTATCTGAACTCTTTTCTCTACTCAAACAGCTACCATCTTGGTTCAGGTCCTCATTTCTTCTCAACAAGATTATTCCAACAGTCTCCTAACTGGTCTCTCTACTTTAAGTTTCTCACCATCTAGTCTAGCTTATATAGTTACCAAAGGAATTTTCCCTTACTACAGATCTAGACATGTAACACCCCTATTTAATCAAGCCCATTGGCTTCCTATATCTCTGAAATTTAGAGTCTAGAGCACACACAACCTGTTTCCAACCTGCCTTTCCAACCTCATTTAATATTACTTCCTTCCCACACTCTTCAGTTCAGTCACACTATTCCTTAATCATGACTCTTTCATCTGTGTGTGTGTGTATGGAACATTCCCCATCCCTGCAATGCAATCCCTCATTTCTGCCTCAGAGGTCCCTCTCTCTTAAGATTATTCAGACAAGATCAATGAAGTATCTCCTGATGTCTTCATCTGCTAGAGCCTTCCCTCCCAAGTAACCATAGCTACTTTGTGTGTGTGTGTATATGTGTGTATATGTATTTATAAATTTTATATTTGATATATATGTATTTGTAATCTCTCCCATTAGTCTGTAAGTTCATTGTAAGTGTGACTGTTTTATTATTCATACTTGTATCCCCAAGCACCCATAACGTTGTCTGGCACATAGTAGGTCCTTAATAACTACCTGCTAACTGATTGACTGAATCTTATTTTTTGTCTTTGTATATTGATATGTTCACATTTACTGAGTTTACAATAAAACAGAAAATTTAATTTTCAAAAACATAAATGCCCTGGGGAGTTAAAGGCTATGATATTTCAGCCTAAACGTAAATCAGTTCAATCATCAATAAGCATTTATTGAACCATAAAATGTACCAGCACTATACTTGGCACTGGGGATTCAAAGACAAAAATAAAAAAGTCCTTGCCTTCAAGGAATTTATATTCTATGCATGACACATCATGTACGCATATTTATACACACAAATTTATACAAAATAAATATAAGGTAACTTGCATGGTGGAGCAGTGTCATTTGAGCTAAGCTTTGAAAGAAGATGTGGCAACCAGGAATATTTTTGAGGAGGACATTTTGAACATAGTAAAAGTAACTGTTTTAATACCAAGTCCTGCCTAGGGAAGCCAAGGCTAGATGAGGTATCACAGCAGGAGACTCTAAGCAATCAGACAGTAATATAAGGACACTTGGCATCTGTAGAGAGGAAATTGGAAATGAACAACAGGAAAAGAGTAGGATACCCACTAAAATTAAACATTCTTAAACAAATGTCCTTTAGAGGCACTTCAAACTCAACACATCACAAACAGAATTACTTTTCCCCAAAAACCTACTAATCTTTCAAGCTTCTCAATTTCTGTTAAGTGGAACATCCATCCTGACAAATCGTCCAGATTCACAAACTTGGTGTTATTATCTTCATCTCACTCATTCCACCTATACAATTAGTTTCCAAGTCTTGTCTTTCTATCTTCACAATATCACTTTCATTTATCCCCTTCTCCCCACTTATATAGTCATTATCTCACTTCAGGTTCTTATCACTTCTCACGTGGATGACTGCAATAATCTATTTCAGTGGTTCTCAACCTTCCTAATGCCGTGACCCTTTAAATACTCTTATATGGGCGCACCTGCATGTGGGTGGACCAGCCTAGAGACGGATAGAGGAGTGGTGTCTCGGTTCCTAAGACCATCAGAAACATGCGTTTTCTGATGATCTTAGCCGACCCCATAGGACCCCCAAAGAGGCTGCAACCCACAGGTTGAGAACCACTGTTCTATTGCATCTCCCAGCCTTACGTCTTTCTCCTCTCCAAACCATTCCCTCATTTATTATCAAGACTGCCAAAGACTGGCTCTGCTGCTAGTCTGAAACAGGTATCACCAGAAAGCAGCTATTAACCTTTAGTATTTATATATTAACACTTTAGTATCCATTTAAGTAAAATTAATATTGCTGCAATAAAGCCTATTTCAATGTCAGTGGAAAATAATGGTTCCAAAAAATATTTACAGAAAGGTTACTTATTATACAACTTGCCTTGAGGAATTACAATTTCTATCCCAAGGAGCTTGAGCATTCTAGAAGTTGGGATAAACAACTTCACTCAAGTAGAAATAGCCAAAACAATTTATCAAGTTAAAAAAAAATTCTTTGGACAACCACTGCTTTTAAGAATTTGATTTTCTTCAAAATTCAGCTGAAAACACCTCTATCTACATGAGTTTTCCTAATTCCCATAGCTACTAGTGTCTTCCCTCCTAAAATTATCTTATATTAGCTTCATACATAGAAAATAAACTCCTTGAAGACAGAGATCATGTCATTTCTGTCATTGTATTCCCAATGCTTAGCACACTGACTAGCACAAAATATATGCTTAATAAATAAATGTTTTTTGACTGCTTGATTCATTGATTCAAGATGTTTCATCCTGGTTTCCCTATTCTGTATGCTTTAGCTTATCAATATCCTTCTTAAACTGAGATCCAGAACTGAACATAATAGTTCAGAAGTGCTCTGACGAGGGCAAGAGAACAGTGGAAGTACCAGCTCCTTATTTCTGGAAGCCATGCCACCATTAATGCAGACCAAGATCACAGCCTGTCAAGATCTTTTTGGATTCCAATTCTGCTATCCCATGTTAGCTATCCCTCCTATCTTTTTGTCATCTGTGAATCTGATGAGAAGGGACCGCATTTATCCAACAGGACAGAGCCACTCTCCAGGTGAGACGTTCTGCCAAAGTAACACTGAATCATTAACAAATACTTGTTGAGTCTATCCATTCTACCAATTTTGAATCCGTTTATACTACCTTCCAGTCTATATTGTCTCCATCGTCTGCACAAGAATAATACAAGATTATGAGATTTATCAAATGCTTTGCTAAACTCTAGGTTAATCTGTATCTACAGCATTCTTCCATTCTCCTAGTTTAGTAATCCTGTCAAATTTTGAGTAGTATTAAGAGAGAACACTCGAGGAAGGATGGGGAGATGGAAGAAAAAGGGGGACAGGAAACTAAAAAGGCCATTAAATCTGGCCACATTTAGATTACAAGGGACTTTGAAGAGAGTTTTAAAAAACTAGCAGAGATGGAGTAAGGAGATGGTTAGCACACATATGGAGCTAACAGGGCAAAAACTATAGAGAAAGGCAAGAAGGGATTTAAAATGTAGAGTAAACAGTACCCCAAAAGTCTTAGTATAGTTTTAAGCTAAAGCTTAACATTATACTAATAACTTAGACTTTTAGGAAACCTAGACATCAATGAAATAGCTAATCACTGGGTCAAAGTCAAGCAGAGAAGATAATTCGGCCAGGACAAGGTTGATGCACTTAAAAAAAAAAATCAAGGAACTGGAAGTCATGACAAGGGTAAAGAGTAAGTTTGGGAGGCTTAAGGTAAAGGTGGAAGGGTAAGACAGGAAACTGTACCTCAAAAAGAATAAACTATCTTAGAAGAATCATAGTTTTAAAGAAATGGTAAGTTCTGAAGTGTGAAAAGGATATGAAATTGACCAGAGAAGGAGATTTCAGTTGTCGAAGATTTCAAAGAACTTTGAGAATAGAACATAGAGGAGTTGGAAAAACCTCAGAGATCATCCAGTTCAACCCTCTCATTTAACACATGAGGAAAGTAAGGCCCAAAGAGATTAAGAAAATAGAGAAGGAATGGCCAGAAAGCAGGGAAAATGATAGGTCACACAAGTAGTAAATCCCCAAATGAGGAATCAAACTCAGATCTTCAATGAGAAGAGAAATTAACTCCTTTAGAAAGCTTTAGAAATATTACATCTCTTTAAACAATTAAATATACAAAACACCTAGAAAGAAAGAAACTAGGATCTGGACCCTTTCAAAAAGACCATCAAGAGGAAACAGACAAGTTATATATACTAAAGACCTGGCTAATGAGCCTAGATACTCCTTTCACGCCTCCTCTAACCTAGGCCTATTTAGAGCACTGGTATGTTTGCTGCTCTATCCAAAAAGGGAAGTACTTCATTTTTTTTAACTTCAACATTTATTGGGCACCTACTATATACAAAGACACAGTGTGAGGTTCTGATGATGATGATAAACTACATTATCCCTGCTTTCAAGGAGTTTATAATCACTAGTTGCAGAGTATGACATTTAAATAAATATGCATAATATAAAATAGACTATAACAAAGGCAGTGAAGAGATACCAGTAAAATTCTGTAGGAAAATTTAAAAAAGAAGTAATCACTATAATCTGGGGGACCTGAACTGATTTCATGGAGGTGGTGGCCCACTAAGGTAGGCCTTAAAGATTTCAAAAGATAAAAAGAAAAAAAAGGTCCATACATAGTTGGGGAAGAGTTGGTGGCAAGAAAGAATTTAGATGCATAAAAGGAAGTGAAAAAAGCAGGAAACAATGTTTATATGGAAATAAGGTTGAAAAAGTACACTTACAGCTAGATAGTGGAGGGTCTCAAATGCCAGAGTAAGGAGTCTTATATTTTGTCTTATAAGCAATAGCAATTTCCAAACAAGGCGGGAAAAGTAGAACCAAGATTAACAAAAATTTATGTTCTATTCTAAATCCTTCTAGGAAAAAGAAAAAAAAGTAAGAAAGCCAAGTATACTAACATTGTACCCTGTACCTTAAAGGGGAAGCCTGACTTAGGAGGAAAAACTGCTCAATCTTCTAATAGCATAATGTTCCAGATTCTGGTCACATAGTAGCTAAGCCAACAGAAACCAATTCATTTCTTCCATCTTCAGAAGCCCAAGCTACAAAGAAGCAAATGACACCACTCCAATTTTAATCAAACACGAGTAGCATCATTCATACACACAAAGATTTTTTCCCTCTCACTGATCATCTGCTGCCAGTGAACCCCGGTCCTGAAGCCACAGAGGGAGGACCCACTGACTGTCTATGTATGTTTAAGGTGGATGCTACCAAAAAGAGTACTTAGTGGGCAAATACCACCCTGCTGGTAACTAATATCCATATTTTGTTGTACTTAAAGTTGATTAAGTGTTTCCAAAATTCTTTCCTTTTCACATTGTTGAGTAAAAAAGGCTTATCTGCAGATAACAACCTACCTTGGCTGATATCTTTCTTCATTACTTTCCTTCACTCTGTTATCTCAGTTAAAAGAGAGAAAAGAGGAGCAGCTAGGTGGCACAGTGAACAGAGCATAGGCCCTGGAGTCAGGAGGACCTGAATTCAAATTTGGCCTCAGACACTAAACACAAAAACTAGCCATGTGACCTTGGTCAAGTCACTTAACCACAATTGCCCTCCAAAAACCAAAAAATAAAAAATAAAAAAATAAAAGACAGAAAAGAATTTCTGTACTGGTCAAGTTTGGGATTCAGTCTGTGGAAAATGTAATCCAGGGATAATAAGGACTACTCCTGGTAAGAACTTCTTACAGAATTTGGAGAAGCATGTTCAACTTATACCATATTTAAAACTAAAATGATGTTAAGTAACATCCCACAGTGAATAACCTTGGGCTATCCATCCTGAAAAAATATTCCTATGGTTTCCCTACTGCAGTAGTTCACAAAATGTGGTTTGGAAAGACTCTGTTGGGGACGTACAAGGCCAAAACTATTTTTATAGTAATACTAAGATGGTTTAATTTCTAATCTAATTATTCTAATATTCTAAACTAGTGATAGATATAACACAAAAAGGGGGTTCTCAATAATTTCTAATAAAGGGAGTTCAGAGACCAAAAAGTTTGAGAACCACTGCCCCACTGTAAGAGGATGACACAATTAAAGGGTAAAACTTCCTCCCTATACTAACTCTCAACTAGTCCATACCCTACCCATGGAAAACTTAAAAATACTCTAACTGGAAGAGAACCCACTCTTTTGTAGCCTTGAAAGCTAATATAAAAATCATACTGATGATCACAATGAAAAATAACAAAGAATTCTTCGTGGGAAAAATATTCTGTTTAAATGGCATAATTTAACATTTGCAAATCCAACTACCTCCTAACATGAAAAAAACCCTAGGTATTAATGATCAAACACTAAACAAGATTACTAAGCTTAATGATCCAATATAGTTTACAGCTAATAAAATAAACCAAAAGTATATAAATTAGCAGGAACTTAAGACCACTGGCTATGTTTCCAGTCATACAAACAAAAATAAGGGAAGTAGTATCTGTAGTATCTTTTAATATTATTTAAATGTATATTAACATACATGTATATATAAACAAAGATACTAAAATTCTGACTGACTGCTATTTGAGAACCATTTCTTTTTCTTTCCTTATGCTATACAACAGAAAGAAGTAAAGATTCAAACCATGTTGGATTTCTTAGCCGTTGAGGAGTTAGCTTCACAAAGAGCAGCTAATCAGAAACTGTACTACGATTAAAGTTCAATACCAGAAAAGTCCAACATAGAAAAAAAATTCAAATAACTATCACAATCTAGGACATTGAATGTTTTCCTATATTCTTTTCCCTTACATTTGATAAAAGTACAGGAAATCTTACAAGTTTTTCTTCCCATATGTCAAAGAAATTCATACCTATTAAGTTGAAGTATATCAACTAAGTCATACCCAATACAATGAACATTGATCAATGTTCAAGATCTAGCCTCTTATGACTTCTTCAAGAACTCATAAGAGGCAGCTATAGTTTAGAGATTAATGAATAATGCTAAATATTAATCACATTTCAAGAATTATGAATTATTAAATCTACTTTTCACCCTAATTCATTTAACCTAAATAACAAATATAAGTAATAAAAATCACAGCATTCAAAGATAAAGAAATTAGCAAAAATATAGGTCGGGGTGGGGAATCTTCAGTCTCAAGGCCACTTTTGTGACTCTCTAGGTCCTCCAGTGAGGTCCTTCGATTGAATCCAAACTTCACAGAACAAATCCCCTTAATAAGAAGATTCCTTCAGCAAAACTTAGACTCGGTCAAAAGGCTGCACACAAGAACCTAGAAGTCCGTAAGGACCTTGTAACCTTGAGATCATAAGTTCCCCACCCCTAATACAAGTAGACTATAAAAGCTTAAATTTTGTGTTTTTCCACTACATCTGTATTGTTAAATCATCCATAACCCACTGAAATTAGTGAATTCTTACCAATTTATAGATGGACTTTAATTGTCACAAGGAGCTTATTGCAGAGGTGGAAGGTCTGATGGTCCCTGAATTTCTATGTATGACTTAGCATAGCAAGTCATACTGCTTTGCCTGAAAAAAAAAATAAAGCGAAACATAAAGCAAAGTCCTGTAAAGATTATCCCCCTTAATTTATGTAGGAACAAAAAAATTAACTATTAATAAAGAAAACCCTCCATCAAAAAGCCAAGATAAGAACTATGTTTACTCACGTCCTGAGGTTATCTATTTTCTGCATCTAGGTAATTCACCTAAAGGAAGCTTTCACTTATAGACAATACAAACCATAGACATTCACTGATTCACCTTAGAATTAATAATAAAAAATACTTCAAAAGCTTTCAACAAAGATTTCAATTATTAAGGAATTGAACTTCAATATTAGTATGAGAGAGGAGTTACAAAAACTATATTACACGTTGACCAAAAAAAGTCATAGGTAAAATAATTCCACATAGGTCACACCATTAATCTGTGATTCAAGTGAAAAAAAGAGTCAAATTCCGACTTTCTTCTTCCCTTATATAACATACTCATTTACTGTTGAAAGCAATTTTCCAGTGTCTCTTAATTCTAAGTTAGATTATTAAAAGCTTTCAAGTACAAAAGAAATTCAATCTAGAGGATCAGACCATGAAAGTCCTGGCATCTAGCCCTGCTTCTCAGACGAACTTGAAGGAGGCAGTAAACATTTAACCATTAAAGACAAACCTTTCTCATCTTCACTAGCTTTCTAATTGAAACTCAAATCTGAATCAAATTAGTATCAGGCTAACACATTATGCCAACATCTGAATGTGGAAACAAAGTTTCTAAATTTATCTGGTTCTGGCTGGGCTCCAAAATTATTTTAGGAATTTTAAATTGCTCATAAGGGGAGAAAAAAAAGAGTAAATAACAAGAAAGAAGAGCCTTGGCTCAAATGAAGTAAAATTTCTTAGGTCAGTGGTTCCCAATGTGTAGATTATGTTCAATTTGTAACAATGAAAATCCATCCTGCATATTAGATATTCACATTACGATTCATAACAGTAGCAAAATTACAGTTATGAAGTAGCAATGAAAATAATTTTATGGTTGGGGGGGTCACCACAATATTAGGAACTGTATTAAAGGGTCGCAGCATTAGGAAAGTTGAGAACCACTGTCTTAGGTGAAGAGCCAAAGAAATTAGAGCAGAAAGACCACCCAGTTCTAACAGAACAGGCCAACTAATGAGAAAGCAAAACAAACAACATTGAAGGGGCACTGAAAGAACAATAAAATAAAACTATGACTATGAAGTGAAAATAATACTTAATAAATTCTTTAAAATGTAACACAGGTTTATACAGAATATATCCACATGTGTTTTCTGCCTTTTTCCAGCTGACTACACGTGGAGAAGGGGGATGCTTCTAGCCACTTACAATCTATCAATGGGAGTCCCCTAATTGAATACTGACATGGAAGAGGTGAAGGCTTATGGATCTGTCCAAAAAAAAAAGGGGGGGGGGGACTTTCACTCTCTTGGCTGAGGCTTGCCAGGTGGCAAAATATGATTTAAGAGAAATAAGAGAGAACTCATCCTGAAAAGAATTATGTTCCCAAGACCCTGTGAATGCAAAAGATCTGGTGGTCCCATTGGAGATTCCATCAGAACTAAACAGTGGAGGTACAAGCATCCCACTGAGAGAAGCAGTGACTGGAAGGAGATACCACAGGAAAGATCAAGCTTGTTCTACTGATCTAGCAGTGCCCAGTTCTAGGGTAAAATGTGAAATGCACCATTGAACTATTGCTTTATGTTCTGATGAGACTTAAAATATTGGCCCACCCAAATAACTGTAGCTATAAATTATATTACTGAATCAATATAAAGCCTATTAATTCATTAATGCTCCTTGCGATTCTTCCATAGCATTCTTTCTCCATTATGTCCAAAACTTCATTCAAAATATATATTAGGCATCTCTTTTTCTACTTTCTCATTTTGGGGAATCCAATACACTTTTGAGCCATAACTAGGACTATAATTAGCAATTTCCACTGAGAAGTTAGGAAGATGGGGGGATGAGTGAGCCACTGAATGTGAGAAATGGGAGTCTGCTATCCCCCTAACTGGAGAAAGACTTCCCCTAGCAACCAACACATGGCTGGATAAAGAAGGGGGAGGGGCAGGTACCCCAGCCCTTGTATTCCCAGCAGCAGTGCCACAACGATTAAAATACCTCCAACTCAGCGCATGCTTTCCTATTCCTATAACCTATTACTACAGCCAAGGCAAAAAGACTCAGTAACATCTCTCTACCCGGGAAAGCCTGGAGTAAGGATGCCTCCTTCCAAAACCAACTTCACACCAAGTCCCAAAGAGAACCTTCTATCCCCAAACTGGACTCTCACCCAAATTCCCCCCATCCTACTATTACCACCACAACCTCCCCAGGGGACCGCTGGTAGCAACAAGGGTCTCACACAACTCCGAACACACAAAGCTGCTTTTTTTTTTTGATTACTCTTCCTTCCAAGAGTCCTACTCAACAGTGCAGAGACATGGGCTCCAAAATTGCCTCTACCCGAAGTGAACTGAGCACTGGACTTGGAGTCAGGAAGCCCTGAGTTCAAATTCAGACACTTAAAGCAGCAGCAAAACTAGCAGCAAGTCCCTTAACCTCTCATTGCCTCAGTTTCTTCATCTGTAAAATTAAAGTTAAAACTAGCACCTACCTCCCAGGGTTGTTGGAAGGGTCAAGGGAGATATTATTTGAAAAGCTCTTAGCACTTAGTAGGAGCTTAAATGCTTTCCTTCCTTCTCCCTCCACCACCCCTGAGGCTGCAAAGACTCCCAAGCTCTGGGCGTGTTTAGGAGGCAGCCCACCCCTCCCGTCCCCCACCACCTCCCCACCTGCCCCGGCGGCCTTGCATTCCTCGCCGGTTCGGGGCGCTCCTCACAGCTTCCCATCAGTCCTCGGCCGACCTGGAGCAGCTAAAACCGAGCCTCCCCCAGGGCCCGGACACATACGGAGCCGGACTCACCTCCGGCTCTCTCGGCTTTCGGGTCCCGCCAGCGCAGCCGCCCCCTCCCCTAAGGATGAGGCGGGGCCGGGCGAGGAGAAGACCGGAGCAGGGAGCCCCAAAAGCAGTGGCGAGTCGAGGCCCGGCCCCCCGGCCCGCCCCCTACTCGGCTGCGGTAGTTTCCAGCTGGACTCAGGACCGCCTGCCCGCAGGGCCTGCCTCCCACTGCGGCGGCCGGCGCAGATCCCGCCCTCCGGGCTCCGGATCCGGCTCCGGCTCCGGGAAAGGGAGAAGCGCCAACCAGGCTGCCCCGCCCCCCCGGCCTCCCACTTCCGGTCCGGCAACACTTCCTTAGCAACGGCCCTGACAACTGAGGCGGCAGGGCGGGGGAGAGGGCGGCCGAAGGGACCCTCTCCCCAGTCCCTCAGGCCCATCCCCCGCGCTTCTCTTTTCTTCTCCTATTCTGGTTCTGACCATCCCCTTCTATCCCGGCCTTCCTGGCTGGAGGAGCTCGCCGTGGGACCTCAGCCCTCGTTCCTGGGACTCGGCACTTGGAGCGCTCCAATGAGTTTGCTTTGGGGCACGATGAGGGAATGAGAGAGAAGCTCGGTATCTCCCTAGAATCCAGTGTCCATCTCCCCCAAATCATAATATTCACAATTCCCCACCTTCCCCTCCAAACCTTTAAAAAAATGATTGCAGGGGAAATGTGTTCCCCCCACCCAGTCACCAGGCATCTTAAAAATGATTGAAGGGAGAAAGGGACCCATTCAACTAACAACTTATGGAAAAGGTTTGAGGGGTGGGTGAGGAGGTAAGAAAGGAGAGAATCTGGAACTCAAAGTTTAAAAAAAAAACAAATATTTTAAAATTGTTACATGCAACTGGGAAATAAGATATACAGGCAATGGGGTGTAGAAATCCATCTTGCCATACAAGAAAGTAAGGGGGAAGGGAGTAAAAGGAGGAGGAATAGGGGAGAATAGAAGGGAGTTAAAGGGGTAATGGGTATACTTGCCATCTTGGGGTGAAAAGTGTAACGTGGTATTTACCACTATTCGCGAGAGTAATTGTCATGACCACCAAAGAGCTTTAAAGCAAAGCAAAAATTTATTGACAGGTTTGAACCTGGGTCCCACCCGATCGATTAGGTGGAACCCCGATGCCTTCTACCGTATCCTTTTTTTTTTTTTTCTTTTTTTAAGTGTCTGAGGTCGGATTTGAACT
>CM053593.1:183041381-183058399 GCA_028646575.1 Pseudocheirus occidentalis
GATGGGAATGAGAGGTGGGATGATGGAGGGGAGGGGGGGAGGGTTGCTGGAAGTACACTCTTCTGTAAAGAGACAAGGACAGAGTAGAGAATAGAACAGGGGTGGGGGGGTATAGGAAGGAGGGACATATAATCAGTCTCTCACAATATGCCCACTGTGGAGATGTTCTGAGTAATTACACATGTACAGCCTGTATTGAATTGCTTGTCCTTCTAGTGGGGGTGGGTGACGAGAGAGGAAGGGAAAGAATCTAGAATTTAAAGTTCTATAATCAAATGTTAGACTATATGTATATGTATGTATGTATGTATTATTATTATTATTAACTACATGCAACTGGGAATTAAAATATACAGGCACTGGGGTAGGGAGACCCATCCTGTCCTTCCAGAAAGTTAGAGGGGCGATGGGAGAGGACATGGGAGAGAGCAAGTTGGAGGAGGAACTTTACAGTGGGATGGCTGTTTTGAGGTGGTGGGTAGGGGAATAGGGGAAAGATGGGGAGAAATTTTGTAACTCAAAATCTCATGGAAATGAGTGATGTAAACAAGAAAATAAATAAATTGATTCAAATTGGAAATGAATGAGTAAATAAATAAGTATGCTAGATACATTTGCTCTATTCACAGGTCTGTTTAGCCTTGCCTAGCCTAAATTTTAAATTATGGAATACGTTGGGAAGGAATGGAGTTGGACAGTCAAGTAAAGGACAATATGAGGATACTTGCCACCTAAAGGGTGTAGGAAAAAAAGGTTCTAGAGTCTAGACAAACTTTGTTAGACTGGCCTTTCTCTTCCCCTCACCCTTAACCTTTTATTTCCATATAGTACTGCATCTTTCCTATCCCCAGCAAGAAGATTTATCATTTCATTCATTTTTAGTCCCTCATCTTGGCACTGTGAACCTTTTTGGACCATTCATGATCCCCCTCCCTGAAATGATTTGAGTTCAGGGTAGAACCACTGATTTTTATCTCGTTTTATTTTCATGGTCAACTGTATCTCTAGCATCCTGATTGCCCTTCACTTAACAAGGATTTATTATCTATTATATGGGAAATACAGAAAAGTAAGGCATGGTTACTAATTCAAAGAAGAGAAACTAAAGTATACAAGATAATTAGTGTTCAATTAAGGTTATGATTAAATGAGCAGTAGATTTATGTCTGACTTGCTAATGGAGTTCAGAAGCGAGATTAGTTAGAGCTCAAGTGCTAATAGAAGACCTGGCATCTAGATCCTCATCAATCTATAAATACACAGCCTTGAACTTGGAAGCACAATAAATGAAAAGGCCTTTGAGCAGAACAAAAAAAAAAATTCATCAAAATAAATCCATGAGCTTCACTCCCAGAAAAGAGTTCAACTACCGTAAACCAAATGGTAGTTGAACCAAAATAATTTTATTGCCTTAGTTTTTCTGTATAATGGCTAGAGAGAATGCCTCCAAGTGGAGTTCCATCTGCCAGTGAAACTACAGGTCCAGACCAGAAGTATACTGTATAAAATTGGGTTTTTAAATCTTAGTTTTCCTTGGACAGCTATCAGTTTTTTTCTGGTTTGTAGCTAACAGTAGATTTGTGTACTGAAAATAGAACCAAGTAGAAACTTACTCAAAGTGACAACAAGGGAGGGGTGAAAAGGTAGAGGCAAAAAACCCCAGCGGTCTGGAAACATATCCCTGTTAGCACAATATTAGTCCATTATGGATGTTCTTGACAATGACTCTGAACCATCAAGAAAACAAAAGCTTCCTAGTATATACTCTTTTTACTAAGACAAGGAAATATCTAACGCACTTTAGAAAGTTTTCTATTGAGGCTTACATGAAGTGACTTGAGCAGAACCAGAACATTGTACACAGTAGCAACAACTTTGTGCAGTGATCAACTATGATTGACTTGGCTCTTCTTAGCATTACAATGATCCAAGACACTCAAAGACTTATGATGGAGAATGCTATTTACCACCCAGAGAAAGAACTGGTGGAGTATGAATGTAGATTGAACCATGTTTTCCCTATGTTTTTTATGTTTTTTTCATGGAAATATGTTTTACATGATTGCACATTTATCAAATTGCTTACTGTCTTACAGAGGAGGAGAAAATTATCTTTACATATAGTTAGAAAAATGCTGTTTAAAAGAAAAAGGTTTTCTATCAAAATAGTAAAATTTAGATGTTGGTATTTAAAGGTAATATAACCTTCATTTATTTAGAAAATTCACTCATCCTGGATAATTCATTGCTTATTAATGACAGATAATTGAAATTATTCCTGAACTAAATTGTAGCAACATCAATAATTGGCAAGTAGAAATCTTAATAAGCAGCCAAGGGGCAAGAGCAAGAAATATAAATATTTGAAGGGCCTGACGGCTGTTTTTGTCATTGTTACATGAGGGATGGTTTGATTGGGACAAATTATTGTGATCAAACTTGTGAAATTATTGGGATCGAAAAATAAAAGGTACAAATGAAAATTTAGCTTTTTAAGCAAATGTAACCATGGAAGACAGAAGAAAAAAACTTTCAGATGGAGGCAAAGTCTGAAGCATTTTTAAATATTTCATTTTATAGGTTTTGAGAAGCCATCAGCTATCCAACAGCGTGCTATCAAACAAATTATTAAAGGAAGAGATGTCATTGCACAGTAAGTTAATTTATATGGTTAATAAAGAAATCAGAAATTGTTAACTTCTTGGCTTGGAGAAAAGTTTTGCTCAGTTTGGATAAAATTTTAACCAGCTTTTCTCTTTTATTTAACTACAGATTTATTTTACTTTTGTAGTTGCTTTCTGGTAAAGGACTTTTTGGTCTTAAATATAGTTTTGTTTTTTTCACAAGGCTTATTTAGTTTTCACTTGGCACTTGAAATAGTAGTTCCAACTGTTTCTTTTCTAAAATCCTTATTTCTGGTTTGCCAGATTTAACAAAGGACTGTCCTATAACTTATTTGAAGAGGATTTTCATCCAAATATTGAAAATAGAAAATTTATTTTTGAACTGTAACCATTCAGTGTTTGTGCATAAGTAGTATCTGTCTTAAGTTACCTTATTTTGCCAATTCTGTTATGTCTGTGGCTATGAAGGTACCTGTTTCCTTAGTTATCTCTTTTAGGAGTGACTCTTAGATATCTGAAATGATGAATTTGGGGAAGCGGTGTCTAGGAATTGAAAAAGAAGGGGAAGCTGTTCTTTGGAAAATATAATACTCCTGAATCCTTTTTATGGCTTTGGGTTATAATTTTAGAAGGTTAGAGTTTTTAAAAGATATCTAAAGCAGTTTACTGCTTCTACTAGCGTATAAGATAGCAGTTGTTATCCCATATAGAATTGCATGTTGAATATGTGTTAGGATATGGATTGAACTAAATGGTCACTGAGAGGTCCCTTCTAACTTTAAAATTCAGTACTGTTTAAACATAGAAATCAGGAAACAGTAGGAATTTGAGATTACATATATTTTTTTAAGTTATTGGAATATTATTGAAATAATTGAGGATTTTCTCATGCTTAAAAAACTCATTTTAAAGTTTTTATGCTTTTACAGGTCTCAATCTGGTACAGGCAAAACAGCAACATTTAGCATTTCAGTTCTCCAGTGTTTGGATATTCAGGTAGATCATCTCCTTTTAAATATATACTTTTACCTACTAATGTGTAACAAAACATTTTCAGTCTTAGAAATTAAGTACTGTTTTGTCCTTAATGAATGTACAATTTTCCAGTAAAAGAACAGGGAGCTTTAAAAAAAAAGTCATATTTTACTTTAGGTCATTGGAATTAAAATGTTTGAGATGTGCTATCTGTTCTTCTGTATTTGTACAATTTATCTCCTTTGGGAATAAAAAGTATAAAATAAGTCATATGACTAAAATTCTGATGTCTGAGTTTTGACATACTGGAACATGCCTTGAAGTTACTAAGGGCTTTATGGTATTTTCTAAGTTAAATTTTGTTTCAACAGGTGCGAGAAACCCAGGCTTTGATCTTAGCTCCAACCAGGGAATTAGCTGTACAGATTCAAAAGGTGAGAACACTGAGAGAAGTCAGTAAAGTAGCAATTATTGTTTTTGTAATTCTAATTAGAAATACAGCTGCTATAGAGTTTATCTTCTGATTGTATTTTTCTTTCCCCTGAAAAAGGAACATGTGATCTTTTTCTGATGCTTATTAGTTGTTATAAATTATTACATATTATTAATAGGTCTATAATTTTGTATTATTAGTGTGTAAAATGCCTTGTTTTTGTTTTTGTTTTTTTTTTTCATTAAAAATGGGGGTGGGAAAAGAAAAGTCATATGATGATTAAACTAAAAATGTGTTATATTTGTCTTAAAATAACTATGTGCACATACTTAAGATAACACCATGCTATTTATAGCTTTTAAAGTTGAATTTTTAAAAGCAAATGAGAATTGTGGTTTTTTTGTGGAAATATCTTGAAGAATGAGATGCTGCTGGACTAGAGAAGGGCAAATACTATAACTTTCAAAATAGGGAAGAATATAGTCTTAAAGCTCTGTAAACCAGTGTGCTTGACTTCAATTACTGGGAAAATTCTAGAACTTATAATTAAAGCAGTTGTTAATGAATATGAATGGTTTGTACCAGATTCTCCATTTCTTTTTGATTGGTCTATTAGACTAGAGGATAAAGGGGGCTGTTATACATATAGTTTACCTAAAATTTAGCAAAGCATTTGACAGTCTCCTGCTAATCTTATAGAGAAGATAAATGTGATTTAAGCTTATACAGCTATGTGAATTTGGACTTGATTAAATGACTGCCTCCAAAGAATAGCAGTTAATGATTTGTTGTCAATCTTGGAAAGAAGTCTCTAGTGAAATGCCCCATGGATCTGTTAACATTTTTAATTAATGACTTAGATAAAAGTATAGATAGCTTGCATATTAAATGTGTATGGTAATACGAGAGTAGACGATATAGCTGATTATTGGATGACAGAATCAAGATAATAAAAGGTCTTGACATTCTAGTCCAAGTGTAATAAGATGAAATTTAATTGGGTTAAGTGTCTTTACACATGAGTTAAACAATTAATTTCACAAATGCAAGGTGAAGGAAATATGGTTAGATAATAGTTCTTTTGGGGAAAGACCTGGAGGTTTCATTGGATTGCAAAATCAAATTAATAAGCAGTTCCCAAAAAAGCTGCCATAATTGTAGACTCTATCAAGAGTGAGATGGTGTCTAGGAATAGGAGGGCTGCTTCTCTCTCTCTGATCAGACAATATGGAGTATTTTCATTTCTGGGTGTTATTTTAGGAGGCACATTAATAAAGAGAATGTCCTGAGGCCACTGACCAGGGCCATGAGATCATAAGATTTAGTCCAACCATCTTGTTTTATATGTGAGGAAAGCACAGGCCTAGAGATGTTAAATAACTTGCCCAAGGCCATAAAAAGAGCATAGAGGTAATAAGCAATAAAGCAAGGATTTGATTCCAGGCTCACTGTCTTCAAATTTAACATCTTTACACTGTCGTGCTATATGAAAATGGGTTTAAAGGAAATTAAGATGCATAGCTTCAGGGAAGATTACCTGGGGACGGGGAAGGAGTAGCAATAGTTATCTTTAAGATATTAATGAGATTTCTGGAGGCTAGGGATTTCTTCTAGTCTAATGGGAAAATAATTTCAAGACAATGTGGTATACTGGAAATTCCAACTTCTGAACTTGAATTTATTGGATTGGAGTTTGAATCTCGACTCTGTTACTATATGACCTTGGACAAGTCTCCTAATAACTCTGGGCCTCAGTTTCTTCTTTGGTAAAAGGAAGGAATTGGACTAGATGTTTTCTAAGTCTCCTTCCAGCTCTATTCTTCTAGAATAGGGACAGTCTCTTTTTGAATTCAGTAAACTTAAAAGTCTGCCTTTCTAGAGATTGGGAATATAAAGCAATAATTTTTCCCCCTTGTATTCAGGGTCTTCTTGCCCTCGGTGATTACATGAATGTCCAATGTCATGCCTGTATTGGGGGGACAAATGTTGGTGAAGATATCAGGAAATTGGATTATGGGCAGCATGTTGTGGCTGGTACACCAGGTCGTGTATTTGGTAAGTGTGTCACACCATGCCAACTTTCTTCCATGTTATGTTTTGTTTTTTAAATCTTCTCTTGATCCTTACCATCCATTCAAGCTGTCATCCTATTTTGTCCTTCCAGCCAAACTCCTAGAAAAAACTTTCTACTTTTGTTGCCTCTTATCTTTTCACTTATGTCACAATCCTTGAAAACTCTTGACTTACCAACTCATCAGAAAACTTACGCTTCTTTCTCTAAAGTTATAAATGATCTGTTTTTAAAATAATTTTAGTAATATTTTGATCTTATATCTTTATTTTCTATCACCACCACCCCCAGCCAACTCAAAAGATACTCAGCAAAACAGCATATGTACCACATCACTATTCCACCTCCTCCAAATGACCATTCCTTGTCCCTCATCTCTTCTTCAGAGCCAAGTTTGATCATTATATACTGTTCAGTTTATTGTATTTTTTTCCTCCCTTCCATTTACATTTTTGTAATCCCTATGGATGATTTCATTTTTCTGCTTACTTTGCATCATTTTGTGTTTTCTTATTTTTCTGAATTTTTCATTTATTGTTTTAAATTATAGTGCAAAATTTTGATAAATCATTGTTTAAAAAATTCACAATTTGTTTAGACATTTCCTAGTCAGTGAGCATCAACTTTGTTTTAAGAACTATTACAAAAAGTGGTAATAAAAATATTTTGAAGTATATAAAGCATTTCTGTCTTTGACCTCTTTGGGATTTATGCCCAGCAGTAGAATCCCAGGTCGAGAGTATGGACAATTTAGTCACAATTTCAAATTGCTTTCTAGAAGACTTGGCTCAAATTACTGCTCCACTAAGAGTGTATTAATGTGCCTGTCTTTGCACAGCCCTTCCAACATTGACTATTCCTTTTGTCATCTTTGACAGTTTTCCTGATGTGAGTTAAAGGCTCAATTGTTTCGATTTGCATTTATCATGTCATTAGTGTTTGAAACAGTCTTTCATAAAATTATTAATAGCTTAAAATTCTTGTTTTAGAAACTGATCATATCACTTGACTCTAGAGAAAACTAAATAAGGTAGGCAGAGATTGTGGTGATGGTTTTATTCTGTTTTGATGATCTTAGGTGAAGAAGGAAAAGGATAGGGGACTGTACTGTTGAGTTAAAGAGTGAAAGACAAGAGAACTCACCACACCACACACCCTACACATCCTACACACCCTACACACCTTACACACCTTACACACCTTACACACCTTACACACCTTACACACCTTATACACCTTATACACCTTATACACTTTGCAGACACACACACACACACACACACACACACACACACACACCCAAAAGAGAATTCCTCTTTCCCTCTAAACTTATAATCCTTTCAGTCACCCAAGTTCACAACTTTCAGAATTATTCTCAATTCCTCATCATCCTTCACCCCACATAATTGTCACCTTACAAATCTACCCACTCCTATAACATTCTCAAATTTCTCTTTTCACTCTTATCCATTATTCTAGATCAGATCCTTATCACCTATAATCTGGACTACTCTAGTAGCCTCTTAATTGGTTGTCCTGCTTTGTTTTCTTTCTGTTTTTTACACAGCTACCAAAGTGATTTTTATTTGGCATTTAAAGCCCTTCATACTTCACTTCAACTTAATTTTCTGCCTTATTACAGGTTTCTCTCCTTCAAGCACTGTTCAGTCCAACTAAATTGACCTTATTGCTATTTCTCACCTATGACAACTCTATCTCTACCTTTGTACAGACTGTCCCCCACATGCCTGGCATGAACTCATTCTTCACCTCTACCTCTTAGAATCCCTAGTTTCCTTCAAAGTCTAGCTCAAGCCCTTCTACAGGAATCCTTTCCTGTTTTCTCTTTAAGCTTCTGTGTTCCCTCTAAAAAACATTTCTCTCCCTTTAACTCTTGTGTTTTATATTTTGTCTCCTATGATAGATTGTAAGCCTGTTAGGACAGAGACCATTTCCTGTCTTTGTATCCTCGGTTCCCCATGAATTGCCTGTCACCACAGGCACCATACTAGGCCATCAATAAGTGCTTATTAATTGGTTGATTAATGGTATTTCATGAATGAACTTAAATGATATTTCATTTTCTGTTTAATCGGCTAAAGTCATATGTTTATATCTGATTTAACATGGAATAACAAGGACAAAAGTATTTCTCAGTATTATCTTTTTTATGCTGATTTGCTAGATATGATTCGTCGCAGAAGTTTAAGAACCCGTGCTATCAAGATGTTGGTTTTGGATGAAGCTGATGAAATGCTTAATAAAGGTATGCTTGGCTATGGGTAAAAAGTAATGTTTTTGTACCTTCCTCAATTTGTGAATATATTTAATAACTTATATCTTGAAAAATAGTTTGAGGTAGTTCGGGATATAAATTTTGGGGTTATTTTCATGGAATGGGTTGAGACTATCATGGTCAGAAATGTATGGTCCTAGTTGGTCAGATTTAGCATTGCTTAGTTTTGTTACCACATTTGTCTAAAAATATACAATAGGATGAGACCAGTTTAATTCTGATTTATACTAGTTGTCTTTTTTTTTTCCTTGCCTGTACATTATACCTGTAATGCCAGCTAGCTATTCTGTAAATAGCTAATATTGTTCAAAAAGAGGCACTGGGCTTGGAGTATATATGGATTGGTGTAAATGTTGAAAGAACAACTCAACATATGCCGTGTTGATTATTGTTCATTAGTGTTATCATCTTGTGTGAAGCACAATGCATTTTTATTTTCCTTGATTTTACTATGGTGGGATATAGTAAAATCCATATTTAGGTATTTTTTAATATATCTATTTTAGTTTCCTGCTTTCAAATTCATCTTTTTAACATTGTTCCCAATAAACTGCTTCTTTACTTGACCTCAGAGGACAGAAATATCTCTTATAATTCTCTCCTGTTTATTTGTACCTAACTAAGGGTAAAATTGTGAGCCATTATGCAATAGAAAGGAGGAATAATTGATAAATCTCAGAAGTGAAAGGAGAGGGGATCAGAATCCTGGTCAGCAAAGAAGAGAGACACTTCCTTGTCTTAGGAAGGTCTCTAGGAAGAAAGATTAATCTTGGAGCGAAGACAGTATGGAGTTGAGGGTTTTAGGACCGTGGAAAAAGATCAGATGCACTATAGTAGGGAACGTACTACAGAGTTAACAAAAGATAAAAGAATTAAGTGTCCCTGAGAGCCTAACTGAGGTTAAATAGCATAAATTTGTGGTGGACCTCGTCATTTGGATCCATGATCAATGCTTTCCAGTACCTCTAGACCTTGGGCATTCAGAGAACATTCAGAGTCATGGAAGAGCTAGCTTGGTTACTCACACTAACTTTGTTGCCTTTCAGGTAACCTTGGGTCTTATAGTCAGGTCTAGGATTTGGGGTAATTTCGGGGTGGGGAGGTGGTAATGATTCAACTATGTGGTTGAGGAAAATTTCAAGTATTAGACTTAAAGTTGGGGGAGATGGTGTTACTATGTTTAAGTACTGCCACTGCATATCTTTGTTATCTTGAAAGCCACTTAATCTCCCTAGGTCTCAGAGAGGTTACCTTTGGTGTTTGGAGACAATACTAAGTAGGAATTTGGTGTTTGGATTCAGATTTGAGCTCTGTCACGTACTGTTTAGGTCCATTTAGACAAGTCACTTATCCACCATAGACTAGATAGCCTCTTTGGTTCTTTCCAGTTCAAAATGTGGCATTAAGGTCATTTTACAGCTGAGAAAAGTTAGGCCTCAAAAGATTTTGTGAATTGCTGGTGGTCACACTATCAAAGTAAAGACCTGGATCTAAATGCTTTTTCCTTACCCCAGTCTGCCTTGAAAGACTTGGCCCAGATAATCTCTTATATCCCTTCTACAAATCATATAGAATTATCAGAGATTAAAACTAAAAATTTGTTTTAGCTTTCTAACTTGAAGAGACCTCAAAAGTTATCTAGTTTGTGCCAACTACTTACTATTTTTACTGCCTATATTACCTTGGGTAAGTCATTTAGCCCTCCCTGACTCAGTTTACTTGTCTTTAAAATAAGGGAATAGGTCTAGAAAAGACCACTGAGTCCCTTTCGGCTCTGAATAGACTCATCGTGAAACACAGTAACAATTATGGTGCCTATTTACATACATTTGTTCCATTTAAATTCAAAACTTAAGGGTGTTCGTTTATGTGCATTCTTTTAAGAATGCACCATGACCATACTCATGGTCATTTGCTCATCAAGTTTTTTATCTATATCTGTGATTTTATAAGTTTGATGAAATCTTAGAGTGCTAATCAGTTTATCTGGAACTGAAGAGTCTTAGAAATTTCCTTGGAGCACTGTGAGAATGGAAGTGATTTGTTCATGGGTCACACACAAGCTAGTGTGTGACAGATAAAAAATTCAGCACCATTATACTCTCAATACATTGGAAAAATCAGAAGGAATATTATTCTTGAATGATTTGATTTCTCTAAACAGGGTTCAAGGAACAAATTTATGATGTATACAGATACCTCCCTCCAGCTACCCAGGTGGTTTTGATCAGTGCCACATTGCCTCATGAGATCTTAGAAATGACCAATAAATTCATGACTGATCCAATTCGCATTTTGGTAAAACGGTGAGTGACCTTTGAATTAATTTTCCCTACTTAGTATTGTACCAACTCATGAATAATTTAGAACATTTCTTATAATTATTAATGTTAACTATGTATTATCCAGATTGGTTTGTTTTTTTTAAATTAAAATTGGGAGAACTCTCCTGGTTGTTCATCTAATCTAGTTCTAATGTTAGTTGATAATTGCTCATTTATATATGGTGATAATACACAATAGTAAAGGTTGTATAATGTTGAAAATTTTGTTATGCTGAAAAAATTTTGAGCTTTTATTATTTAGTAACATTTCTGGTGAAGGTCAGTTGGTAATGTGCCTAATCTCAAGTTGAATTGATATTATATTGGTAAGAGATTTTACAGAGGGATTATGTTTCCTCAAAATATGACCAACATAATGAGTTTCGTCTAATTTTTTATTTAACCCTTCTTTAAGTGATGAATTGACTCTCGAAGGAATCAAACAGTTTTTTGTGGCAGTGGAAAGGGAAGAATGGAAATTTGACACTTTGTGTGATCTTTATGATACCTTGACCATCACACAAGCAGTCATCTTTTGTAATACCAAGAGGAAGGTATGGTAATCATTTTTTGCCTAATTGGGAAGAAATTGGGGGCAGGTTCCATTATTAACTTAGTCAGGATGTGTAGGGGCATAAGAAACTAGTTGTTTCTTAATTTGCTTTATGAGACATTTCCAATTTTATCTACCTCCAAAAACTCATTTCATCTTCTCTAACTTTGAGGTTTGGGGACTCAGTGTTTACTCTAAAGCAATGGTATAGTGCCAGTTCTTCTTTTTTTTTTTCATACGTTTGCATTTATTATTTAAGTTGAAGAACAGGTAAGGGGGGGGGGCAAGTGAGGAGACAGGAGCTGAGAGTAGCTCATCTGTGCCCGCTCCAGACGGGTTTGATCCTGATTTCTGAGCCTAGGGCCAGGGCACACAAGGAAGCACATGATGAGATGGGGTTCCAGGGGTACAGGTTGAGGAAAACACTGGGGTGGCCAGTTACACATTCAGCCAGAAGTAGGGCTGGGAATCTCCTTGGATCAGCAGCACTGCTTCCTTTTAGGAACTGAATCCTAGTGATAAGTGCCAGTACTTTCTAAAGAAAAATGCATGAACTCTTTCTATGTGAGGTATGTGTTAGGTGACTCCTATCTCCTCTTCCTGGTGAGGGTTAGGCAGTTGTGACTTCTGTGGGTTTTAAATTAATTCATTTTTAAAGACTTATAATATTGAAAATACTAATATGAGATCTTTTAATGACATGAACTATATTCCAATTCATTTCAGAATAAGGAAACTGCTGAGTGACAATAGTTTTATTTTCCCATAAAAATTATTACCAAACCACAGAAATTGCATAAGGTCTCAGGTCTCACAAAATAATGTTCTGATTGGCAGCAGCTGGGCAAAATTACATTTTGTAAAACCCCTAATTAAATTGAACACAGTTTTTGTTTTGTGAGGAATGGTTTCTTATTTACCATTCTTTTATTGACTCTCCTGGTTGACAGACTAACACTGAATTAAAATCTTTGGGTTTGGTTAAATCATATATCTTTGAATTTAACCTTGTTTCTGGTTATTTTGCTTATAGGTAGACTGGCTGACTGAGAAGATGAGAGAAGCTAACTTTACCGTTTCTTCGATGCACGGAGACATGCCTCAAAAAGAGAGAGAGTCCATAATGAAAGAGTTTAGATCTGGTGCAAGGTTAGCATAATTCAAAATAAATGCTATAATCAGGGCAACCTTAAAGAGAGGGTAAGGTAGGGTATGATGTGATTGCTTATGTAGTATGATTTAAAGCATCTCCTGAGAGGCTCTAAGTTTTAGAATACTATCAACATACCACACTGCCTAATATTTTCACTTCAGGAGATCTCTTTACTTTGTTTTTTGGGCTAAAGCATTCGTGTGTCCAGGAAACCTTTTTTAAGATACCCTCCAGCAACAAAAATGGATAAGCATACAAATCTGTTCATTCTGTATCCTCGATTATTCAGTAAACTTGAAAGTGCCTACTAAAAATAAGGCTCATTTTAGGACATGAGAGATACAAACGTGAAAGAATATGGATATGAATTAACATCTGCAAGATTAAAAACCAGTCAAAGACCAGCAAGATAACATACAAGTCCCTTTGGGAAACATAGATTTAATAATTTGAGGGTGAGGTTAGGCCCAGATAGGCCTAGTATAGGTGGAAATTTTACAATAAGAAGTCCTTGGTATACTAGAGGACACCATGAGGTCACTTTGACGCCTTAGTATGGTATAGAGATATGAAAAGAAGAGAGATGGAAGAATGTCCAACTTTATAATTTGACCTGGTGTCAGGAAGACCTGAATTCAAATCTAGTGTCAGACACTTAATAACTGTGTGACTTTGGGCAAGTAAATTAACCTCTTTTGCCTCACTTTCCTCATCTGTAAAATGAGAGTAATAACACCTACTTCCCAGGATTGTTATAAAAAGATTAAATGAGATGTTTGTAAAGCTCTTTGAAAACCTTAAAAGCATAATATAACTGCTGTGGTGGTGGTGGTGGTGGTGATGATGGTGATCATGATAATTATGCTTAGTACCAATCTGTATTAGGTTTTGTTCCCTTTATCACCTAGATTCTTTTTATTTTAATTCTCAATTTCTGTAGAAAATTATTTTTCCCTTTTCCTTCAAACTAAAATAATGTAGCCAGCAGAAAAGTTTATGAAAGGGATAATGTGGCTTTGAATTTCAAATAAATTGGAAGACAGTATACTGGTCAGTTAAGTACATACATAAGTGATGGATTGAGAATAATAAATATAAAAATAAAACAAAATCCAGTTTTTCCATTGTTTGGGAAAGCTGTGGTTCAGGAAGTGAAAGGAGACTAGTACTCAATAACTAAATTCAAAAAGAATCTTAATGTCTTATAGAATAGAAATAGGCAAATAGTGATGTTCTAGAGGCATAAGAAAAAAAGTCATAGCACAGCTTTTCCCTTAGTTCTTCTAAAACCTGACTTCAGTGTCCTTGTCTCCACCAAGTCACGCTTGGCAATATTTCAGGGATGATGGAAGAGAGTTGTGGTTTTTTAAAAAAACTATTTGCCAGACTCATTTAAAAGTAGTGTAAGCCAACCAGGATTTATGTTAAGGCTAACGTTTCACGCAACTAAATTTTTGTTTTGTTTTGTTTTTTTCAGCCGAGTACTTATATCTACAGATGTCTGGGCCAGAGGATTAGATGTTCCCCAGGTCTCTCTTATCATTAACTATGATCTACCCAATAACAGAGAATTATATATACACAGGTATTGAATGCATTTTTTTCCTTATTATTTTCTCATCTATATATTTACTGAATAATTTTAACTAAATCTTTTTTGTTTTCTTCTCAAAGAATTGGGAGATCAGGTCGATATGGCCGAAAAGGTGTTGCGATTAATTTTGTAAAAAATGATGACATCCGTATTCTCAGAGATATTGAACAGTACTATTCAACTCAGATTGATGAAATGCCCATGAATGGTAGGTGTATCAAGAGGTCAGCCTCAAAAAAATTTCTATATCCCTCATCTATGATTTAGTGTATTTTTTTGAGATTTTTAGAAAATGCAGTATTGATGTCTAATTATTATACATTTTTGTTCACTTTTCACTTTATAACCTCATTTCACTTATAACCTCATTTTTATTTTAGTTGCTGATCTCATCTGAGGAAACTGCTTTGAAGACCAGTTGGAGACTATTTTATACTACATTTGAAAGTTGAAGAGCTTATTGTATGCCATATAAGTACAACTTTTATTTAATAAGAGGGTTTATTTGTGTTAAACTCTCCTCTTCACCCAACTCCTGCCCCACAAGCTGCTCTTTGTGGGATTTCTGCCCGCCTGCGTGTAAATTATGCATTAAGTGTGTTTTTCATTAAAAAAAAATGAGGAATTTTCACATAAACTCCAATTGACTTCACTTCTTTTAAGGTTGTAGAGTTGTAGCAAAGAAAATGTATTATAGAAATACACATTGTACCTTTTCCTGTGGTCGCTTCACATAGTATGAAATTATACTTTTTTGTTTGGTGTAGTAATAAAAAGAACATGGAGCTAGGATTCAGAAGACCCGGTCTTTCCATTAACTTTCAGTCTTTGTAACCTCAGGCAAGGTTTAACCTCACTAGACCTGAATTTCCACATGATGATCATATTATCATAAAGATGATCATATGATGCTCCCATCTCTTCTTGCCCACATGCCTCAGAGTTCTGTCTCTCTTAAGGTTCTCCACTGGTGTGGATTCCAGCCCTGGGTCCTCTCGTGGCTTGAAGGGTTCTCTGCTGAGAAGAATCTCAATTGCCCAAACAGACAAGGAACTTCCCTAATGACCAGTAAGAACTTAAGAATAAAAATTGTTCATTTTTGTCTTTATCCCAGTGTCTTGCTCAAGTATCATGTATACTTGGACCAGACTGGCATTTTCATTAGGATGGGGAATTCCTAGGAAGTAACTCCATTATGATCAGCTCTATGATTTTGTAGTGTTGCCTGTGACATTGAATGGTTAAATTATTTCTTTTTGTTTCAGAGGCAGAACTCAAACCCAGGTCTTAATATGAAATAAGCCAGTTTAGCTAGAACATAGAGTTTATAAAGGAAAATAATGTGAAATAATCCTGGAGAAATAGGCTTGAGCAAGATTCTTTTTTTGTTGTTGTTGTTTTGGGTTTCCCTGCCTTAGGAGGTCTTTGAGCAGACTGGCTGACTGCTTGGCCAGAATGTTGTATGGTAAAGGAGCTTCCTGTACATCTGGGAAATCAACTTGATCAAAAGAGAATTGGTGATTTTCCCCATGCCTAAATACAACTTCCCATTTTGATGTTAAAGATGCCACCATCCTTCCAGTAAATTCACATCCTGAGCAAGCTACCCTTGGTTCCTCTGCCTTCCTAGATCCTGCAGCTCTCAAGACTTGTGCCTACACTACAGTTTGCACACTTATGCTTCTCTTTTCACCCACACAACCACCCACCTCCCTAACGCTTACCCTTTTCTCATCTAGGTAACTGCAACAGTCTTTTTTTTTTATTTTTTTTATTTTAGACTAATTAATTTTCTTGTTTACATCATTCATTTCCATGAGATCTTGAGCGACAAATTTGCTCCCCATTCCCCCCAACACCCCAAAACATCCTTCCCACTGTATAACCCCTCCCCCAATCTGCTCCCTCCCACGTCCTCCCTCTGATCCTTCTGACTTTCCCATAGGGCAGGATGGATCTCCCCACCACAGTGCTTGTATATCTTAATTCCCAGTTGGATGTAGTTAATAATAATAATTTTTATATTTTTATATATATATACACACACACACACACATACACATATATATATTTTTAACATTTGATTATAGAACTTTACATTTTAGATTCTTTCCCTTCCTCCCTTGTCACCCACCCCCACTGGAAGGACAAGCAATTAAATACAGGCTGTACATGTGTAGTTACTCAGAACATCTCCACAGTGGGCATATTGTGAGAGACTGATTATATGTCCCTCCTTTCTATCCCTCCCCACCCCTGTTCTATTCTCTACCCTGTCCCTGTCCCTTTACACAGAAGTGTGTACTTCCAGCAACCCTCCCCCTCACCCTGTCTTCCCCTCCATCATCCCACCTCTCATCCCCATCCCTCCTACTCTCCTGTGTGGCAAGATACCCAATTTAGAGTTTATGTCATTCCTTCCCTCAGCCAAATTCAGTTGAGAGTAAGGTTGACCCTTTCCCTATTGCTTTCCTGTTCTTCCCCTCCATTGTAACAATTATCCCATGCCTCTTCCATATGAGATGCTTAACCCCATTCTATCTCTCCCTATCTCCTCTCATTCTAATCCTCTCCCACCTCAGAATTTCACCTTTTAGAGTATTGTCCCTTCCTATTCAACTGATTCTGTGCCCGCTGTGTACTCATATATACATATACTCAGACATGTGTTCGTATGCATATATAAGCCCTCCTATGTAAACATATGTGTATGTATGCATATATATACATACATTTGTATTCCCTTCACCTATCCTCATACTGAGAAAAGTTTCATAAGTTACAATTATTGTTTTTACATGTTGGCATATAAATAGTTCAACTTTGATAAGTTCCTTATGATTTCTTTTCCATGTTTACCTATTCATGCTTCTTGTATTTAAGTGTCAAATTTTCTTTTCAGTTCTGGTTTTTTTAGCAAGAATGTTTGAAAGTCCTCCACCTCACTGAATGACCATATTTTCCCCTGGAACATTATACTCAGTTTTTCTGGGTA
>CM053593.1:183058899-183080236 GCA_028646575.1 Pseudocheirus occidentalis
GAGCCCTTCCTGTCGAGCTAACTTCAGCAGGAGATATGATTTTCTGTGTTTTTGTGAGTTTTGGAGCCCTAAAATTTGTTGAGAGTCATATTTTATGGCAATTTGAGGTGGCTGTGTGGGAGCTGTGGAGCCTTGTTTCTTCTACACTGCCATCTTGGCTCTGCCCCTCCCCCCCAGCAAGATTCTTAAACACATTAAAAGACAAAGGGCATTTGTATTTCATCCTAGAGAAGGGAAGAAACCATGGGAACTTCTTGAGTGTAGTGACATAATTAAATATGAGTTTTAAGGGATGTCACTTAGGCAACTCTTCTGAAGTCTGCATTGAAGATCAGAGAAACTAGATGGAAGGAGAGTAATTAGGTTATTATAATGTTCCAAAGAAAAGATGAATGAATTTTTAAAAGCATGGTAAGTGCTTAATATGTTCAAAGTTATATATTAAGTGCTGGGGGGAAAAACCCCATGGTCCTAACTTTCAAGAAGCTCTCCTAGGGAAAACATAAAAGGGGTGTCTAAAAGTCAGGTGGAAAAATCCGGTGGTCCTTAGAGGACAGCAGCAAAGCAGATACTGATCCATCTCCAGCGTCATTTCCATTGACAGAATCATTTGTGGTGAGAACTTTCTTGTCCAGTTCTTCAGTAACTGTGGTTTCTGAGAAGGGGGTCTTGCAGCACTGATATAAAACCAGTTGATTAAGGCCCAGCTCCATAAAGGTTAGGCACCTGGTTGGTGGCTTTGAGGACCAACCTGGTAGTATAGTTGGTGGTCTGGGGAGGGGCATGGTGATATTGCTACTCCCCAGCCTCTTGGGCTTAGCTGCCCATTGGGGGTATAGGGATATTAGACTTGTTTTCCAAGGTTTGCTCCTATGTATGATGGCTGCAGGGACCAGACTGAAAGGATATGATAAAGACTTGAATACTAGGGTGGTTGTGGAGATGAGAGAATGGGTGTAAAGGATGTGGAGGGTAGAATAAACAAGACTTAGCAACTTACTGGATATGAGAGGTAAGAGGTTAAGAGTTGATGATTCTAAGGTTGTGGATTTGTGTGACTGGATGAGTTATGTTGCTCTCAACAGAAACGAGAAATTAATGTGAGTGGAGTGTGGGTAATGGTGAGTAAGGGGAATGGGCTAAAGAATATTAATGGATAGAATGAATTCCTGCATTTATTGCAGAGAGATGATCATTAAACTCATGACTCCTGATGAGTTCACTGAGAATGTAGAAAAGAAGGCAGTGCAGGACACTTCTAGTAGGCCTAATGGGAGTAGGCCAGGGATAATGATCCATCAAAGAAAACGTTTCCTCCAGTGCTTTGAGCAGCCTGTAAGTAGGAATAGAGACTGGGTGATGGGGATAACCCCCTGTAGCAGTGGTTCTCAACCTTCCTGATGCCACAACCCTTTAATAGAGTTCCTCATGTTCTGGTGACCCCCAACCATGAAATTATTTTCGTTGCTACTTCATAACTGTAATTTTGCTGCTGTTACGAATCATAATGTAAATATTTGATATGCAGGATGTATTTAAATCTAACATAACCCATAGGTTGAGAACCACTACCCTCTAGCGTGGTTCTAGCACTTCTCCCAGCCCATCCACTCTGCCCCCAGGGGCCCTTCCTCCCTTAGAGGCACCAAACATCCCACCTGAGCCATAATGATGCAGAAAGATTTTGAGAGCTTTCCATGATTCCCATCACAAGTCTACAACCAGGTCCATAAACCTCACTCATAAAGGGAGGTCCCCTAGGAACCCTAACTAGACCTGCTGACTCTAAGAGCAACTGTCCTCCCCCAAATCCCTTTCTGTCACCTGCTCCATCCCATTGTGGGTAAGCCTGCAGGTCATCACATCTGCTTTTGCTGGGGCTGCTTCTCCAGCTTTGCCACAGAACTGTACTCAATAAAGGCTGTAATTACAGCCTCAAGCTCTAATTGTCAGATGCCTCACTTGACCTAAGCAGGAGACAAGCAGCACCAGAGCAAGGGATTTGAAAGCTGAGAATAGTATTTGATTGAAGCGATTGACTAAATTGGGCCGTGAGAAGTTAGAGCAGAGCCTGGGATAATCAGGAGGTATAAAGCAAGCTGAGGTCACAGCAAGGATGAAGCATGTGTTTAGGTGTAAGACAGGTAGAAGGATGGGTTTTGATTATGGAAGTTAGCCTGTTACAATGGTAGTAAGATCAAGGGCAATAACAATGATAGCAATTATTTGGCACTTTAGTTTACAAAGCATGTTATCTCATTTGGTCCTCATAACATAAGAGGTGGGTGCTATTGATAGCCCCATTTTACAAATAGGAAACAGCTTGAGTGATTAAGTAATTTAGCAGTAAGAGTCCGAGGTCAGATTTGAACTCAAATCTTCCTGACTCCAAATTCAGCACCCTGAATCCATTTCATCACCTAGGGTATGAATGCTGCTTTGTGGCAAAGATGGAATAAAGGTCATGGGAGAAGAGGTTGGTGAACTTGGAGACCAAAGTGTTTGAAGGGACATTAATCAGCATGTAATATTTAAGTCTTCAGTCAGTCAAAAGTATTTAAATGTTTACTATATGCCAGAGTTCAGGTAAAAAGAGGTTGGAGTGGAAAGGAAGGTCAAGTCAAATACTGAACTCTAAAGGGGAAAACATGACGTAGATACTGGTAGATAACTGAATAGGGTGATGGGGATAGATGGAGAGAACGTCAGTGGAGGAAAGGTTGCTGAAGGCGGATCTGGAGTGGCGGTGAGAGGCAGGAGCATGCCTTCCTTGCAGTCCATTGTGTCAGGGCTGGAGAAAGGGCACTTGCTGTCTTAGAGAGGGAATGCAGTGTCTTCTTGAAGGAAACAAGCTTTCTGTGAAAAGGAAAAGGACTAAGATGGGAAGGGGAAATGGTTTGTAATTCATCTTTAGTTTGATACAATTGCTCACTCACGCTGTGATCTTCCTGGCTGAGAAGAGTGGCCTGGCTTTGATTAAGGGAGTACAAAATTGCTTCTGGAGGGTTTTTTTGCTTTTTGTTGGCATTTTTAAAATTTCACTCTGGAGACTTAGTTAACCAGAAGTAAAGCCTCACAAGTAGCCTTTCTTGGCTCCCTGTTGTCATCTGCAAACATTCTTAATAACCTAAAAAGATTACAATTTAAACACCATCCCTCTAATTTGTGAGCAGGTAACCACGTAAGCCACATTGGCTTAAGCAGACAAAAGAGAGGTCATGGACGGTAGGGACTGGGTCTGGGCAGGAGCTCCAGGCATTTGGAACATTCTAGGCTCAGGCACTGTAAGAGGGCACCAGGGCAGGAAGCACAGGGACAGGAAGAAGACCCAGGGGATCTTTGAACTAGTGCATAGGGCAGAAATGGATGCCTTCTGTGACCTCTGTCACTACCCAGTTCCAGATCATAAATCCAGGACAGATGGAAGAGGGACTTAGGCAGAAAGGAACAATCATGGTCATGTGCCCCAATTGTGTGCTGAGCAAGGAACACGTTCAGAAGCAAATGGCAGCACTGTGCTCAGCACTAAGGATACAGAGAGTAAAAAAACAAACCCCACTACCCTGCCCTCAAGGAGTTCACATTCTAATGAGGGAGGTAACATGTAAATAACTATGTACATGCCAGATACAAGTAAAGAGGTCATGCATTGTCTCATTTCCTACGTCACCTTAATCGCTGAATGAGTGTTGCCTTAGTCAGACTGAAACCTGTTAAAAACCTCAGCTTAAAGAGGTCAAGGTCTCCCACTGCATCCAAGGTCATCTCCAGTCATCTTGATCTATATCTTGCCACTGGATCCAGGTGTCTCCAGCAAAGAAAATGAGGCTAGTGACTTTGCTCTGCTGTCCCTCACTTAAATCCAAGTGCGAGTCATGGCGTCACCTTCCTGATGTCATGGTCCTCTGAGAATGAAGGACAAACAACAACAGGGCAGGCAGAAGGAGCTGAGGGGGCTGGGAAAGGCTTCCTGCAGAAAATGGGATTTGAACTGGTTTAACTTTGCTCAAATGATTCAAACTCCTAGCTTTCTCAGAAGGTAATCACAAGAGCAGAATTTGCATGATATAACTATAAGCAGGTACTCCAGAGCCAGTTTATAAATGTGTAGATGAATAAAAAGCCAATTAATACATTTGTTGGTGAATACAGAGCCACATAATGTGTGATCCCAGTCCACAAAGATGTAGTGGAGTGAGGCAATCCCTATCTGCCATCAGCATTTACTTCATAGAGGGCTGATAATCTGCTTTTGAATAAGATGCTCCAAAAGATGCCTGATGGAAACAACCTTTTACAACAGATTTCCAAGGTGGACAAGAGGAGAGAGTTCTTTGACTGTATTTTTAACTCGGTTATTAGTCCTATAGGATCGTAGTGTTAGAACAGTGGTTCTCAACCTTCCTAATGCTGCGACCCTTTAATACTCATATGTTGGTGTATCTGCATGTGGGTGGGCCAGCCTGGAGATGGATAGAGGAGCAGGTCTCGGTTCCTAAGACTGTCAGAAATATGTGTTTTCCGATGGTCTTAGGCGATCCCTATGAAAGGGTCATTTGACCCCCAAGGGGGTTGCGACCCACAGGTTGATAACCTCTGTTCTAGGTCTCATGCAATTCCTAAATTTTTACAGATGAGGAAACTCAGGCCCAGAAACATAAAGTAATTTGCCAAGTTCACACAGTATCCATGTTAGGATATAAATTTTCTCCAGATCTGGTTCTCTTTCCACTCCACTAGCTAGAATAGATCCTCCACCCTACACATCTAGCCTCCTGTCCACCAGCTAGGTAGGAAAAACAGCAGTTGTTTGTATTCAGGCCAGAAACTGAGGATCTTCACTTCCCAGACTGATTCTTTTATGAAGGCAAAGTATACCACCTTTTTCCTCAGTTCTTATCTAGCCTTTATTCATTGAATAGGTGTTGTCTGAGACCTGGGAAAGACTTTAGCTTAAAAGCTTCCCACTGTGTCTGGGGCCAGACCTAGGTCTTGTCACTGAATTCTGATGACTCTGGAGGAGATAAAACCCAATTCACTTGCGAGTCAAACATCTCTTGACATCATTGAAACTCTTCAAGAACAAAGGACAAACAACAATGAAAAATATTAACCCTATTTTGTATATGAAGAAACTAAAGCTTAAAGAATCATAGGATTTAGACCTGGATGGGACTTTTGTTATTGTTTAGTAATTTTCAATTGTGTCCGACTCTTCAGGACCCCATCTGGGACTTTCTTTGCAATGATTGGAGTGGTTTGCCATTTCCTTCAGCTGACAGAGGAGGAACTGAGGCAAACAAGATTAAGTTACTTGACCAGGGTCACAGACCTCCTATCTGAAGCTGGGCATGAACTTGGGTCTTCCTGTCTCCAGGCCCTGCGCTCTATCTACTGTACCACCTATAGCTGCCTTGGATGGGACCTTAGAGATCATTTAGTCCAGTAGTTCTCAAAACCTTCTGATCTCAGGACCTTTTTATACTTTTAAAAAATTAGTGAGAACACTCCAAAGAGAGATGTAGGTTATATCTATTGGCATATATTATACTGGAAATTAAACCTGATAAAAATTTTAAGGTATTTATTAGTTCATTAAAAATAACCATAATAAACCTATTACATGTAAATAACTATATTTTCCAAAACAAAATTTATTTAGAAGAGTGGCATTGTTTTACATATTTTTGCAAATCTTCAAAATTTCTGTCTTAACAGAAGACAACTGGATTCTCATATTTGCTTCTGCATTCAATTTGTTGCGATATGTTGTTCTGTTTGAAGTATGTGAAGAAAATCAGGCCTCATACAGATACATATTTTGAAAAGAGAAGAGTATATTTTAATAGAAAAATAATGTATTATTTTTATGAAAATAGCTTTGATCTTTAAAATCCTCCGTCCCCCCTCCAGAATAAAAAGTGGGGAGAATGGAATATCTTGTTCATGATACATGAGGAAGTCAGTGTTGCTGGACCAAAGAGTGTCAGAGAATAAGATACAAGAAGGCTAGAAAAGTAGGAGGGGATTAGGTTATGAAGGATTTTGAATGCTAAAATCCATTTTGTATTTGATCCTGGAGACAATAGGGAACCACTGGAATTTATTGAATAGGAGAATGGCCTGATTAGACCTGCACTTTAGGAAAATTACTTTAGTGATGAAAGGAGGATGGATTGGAGGTGTTGGGGGGCAGGGGAGAATATAGCCAGCGGGGGCTTGAGTCATATCAGTAGAGAATAGATATTTTACAAACCTCTCAAGTTACCCTAGAAAACTGAAGGGAAGATGTAGACATGGTTCTGGGAGAGTAAACCACAGAGCACACTCACTATGCTTACCAACTTGTTCTTCCTCATATACATACACGGTGCTGTATCTCCCATCTCTGAGCTTTTGCACTGGCTCCCCCTCATGCCAGGATTACTCTCCGTCTTCACCTCTACCTTTTATATTCTCTGGTTTCCTTTAAGACTCAGCTCAAATCCACTTTTCGGGAAGCTTTCCTTGGTTCCCACCAACTGGTAGTGCCTTCCCTGCTAAGATTATCTTCCGTATCTCTGTACATATCTTGAGGGGAATCTGGGCCTCCAACTGGTTAGTGAGTTAGGGACATGTGAATACGTCTAGTGGAAAAATTTGTTAAGTGCTATGAAGGCAGTCAAAGCGGGTGCTGCAAAGCACTTAGAGCTTGAAAAGACTTGAAGACACCAAGGTCATCTACTGCATCCTTGCCCATTGTCAGTCCTTGCCTTTGTCTTATCATTGGACTTCAATGAATCTGGAAGAAAGCAAGGCTGACAACTTTGGGCAAACCTGCCTTACTCAAATCCAATTCATAAACAAGTTAAGACATCACCCTGTGATGTCACTGATCCTCAAAAATGACAAACAGTATATGTCATGCATGTGCCCAATTATATATATTATATGCAATAACTATTGGGAAGGTGACTTACCAATTCTTTTTTTCATGGCATTTTTTCCAAGTGCATGGGAAGGTAACTTACCAGTTCTTTTTTTCATGGCATTATTTCCAAGTGCATGTAAATGTTCAACATTCATTTTTTATAAGATTTTGAATTCCAAATTTTTCTCCCTCCATCCCCTCCCATCTCGCCAAGATGGCAAGAAATCTCATATAGGTTATATGTGTGCAGTCATGTAAAAACATATTTCCATATTAGTCATGTTGTAAAAAACAAAAGGGAAAAAATGAAAAGAAGACTAAGAAAGTGGAAACAGCATGCTTCAGTGTGCATTTAGACTCCATGGTTCTTTGGATGTGGATGGCATTCTCCATCATGAGTCTTTGGGAGTTGTCTTGGATCATTGTATTGCTGAGAAAAGCTAAGTTAATCATGGTTGATCATAGCACAATGTTGCTATTACTATGCACAGTGTTCTCCTGGTTCTGCTCATTTCACTCAGCATCAGTTTGCAATACATGTCATTTTTACAAAAATAAAGGAAAACATTTCAAATAATTCAAGTCATTCAATGTTTATGGCTATACTGTGCCAATATAGTAAAAATGACATTATTAGCCAAATTAATCTATGGAGTTAGCACTATACCAATCAAATTACCAATAGCATAGTTTATGGCATTTTAAAAAATAACAAAATTCACATGGAACAAAAGCCTAATGATAAAGAAAAATGTAAGAATGATAGGCATTTGATATTACCAGCTTCTCAATTTTATCATAAAACAGTAATTATAAAAACTATATGGTATATACAATGGGTTGCTTCTTAGTGGATAGGTCAGGAGTAAAGGGAGGGAGAGAATTTGAAACTAAAAATAATTTTTAAAAAAATCCCTGTATGGTACTAAACAAACCATAAAGAAGATCAGTGGAATTGTTAGCTAAGTATTGCACACCCCCGCTCTGGACTTCAATTTGAATAGCATTGACAGGTTAGATTCCCAGAAGGGAGATGACTACTTTTCTCCTTAGGGTACTAGGGAGAATCCCTGAGCGACTGGTGTTTTAATAGAAATATAGATTTGATTTAAATTTATTAATTTAATAGAATAGTGGTAGCTATTGTTCAACAAGCTCTGATCCAGCGTGTTCCACAATATCCATTAACCAATTGGTAGCAATTAGTTTTTGCAAAAGGTTGATTACTGAGAAGGCATAGCAAGGCCAAAAATTACAAAATATCCTTCCAAAGAAGGGGTACACTGATCTTCTGCACACACATGGTCCCTAGGGAGAATAGGTACAAATGAAAAGCACAACAGTACTAAAGCACACATGTAGGGAATACACGAAGCTGAGGGTTACCATGTTACTCTGGGACTCTGGGAGCTCTTTTCTCCCTTTCTCAGTCCAACACCAAGTTTGCTTTATAAAGGCATTGGCAATGGATTCCTCTATCCCTCTGCATCCGTGAAGGTTATGGCATCAGTTTATGAAACTACTGCTAGACTGGGTTTGTCAGGTCAGCTGGCTGCTGCGCTGGTTACCATCTCACTAACTTAGCTGCTGCTACTGCCAGGTTTAATTGCTGGCAGGCCCTCCCCGATGGCTTTGGTGGATCTTCAGGTCTTACAGGTTGCCTGAGCACTCCTCTCTCAGAATACTCACTCACCTAAGATCAGGGAAAATAAATACAAAAGAAATGGAAGCCCTATCAGCCAGATGGGGAGAAGCACCCAGTTCTTTCCTCAACCTTGTATCTCAAAACAGTCCTCCTCGCTTGCAAGTCACCAGGGAAAGAGTGGGAGACCATCCTCCCAAGCCTCCTGTACACACACTCTGTGTTAGACAGATGTCCAAGGGCACGAGGGTTTGAACATTTCTCCCTCTAAGTCAGAAAAATGCATGGATTAGAAGAATGATAAATTAATAAAAACTGGTTTGCTGGCAAGCTTGTGTGCCTATGTTGCAGAGTACAGTTTTCATCTTTTTTTCTTTGACAGTGTTAAATGACTAGAGTTGAAGAACACATCTTTCTCTTTACTGGGGGCAAATGACAAAAGTGGAAAGTGACATGTCCTATAAGTTATAATCACTTATACGATTGTGCCTTACTCTTTTCAGGGGGTGTACTTTGTGAAGAAATTGTTAGAACTACTTGGGGGGAATCTATTTTGTCAATACAAAATATGTTAATAAAAATATTTTTTAAATATTCAAAAGTTCCTCATTGGCAACAATATTTAATTCATTAATTAATTTTAATTTGATTAATCAACCAACAAGCATTTATTAAATGCTTTCCATGTGCCAGATATTGTGCTAACCATTGGAAATGCAAGCAGGGTATACTGGAGCTAGCTTGAACTGGCTTGAGAGAGCTGACTGTTAAAATTTCAGTGCATACATTTGCACTTCAGAAATAGGCAAACACTACAAAACAGGGCTTGATTTGGTATTGTTTGTCCTTCATTCTTGAAGCGGATCAATCACATCATAAGGGGATATCTTGATTTTCCTGTGAATTAGACATAAGTAAATTGTTTTGTTGATTTTCTAGAGTCTCTAGACTTAACCAAGTGGAGAAAGTGTTAGTAATGAAGATTAAACTTAAAAGTTCTTTGTATATACAATTTTTTTTCAGATACTTGGTTACTAAACATTTACCAGCACACCCTTAGATAAAAGTACAAAAAGTCAAACAATCATGATTCTAAAGGAGCTGACAATGGGAGAGACAAGTGCATGTATACAGATATATCACATAAAGGTAAAGTGAATAAACAGATTCATACAAAACAAAAGTTAAATACATAGTAGCTTGGGTAGGAAGGCACTAGCTGTTGGGGGAAACAGGAAAGACTTCATGAAGATTATGCTTTAAAAAGAAAACTTTATGAGGCAATAGTAAGAAGATGTTCCATCCTAAGCATGTTGGAATGACCACTGCAAAGACATGGAGATAGAAGATGGAGTATTGTAAATGAGAAACAGAGGCCAATTTAGCCGGATCAAAGAATTTGGGGACGGGGAGAAATATCCAATGAGGCTGAAAAGACAGGTGAGGACCACCTTGAGAAAGGCTTTAAAAGCTTCATAGAGGACCTTAAATTCTATCCTATAGGCAACAGGAAGCCACTGGAGTTGGCTGAGGAGTCGCATTGACTGTGCTCAAGGAAAATTATTTTGCTAGCAGTGTGTAGGATGAACTGGAGTGTGGAAGAGACACAAGGCAGGGAGAAGAATTAGGAGGCTATTGCCAATAATCTAGGTGAAAGGAGATGAGGGCCTGAACCAAGGTGGTTGCTGTATGAGGGGAGAGAAAAGGTCAGATGAGAGAAATAATGGTGAAGTTAAAAATAATAATATTTGACAACTGATTAGATATGTGGGGTGAAGGAGAGTAAGGAATCCAGGACAATGCTAATATTATGAACTTTTTTGACTAGAGGAATGGTGGTTGATTTTTTGAAAATAGGGAAATTTGGCAAAGGAGAAATGTAGGGGGAAAGAAAATGAGTTAAGTTTTGGACAAGTTTAGTTTGAGGTACCTCTGGGATATCTAGTTTGAAAAGTCGGATAAGTTATGGTTAATGTGGGACAGGAGCTTGGGGATATGCAGGGTGTGGATATACAGAGGATCCCAAGGGAGCTGAGAAGAGGACCTAAGGACAGAACTTTGAGGAAGGCCTCAGTTAGGGATATGATTCGGATGATGTCAGCAGAGGGGCCATAGAAGGACTGGTCAGACAGGTATGAGAACCAGGAGAGAGTAGTGTCAGAAAAATCTAAAGGAAAAAGCATCCTGGAAAAGGTAGTCAATAGTATCAAATGCAGTAGATATCAAGACTATCAAATTTGGCAATTAAGAGATCATTGGCTGAGAGAGTGATAAGACCAGGCACAAGATTTCAAAGAGGAGTGAGAGGAAGCAGATGCAGTAAGTGTAGACAACTTTTTCTATGAGTTTGGCTAAGAGAAAGAGGAAGCAGGTGTAATGGTAATGAAATTTGAACCCCACAGTGGGATGGACTTGTTGATATGATGAGAGGGGGCTGAACTGGGAGGAACTGGTGCTGTGTATAGGGAAAGGCCCGAGCTGAGAGGGCCAGAACTTTTGGGAGCAGCATCATGGAGGGGGAGAGAGAGAGAGAGAGAAAGAAAGAGAAGCTGCCTGGGCCCAGAATTGCTGAGAGAGAACTGCCAGTTGACTGCCAGTTGGAGCTGTCCAGGACTTGTGAGAACTGCTACCCAGAGCTGCCAAGAACTGAGGCACGACTGTGGTGCTGGTCTGTTTTGATGTTGTCAGATTTATTTGTTGATAGAGGCCTCTATCAGATTTTGTTTGGGCTATTGTTGGGTTATTGTGTCTTTGTTAAGCTTTGTCTTCACAGGAACAGAAACTGCTGAGAACTTGATTCAGGTCAAGATTTAAGAAAAGACCTCTCCTTGGGTATCAAATGCTGTGATGACATTGTAACCTAGTTGTGACCTAGGGTTGGATGGCCTTTGTGCTCTGTGACTGACCAAATGAATGTACTTTGGTTATGCTTGGAACAATCCCCAATTGAGACTACTTTGACTTTTGAACTTTGTGATTGAATTGAGGACTTACTAAATGAGTTACTCTGTATTTTGATTTTCTCTTTTCTGTGAATGTTTTGCCTTAATTTGTTACTGAATAAATGGGGAGTTTATTATGCTTGTAATAAGAACCTGTAAGTTGCTTTTGCTTGGCTATAGCAGGACAATGGTTTGAGGACATGGTAGGTCTACTGAAAATTTTTTGTTTTTAAGGATAAGGAGACTTGGACATGTTTGAAGGCAGTCAGGAAGGCACGAGGAGATAGAGAAGTCAAAGAAAGAGGCAATGATTTAAGGGTGAAACCTGTTGTTGTTCAGTCCTGACTCCTTGTGATCCTATTTAGGGTTTTGTGGCAGATACTGGAGTGGTTTGTTATTTCTTTCTCCATTTCATTTTACAGATGAGGAACTGAGACAAACATGGTTAAGTGATTTGCCCAGGGTCACACAGCTAGTAAGCCAGATTTGAATACAGAAGAGGAAATATCTGACATTAGGGTCTATGTTCTATCAACTGCACCACCTAGCTGCCCTATGAAACCTCTTGGAGAAGATGAGCAGTAATGGGACCAAGGGCATATTTAAAGGAGTTAAGCCTTGGCAAGGCCAAAGGCCATTTCTTCCTCAGCTCTGGCTGGGAGAAAGGGGTAAGAGTTTGGAAAGATGACATCAAGGAGTCTTGAAATGAAGAGAATGGGAAAAGAGGGAACTCACATTGAATGGTCTCAATTTTCTATGTAGTAAAACGCAAGGTTCTCATCTGGGGAGGTTTGGGGAAGTGTGGGAGACTTGCGGGAAGAGGAGGTTTGGAATAGCTTTAGTGGAAAGTGAGATAGGGAATCAATAAAAGAGCAATAAAAGGAATAATTTGCGCAATTAGGGCCCAAGAGAGGTTGGAAAGAATCCATAATGTGCTCAGTCAGTATAGTGTGACTTCCTTTGTGTTCAGCAGCTTATGATTAAGAGTGGAAGAGGCAGACAGATGTTACGTGTAATCCAGGGCTGAGGTTTGGCAAGAAATAAGTCGTAAAAGGAAGAACCAGCAATGGTTTCCAGATAAGAAGACAACGTAGAGTTGAAATAGCTAACTATCAGGTTAATATTGGAGAAGAGAATTAAGAGTATTATTTAAGGGTAGAGGGACTGGAGATCTTGATGAGTGTAAAAATTTACTTTTGAATTCTGATCAACTAAATAATCAACCATGATCCCAGAGAAGTGGGACGAAGAACACTGCTCACTTTGTGACAGAGAGATGATAGATTAATGTGCAGAAAAGGAAATATGTTTTTGTATATGACCAACGTGGATTTTTTTTGCTTGACTACACATATATGACATAAGGGTTGGGTTTAGCTTCTTCCACCTTCCTTTCTCTTCCTTTTCTCTCTAGATGATTAAAAAAAAATAGGTTTAGAAGAAATGATATGATATGATCAGATAGCAGAATGTCATAGTTTACAATTGAAATCTGGTGTGTACATTCCTATGTATGGTGGAGGTAAAGTAAAGATATGGTTATGGGATAGCTAAGGAATTGGGAGGTCAGGGAATCTGAAGGAGCCTCTTTATAAATACTAAAGTCCCTTAATATTAGAGTGAGCAGGTAGGTGGCACAGTAGGTAGAGTTGGTAACTCATTTTTCTTGATTACAAATCTGGTCTTAGCCTTCTTACTGTGTGTGTGACCCTGGGTAAGTCACTTAACCCTGTTTGCCTCAGTTTCTTCATCTGTAAAATGAGCTGGAGAAGGAAATGACAAAGCACTGCATTATATTTGCCAAGAAAACCCTAACTGGGGTCACAAAGAGTTGGACACGAACAGAACGAAAACAACAATCCTATATTCTTCTACTTGTCAAAATCCAGACCAAGTGATAATTTCAGAAGCCAACATGTTTTACTTGTTTAAACATGGAGAAGTAGTCAGATTGCTCTGAGCACTGCTCCAATTTGACTTGGCAAAGTTTTACGTGTTTATGGATTTAAAGAGGGAATGGATTAAGCAACAGTGTAAAAATGTCAAGGGATCTATAACATTTTGTAGCTTTTATGTTTATGTTCTAAAACAGTGACATCTGTTTTATGTACCAAGACATTTTCCCTCATACATGTCTTTGTAATTTCATACAAGTATACTTGTCATATTGGTTCTAATTATCAAGGTTGCTCCAAGATAGAGTCAGTCTCAGTTGTCTCGTTCGTGTTTATCTATATGCATGTCATATTTTCCCTGGTAGATGATGAGCTCCATGAGGGTAGGGGCTGCCTGTTCCTTTTTTTTATCTTTGTGTCCCCAGAGCTTGGTAGTCATACAAATAATAGCACTTCTGCTGTTTGCTGTATGAACAAATATTAGAAAAGACCTGCTGCTGCTCTTTGACTGACTGATCCAGTTAATGTCATGTCTTACACGTAGCAAGTTTGAAATTGTTAATAACGCTAGGATAAAATTTCCTTTCCCTCAGTCACAAACAGCAACAGCAACAATTTAATTCAAAATATCTTTTATTAGGAAAGACTGAATTTCAAGACAATTGATTACCATTATTCTATAAATTAGCCTGAATTCCCTGAGCTCCACAGACTGGCTAACACCAAGCATCTGTTTAGAGCCAAAGCCTAACAAACAGCTACAAAAGCCACAACTACTGTGGCCAGACTTCATGACTGTCATGACCTCCATAAGACTTGAGAATAACTGTGAGAAGGAATATTTATTCAACTCACTCCTTTTAGTGTACATCAATGGTTCTCAACCTTCCTAACACCATGACCCTTTAGTACTCATATGTGGGTGTATCTGCATGTGGACAGACCCTCCTGCAGAAGGACAGAGGAACAGTGTCTCGGTTCATAAGACCATTGGAAATATGTGTTTTCTGATGGTCTTAGGCGACCCCTGTGAAAGGGTCGTTCAACCCCTAAAGGGTTGACCCACAGGTTGCAACCCACAGGTTAAGAACCGCTGGCATATGCAATGCCAATCTTCTGGCACCACCTCAGATTTGAAGAGTAAAACATGCAATCTTAGCCTTTCCTGCTCACTGTACCCTGTTAAAACTGTTTATGTTATGCCAATGATGTCTGTGCAGGGTCAGGTTCTTAGTTATAGGTGGATGATTCTTTACTCTCAAAGGCAAATAGTGTCAAAAAGTAAAACCCAGGATCAGGATGCTAAGTCACCACAATGTAGACAAACATTCACACAGATAAAGATGCTGAAGAGTTGCTACCCACTGCTACAGAGAGAGATGGTGGACTCTTTATTCAGAATGAGAAACACTTTGGACATGGCCAATGTTGGAATTTGTTTTGCTGAACTAAGCATATTTGTTACAAGGACTTTCTTTTCCTTCTTTCTTCCTCAGAAGGAGAGGTAAGGTAAAAGGGAGAGAAAACAAATGCTTTTTAATTTAAAAAAAGAAAGACAAATGAATCATCATCAAAAGGCTAAGCTGGTCTTTAAACCTGCCTTATCACCTTAAGTAGAAACACAAATATCCAAGGTCTGGATATCTATTGAACCAGTTTGAGAAGTGTATTTCTGTATGAGTTTTCTTCTCCCTCCAAAAGGGTAAAGGATTAAAGAGACTTGTTTCCCTCTAGTTAGGACCAGCTGATGAGAAACTGCTTCCCCACCGATAAAGACACAGGGATATCCAGGATCTGAAAAAAGCAGAATACAACTAAGCTCAGAAAGCAGGAATCCTCACATAGCAACTAAGAGAACAGTACTCAGACCCTTTTTACTTCAGATCCTTTTTGATGAAGACACAGATATTGGGGGCCTATGTACAAGACTATTTGGAAGGTGGGATAGGAACCAAAACTTTCTGGTTACCACACTGCCTTAGTTTACTTATTAGTTCAGAAGGATACCACTTCTCCCTGTAGGAACTTAAAAAAAAAAAAACCAAAAATAGACGTGTGATTTCATAAGTATGGGAGCTCTTAGTGAGTAAACTTTCTCTACCAATGGAGATTGGCACTTTTTCTGCCACTCTGTGGGCTCCAAATTGTCTGGGCCACCAAAAGGTTAAGTATCCGGGGTCACACAGCCAGTATGTGTCAGAAATGGAATTTCCACCCAGATCTTCCAGATTTTCAAGGTCAGCTTTCAAATCACCATGCTAATATGCCTCTCTCTCTAAGAATCTGTCATTGTTAATTATTTTACTGCTTTGAAAATAAGGTGCTAATGATTTCTAATGCTACACAGCATCAATACCACTATCCTAGAGTCCAGGAGAAAGATTAGCAAGCAATTCACTAAAAACAGGCCTTGAGATAGGAAGGCCATATTTCCTTCACTCTGAACCCCAGGGACTAAAGATGCAAGTCAAATGTTTGCATAATAAGGAATACAGGATTGCAGAGTTGCCTCTGATGAAGTTTTAAAGGTTTCACAGGTCTAGCTTAGCAAGGGTTTCTAAGGTATCAAGGATAACAATTTCTGCTCTCTTCATATTTGTCCTCTCCGTGTTCTAATGGGAACTCTGAGAATATTTATAAGCTTTTCCTCAACCCTTGGAAACCAACCTCATCGTAATGACTCTTTTTATCATTACTATTTAGACTCTTAATTCTCTTACCTTGGTATCAGCATTGTAGGAAAAGTTGAAGACTGGGACACCATTGCAGACAACCTGGTGGGGGTTGCTGGTCACACCTAGGACAGTCACTTTTCTCAATTGCAGGCTGGTGCCCTCACTGCTCACTTGTACCAGGTCATTCAGAATGACATTCTGTTTCAAGCAAGAGAAAGATAAATGCATAGATTTTAAGGGTAGGTGATTGTAACAGGAACTTATGGAATCAAAACACCTGATTCTGATCTGAGATTCATTACTTACTACTGACAACAGAGAAATCGCTTAGCCTTCCAGGGGGAATAATGCTTGCTTGGACCTCACCAGCCTGTTGTAGGGGAAATGGTTTGTAAAGTATCATCTTGATCAAGATGGCAGGGAAAATCTCCAAAATGTTCAACTGCGAAGTCAAGTATCCCAGGTTCCTTCTTCTTAGAAAAGGACAGATCTATCCACAGTCCTTTAGAAACAGGTTCCATTTACCTTTAGAGTAACCTCTGCTACTACTATTAAACAAGAAGCCTAATTCCAGACTGAAGTCTGAAGTCACTACTGTTAGGACGGGTACCCTCTTCTGATACATAACCACACCTGATCAATCAACTTCACATTCTAGATTTGAGACTAGTATTCCCACCATTCCCCTCCCCCCTATACCCCCTCAAACTCCTGGCCTCCACTTCTGCAATTGCCTGATCTTAGCTCCAAGGATGATTCACTCACATTGATAGCCCGGAACATGATTTGGGTATAGTGACCCCATTCCAGAGTACCAAGGGTCTCCCCATCATCCCAGAACAGCTCCCCTTGGGCCATGCCACTTGGAGTTAAGGCCACAATCAAGGTCATCGGTTTACTGCGGGACTCTGTGGTAGTCAGGCCAGGATCCTAGTTACACGGAACATGAGAGAGATACTTCATGAGATGCCTGGGACCCACTGCAATACACCAGGAACTAACAGGGGGAAACCTAGAGGACATGCAAGACCGGGGGACCAGATCTGCTTGACCCCAAAAAGCCTAACTAGGAGCAATGGAGAGAAGGAAGTAATCTAACAAGTACAGTTGCCATCTCAAAGCAGAACTGGATGCCTTGGGAAGCACTGGGTTCTACTTAAGTATCTTCAGGGGAAGACTGGATGTTATAGATAGAATTCTTGCCTCAGTTGTGGGTTAGACTAGCTGACTTCTGAGGTCCTTTTCCATTCTGAGATACTGGCAGACAATAGATACTTAATAATTAATTACTGACTTTTCTTATTAAGTCTTAAGACTGCCCTCACCCCTACCTCTATCTTCTACCCATATTTCCCACAAAGCAGACTAGGAAGATTCCATCAGTTCAGTATACGTAGCTTCCAAGGACTCAGGTTTCTGCAGATTCCTTCCTTCACTCCCCATTCCCAAAACGCAAAACTATACTGGTTCTCCTATAGGCTTATTCAGGCAAATGACTAACTGTGCTCTGGTCTAGTCCTACCCTGGACTGGTCATGCTACCTTTCAACAGTGAAATCAGCTTGAGGTTATGGGAAAGATGTATGAGTTCCAACATGAGGAAAAAGGGGAAACACTATTAGCTGAACATAATTTCTAGTTTGATTTCTTGGGCAAGGCAGAGATGGAAAAGGATTTCATAACAGTCCTGGTGATAAAGAGACCCAACCACTTAGAATCCCTTTTGCACCTGCAGTGGAAGGATATACCCGGCCCGGAGGTGAACATTGATCACTTCTAGGGGTGCAGGTAAGGTGAACCACTGCCCTTTGCTATGGATGATTGAGTCATGGAGAGCAGGAGATGAAGGACACAAATCGTTAAGAGGCTCCATTGGTACCTGGGAAGACAGAGATTAAGTCAACAATGAGCTTAAGCACTGACAAAATCCCTACCTCTATCAGGAACCTGTCTGATTCCCTCCCTGCCTCTGAGGGGAGAGACCAAGTGCACAGTGTCTTAAGTCCAGAATGGGATGTGAGGACAATGCCTTCTCCTGGAATCTATGTTTACTGTAGCTTTCCAGCCAAAGACTTCAGTAATGGTGCACAAAGGAATAATGTCTTTCCTAAATTAAAGGAAAATGCTAATAACTCAGCCTTTCATGAACCCTCCTTCTGCCATTGTCTATCTGGAAAATGTGATGGGACATCCCATCTGAATCCTCTTCCTGACTTGTGAGTGAGGCTAGGGAGACTTTCTGAAATGCCCACAGGAATGATACACGTTTTTAAAGCTAACATATTCACCTCCAAAAGTGGATACCATGTGCCTGAGGGAAAGTAGCCTTTCACTTCGATCTTTCCAACTTCAAGTACTGGGGTAATGAGGAGAGCTTCCCCCCACAGGAACTGTCGATCCAGTGTCCAGGTGTTTCGGTCCGAGGGAAACCTATAAAAACAACAGGTCCAATAGGTATTTTGGGGAAGAGAAGTATTGCATGAATAGATAGGGAAATGATAGGTATTGTTTACTTAGCAGCACATGATACCTGTATTTTACAAATGAGGAAACTGGATTTTAAAAAGGGAAATGACTTGTCCACAGCTGCCTGTTTGTTAGTAGCAGTTTGGAACATGATTTCCTGACTCTTATTGTAAGGTATTTTCTATGAAACCATACACTGCTTAAGAGTAAATCAGTTTGAGGTAGGTCAGCTTAAACTCTCCTTTAGAGGACAATCAAGGAGGGACTGCAGAAATATGGCCTCACAAATTCAGGGGGCTGGGATGAAGTGGCAACATGGTATTTTGCTCCTGGAAGGTGAGGTGAGGAGGACTGAAGGGTCCAGAGGATAATAACTTTCCTAGGCCAAGGTAAGCTTTGGGACACTGAGGCTATGCCCAAGGTAAGAGGAAAGGGAAAAATGCTTAACAGTATGGTGGCTGGGGGGAGGGTGTCACAGGCTGTTTTTAAAATTGTATTATCTAGCTAAGTACAAAAAGCAATGAAAATGAGGAACTGAAGGCTTACATGAAGTGAAGCAAAAAAGAAAAACAATATATGTGACTATAAAAACATAAACAAAAACAATAATCAAATGTAGCTGTGCTATACCACTTGCCTTGACCAATTTAAGGAAACATAGCTGCTACAAGGGCAGCGGGTACACTGGTGCATGCTGTGTCAGATACAGTTACTTTGTCAGATGGGCTTTTAAAAATCTTGTTCTTTGTTACAAAGAACTGTTAGATGCAGGGGAAGTATGTTGGGAAATGCACATAGTGCAAAAAAACCAAAAGGCATCAATCAAAATATAAAAGGTGGGCAAGATACCTCATGTTTCTAGGAGGTGGGCCTACATTCTTAGAACAGAAGTGAGTAACAGAAGTCCTTGCTTTCTGCAGCTCTGTTTTCCGGTTTCACTGATTCTGCCTAATAAATGTTTCTAAATTACATCTCATGCCTTCTACCTCCTCATTCAATGGTTTGTCAGTGATACCACCCATGTCTGAACACGGCCGTCCACACCAGCTATGCCATGATCAACCTTAAGACACGGTTCATGTCAGGAACATGCCATGTAAAGTGGACATCAATTCTACTAGACATAGGAAGGAACCTAAAATGGTTCCTTGAAACCAGAGTCACACACAATCTATTCCCTCCCCTCCTCAGGGATACTCACTCTAAAAACAGGGGCCGAGCCACAGTCTCTCCACCAGAATGGGCTTTATGGAACAGGGTATAGAGATAGGGCAGGAGCATGTAGCGCAAGGTAAAGACTCTCCTCATAGCCTGCTGAGCCTCTTCACTGAACACATATGGTTCCTGGGGCTGTAAAGGAGGAAGCAGCAAGAGGCAGGCATAACCCTCCTGTCCCCAAGTCTCCCTGAGACCTCTGTCTCAGAGTTCTCCTCAGATGGAGGGGGAATGCCTCAGCAGGAGGTCACAGACCATGCAGAGCCTTAGAAGACCCTGGAGGCTGGATGAGCCAGTGGTCAAGCTATGTTTACTTATTTGCACAATTAGCTCAGCACCCACATTCCTCCAGCTTCTCCAAGATGAGTATCACCAGTTGAGAATACTCCCTCCAGAGCTAGAGGAGGCTGCCAGTTGCTATCCCCAGGCATACTTCCCCACCATACATGAGAACCTAGAGCCACGTACGTCTAGCCAAGCAAGAGAGACCTTCCTTCCAACCCCCAAAGTCTTTTAGATTCTCCAGACTATACTTTCAGGTCGCGGGCAGATATGGAAGGAGTAAAGTACATGAGAGCTTTTCATCCCAGGCCATACCCTCCTTTTGTTCAGTTGTTCAGTTCTTTTCAAGTCACGTCCAACTCTCTATGACCCCATTTGGGGCTTTCTTGGCAGAGATACTGGAATAGTTCACCATTTCCTTCTCCAGCTTATTTTACAGATAAGGATACTGAGGCAAACAGGGTTAAGTGACTTGCCCAGGGTCACAGAGCTAGCAAGTGTCTGAGGCCAGATTTGAACTTGGGAAGATGAGTCTTCCTGACTTCAGGCCTATCACTCAATCCACTGTGCCCACCTAGCTGCCTTCACTTTCTTTACCTGGTTATATTTGTCATTGTGGTTCCGCATGAAGGGATAGAAGGCCCCCAGTTGGGTCCATCGCACACACAGTTCCTCTGTAGTATTGCCCAAGAAGCCACAGATGTCTGCTCCCACCAAAGGTACCCCATACAAGTTAAAGAGCAGCACCTCTTTAGGGAAGGAGAAAAAAAAAAACTAAGATAGGGAGCCAGACTTGTTCAAGGGAAGGACTGACTCATTCCCAAGGACACCCATCACAGACTGTCTCCCCCACCGACCCTCTAGACAGAGTAGGCACTTCATGAACATTTATCTAGTAAGAACCACTATCTTAATCTAATGGTTAAGACCTGGAAAAAAAGACAAAGTATCATCTCTTTCTCTCAGTCTCTCTCCCCCTTACATTTCCCACTCCTCTCTCTCAACAACCCCTTCCTACTGATGACTAATAAGATACTTGTCCTTTGCAGATAGATGCCTTACATCAAATAGAACAGAAGAAAGAAGGGTGATGAGTCATTTTTGGTCACAACTGGTCTCCCTTATGAACTGAGATGTTGTGAGATGGGTGGTCAGAATGAGGTACATTTACAGTCTGAGGTGATGGACACTAAATATGAAACTAACCATTTGGAGGTTACACCCATGACCCTGGACTTGTGAGTACATACTTTCTTTGTTGCCAATTAGTCATTTCAGTCATGCCTGATTCTCTAGGATCCTAGTTGGGGT
>CM053593.1:183080336-183111886 GCA_028646575.1 Pseudocheirus occidentalis
GGAGGGCAGTTGGGGTTAAGTGACTTGCCCAAAGTCACACGGCTAGTTAGTGTGTCAAGTGTCTGAGGCTGGATTTGAACTCGGGTCCTCCTGACTCCAGGGCCGGTGCTCTACTCACTGCACCACCTAGCCGCCCCTGCCCACTTCTTTTCTAACCTCCACATTAAGTTTCACTTGATAGAGCCAATTGCTAGCTCTTGGGAGTTTTGTGTGGAATCTGTAGGCAGTATCCCAGGATGCTGATGATGACAACAGTAGAGCATGGTCATTCTGACAGTGGGGAAGGGAAGCTGACTCAGCTACTGAAGGTCACTGTCCCAGTCCTGATCCCTTTCTGGAATCAGGTATAAAGACCTTCTTGCCTTGAAATCTACTGCTACTCAGGAAGGCTGTGTCTGTTTTGCCCTATATCCTGAACCATATAAGAAAACAAAACCACTCTGGCAGCCTCTTACCAAAAAACAGCCAGGTGGGTAGAACACGCTGCTTCCCAAGGACCAAGGCCACTTACCCAGCCTAGGAGGGGCCTGGAGATTCCAGCCTTTGCTGGGGCTCTGTTGAGGGGTTCACTCTCCCCTGTGTCAACAAACCAACTAAGAAAAAAAAAACTCAACTCTCCAATATTGCCAAGTACCCAGGGAGGCAGAATCTGTACTCTATCCTGCAATACCAAAGCATCTGAGAAAGAAAACACAATACTTCACCCCTCCATAACCATAATGTATCTCAACACTAGTCCTTTCGCTGAAGGACCAGAGCCTCAGACACCAGACCTGACCAGGATCCAAGTTCACACTCCACGTGGGGTTGCTCTCTGGGTCCCTTACATAGTAAATGGTTATAAAGACATTTGTTGAGTTGGATAGAGCAGCTTAGCAGGGTACAGAGCTGGCAGCAGTACCAATTTCCTGGCCCAGGTATGCCAAAAGTTGTGGTTGAAAAATGAGATGAAATAGGCAGAAAGCAAGCATCTAAGAAAAAAAGATTGATTTCTTATCTCTTTCCTTCTAGGAATTCATCCAGCAGCAACAATTTGGAAGAAGCATCAGCAATAACCCATGCTTGGCTTGCTCTATTATAACAACTCATCTCTAGGAATGAACTGAAGCAAAGAGCAAAGCAGGAAAAGTCTATACAAACTTTCATAAGCCTAGAATTCTAGCTCTGTTTTTTTTTTTTTGAGGGCAGTTGGGGTTAAGTGACTTGCCCAAGGTCACACGGCTAGTTTTTGTGTGTGTGTGTGTGTGTGTGTGTGTGTGTGTGTGTGTGTGTTAAGTGTCTGAGGCCAGATTTGAACTCAGGTACTCCTGACTCCAGGGCCGGTGCTCTATTCACTGCGCCACCTAGCCGCCCCTTAGCTCTCTGTTTTTATCATGAAATTATTATTACAAGTGTACAAAGCAGTGGGCTGCCCATTAGGAAGTATGAGTTAAATTTTTAGTTAGAATAGTAATTAACTAATGGTATGACTTGGAACAAATCATTAAATCTCTCTGGGTCTTGGTTTCCTCATCTGTAAAATGATGTATATGGACCAGAAAATCTCTCTTCTAGATCTAACATTCTGTGAATGTCACAATAATGAATAACATTTATATAACCTGTGGATACCTTCAATGCCCATAGCCACCCAAATTAAGCAGTTTTTTTTTAAGTAGTACCTTAGTTCCTAAAGATAATGATTTCTTGCATCGTGGGCAGAGATAAGAAAAATCAGAAATTCTGCTCAGACCTGCTTACTATTCAACCTAATCAATCACTTCCTTACAATTTCTGGGAACTGAAAACTGAAACATCACTGACTTGCTTCAAAGATAGAACCTTTTCTGTATAGAAAGAGAAAGTTTAAGAGCCTTCTTTAGCTCTACTATGAGCCACCTCTGGGCTGCTAACCACCAGGATAGCAGGATCTGATCTGAGATTGGAGGCTTCTGTGCTGCTCAGATGACAGATAGAGACCCATCTTGCATATTACATGTTCTGCTCCCCCCCACATACACCCCTCACTCATAGCTGATCTGAGACCTCAGGCCTCTGTTTCTCAGAGAACTGGCAGAAAACTTAAGACCCAGAGGAATCAGAGCAATCTTATTCTAGCTCTAACCCTCCCAAGACCTCTGCTGGCTGCAAAGAATATTCTTCAATAAACCTATTAGGACACATAAGCTGTGTGTGGCTTGTTTCTTTTTCCCCCCTGGGGTAGCAATTAGTTGACTGCAAAATCACCCATGTAAGGGGCAATTGCTGCTAAATGCAGGAAATAATACAGACAAAATAATCTAATTAATTGACTTTTCAGTTATTATTATAAACCCCAAAGTAATCCTAAGCCATCTGTTGAAGTAGGTACAACAAGTATAATTGTGTCCAATTTACAGATGAGGAAAATACGGCTCAGTAGGTTGAGTGCTTTGCCCAGAGTTACATGGCTATTAGGTGCCCGAGGTAGCTTTTGAGCATAGAGATTCTTGACTCCAACACTAGCATCTATGCCATACTGACTTTCAGACTGGGCCAGACTTCACCCCCTACTGGAGTTGGATTCTTCTCGCTGAGGTTGAGGCATGATGGTTCTATTAGTAGCCCACAGCCAGACCTGTGCCCATTACCTAAGTCTCAGCTGGTCCTGCATTCACAGAAAGACTTTTAAGAGGGTTAGTCCCCATGGTATGGAACAGACAGGATTGCAATGTGGCAATGAGGGGATACTACTGATCAGAGGCAATGCTGGCCAAAATGGTGGCAAGAGTATGAAGGTTTGTTTCATGTACATACTAGTGATGTGGTTACTGGAAACCCAGTTCAAAATATAAAAAGTACCCACCAATCTGACTGCCTTCCTCCTGCTTTGGCCCTGGTAGATCCTTCCCTCCATGTATCTATGATTCACCTGCCACTGCTCTGGAATTTGTCCCTGGGAGGAACCAAGGGGACCAAGGGAAGGGTAAGAACTATTCTTATCCAAGAACATATTCTTGCCCTGTGCCTGACAACTGTATCCTTCTAAACTAAATATACTTTTTTTAAAGTCCCTTGGCTCCTTACCTGGCACAGAGTAGTACAGCTGTTCCCAGTTGCTAAACACATCTCCCGTCCAGTGGCCAGCATAATGACCATGGCCAGCAAAAGTAGATCGAGATATCACAAAGGGGCGCTTCCCCCGAATTTTCACCAGAGCGCTGTTAAGGGAAAGGCAAGTTTGAGAGTGGGGTTTTAATTTATTCCCAAGAACTCCCTCTGTGACTATCAGTATGAATCAATATACCTGAAATCCAAACTCTAGAACTTGGATGCATAATTCATTTCTAAACTGAGGATAACTCCACTGACAGAAATACATGTAATTTCAGCCTAAGGTGCACCGGCAGCATGTAGAATGAAGACAGTTGTAGGGTTAAGTTAGTTGTACCTAGGGAGGAGAGAGTATCCTACATGGGATTTCCTATTCATATAGGGAATTAGAAGAGATCACAGATATGATCCAGCCTAACCTCTGACTCCATGCACAATGAATCCTCTACAACATTCCTCCATGTGTTAACTTGAGTGATGCTGAGTCACTCCACCTCACAGCCTGATGAGTCAGGCAGTTCCATTTTTCAACTTTTCAGGAAAAACAGACCTATTACAACCTGACAACCCAGCTGAACCAACAGGCTGAACGTTCCAGCCTGAAGCTAGGGCTGGGGAAGGGTGGACAGTACGGCCCACTTCTCTTAAACCTAGGCCACCTAATTACTGGTATTAAAGGGACAAGGAAGAAGCAGAAGGGGTGGTAGAGGAGTTGGGGGTGAGTGTTTCACTTACTCATGGGAAGCAATGGCTTCAGTCAGTCCATACAGAGGGTGCAGATTGTAGTGGGAAGACAAGTACTGACAGCTAGAGGCACAGATGGTCGCTGACCTGAGGGAGCCTCCAATCACACCTACAATGAAAAAGTTAGAGGAGTCCATACTGCCTGCACCTCACAAACGAGGGCAAGTCCAAACTCTTGCCACCTTTGGATACTATCCACCTGTCCCTGGCTCCTTTGGTTTTGGGAAAAGCTGAGTCCAAGTCCTCTATTTAAGAATTTGTTGTTGTCGGTCAGTTGTTTCAGTCATGTCCAGTTCTTTGTGACTCCATTTGGGGTTTTCTTGGCAAAGATACTGAAGTGGTTTGCTATTTCCTCCTCCAGTTCATTAGAAGCATGTGGAAACTGAGGCACACAGGGTTAAGTGACTTGCCCAGGGTCACACAACTAGTAAGTATCTGAGGCTAGATATGAATTCAAGTCTTCCTGACATCAGGCCTAGTGCTCTATCTGCTGTGCTACCTCACTGCCTTTACCCAGAAATGAATACTTACTAAAAACATACTCGGTCCATGAGCAGTTTAAAGCTCTCAGCCATCCCAGCTGTTCACCTCCTGTGTCTCACTCATTCAGAATACTCTCTGTAATTACCCAGGTTATCCAATGTTGGTTAAACTCAGTTGGCAGCTAGGTGGGGCAGTGGATAAGGGTCGAACTCTTGAATGAAATGACCAAACAACAACAATTGGCCAGATGGACAGGGCCTGGGTACCTAGAGATCCTCAGCTGGGGCAGGGAGGATGATTACCTGGCACATAGGGAGGATTTTCTAGATCATTGTTGGGGCAACCTTCCACAGAGCCTGGTACAAAGTTAGACGGCTCATTCATGTCCTAGAAAGAAAGAAAAGCTTTAGGAAGTACTACAACAGCTACCCAGGGATGGGAAGATAGTGAGGAAGGTCAGGGAGTGTGTAGGGCAGGGTTAACTAATGCAAACTCTAATGCAATTAGCAGGTGAGAGCAGTGAACGGGGGTAGAAAAAAAGAAAAGGCCAAGCCACTTACGATCCACATGCCATCAAAGGGTACTTGAGTGTGGAACTCCTCCAGCATGTCATACCACCAGTCCTGGGTATGGGGGTTGGTGAAATCAGGGAAAGCAGTTTCCCCAGGCCAAACCTGGAAAGCAGAGGGAAGAGAGAGAATGGGAGGTACTCTAAGTCTTAGCCCCTTTGACTGAAGTCAGGCCTCCAAGGCTGCAACTGCATCTTTCTTGGGAGGAGCCTCAGCATTTCATTCACAGGCAACCTCTAAGTTGGCACAGGACGGCTCAGCCCTCAGTCTCAGGAAGAAGAGTCCCAACCCCTTTAAACAGCACCATGTCCCTCATACCAGTCCAGGCAGGGACTTTATCCTCAACAGCACCTGCCACAGTGCCTCCCATATACTAAGGGCTCAGTAAGTATTCACTGAATGAATGACTGTGTGTCACAAGGGGTGATATAACAGTAGCTAATAAGCATTTAGTACTTTAAGGCTTGTGAAATTCTTTATATGCTATCTCATTTAACTTGATCCTCACAACAACCCTTTAAGGGTAGGCCTATTGTTGCCCCCATTTTATAGATGAGGAAAACTGAGGCAGGCAGGGAGCCATTAAGTGACTTGCCTACAGAAAGTGCCTTTAAGATTTGAACTCAGATCTTTCTGACTTTACACCCTGAACTCGATCCACTGCCTATACAGACTGCTTGGAAGGGAGCTAGACATCTAAGCTGGGAATCCAGACCATAAGAAACTTTTCCCACCCTCTGCACTTCTCATGAAGTCACTTTGCCCACTGTGTACCCTGGCTTGCAATGGTAGTTCACCTGACTACTGCTTGACTGACCATCTTTAACGGGCTGTGCAGAGTTCCTTTAAAGGAAGGGACAAAGTAACATCAAACAAGGTCCTATAGGTCTAGAGAAGGCAAGTTATTCACTCCAGATGTGTAGGAGAGATAAAAGTTCACTCTCTGGGTCTGGACTTAATAGTTTTCCCTCCTAATCTATACCCTTCAAGAAATGGATCCCTTGTATTGGGGACCAAGGCTGTTTGCTAAATACAAGTTATAACTCAGATTTCCATATTGCACCACTATGATCATAAGTATTAACATCTACATATTCTGGTCTTCTTTTTTTTTTTCACAGGCTGTACATGTGTAATTACGCAGGACATCTCCACAGTGGACATATTGTGAAAGACTGATTATATGTCCCTCCTTCCTATCCCACCCCGCCTTGTTCTATTCTCTTCCCTGTCCCTGTCTCTTTACAGAAGTGTGTGCTTCCAGCAGCCCTCTTCCCAACCCTGCCCTCCCCTCCATCATCCCTCCTCTCATCCCCTTCCCCCCTGCTCTCCTGTGTGGTGGCAAGATACACAGTTTAGAGTTTATGTCATTCCTTCCCTAAGCCAAATTCAATGAGAGTAAGGTTGATCCTTTCCCTTTTGCCTTCCTGTTCTTCCCTCCATTGTAACAGTTATCCCTTGCCTCTTCTATATGGGATGATTAACTCCATTCTGTCTGTCCCTGTCTCCTCTCATTCTAATCCTTTCCCACCTCAGAATTTTACCTTTTAGAGTATTGTCCCTTCCTATTCAATTGATCCTGTGCCCTCTATGTACACATATATACACATACTCAGATATGTATTCATCTGCATATATAAACCCTCCTACATATAGACATACATGTATGTATACATATATATACATTTGTATTCCTTCACCTATCCTCACACTGAGAAAAGTTCCGGCCTTCTTTCTATACTACCACACACCTTCCCACTGACCTTAAACCCCCATATTCTCTCCACTGCTGCCCCAATTTTAGCTTTCACCTTTCCAATCAGAGGCTGCCCTGTTGCATTGGTGATGAACACTCCTCTCTTCAGGCCTTCATCATAGGGTCTGTAGCTCCCAGGGGAACCAGAGCTGCTGATGGCTGGATCCTGATGGAGATAGAAAGAGGGTGGCTCATTTCATATGGATGTGATACAGAACAGTTAGAGCCTTTACGTTATTCCCTTGGAGAACTGATCCCTCCAAACCCTTCCCCTCCCTTCTGAAATGGCAGCCTTTAAGTCAGAACTCAGGCAGACTCAATACCATGACTTGCCTCCCAGTCCCAAGACCCTTGAAAGATCCCATTCTTCTCAAGAAATCATCTAAGGCATGATGCATTTATTCAAACACCAGTGGGGCTTATTAATAATGGTTAGTACTATGAACAGCCTTCTGTTTTGAACTCTGCAGCAACCCTCACTATTCCCACTTTACATATGAGAAAACTGAACAGGAAGGTGAAAATGACTTGCTCAGAGTCATACAGCTAATAAATGTCATAGACAGGATTTGTGTCTTGGTGACTCTAGAGCATTCTCTCCACTGTACCATCTTGCTTGTTCCTCCTGACCAGACAGCAAATTAGCTATGATCATAATGAGAAATCCGAGGTCTGAAACAGAAAGGTAATTCCAAACGTAACATGCAGAGCCAGAACATCAGGCCAGTGTTAAGATTCTTGGTTCTGGGTGACCCATCATCAGTTCTGTTGTCCTGTCAACAAGATGATTAGATCTACGTTTACTGTGATCATGGGAAGAACTAGATGAGTTCTATAAGGGTATGCCAGATTTCTGAATGTCTCTGCAAGACAGTGCTGGGCATGGTGCAGAGTTGTAGTCTTTGCCTCTGAGGCATTCTAAAGATGATTTAAGGAAGAGGGCAGGAACAATATAACTTTAAAATGTTGCATACAATATCTAAAAGGACATGTGAACACAGGAAAAGTGCTGGATTTGGGGGACCTGGGTTTGAATTCCAGTTCCCTTTTATAATACCTGGGTATTAAAGGTGATGACATTAAGCAAATCACTTAAACCAGCAGTTCTCAACCCCTTTGGGGTCAAATGACCTTTTCACGGGGTCACAGGAGTCGCCTAAGACCACTGGAAAACACATATTTCCGATGGTCTTAGGAACCTCCTCGATCTGTCTCCAGGCAAGTCTGTCCACATGCAGACAAGCCCACATACTACTATTTTTTTTTTTTGCTTTTTGGAGGGCAATTGGGGTTAAGTAACTTGCCCAGAGTCACATGGCTAGTAAGCGTGTCAAGGGTCTGAGGCCAGATTTGAACTCAGGACCTCCTGACTCCAGGGCTGGTTCTCTATTCACTACACCATCTAGCCACCCCCCACATACAACTATTAAAGGGTCGCGGCATTAGGAAGGTTGAGAACCACTGACTTAAATGCTCTAAGCCTCAAATTTCCCTATTTGTAAAACGAAGGGATTGGACTAAATGACCTCTAAGAACTTTTCCAGCTTTATAGCTATGCTCTTATGTTCAATAAATGACTCTCGGTAATGACAAAAAGGTAAGAAAGAGAAACTAGAGATCTGGACATTTCCCTTAAAGGGGATGAATAGGAAGGGTGTGTAGGTCTAAGTACTAAGAATAGGCACTTAGTGGGGGAGGAGAGAAAGGAGTTATGGGGAGAAGGAACAACTCACCACAATCATAATGTACCACCGGCCATCCTGATGAAACTCCTGCACCATGGCTGGATAGTCCCAGAAGTTGTCCTTGTTGAAAGTGAAGTCCCTCTTGGCATCCATATAATCTATGTCATTCCACTGGACATCCTACAGCAAAACCGTGGTGGTCCAGTTTGCTGGTAGTGCTAGTGAAAGTTTCCCAGTCCTGTATTACCTCTACCACCACCAGCCTACCTTTGTGGTCCCTGTAGATGCATTATCATTTTTTACCCCAAGACATCCCTGGGAGCCCAACAGAGGACTTACTAGGGGAAAGTTAGCTGCTGTCATGTTCTTTACCACCTGTCGGGTGACAGTGGTAGAGGAGTAGCCCCATCGGCACAGGTGGAAGCCCAGACCCCAGTAAGGCGGCATAAATGGGTATCCTGCAAACCAATACCAAAACTTCACTGAATCTGGGCAGGCACCTAGGTGGTGCAGTAGAAAAAAAGGAGAGAGGGGCAGAGGACTGAAGACTTCCCCTCCAAATCTTTCCACTCTGTACTACGTATCAGCTTGAACACTGTGTGCCTCATCTACATTTCACAGGTAGGGCAACTGAGAGGGGACAGGAGACACGTCTTGTCCTTAGAACTCAAAGTCAAGTAAAAGGATGGAAGTATAATAAGAAAACAAAACCTAGACTCCTCAGGTTATACTGAAGATCAAGTTTCCCTTTGCCCTTGATGCTTAGTGGTAGTCAGAGAACCAGCAGGAACTCCAAGGCCCTAGTTTTCAGTCTACTGGGTGCAACACAATAAAGGAACTAAAAATACCCACGCCCAGTGTTAGACCTCAGATGCTGGAACCTCCCATCTACCTAGAGTCTCCTGATGTTGATCTGTGCTGAGGGAAGATGGAGGACTAAATGACTATTCCTATTGGGTTTTTATAAAAAGGACTGGGGAAGATAGGGAGCCTAGAGAGAAGGCCATACCAACAACTTCCAAGTATTGCTGAACCACATTCTTTGGCTCAGGTCCCAAGAAGATGTAGAAGTCCAGGATGCCTCCTATTGCCCTCCAGGTCAGGGCAGGTCTTGGCTGTAATACTACATCTGTAAAGGAAAGCAGTCTTGAGGAGTTAGCAAGCACCTGGAGACCACAGAGGGGAAGAGCCTCCTTATATCTTAGGCTTCACATCTTATGGTGTCCCCAAAGCCATGGTCATCACTTTTCTCATGCACTCACTCTATTGAGAAGAAAACTGAAAAACTCTCGAGAAGAAAGGCAGAAATACAGAGAATGAAGAACAAGAGGGTGACTTGAATTTCATTGGCTTGGTGGTCTATTAGGTAAGTTGAATTTTTTGTTCTCTTCCTGGATGGGATGAGGAATAAAAGAATGGTCAGTTCCTGAGTGTTTCCATCATATGCAAAACTCCATCTTCAAATAATATATCACAGGGGGCGGCTAGGTGGCACAGTGAGCAGAGCACTGGCCCTGGAGTCAGGAGGACCTGAGTTCAAATCCGGCCTCAGATACTTAACATAAAAACTAGCCGGGTGACCTTGGGCAAGTCACTTAACCCCAACTGCCCTCCAAAAAAAAAAAAAGAAAAGAAAAAAACAAATAATATATCACAAGTGAGGTCCTTGAACATTCCCCCTACTTCTGGGTGGAAAGTAATCCCACACACGGAGATAACAAATGATATGGAGCAGTGCAGTCTTTCTCTTATAAATATATGTGTATGTATTTGTGTATGTATACATATATACATACATATATATAATGCATATAAAATATAAAGGACCTTCTCTTATAAATGCCCCTAAGCACTTCATACATATATTCTTACTGATCTTCAATATCATAAGGCAGCTAGCTAGGAATAGGGAGGTTTACAGCCAACTGACAAAAGAAAATGGGGCAAAGAGGGATGAACTAGCTAAGAACAAGGAGTGATGGAGTTAGGAAGAGAAGTCAAAAAATACACCACCTGTTCCAATGCACCAGGAACACTACCAAGAGTGGGTAGGCATATTAATTCTAAGTCTTTCCCACCCAGAGACAGACAGGCCATAGGTACGATGGAAAGGGTTCTTCTGGCTATGGAGCCGAGGACGATGGAAAGGGTTCTTCTGGCTATGGAGCCGAGGACGATGGAAAGGGCTCTTCTGGCTATGGAGCCGAGGACGATGGAAAGGGCTCTTCTGGCTATGGAGCTGAGGACGATGGAAAGGGCTCTTCTGGCTATGGAGCTGAGGACAGGGTGTGAGTCCCGGCTCTGGTACTTACTGCCTATTTGATCTTGAGCAAATCATTTACATGGGTCTTAGTTTCTTCATCTATAAAACTGGTGGAGGGGAGTGGGGTTGGACTGGATCAGTTTTTAACTTTTTTTGGGTAATGGATTCCTTGGGCAATCTGATAAAATCTATAAACCCCCCTCCTGGAATAGTGTTTTTAAATGCATAAGATACATAATATTACAAAGGAAACCAGATATACTGAAATAGCTAACAAAATATATTTTTTAAAAAACCTTAAAAACCACCAGAAATAAAAAATGTGGACCCTAGGTTAAGAACTCTTGGACTTAACAATCTGAATCCCTTTCTAGTTCTAAATGAAGTCCTCAATTACTTACCCATGGCATTGCTGTTCAGCAGGAAGACCCCGTGGGCCAACCCTCCATCCTCCAGGCATAGGTAGAAAGGGTGGGAACCATAGAGATTGGCGTCAGGCTAGGATGGAGAAGTTGCTAATATTAGTTCCCACCTAACCAAATTCTGCTGAAATCGTACCTCCTCCCCCTAATTTAATTAGAAAAGTGATTATGATTACTACTTCACCCAATGTAGCTATACTCTCATGAGATGTTCTTGTTTAATGACAGGAAAGCAATGGATATTTTGCTACATAGTATTATAGTTATAAAGAGTTCCTTCCTGATCTCTGGTAACTTACTATGAGCCTCTGATTTGCTCTAAGTGCCTAACAAAGGCTTCTTGGTGGAGGTGATGTTGTAAGACTCGCCTCCTGGCCACTGCTGCTGCTTCTTATTCTGAAGGATGGAGTGATTTCTTACCACCTCTCAAATTCCAGTAGTGTTATTAAAGGGCTAAGGAGGAAATTTCCACTTAGTTTTTGGCTAAGTACAGGATGCAGGAGACAGAAGTATGTAGCCATTTGTATGGACAAGTTCAAGAAAGGGGTTTGGAGGAAGGTGTTAATGAAAGGCAAGTTGGTTATGAGTCAACAATGTGACATGGTAAGTCAAAAAGAGTTCACTATCAGATTCTAGTAAGATGACAAGCATGGTTATCTTACAATCCAACACCCAAAACCCTCTGAATGGCTGAAGAGGGAAAAAGAAAAGACAATGGGATGGGACAGGAATTTCCTTTACATTAATGAAGTAATAATAGATGTATAGTTTCTAGAAAGAGGTAGTTGCACCATTCTTCCCTATGTCAAATCAAATACTTAATGGTATATTTTCCAACTCAGAAGTTCTATGATCATTGATTAACTGGATGTATCCAGGGAAAGGTGATTGGGATAGCAAGGGACTTAGAGACTGCAACACGAGGCTTCATTCACAAGGTGAGAGCTCTTTGACCCAAGGTAAGAGAAGATGGGCAGGGAGTTAAGTATCTTGAAGGGCTGTCAGACAGAGGAGGGACAGATAGCCTTGTTCTTGTAGAAAAGGAGATTTTAGAATCAATTCCTATTGTGATGGAGGCACTGTGTGAGATCTTTGGATACAAGGCCCCTACTTACTTCCTAACAATTAGAACTATCCAAAAGTGGAATGGATAGAAGGGCTTCAACAGGCATTGGGTTCCCCAACACCAATGGATGGCCACTTGTGAAGAACAACATGATACAGGTTTAGGAATAACTTGGACTAGATAACCTCTAAGAAAGGGTCTATAAGTTTCACCAGACAAAGGAGTCCATGACACTCACAAAACAAGCGCAGCTCTAGTGAAAGGAAGAGGGACAACTCAGTCATTCCCATCAAGTACTCTTAAACCACATACATCTGTAAACTCGGAGGGCTGGCATAAGAAAGCTGTCATTATCCTTTGGATTCTAGTCACTTTGTTAGAATCTGAGTGGAAATTACCTCTTAGATTCTACTAGAATTAGTACAGTCCACAAACACTGGATGGGGAAATGTGTGATAACACCTCATGTTAAAGAGAACAGAGGTTTTTAGGGGACTGAAAACTCAATTTAAGTCAATAATGAAACAAAAAAAAAAGTGTGATCTTAGATTTAGAGAAGTACAGTGTTTACAAGTCATTGAGCAATGAATATTCTATCCCTTTTCCCCCTCCTAACCTTCAGTTAAATGGAAAAAAAGAAAAGAAAAACCGTCTTTCCTTTCATGGCTCTCCCCATTTACCTTAGGTGCCATGTCTCTGTTCCAGAAGGTGATCTTGGTCCAGTTGGTATTGAGTATTAGGGGGGTCTGGTGTTCCCCAAGGCCAGTGATGTATGAAGAGGGGAGAGAGGTAGTAATCTGGAGAAACTGGTCAGCAAAGAATAGGGGAGCAATGCTTGTATTCAGCCTGCCAGAGAGAGACCAAGATTTCCTATTCAGCTGATGGGGTCTGGGATGCTTTTGTCTCAGTTTGTAAAAAATCATATTTTTGTGTTCGGGTTTCTCTGTAACATCAGTTTGTAATGAGCAAAGTTGTAAAAGCACACTTCCCCTAGCCATAAAGGCATTAACTCTGCCTCTTCCCTACCCCTAGCCTAAAAGTCTTTTCCCTGAGCCAGCAGTCTGCCTGGCTACAGCATGACTACATCACCCAAGCATTTCACAAACAAACCCTTAGTTAGAGAAACATATACTTCCTTTGTTCTAACTGGCCAGCTGCACCCAAAAACCTTGAACAACATTATCAGAAGAGAGAACACCCTCCCAATATGGTACCTCCTGAAGCCCTAATCAGTCTAGCTTCCAAACTTGGACAATCAAGCCTAATTTCCCATATTGTTGAAGATGAGTAACAGACTGGACCTATCTCATTCATCCTTGACCAAAAGTAACCTAGTGACATGTCAAAGTAAAAAACACAACCCTTCACTCTCCCCCCAGCCAGAGGGATGTCCCAGTGAATTATGGGCAATTCACCTGCGCAGTTGATACAAAAAGTGTGTGTCCCTTTAAGCACTGACCACTCCTAAACTCCTCCTAAACTCCTCCCTAACTCACCTAGTTAGCATAATTAACCTTTGACTGACAACTTTATGGCTTTAAAAACTATATCTCTAAACCCTGCACTTTGCAGGTCCCCTTAGCCTTCTCCTGCCTGCTGCAAAGCATAATAACTCTGCCTTAGATCCCTGCAAGTTTGCAGGTCCCCTTACCTTCCTCTCCTGCCCGCTGCTAAGTCAGTGTAACAATAAACTTTTATAACTGCCAAAAGATAGCTTGAGTCCTGCGAAATTCTTTCCAGACAAGAACCCTTAAGGGATTCATGATTCATTTGAGATCCCTCAAACACCCACCTCTTCCCAGCCATCTGATCCACAGGAAATCTCTAGGAAAACCAGGGAACGTGAGAGTGACCTGCATATGCTGGGGGAAATGCTTCCAAGGGGACCAATTCAGGAGTGCTCTGGGGCCTGTAGGGGAACCACCCTGTTCATTCCTTTCCTAAAAATAAGAAAACAGCAGTAGCCCAAGTTATGGGACATTGCAAAGGACTCTGGCCTCAGGGGTTTGTGGCAGACTTTTTTGGGGAGGCGGTTTCATTTTGCCTGTATAGATAAGCCACATCCCTTCCCATTAGAGCAAACTATGAATGACTCTGTGATAGAAGAAATTATACTTGGTTAAACACAACTCCTCACTTACTATCCTTGAAATCGGAGTTAGCAAAAGCTGGAGGGGGTGACAAAGGCAGCAGTGACCATAGCCCACGAATTCTGTACTATCTTAGTTGTCAATTCCCCTCATGACATTAGGGAGTCAAACAGTCCTATTTATTAAGCTACAAAACAGTGCTCTTCGAGAGTTCTGGCATTTTAAGAGAAGTAACTGAGGTGACAACTCTTCTCCCCTCTGACTGACTCCTTTGTATCTCTGTTTGTAAACAAGGGACGGAACATAAAGACTTCTTGAGAACCGCTCAACCCCAGAATCCACAATCTAATTCTATTCCAAGAATGAACACAATTATTTCGAATCTCTGCTAAGACACAAGGCTTATTCCCAGGACAAAAACATCTCATGAGAAGATACCAATCAGTTTTTTTAAATGGGCAGAGACTTGAGGGGAAAAAGAGAACCGAAGATCACAGTCAGCTATTTCTGTGTAAAAGGGAGAGGAATGTTCTTCTGTGGCTGTCCTTACTACTGTGCTGTGCCAATTCAGTAGAATAAGGATACCTGCTCTTCTCCTGCCTTTTCCTCTCTCCTACATGCAAAGGGCCCCCTCAATCCAAAAAAAGGAGCCACAGAATCTAGTATTGAAACTATGTGCTCAGAGGAAATCACACCATCCAGCAGTTGTAGAGTAAGTTTGAGACAAAGGCACAGTTGAGGGAGCAGACACACAAGGTCCAAATATGGAGAGGCAGTCATCTCAAGTCAGAAGTGACTTCGAGGAGCACAACTTTTAGAAGCAGAGAAGGGAGCTAGCTATAGACTCAAGAGAGATCCCTGGCTAGTGATGGACACTGCAAAGAGGAGCAGATCCCAAGAGACCACCTGAGCAATCTGACCCACAGAAACATTTAGCCCCAGTGAAAGTTTTGCAAGGATTCCACCAGTAAAGAAAAGGCATCATGGCCTTACTGTTCTAAAGCTGTCAGTTGCCTTGGCCATATGTGTTCCTACATGTAGCTTTACCACCACAATACTCTTAAGTTTATACCAACTCTTTCCACAGACTTTGTGTATTTTGCGGGAGAGTATAGCCCTGGTTTCTGGGGAGGAATGTTTTATAGCTAATGTTAATTATTACAACATTTACTAGGATAACTTTGCCAAGAGCTGTGTCTATTAGCTGACTACTAATGCAAAAGCCAAATGAGGAATAACAAGCTGTAATAAAGCAGTAGGTACTCACAGGATCCCTTTCCCCCTTCCCCAGAAATAAAGGGCATAATCTGCCCTCTAGAGACTCAAACTGGGAAGTCTGAGTGCATATTATCCCAGAGCAAGTGTTACACTGGGAAGAAGCCATGTCTCTGGAAGAAGAGTGCAAACTTGTGCCTTCAACTCTCAGATATTTCTGGTGTGAGGTCTGAGGATGTGACCTGTCCAAAAGGTATACAGGCGAAGTGGAACAACTTCTCCAAAAAAGTCTGCCACATGCCTCTGAGGCCAGAGTCCTTTGCAGTATCCCATGACTTGGGGTACTGCTATTCTCTTTCTTTTAAGAAAAGTACAAACAGGAAGGTTCCCCTACAGGTCCCGGGGCACACATAAAGGGAATCCTTATGCTTCTGATGCCTCTAGCACTATCATCATAGTAGAAGAAATGACAACAATAACATCACATTCATATTAGCATTGGAGGTCTGAAAAACACTTTCATCCAAACAACTCTATGAAGCAGGTAGTGCATTATTATCCCACAGGTCACTGTGAATAGAGTACTGGGCTCAGGAAGACCAGAGCTCAAACCCATCCCTTCTTACCATCTTTGACTCTAGGAAAGGCATTTAACCTCTGTCTGTCAAAGTTTCCTCAATTGTTAAAAGGAGTATAATAACAGCACCTCTCTCACAAGGCTGTCTGAGGATGCAATGAGATCATACGTGTAAAATGCTTGGCATAGTGCCCGGCACAGAGCAGGCAATACAGAAATATCCATTCTCTTCCCTCTTTGTGATCCACACTGTACAAATGCAGAAACTGAGCATCTCAGTGACTAAATGAACTGTCCACGGTCATTCGTTACTGTTTAATCATTTTGTTGTGTTAACATTTCTTTGTGACCCCATTTGGAGTTTTTCCTGAAAAAGATTCTGGATTGGTTTTGCCATTTCCTTCTCCAGCTCATTTTACAGATAAGAAAACTGAGGCGAACAAATGTAAGTGACTTACCCAGTCATACATCTGTCACAAGCATGTGAGGTCAGATTTGAACGCAGATCCTCTTGACCCCAGGCCCATCCATGTTCACACAGTTATTAAATATCTGAGGCAGGGTTCAGCCTCACCTGTTTACTTCTCTGGGCCTCAGTTCTTCATCTATAAAATGGGGATATTTGACTAGATGATCCCTCAGATCACTTTTAGTCCTAAATCTTATCATCCCAACTCAAAAGTCCAGCACCATCCATTACACCATACTGCCTCTCACACTTCTAGGTCTGCTGTCAGGGAGAAACAAATGAATACTCACAACACCATCCCATTTGACTTCCTAGATATGACCAAACCAAAGGGATTGTTCTCAAATGCCACACTGTAGAGCTGAGAAGGAGCCCTGCTATTGATTTTAGGGGTTTCCATGGGAACCTCATAACGACGACTGGCAGGATCTTTGATCTGGGAGAAAAGGAAGGAAGAATTGTAAGTGCAAGTCATTGACTCACTGATGAGTAGGGAGATGTACAATGCTGTCCCCAAAATCCATTCCCTAAACAATTACAACCAGAAGATCTACCCTACATCCAAACCTGATGCTGGATTTCAGCTGCCACGTACTGTAAAATGCAGTCGGCTTTCTGTCTCCATCCTGACCTCCAAAAGCAAGGTTAGGATGTCCTTAGGGAAGAAGGTAGGCACTGCACGAGTCAGGGTGGCGGTGTAGCCTGTCCTTGTGCTGGTGAGGTTCTCCAATTTGTAGCTGGGATAACTGGGTGGGAAAAAGCACCATGGCTTCCATATCTGAGAGAGTCCTTGCTGAGCCACTGGGACGTAGCAGCAGCCTCGGGCCTCACACTGCTCCTGAGTGAGGGTCTTTTCTGGAGCACAGTCAAAGCGGTTATCAGGGGAGATGTCACACTGCAAAGGAGCTCTAGCTCCTGATGGGGATGGGCCCAGTGCTTCCCCATTGCCTGTTGCCTCCCGGCCAGCTCTGTAGTTGCCCTGTTGTTCTGAGGAGATTTCTCTGCGTTCTCTGGGAACCACAACTGATACATGGAGAAAGGAAGCCCCCAGGAGAGTAGTCACCATTAAGAAAGCAGCACCACAGCCTCCTAGAATCAGCCATTGCAAGTGCCAGGGACGTAGCATCCCTTCCACAGCCATGACTTACACCTGAGATGGCTATGCTGTTTCTAGATCCAGTTGTAGCCTGTTGAGACAGAGAATTAACAAAGACTTGACAGTATGAAGGGGCTAAGGCCAACCCAAAGGAAAGTAAGCTTGATTCAATAATTACTAACCCACAGACATTTTCTTGGTGTCTCAAAGCATTTACTAAACATAAACTTCTAGACAAAGATGCTAGTAGTCTTGACTTTCTATAATGACCAAATGAAGAAACAGAGGCATCAGAGTTATGATGCCTTGTTCAAAGCCAGGATATAAGATAAGAGAATGAAAATAAGGTAAGAAAGAGAAGGTAAGGGAAGTAAAGAAGACTACTACAGGCTGACTACTTTGTTCTTTTTTTTTTGGAGGGGGGAGGGCAGGAAATTGGGGTTAAGTGACTTGCCCAAGGTCACAGGGCTAGTAAGTGTTCAGTGTCTGAGGCCGGATTTGAACTCAGGTCCTTCTGACTCCAGGGCCGGTGCTCTATTCACTGCACCACCTAGCCACCCCAGGCTGACTACTCTGACACGACAAATAAGTCAAACTAAGAAGAGGCTGTTTTTAGTTGTAGGACAGAGATCAATATAGTCAATAAATAGCTAATAATAATAGTAGCTTAAATTTACATAAATATTTATATTATAAATGTATTATATATTTTAATAACAACATATAGTGCTTTAATATTTGCAAAAATACATACCTAATGTGAGCTTAATAGTTACTCTCTGAGATATGCATAATCTCTATTTTACAAATCATGCTAAAACCCAAAGAGATTTTATTCTTGGTCATACAGCTTAACGAGTGGCATTTGAACAATAATGAGTCTTCCGGCTTCCAGGCCCAGCATTCTGTACATTGCGCCACCTACCTGCCTCTGTAAAATGGGGATAATAGCACCTGTCTACCAGCATCGCTGTGAGGATCAAATGAAATAATAATTATAAGGTTCTTAGTATAGTGCCCGACATGTAGTAAGCACTATATAAACGTAAGCTATTATTTTATTACACTAATTTGACCATGTCCCTCTCCTGCTCAAAATTCGTGTCTTGGAAAACTGTTACAATGGAGAGGAAAAGCAGGAAGGTGAAAGGGAATAGGACAACCTTATTCTCACTGAATTTGGCTTAAGGAGGGAATAACATACACACTCAATTGGGTATCTTGCCCTATAGGAAAACAGGGAGGCAGGGGACAGAAGGGGGATGATAGAAGGGAGGGCAGACTGGGGGAGAGGGTAGTTAGAAGCAATGCTTTAGTGACAGGGTCAAAGGAGAAAACAGAATAAGTGGGGGGGGCAGGACAGGATGGAGGGAAATATAGTTAGTCTTTCACAATATAACAACTATGGAAATGTTTTGTATAACTACACATGTACATCCTATATTGAATTGCTTGTCTTCCCAGTGGGGGTGGCTAAGGAGAGAAGAAGGAAAAGAATCTGGAACTCAAAGTTTTAAAAACAAATGTTTAAAAAAATTGTTTTTTACATGCAATTGGGAAATAAGATATACAGACACTGGGGTACAGAAATCCAGCTTGCCCTATTAGAAAGTTGGGGAGGAATGGGGGAGGATATAAGTGAGAACAGACTGGGGGAAGGGATATTCAGTAGGCTTCCTATTTTGGGGTGGGGGGTTAGGGAAAGATGGGGAGAAAAATTTGTAACTCAAAATCTTGTGGAAATGAATGTTGAAAACCAAAAATAAATAAATAGGATATATATTTTTTAAAAAGATTCTTCTCTTGGCACCACATTGCCTCAAGGATGAAATACATTCAGTTTGGCATTTAAAGCCATCCAGTCTGACTCCAGCCCACTTTTCCATAGCCATTTCGAATCATTCCCTTTCAGACACTTTGCATTCTAGCAAAAGAGCCCACTTGTTGTTCTCCAACCTGCAGATTCCATTCCTCCTCTCTGGATATTTGTGGAGGCTATCTGTTCCCCCATACCCAGAATGCATACTTCTGTCTCACTTCTGCCTCTTGAATCCCTGGTTTCTTTCAAGGCTGACCTCAGATGCATCTCCTACAGAAAGCCTTTCTTGATGGAAAGGACTGAGTGCATTCCAGGCATGGGAAACACTCCGTACAAGGGCCTGATGCTGGGAGATGGAATACCCCAAGGCTAGCCTTCCTGGAAAGAGTATAAGTGAGTAACTACAACAGAACTGGAGGGTGTGGTAGAAGCAGGACTAACAACTAGAGGTGATAAGCAAAAAGCCTGGGACTGGAGAGGGCACTTGGGCCAAATCCTGAAGAAGGTTGAAATTCTAAGAGAGTGAAAGGATATGTTCCAGGCATTGATGCAAAGACAGACAGGCGATGGAAAGCCTACTATGAAGAACAGCAGTTGTAAGATGATTACTATGGATGGTGGTGAGACATTAATGTGAAATTACTCTGGAAATGAAAGCTGGGGCCAGATTGTGAAGGCTTTAAATATTAAATAGAGGAGTCTGTATATGATCTGACACTAGGTAAGAGGAAGCCAGCCACTGGAGCTTCATACTGGAGCAAGGGAGGGAATCTCTTCCAGTGGACATTTATGAAGCACCTACTATATGCACTCCTACAGTGTGCTAAGCAGTGGGTATACAAAAAGAGGAAAAGGAGTCTGTCCTCAAGGAAGTCATAATTTAATGAAACAAGAAGCAAGTTAGTAAGTGTTGTTGGGCCGTGTCCAACTCTTTGTAACTCCATCTGGGGTTTTCTTGGCAAAGACACTAGACTGATTTGCTATTTCCTTCTCCAGCTTATTTTACAGATAAGGAAACTGAGGCAAACAAGGTTAAGTGATTGGCGAAGAGTCACACAGTCTAATACTAGATTTGAACTCAGGTATTCCTGACTCCAGATCCTGCACTATATCCACTGGGTCCAAATATGTACATATGTGAAATAGTATTTGTGAAAGAGAAACAGGAAATAAAGAAGGCCCTGGAATTAAGAGGGGTTGAGAAAGGCTTCCTGTAGAAGATGGGAAGATGGAATTTTCGTTTCAACTTAAAGGAAGATCATTAACGGAACAGAGAAAGGAGAGAGTTCCAGGCACTGAGGGACAGCCAGAGAAAATACCCAGGGACCTAGTGTTCTGTTGGTGGAACAGAAGGCCATGTCCTTGGATGGAAGAGTACGTGGCAGGATGAAGGTGTAAGAAGATGGGAAGGAAGGAGGGGGCTAGGTTATTGTATGTAATCCTAAAAGAGATAGGGAGCTACTGAGTTCATTGAGCTGAGAGTGTGGGAGATAGGACCGGACTTGGGTTTCAGGAAAATCAGGTTAGTGGCTTAATGGAGGGTGGATTGGAGGGGGGAGGGGAGGGAGAAGAAGACATAAGACTGGCAGACCCACCAGGCTATTGCAACAGTCAGACCTAAACCAATGGTGGCAGAGTCAGAGGAGAGAAGGTGGTGTTAATTGTGAGATACTGGGGGGATAACAGCCACTGATAACCGGGAAGTAAAGGGGGAGGAAGGGTTTAGGGGAAAAGATAATGAGTTCAGTTTTTGGACAGTTTCCGATACGTACTGAACATCCAGTTCGATATGTCTGAAAGACAGCTAGAGACGGCAGATTGGTCAGCAAACAGACTGAGGCAGGAAAGGCAGAACGTGGTCAGAGCCATATTTTAGGAATAGCATTCTGGTTATCGGGGATTAGTGTCAGGGATCTGGGAAGATAGGAGGCAGGGGTAACTCGCTGGTAGGCGACGGCAGAAGCCCCTCCAAAGCGGCGGAAGGAGGGCAGTGGGGGCAGCAATAGAGAAGTCTAGCGCGTGACCTATTCTCTTCCCCCTGTATCCCAGCAAACCCCGTCCCAGGTCTTCAAACCTGACTGCTGCAGGAACTCTGCACCGGTACGTATCCTCCGGAACGCCTCACCTGGGAGGTCTGCCCCTCCAGGGCAGCCCTGCCCCCTCTTAAACCCCTACCACGTGACTCCTGCGAGCCCCCTCCCGGGTCCCTTTACTTTCTTTCCCCTCCCTCCACCCACCCACGTGATGAACGGTCGGCCTCGTCAGGTCTGGTCACGCGCAGTCGCGACCACCGCTAGGAGGAGGCGTGCCCCCGGGCTCTCCCGCCCTCTTAGCTAGTTGGCCACCATGTGTCGTCCTTGCTGCAGTCTACACTAGGCGAGGAGGTGTGGCCGAAGGCCTCTCAGACCCCGGCTCTCTGTTAGTGCTGCCTTTTCTGCCCCATCCCCCTTCTCTCGGGCCCTGCTCTCCGGGACTTTTTGTACCAAGACCCGGAGATGTCTGTGTGGGTGGCGGCGGCCTAGCGCCTCTAGGCCTGGGCTTCCGAGACCCTTCCCCGCTTCCTGCCTCAGTTACCCCTTGATTTGTTGGCTTCCTCCTCTGACTTTTCATAAGGGAGGGTGGCTCCGCAGAGAAGGGATGAAAATAACTCGGGAGGCGGGGCGAATGGGATTTTTTTTTTTGGAGAGGCGTGGTTTTTGTTGCATCTAAGCTTGCAGGAGCTATTTTCTTACTAAAATCCTGACTTGGGAATGTTGGTGTGGATAAATGTTAATTTAGGATTTAAAAGAATACGTGTCAGCAATAACATTGAACAGAAAAAAGTTTACCATGTGCAATTGTGTTGTAGTGGAAATAAAAAACCCCAGTCCTTGAGCTAAAGGACCCTAAGATCTAGGTGGGGAGGGCTCGAGGTCTGGTTCTCTTATTTTATTGGTGTTAGGAACTCTCAGGTATGGAAACTTTTACCACCAGGGAGCAATTTCTCTTAACTTAAAAGACTTGGAGGGTTTTTGCGGCTTTAAGAAAGGTTAAATGACTTGCCCAGGCTTGGGCTACTCCTCCAATCTCTGCAAGTCGCACTGCCCCTTTTGCCATCTAGTAAGATAAATGAAGCACTTTGAATATTTTATTTCATTTTTTTTCCCTCTTATGATCCTGTGAAGTATGTACTATGCCTGGTGTCTGTCAAACTACTTCTCCAGTTTTCTCAGCAATTTTTGTCAAACTGGGTTCTTAATCCAAAAGCTTGTATCTTAGAGTTTATCAAACACTAGATTACTGTGGCTATTTACTGTTATGTATTATTGTGTACCTGATTCATCCCACTGATTCACCACTCTATTTCTTAAACATGTAGGAGAGTGTTTTGGTGATTACTGCTTGGTAATATAATTTGAAATCTGGAACTAGTAGGCCACCTTCCTTAATACTTTAAAAAAAAAAAAGATTCCTTCGATATTCTTGACTAAATGAATCATGACTTTTTCTAGCTCTATAAAACAATTCTTTGATAATTTGGTTGTTATGGCACTGAAAAGGTAAAATAGATATCAAAATCATATTTGTGGCATAAAAGGAGTTTGTAGAACTCCTTTTTTACATGTTTTTTCAAATAGCTTATATAGTATTGGTATTAATTCTTCCTTGAATGTATGGTAGAATTCATTTGTGAATCCATTTGATTGTGGGAATTTTTTCTTAGGGGGCTCAAAAACTACACTAGTGATTTATAATTGTGTTTATAAAGTCTCTGGATGTGTCTTGGCAGATAGACTCCCAAGTTACTTTACATTGTCTGTACTTATTTTAAATGGCATTTCTCTGTTTCTTGTTGCTGGGTTTTGTTCATAGCACATAGAAATGCTGATGATTTATTTGGGTTTATTTTATATCCTGCATCTTTGCTGAAGTTGTGAAGTGTTTTGACTAGTTTTTTAGTTGATACCCTATGGTTCTCTAAGTATGCCATCATATCATCAGCAAAGGTCACAACTAGGTTACAATATCATCACAGTATTTAATACCCAAGATGAGGTCTTTTCTTCATCTTGACTTAAGGCAAGTTCTCAGCAGTTTCTGTTCCTGGGAAGACAAGGCTTAACAAAGACACAACATAGATAAGCATTGCCAAAGTTCTAATCAATTTACTCAACCTAGACCCAACAACAAGGTCTGAGGAATTAGCACAAATCATCATTTAGGAACCCTAAAAACATCAACAAGACCCTTCTTCAGGATTTCTGTAAACATACAAGAAAATCCTCTGTCAGAGCTTCTGAACCAACAACAAGGTCCCAGAACTTCTGCAGCAACAGCAACATCCTCCATTAGCAGATGAATCTGACAAAGTAACATCAAAACAGACAGACCAAATACTGGCACCACAGTCATACTTCTTCCCAGTTCAGTCCTCAGTGCTCTTTTCTCTCTCTCCAGCAGTAACAGCAGCCTCCAGATGCTGGCTCCCAGAAGTTCTTCTGGCCTCTCTCTGCTTGGGCCTCTCTCTCTATCCAGGGCACCAGCTCCTCCCAGTTCAGCCCCTTCTTGTCATTTCAACAAGGCCATCCCATTTTGGGATTCAAATTCCATTACCATTACACTGCCTCAGTTTCCTAAAATGGTAAGATGGGGATAATAATTGTAGCTACCACCTAGACTTATGAGGATCAAATGAAATATTTGTAAATATTTGTCAGCATTGTGTCTGACACATAGTATGTACTGCGTAAATGCTATCATTATTCCTATTATTCTTACGTACCCAGCACCTAGCATAGTGCCTGGGTACATCAGGCATTTTAAAATGCTTACTGATCGGTTGCTTCTGAAAATGACAAAAACAAAAGACAAATCATACATTAACTTTTTATTTTGCTACTGAAAAGTTTTAAGGAAAAATATCTACATTTTCTCTTTGTGCTACATAGGGTTCAGAGTAGTGGGCAATTAGAAATTGAGAGAAGGGGAGAAAAACATCATAGCTTTTGATGTAGGGAAAATTAATGGGAATATGTGATAAAATACAACAAATATTTCTAATGTAAAGAATACGTATAGTATTACTTTAGTTCTCATATGTATTCATTATGTAGTCACTATATGCTTAATTAAAATTTAATGTATGACTTTGATATGACAGAGGACCTTTTATATTTCATATAGTTTTAGTGCCTGTGGGAATTCCATCTGTGGGAAGATATGATTTCTCACAATTGTTATATGGGCCTCTAAGGAGTAAAAATCATTGTCTTAGTTCTCAAGAACATTAATAAAGCTTATGCTTTCTAATATTTTAAATAAAGTTGCATCAGCAAAAGATATAGTTTCTTTAAAGGGTTTTTGCTATCAAGACATAGGTTATTCTTTTCTCCTTCATGCTATAAGCTTCTAAAATCTGTGGTAACAAAAGGACAAATAACATTTCCTCAGGACTGTTCTGATATATAGATTCCTCTGTAATTAATTTAGCAGGTACTTAGCCCTTAATTCACACAGAAGGTGTGAACTCTGTCACCGGTTGCTGGCATAACAGGAAGGGGTTGGCTGAGAAAGGAAGCCTGTGTGTGTGTGTGTGTGTGTGTGTGTGTGTGTGTGTGTATTTAAGAAGAGCTCCAGATATAGACAGACAGAATCAAGAATTTTCCTCCTGGTGGCTCCTGGTGGAGGGAGCAGAATTTTCATAGCATCTGGAAGCTGGGCTGATAGACTGAGGACTGAGTTGGAGTTTTCTATGAGACCAGAATCTGGTAAAGGCTGAAGTTGCTGGTGAAGAGACCGCCTGGAAGACTGAGATTCCTTCTGCGTCCTAGGGCCAGCTGAACTGCTGGAGGACTGAAGCATGACCGGGATAAGACTATGTTTGTGGCTTGGTTGATCCTTGAGTTCCCAACAATAGAAGTTGTGAAGGTTTTGAAATGTGCTGGACTCTGTGAACTTCAGTGTGTATCAGGAATTGCCTGAAGGACTGGACGAGAACACAGATGACTGGTGGATTCGGGTAGGAGCTGGGACCATTGAGAGACCACCCCAAGTCAAGATGAAGAAAAGACCTCTCCTTGGGTATCGAACATGTGATGAAATTGAAGTTTACTAGACACTAAGGGGTGGAAGGTTTATGTAATTTTCTAATGATTGTATTTAGTGATTAATGATACTTAGTAATTGTGAATCTGGATAAGTAACTGATTAAGTTAACTTATGATTGCCCCATGAGTGGAAGATTGATTATTGTATTGTGAGATGATTGAATGATTAAATAAGGAGGGTTTCCCCCTTAGGGAAACCAGATGATTATTCTTTTGTTCTTTGCTCCAAATACTATGGCCACTTTCATGAAAACTATATGGCCATTCTAATGTTAAACTGTTGTGAACACTATATTGTGATTTTCTGTGATAAGGTGTAATGTTGTGAATATTATACTGTACCTTGATTTTCTGAGAAAGTTTGCCTTGATTTGTTATGAAATAAATGGAGTATTCACTATACTGTGTAATCAGAACCTTAAAAGCTATTCACAGTAGTATTCTTTTGGGAAGCTGCTGGTGTTACACCATCCAAATAAATGAGACTATAATTTCCTTTATTTTAATTTTTATAACTTGGACATTTTGGTTTGTATTCAGGGGATATACATTTGGAATCAAAGAAGTGAAGAATTCATAGATTACTTGACTAAAGCTTTTTTTTCTTTTCGTTTCTTTTTTTTTTTTTTTTTTTTTACTGTTTTTTGTTTTTGTTTTTGTTTTTTTAAGATCAGGAATAGAATTTTTTTAGGAAAAAAAAAGCCAGGGTATCATGGAGGTATTTTAAAATCTTGCTCTATTGACCTGGTCATTTTTCTTAAAATACCCTCACTCTACAAGTGTGGTCTTTGTTTACAGAGAAACAGTTAAAATGTAGTTCTGTTTAGTTAAAATTTACAGATTTCTGCTCTGATGTGCTGGCTTCAGGAGATGTAGTCTATGCCGTCCTCTAAGAAGGCAGATGTAATTCTGGCTTGGCTGACATTGCTTGGGTGAGCTTTTGGAGTGGTGCTTGCAAATGAGGATATTCTGTTTTAACATGGTCGAGAATGCTGCATATGAGGTTTATTCGGTCTTCCTGTTTCTGCCTTTCATTCTTCAGAGATTGTTTAGATTGGAACAGGCATACATGTTTTCCTTCCTTTGCAGCCTGGAGATACTTAGCACGGTTCTGAAGCATTACAAGTTCTGTGAAGTTCTTAGAAAGGAAAAGAGAGTTATTAGACCATAAGTAAAATAAAATACCATAAGTAAAATACCTCAGTGAATGATAAACATGAGAAGACTCAGTAACTAAAGGAGTGATCACTAAAAAATGGAGTCTTTAGACAAAGATATATAATGAAACATTTCCATAGGTTAATTAACCAAGTGGATTTTGTTTTATTGTCTTAAATAGAATGAAAGAAGAGAAATATATCCTATCACAAGTTCAGATCTGATTCAATGAAATCTAATACATAGAGTGAAGAAAGTAGCAGAGGAAAGAAGGCAAAAGTCAGACTTAGCAAGAGATCAATAAAAAAAATACACTTCTTAGTAAATATTAGAGAAGATTAAAATGGCCTTTTGAATTTTTTTTCCATTGTCCTTTCAACTTCTTTTTACTAATGATGATGTGCAGGCACTGGGAACCACCTTGAGCTCTCCTTGAATCTTTAAGGAGGCTCTGGGAACCCCTTTGAACTCCGAATCTTCCCACTTAATGAGGCATTTTCATGAGGCCATAAGCTTTTCATTGTGGCTCTGCTACTAGCCTAGTAGCTAGTCTGTTACTAGCCTAGCTCTCCATTGTCTATCTACTTCTCACCCTTGAGTCTATCAAAATATCAATCCACCCTTGAACTGGCCTAGCCCACCACTGTCTGTCTGTTGGCTCCAGGTAGCCTCCAGCAACTTCCTATCCTTAATCACTCATTGACCTCATTAACTCCTCCTGCAGACCCTCCCCAAACTTCTCCTCCAGACCACCCCTAGATTCCTCCCACAACCCCTTCTTGCCCCCATGGTGAGAGCCACCATTGAATGCCACCAAAGAAGCCACCTTCTTGTCACCATTCTATGGTGAGAACACCATAGAATGACCTAGCACAGATTTACTCTGTGTCAGATGGTTCTGGCACAAGCCTTTCAGATACCAAAGTTCCTTAAGAGTCTACCCAATATGGTAAACTTTTAATAAACTTTGCTTTTCTTTGGCAGAGAGAAGACTCGAGTCGAATTCATTTGGCAGGACCCGGTGTGTTGGTATTTGGGGGTCTACAGAGCACCCCTAACCCTTAAACATCACTGTTACTATACCGATGTCTCATTGTGACATTACAGTGAAGCTGGGTTCTTAAAGCCTATCAGTCAAATGGGAACTCTGGAAATGCTCCCACTATGGCCCAGTGGTAGAAGCTCACTACCCAAAGATCACCAGTGTTTTAATCTATATTGGTGGAGGGGTGTGATGCCAAGCAAAGGCAACTTCCAAGGTTTGGAATACTAGCATAGTAACTGTTTTATTCAGTGACAAATTAAGGCAAAAACATTTCACAGAACAGAGGAAATCAAAATACAGTGTAACATTCATTTAGCAAGTTCAAAGTGGCCCATCCCTGGGCAGTACATTCATTTAGTCAGTCAACAAAGTCTCTCTTCTCCAATGGAGATTAGTTTCCAGTCATAAACAAAGTATATTCATTTGTTCTGTCAGAGCACAAAAAGTCAAAAGTTTCCCACTCCAGGATCACAACTGAATTATAATGCCATCCATTAACGCCAAACACTTTTCTCAAAAGGGGCAGTGGAGAATGCAAAAAGCCACCTACCCTTAAGCTATAACAAGGTTAAGATATCATCACAGCATTTAATACCCAAGGAGGGGGCTTTTGACCTCTTGAAGTGAGGCAAGTTCTCAGCAATCTCTGTTCCTGGGGAGACAAAGCTTAACAAAGCCACAATGTACATTGCCAGTGTCCTCATCAATCCACTCTCTGCCTGCAGAACAGTCCCAGAACCCCTGAAAACATCAGCAAGACGCTCTTCCAGGATTTCTGTACACATACAAGAAAATCTTGAGGGTTTCTGAACCAACAGCAAGGTTCTAGGACCTCTGCAACAACAGCACTGTCCTTCACCAGCAGATGTATGTGGCTAAACAACATCAAAACAGACAGACAGAATACCGGCATCACAGCCATGCCTCCTCAGTCCTCAGCAGCTCTGGATGGCAGTTCTCAAAAGTCCCGGGCAGCTCCAACTGGCCCTCAACAGTCTCTCTCTCAACAACTCTGGCACCCAGCAATTCTCCTCTCTTTCTTTCTCTCTCTCTGCCTCCACGATACTGCTTCCCAAAAATTCTTCTGCCCTCCTCTGCTTGGGCCTTCTCTTTGCTCTTGCCTCTCTCTAAATCCACAGCACCAGCTCCTCCCAGTTCAGCCCTTTCTCTTTATGTCAACAAGTCCATCCCACAAGTGGGATTCACAAGCTCTGGGTTTCAACACTCAACCCAAAACCCAGGCCCATGCAGGGAGATCTTTACAATCACAACAATAGAATAAAAAATTTCCTTGAAGTCATCACTCATATCTTTATAAATTTATTAACATTTGAAGGGATAAGGAAAGAGAAGGGAAAATAGGTAATAGCTGATTTCTGCATAATGGTGACTACTGTTTTTCTGATATAAAGGTAAATAGCTACTGACCAATCATTGGGAAAGAATGTATTTTTCATTTTTTTTTAATAGCATGGATTGATTTGCACTGATGGCAGTGATTTAGTGACTGTCTCTTGGCCCATTCTCTTCATGATCATGTATTTTCATGAAAGCTGACCAAGGATAGGGGTACCTTTGTGATCATAGCACAAAATGAAGCCAGTGGGTCCAGAGCATAGCAGAACTATATATTCACTATAGATTCACCAACATTAGGTTTAAACTAAGCTGAAACTTCACTACCATGGAGAGTGGGAATGTTGAAACAGTCTAAGAAGAGAGATATTGCAGCTCTTCCAAGAGGACAAGCTGCAGTTTTCTGACTAAAGAAATTTGTTGTTTTCACTGCAGAAGGGAAACTTTATTCTTAAAACACACAGTTTAAAAAGATCAAAGGGAGACCAAGGGGAAGGTTAGCATGGGGGAGGGCAGTTTTTCAACAAGGAACAAAAAATGAGGCCATTAAAATATATTTTTAGTATTGTAGGACCTCTGACTTCCATGATTCATTTCACAGTCCCTGGCTTATGGTTTCTATGAATGTAATGCTATATATCAGTGGTTCTCAACCTTTTTAATGCCACGACCCTTTAATATGCATATGTGGAAATGTCTGCATGTGGGCAGACCTGCCTGGAGACAGATAGAGGAACAGTGTCTCGATTCCTGAGACCATCAGAAATATGTGTTTTCCAATGGTCTCAGGCGACCCCTATGAAAGGGTCATTCCACCCCCAAAGGGGTTATGACCCACAGGTTGAGAACCACTGCTATGTATGAAGACATTTGCTCCTGAAAATTTTATAACTGCAGGTATTGTCCTTCCTCTGTCTCCTCATGATGACCTAGACCAAAAAAATGACTTACTGTGACTTTTTTTTTTTTTGGTTTTTCCATAAGGGTTCAATCTGGTGCATTTTATTTTACTTTATTTATTTATTTATTTGAGGACAACTGGGATTAAGTGACTTGACCAGGGTCACACAGTTTTTTTGTGTCTGAGGCCAGATTTGAACTCAGTTCCTCCTGACTCCAGGGCTGGTGTTCTGTTCCCTGTGCCACCTAGCCACCCCTGTCTGGTGCATTTTATAGATCTGTTTGGAGGAGTTTTAGAGAAGAACTCAGCTATACTCCTTCCTGCTACTCCACCATCTTGGCTCCACTTCCCTCTTGTTAGTTAACCAGGATTAGATGGTTGAACATTTCAAACCTATGAATCTCATCCCTCCAGAGCAATTATACAACACTCAATGAACACAAAGAATAGATCTAAAAGTAGAAATTATCTATTAATATATTTATTCCTTGCCAATCACCATCCTAGAACCCCTAAAAAGGAGTAACCATCCATAACACATTATCAGATATGGGACTTTTCTTTCATACTGTGGGGAATTGAAAAGAGATTCCTAGATAGGTTGAGTTTACTCAATCTGTTTGAAAATACAGGATACCAAGTGGTTGCATTTCTCCACTCCCTCCCCCATTTTGACATTAGTTTTGTTGTGGGGAAAAAAGGCAATAAAAATGAATAAAGAAAATATGTTTTAATACATACTCAGAGTCAGTTGTCTCTCTGGAAGTAGACAGCGTTTTTCAACAGGAATCCTTTGGAATTGTTGTGGAACATTGAACTGATCAGAATCACAGTTGATTACCCTTCCAATATACCTGTTAACTAACATAGTTCTCCTGGCTATGCTCAATTAACTTTGCATAAATGCATATAAGTCAAGATGGCAGTGTAAAAACAACAAAATTTCGCAGCTTTCACACAGCCACCCTAAATACCCATAAAATATGACTCTAAACAAATTTTAGGGCTCCCAAACTCACAAAAATAGAGAAAACACATCTCTAGCTGAAGGCAGCCTGGCAGGAGGGGCTCATTGCAGCAGGCTGGGAGCTAAGGCCAGCCCAGCCCAAAACCAAAACCAAGGCCAGGCCCCAGGGTGGTCAGGAGGAGCTGAGCTGCAGCGTGAGTCTACCAGAGAGCAGATCTGCAGCACCTGGAGCAATCTCCACATCTATCAAGCCAGGAAATTAAGGATTAGGGAAAGGTCAGTGAAATTCGAGCTTTCAAGCTAAGTTTGGGAAAGGAAAAGCAGTTTGGCCAATCTGCCCCCAGGGCAAGGAAGCAGCAGGGAAGGGGCAGGATCTACTGCAACCAGCAACTGCCTCCACTGGGCTGCTTCAGAGCACCAGGACTGCCAATTGCAGGGGGGCTGAGATGATTGATCAAGGCCAAGGGCTCCTGCATTTATCGGCCTGGATCCAGATTGTGGTCTTGGGTGGTGGTCCTGGGGTGTGCTTTTAGCAAGCCAAAGCTGGCAGGGGCTGTAGCACCCCCCAATAGCTCTGGCAGCTGTGAAACCCCAGCGATTTCGGACAGAGCTTTCCCCCCTGGAAGCAGAGTTCCACAGAGCTAAAAAATCAAGAAATTAATTGACTGGCCAACATGAGGAAAAGGAAGCAAAATAAGAACAGCAATAAAA
>CM053593.1:183112386-183132840 GCA_028646575.1 Pseudocheirus occidentalis
TTGGCCTGGCCCACCATTGTCTATGGTCTCCAGGTAGCCTCCAGCAACTTCCCACCCTGAACCACTCATTACTGGAGTCTGACCTCATCTGACTCCTCCTGAAGACCCTCCCCAATCTCCTCCTCTGGACCACCCCTAGATTCCTCCCACAACCTTACTGTATATAGAACCCCATCTTCCCTCCATGTGGTGTGAGAGCCCCATGAAATAGCTTAGCACAGACTTGCTCAGTGAGAGCACCATGAAATAGTTTGGTATAGACTTTGCTCTGTGAGAGCGCCATGAGATAGCTTAGAATAGACTTGCTCTGTGAGAGCACCTTTAAATGGCCTAGCACCCCACATGGTGAACTTGAACTTTCAATAAACTTTACTTTTTTCCTTGGCTGAGAAGACTTGAGTGGAATTCTTTCCGGGGTCTCGGGCAGCCCTAACCCTCTTTGGGCTCCTCTTCATTGTCTTTTAAAGTCCTCAAAACAGGGCACACAATTCATGGTTTTCTAGGCCAAACAGTGATGCAAAAAACTGCTAGCTTTTCTTTTTTAAGGTATCCAGAGAAATTAAATTTTTTCCAATGTTGTAAAAGACAACCCAAAGGCAAACTTTTGGGAGCTACAGGCATAGGGCCTGTAAGTCCTTTCCACCATAAAGGAAGATTTGAAAGTAAGCCTCAAAAAACAAACAAAACAGTGCAAGAAACCTACAAAATACCTTGAGTTTTCCCAGTTCCCTAGCGCTGAGAGAATTGAAAGAATCTGGCTACACTTCCAGATGAGGCATCTGTCCTTGTTCTCCATTCTTCACAAGCTGCACACATGTCCATGTTCTCCAACACAACCAAACAGGACGGAGAACCTGAGGTCAGGCTGAGTACCTAGCTGTCTGACCTAATGGGACCTGAGAGGTCAGGCCCACAAAAACAAAACAAAGCACAAAAAAATATTCAAAGAAAACACACCAAAAAAACACAAAACACCTTGGAGGTGTTGGAGGACAAGCTACTTGGAGGACAAGAAAGCAATAGGAAAGGAGAGAGGCTTACGGGTACCTTCCAGTCCTGGCTGGAGAAGAGCTTGAAATTAGCAATGTTTACCAGTGTCAGGAATCCATAAAAATGAAGAGGTATCCAAAAAAGGGTTAGGGGTGCTTCAGACACCAAAATACCAACATGTTCTGTCCTGCGGAAAGAATTCCACTCAAATCTTCTCAGCCAAAGAAAAAGTTAAAGTTTATTGAAAGATATGGGGTAGATTCTTACAGAGCAAGTCTCTGCTAAGCTATTCTATGGTGCTCTCACAGAGCAGGTCTGTGGTAAGCCATTTCAAGCCACTCTCATACCCCATGGAGGGAAGATGGGGTTCCATATACAGAAAAGCTGTGGGAGGAATCTAGGGGTGGTCCAGAGGAGGAGATTGGGGAAGGTCTTCAGGAGGAGTCAGATGAGGTCAGACTCCAGTAGGGAGGGTCTTCAGGAGTCAAGATGAGGTCAGACTCCAGTAATGAGTAGTTAAGGTTGGGAAGTTGCTGGAGGCTACCTGGAGACCATAGACAATGGTGGACCAGGCCAGTTCAAGGGTGGGAACAGGAACATTAAGGGTGGGAAACTATTGGAACAAAGGAGGGCTAAAGACCTGGGCAGGGCCACAACTTAAGGCCCATGACCTCAGACAGATGTCTTCCCTGGGAAGGTTTACTTTCCCATAGCCTGTACCTCAAAGATTCAAGGAGCTCAAGGGGGGTCCCAGAGCCTACACTTCATCAGATAGGGCACAGCACCTTCTCTGATGAGGGCATGCCATATTGGGTGTGTTGTAGTCTAGGGCTGCTGTGAACCTGAAATGACAGGGCACAGGGTGTGGGTCTACCTCAAAAGAATACAACTATTCAAGCCTTCTTGCAGTCAAAGACAAGGTTTATTGTATTGCCAGTAAAATCAAGCTGGATTTTAAGAATCTGCATATTTGGTAGGGATAAGAATGACTTTTTTTTTTTTATGGGGACAAAGATTGTGGGAATATCTGGATGGGAGCTAGGAGTGGCAAATAGCCTGGGGTGATCAGAAGCATGCTGAGAAGGGGCCTAGATGGGATTAAGGACTAGGTGATAGGTGAGGAATTGAAGGTTGGGCTGGGTGTGGGTGTGGGCACCCACAAGGAAAGGACATTTCAATTCCAAAGTCATTCAAAGAAACTTTGAAAGTGTCTTTGTATTGCTTCTTTTGACCACCACTTGAGGGCTACCCCCATGTGAGTTCTCCTTAATGGAGTGTTGGACTGATCTTAGACTTATCTTCTCCAAGGGAAATATTTGCATGCAACAGAGGTAGAGGGCCCTAAGGCAAAATGACTACCAGAAGAATTAATGTCAACAGGTTACAATTTCTCTGAGCAAGAACAGTTTGTTGCTAACTTGAAGGGAAAGTTGAGCCAACACATAGTTGACTACAATGGAGCAGAAAAGAAGTGGGCAGCTTTCAGAGCTTTGGTGTATTGCACTGCATTTGCTCATTTGGGTCAGAGCACTTGCAAACATCAAGACTGGTTTGATAAAAGTGATGGGGAAATTCAGAAGCTGCTAAATGAAAAATGAGAACTCTCTAGGGTATACTAGCAGGATAGTTCATCCATTTCTAAGAAGGCTGCATTTAATTCTATCAAAAGTAAAGTTATAAGTAAAGTTTAAAGAGATACAGGATCCTTGGTTCAATAAGAAGGCAGATGTAATTTGGTTTTATGCTGATAGTAACTGTTGAGGTAAGGGAACCATAAGATGTAAAGGTATAGGATTTAGGGATGCCTGAGACCCCAAAGTACCAACATGCCAGGTCCTGCCAAATGAATTCCACTCAAGTCTTCTCTCAGCCGAAGAAAAGCAAAATTTATTAAAGGTTCGCCATGATGGGTAGACTCTTAACATGCCTCGGTATCTGATGCTTGCATTGGACAAGTGGCACAGAATAATCTGACACAGAGTGAGTCTGTGCTGGAAAATTCTGGCAAGATGGGTTCTTATATACAGAAAGATTGTGGTAGGAATCTAGGGATGGTCTAGAAGAGGAGTTTGGGGAAGGTCTTCTGGAGGAGTCAAATGAGATCAGACTCCAGTGATGAGAGATTAAGGGTGGGAAGTAGCTGGAGGCCACCTGGAGATGGGACAATGGAGGGCTAGGCTAGTTTAAGGGTGTATAGATATTTTGGGAGGATCAAGGGTGGGCAGTGGCTGGACAAAGGAAGGCTAGGGTACTCCATAATGAAAGGCTTATGGCCCAGGCAAATGCCCCATCAAATGGGAAGATTCAATCAGAGTTCAAGGAGGTTCCCAGAGGCTGTACCTCATTGGTAACAATCCAGAGTGCTTTTATGATGCCCTGAAGGCTAATATATGGGCCCAAGACCTATGGTTTATCTCAGTTACTCAGTGCTGATGGAGCCACATTGATTAGTGATAAGGAGATGATTTTAGAGAAATGGGCTCAACACTTCCTTAGTGTTCTCAAGGGAGTATTGTCAATTAATGCTGAAGCCATTGATCATTTACCTCAGAAGAGGTTTTGAATGCCATTTCCTTTTGTGTGGCTAAGCACCTGGTGCTATTGCTATTCCAGCTGAGATTTGCAAGGAGTGATCAGTTGCTCATACAAAAATTGACCAAAATTTTCTGCTTTATATAGCAAGATGAGGTTATCCCCCAGGAGTTCAAGGATGCTTTCATTGTCCATCTCTGTAAAGGTAAAAGAAATAAGATTGTCCTGTGACAGCCACATCAGGGGGAGGTTTCGCTCTTAAGTCATTGCTGGCAAGATTCTTGGCAGAGACCTCCCTAATAGACTGATCCTCCACATGGAAGATGGTCATCTACTCGAGAGCCAGTGTGGTTTCAGAAAGGGCTGAGGAAAGGTTATATGATATTTGCTGCCCCAAAACTCCAGGAAAAATGCCAAGAATGGAACAGAGCTCTGTTTGTAGATGGAAAATAGAGTGAGCTAAAAGTTCAATTCTTCCCCTCTATGGAGGAAGGTTTTGGGAGGAGTTAAGTGGGAAGAGTTACTCTCCAGTTCTCCAGTTAGAGGGGAAGTGACAGTGCTGAGTATCCTAGGCTGAATTAAATCACTGAGATGATGAGATCAGAAAACAACTGGTCTAGGAGTTTTTTCTTTTGGTACTTCCTTTACATATGTCTAGATAATTTTTTTTTCTGATATTGAATTATTTAAGATCTCTTTCTGCTTTTTTGAGAGTTTGCATATTTTATACTTTTGAAGGTATTCCTCTGTTTCTTTTATGTTCTCAATTTTGTTAGCATAAAATTATGCATATGTTTGGATTACTTTCATTTTTCTGGTTTTGATGTGATTTCACCATGCTTATTTCCTAGTCTATTGATTTAATTTTCTGCTCTCTTATTTTTGTGTGGGGCACAGGGATCCCAAAAATCCCCTACCCAAAAATTAAAAGCCAGAGGTGTTTTCAGGTAAGAACAGGAAATTTTTATTCAGTTCTCCTGAGAAAAGGGCATGTTTCTACCAGTGCAGACCAGTAGAATGAGGCTTGTTACAGAAGACAAAGCAAGGTTTTATATCCTAAGGCATTCAAGCCACCTCCCATCACTAGCCCTTGCTCCCATTGGCTGGGAGGTAGGCTTACTGCCTGGGCATGAAAAAGACAATAAGGAAACAGGGTATAGATAATCCAAGTGCTCATATCCTTATTTGGCAAACACTAAAGTGAAGAAGGGGAAAGAGTCCTAAGAGATTCCTAAAGGGCTTTAATGCCGATGTGGCAGTAGTAAAGAAACACACAAAAAAGGTTGAAGGTACCAAAGATTTCAAAAAGAATACTAAAAGACCTTGAATACAAACAAATAAATTAGCAGGAAAAACAACAGAAGGAAATGTGGCCTCCAGATATAGTAAAGGAGTTGGGTATTTATGAATAGCACAAAATAAAGGACAATGATCTAGCAGTTAATAAGACAGAGGACCCTGCTAAGTAGTAAAGAAGGGGGAAGGGTGAAATGGAAACTCAGGCCAGTTCCCACAAGAAACCTTACTAGATTTTAGGATGTAAGCTGAGAAATTTTCACCTCCCACTCATTTTCAATCAAATTTGCTAAGGTTTACCAATTTTATTTTTTCACAGAGCCAGTTTTTGGTAATATCATTTATGGCTTTTCCCCACCAAATTACTCTTATTTCCCCTCTCATTTTCGGTATGTCCTCCTTTTGTGTTTATTTTAGGTTTATTTGTTGAGTTTTTAATTTTTAAAAAGTGTATACTCAGTTTATTAATCTTTTTCTAATTGTTGATGTATGATTGTAAAGTAATGACAGAAATTTCAATATGTTACTTCACCATTATCATTTTCTTTTAGATAGTTATTAATTGCTTCTGTGATTTGTTCTTTGACCCACTAATTAGTTAAGATTTCATTGTTAAATCTCCACTTCGGTCTCTTTTGTTTGTGGTCCCTTTTGTTTGTGGTCCCTAAACTAATTTCAGTTTTTCTTGCATTATGGCCGGTAAATCATGCACTATCTATTTCTACCTTTTTACTTTTGTTTGCCCTAGTATGTGGTCAGTTTTTATGAAAGTTCCATTTGTTGCAGAGAAGTATGTATGTTCTTTTATTGTCCAATTTAGAAGATACCTTTAGTCTTTTAACTTATTTCTCCAGTATTATTCTTCTTGAAATCTTTGATACTTTCACCCTTTTTTCCCCTCCTTTCTTTTACTTACTGCTTATTTCCTGACTCCTTTCTGACTGTAATTTCATTGAGGGATGGATCTCAAAATGTCTCAGTCCCTTCCCATACTGGGCAATTTACCAGCTTGGGTCTCTGCCCCAAGTGGTTTTGGGGTGGTCAGAACTAGCCCCACCTGGTTACTTCGCTCTTTCCCTCAGGCTTGGTAGAATGCTACCCTGCTTCCCACATTCAAAGTGTCATGTACTGGTGACCTGTCCCACTCACTGTGTTCCTTAGTTCTTTGGCCCCACACCAGCGTTTAAGAACCTGCAGTGCTGGTGTTTTTGGATTTCCCCCAAACTCCTTTTTGCTCCTGAAGAATTATGTGTGGCAACACTGGCTGTTGAGCCCAGAGTGAACTTTCCCAGCAAAGAACTGGTATCTCCATAGCACTGGGGAAAGGGTAGGTTTTTATGTATATGCTGTGTTCTTGGGTCTGGTTGCGCAATCTCACTGCCATTAGTGTGGGAGGTGGTAGAGGGGGGCTGAGTAAGTAAGCTTAGGGTCAGTGAGTGTCAGTTTCTGGGTTTGGGTTTTGTTTTGTTGCCTTCTTTTGGGTTCTGGGAGTCCTTAGAAAAGTTCTTTTACCTTTGGTACATCGTTTCTGTTTTGGATAGGTTTGGAAAGTTGTAGGGATCAGAGAAAATGTCTGGTCAACCATTTTTTTGCTTATGTGACCCAGAAGAATGGCCCAGCCATCTTGGAAGACACATTTGAACTTCAAATGAAGCCATGTGTGCCAGATAATAAAGCTGAGTAATGTCCCTTTTGCTCAGAAGATAAGGTATGGCTTATAAATTGATTCTCAACAGTTCCCAAAGGGGAATGCCAAGTTAAATATTTTGAACAGTGGTTTATTTTTGTAATATTTAGCAGCCCAAGGTAGCCACTTTGAATGATTTAATTCATTTGGATATATATGTTTCTCTGTGTCTGTGTGTGTTTAAACAGGCTCTGCTTTATAGTCAAACCTTTGAACTGGAGTAGTCAGAAAAGCTTTCTTAGATAAGTTATAACTGGAGTCAGGCTTTGAGGGTTGAGTAAAATTTGAATAAGTAGAGAGGAAGCAGAATGTTTCAGGCAGTGTAAAGAAAGATGCAGAGATGAGGATGCACCATATAATTTTCAGGAACTTATAAGTAGGTGTCTGATTGGAATGCAGGGTTCAGATAAGTGAATGGTGGAAGACTGAATTGGAAAGGCACATAGGAGACATATCATGAAGAGTTTTGACTGTCATATTAAGAAGGTTGAACTTTTTAGCTCCAGTGGTGAGATGATGTGTGCAAAGTAGTGTTTAGGAGGATTACTAATTTGACAGTGGTATGTACAATGGATCGGAGGTAGGAAGAGCAACGAGGAAACTTTGAGATCATTCAAAATGTGGGATTGTAAAGGCTTGAAAGAGGATAAGAGAATCACTGGTGTCCTCAGAGTAACCTGGACCAATCTTCAGTATTTCACAGATGAGGAAACAGGCATAGAAAGGTCAAATGGCCTATGAAAAACAAATTTAAACTGGTAGGGCAAGTCACTTAACCCCAATTGCCCTGCCTTCTCCCCTCCAAAAAGCAAAAAAAAAAAAAAATTTTAACTGGTAATGAAATAACAAGTCTTAACAGAGTGACCACAGAGTCCGAATAAAAAGTTTTTAGGAGCTTTATTTTGCCAGCTGGGGCTGTTCTATGTGCCAGTCTCAAGGGAACAGCCAATAGCTCAAGAGTGCAGAATCTTTTATATAGTAAAGGTTCATTGTTTGGAGGTGCAAGCAATCTGTTACTAAGGGGGGGGGGGTTGTGATTACATCTGTAGGCAGGGGATCGTCCTAGGGTAAACAGAGGGGCACAGGGCATGACAACCTAGCAAGAAGAAGAATGAAGAAAAAGACAAATTACCCTAGGCTGGTTTCTTGACTCCTATCTTAAGTCCATGAAGTTTTTACTCAACTAGTTCCTGGCCAGTTCAGTAGTCAGACTCTAACTCCAAATCCAGTCCTCTTCCCACTGGATCTTGCTGCATTTGGGTAGAATGGAAAGAAAGGGAAGAATATAAAAAGCATTACAAAGATATTAGTTCACAGACTGCCCGTGATTCTGTCTTGGGCCTTTTATGTGATCTTTTTCCATGATATCTACTCCCTTGGCCTTTACTTGGTTGACTCACTGGATACATCCAGCCTTAATATTTATTTTGATTATGGGCATAACAAACATTGACAATATACATCGCAATATACAAAGAATTGGAAGGAAGATCATATATGAAACTTAACTGATGTTACAAAGAGTTCGCTTTTTTAATGAATATCAAAACAAACACAGTAGTACTAAAGTTGGCTTGCTTGTCTATATCTTTTCGTCAACTTCCTTCTATTCTTCTCTTGGTGTTTCATTGACTTGTCTTCTTCATGAACCCTTACTACCAATTCTACCGTGCCCTTGACTTTGTAACAATGAAAACAAATGGACACATTGGCTGTCTGAAAGTTTATGTCTCATTTTGTATCTTTAGTCCATTATCTCCCTTCCAGTTCTAACAAAATTGGTTTTATGTGAAACCTTTTCATTTTCATATAATCAGAATTGTAAATCTGTTATTATTTGACTATTATTAGTGTAGGGGAAATAGGACTTTTTTTTGGAATCAGAAAAGTTTCAAACCTAAGTTTTTGTTTTTTGGGGTTTTTTTGTTTTATTTGGAGGGGGGAAGGTAATTGAGGTTAAGTGAGTTGCCCAAGGTCATAGAATTAGTGTGTCAAGTGTCTGAGGCCAGACTTGAACTCAGGTCCTCCTGACTCCAGGGCCCATGCTCTATTCACTGGGCCATCTAGCTGCTCCCCAAATCTAGGTTTTTCAATACTGTTTCACTTACCTACAAGCTCAGTGCCCCTGGCAAGTCACAGTTTGTTTCGCTTTGTTTCTTCATCAGTAAAATGTGGGGTTGGAGGGGGAATCTCTTCTAGCTATAAGTCTAAAGCTAGATAAGGTTTTTTTATGATCATATCTTTCTCTTATGTGGTCAAGAAGTCTTCCCCCATCCATAATTGTGGAAGTATTGAAGAGGTAACCCAAAGAGGGTTAGGGCTGCCTAAGACCCCAAAATACCAACATGCCGGGTCCTGTGGAAAGAATTCCACCCAAGTCTTCTGTTCACTATATGGGCTAGAGTCTTAAGGAGCCAGTCTATGCTAGGTTGTTCAATGGAGCTTTCACACAGAGCAAGTCTCTGCTAGGCCATTTCACTGGCTCTCACAAAGATGGAAGGAAGATTGGATCTTATATACAGAGGAATCTAGGGGTGGTTCAGAGGAGGAGCCTGGGGAGAGTCTTCAGGAAGAGTCAATGAGATCAGACTCCAGCAATGAGTTTGGGGAGGGACTTCTGGTGGAGTTAATGAGGTCACTGCAAGAGTGGATTGATAGCTTGATAGGCTCCAGGGTGGGAAGCAGATGGACAATGGAGGGCCAGGCTACTAACAGATTTGGGCCCAGCCACAATGAAATACTTATGGCCTCTGCAGATGCCTCCTGAAGATTCAATCAGACTTCCAGAGGTTTTCCAGAGTATGTACCTCAAAGATTCAAGGAGGCTCTAAAGGGAGGGTGGAGTCCCAGAGCCTACACTTCATCAGTATCTCCTCTTCTCCTTTAGGTTTGTGATGACATTTTTATATCTAGGTGATTTATCTTTTTGGATTTAATTGTAGTAATTTTGTTGTTGTTGACTTTTTCTGACCCCATGGACCATATAGTCCATAGAGTTTTCTTGGCAGATATTAGAGTGGTTTGCCATTTCCTTCTTCACTGGATTATGGCAAGTGACAACTTTAAGTGACTTTGTTCAGGTTCACACAGCTAGTAAGTGTCAGAGGTCTGATTTGAACTCTTCTAGACTCCTGGTCTAGCACTCTAACTGCTAAGCCACCTATCTGTTTCCTAATTGTTGTAACAGGATGTGAGGTAGTTATCTGTTATCTAAGCCTAATTTTTATTAAACTGTTTTCTAGTTTTCTTGGCAGTTTTTGTTGAATAGGGAGTCCTTACCCTAGTTGTTAAGTGCCCTAGAGCTTTATTGAACTCTGCTCCTTCTGTGTTTTGTTTACCTAATCTGTCCTATTGATTAACTTTTCTGTTTTTAACCAGTGCAAAATCAATCAGTGAGTCAGTTAAGTATTCATTGAATGTCTACCATGTGCCTGCCATATGCCTTGGGGATAGAAAGACAAAAATGAAATAGTCCTTGTGTCTTCTTCCTTGCTCCTTTTTTCTTCTCCTTTTCTCTCAGTTTCAGTTTCATTAAACATTTATTAAGCACTTCTGTGAGGTTGTTGCTGTGCCAAGTGATAGGAATACAAATAAGAAAGACAGTCTCTACCCTCATAGAGTTTATAGTCTAATGGGAGAACACACACACACACACACACACACACACACACACACACAAGCTAAAAAGTGGGGCTACCTGGGGATATCCAGCATGATGGGTATCTGTGGAGTGGAAAACAAGCAGAGCTTCTGGATCTCAGAAAACAGAACCTGGAAGTTCTGAAAAAGTTCTCTAAAGGAAAGCTGTGGGTGGAGTTTGTTCCTCTACCCTTCAGTCAGAGGAGAAAGACTTCAGGGAGAGAGTTTGAAGGTATTTTTAGTATCAGAAACTATATAGTATCAGAATAGTGATGAGATTTCAGGTGATCAGTTTATCTTGGAGGGGGTGTTCCCTGGAGTCCAAAAGCAGCAGAGCTACTGATAGAAAACTTAAGAGTTACTGTTACTCATTCTCACGTTTATGATATATAGTTCAAATGGAGAAGGATAGAAGAACGCTTTAGAAAGCAGACTCTTTCTACATCATTTTATGTGTCATTTATATGTCATTTATAAGAAATATGCTTGACACGTATACCAGGAAGTTAAAATTAGAGATTAGAGCAAAATTTATAATAATGATTTCAAGCAAATAGGGGTGACAGTTATGATCTTAGACAAAGCAACGATAACATACAGGTAAACCAGATAATCAAGGAAACTGCATTATGCTTAAAGGTAACATAAAGAAAAAAAACAAATATTTAATCTATAAGCACTAAATGGCATGGCATCTAAGTACTTAAAGGAAACATTAATCTAATTACAAGGAAAAATAGGAAAATTGTCATTTTCAAAGACCTCATGTGCTGTTTTTGGACTAAAAAAATGTAACAAAAAGACATAAGAAAAAAGTTAAGGACATGAGTAGAATTTTCAGGAAAAAAACCCTATAGATTTTTGAAGATTGAAGCTGTGTAGTACACCTTTACAGAAAGTGATCATGTGCTAGGGGATAAGAACACATCAAATGCAGAAACAAAGAAACATTAAATACGTGCTTTACTAACCAAAATGCAATAAAAATTATGATTTTCTTTGGTTGTTGTCCTTCTTGCTTGAAGAGTACCAAAATGACATCACTAAGTTGAGCTCAAGGTACTCAAGGTCTGTGGCAGCTCAGACCAATATAAGCTAGGAAGGTTCTACCATAAGTCAGGCATAAATAATCCATATGAACATTTGGAGTGGAGATGTATGTAAATTTGTGCATTTCACATTTCTTTTGAGCTGCTGCAATTCTGCCTTGCTCATAAAGCATAGTGCCTTCTTAGAGTTGTCTGGTGCCAGTATCTCTCATATCTCACAACTGATTCCAGAGGTCTTTAGAGAGAACTTGAGAGAATGTCCTTGTATTGATCCTTCTGACCTCTGTGAGTTCTCTGTAAGTTTGGTATTCAATCAAAAAAGAAAGAATTCAAACTTAAGACTATAAACATGTGAACTAAAGAACAAGTCAGAAAAAAATATATAATTTCAAATGAAATGTATCAGTAACTGGGGTGCATCAGAAGCAGGCTTAAAGGGAAATTTTCTTTCTCTAGACTAGGGATTCTTAGTCTGGATCCATGAATATTTAAAAAAATAACATTTTGATAACTGTCTTTAAATATTATTGGTTTACTTTGAAATCTTATGTATTTTATGCATTTAGAATATTTTTATGAGAAGAGATCCATTGATATAATCAAACTGCCAGAGGGGTCTGTGATATAAAAAAAGGTTAGGAACCTCTGCTATAGACACTAGAAAATCTTGGAGTAAATGGATTATCTAACACTATCTGAAAACCAAAATAAAACCATTATTCGACTATAATAAAAACTATGATTGGACAAATACTAAAGATGTTTCTAATAGGATTGGAGAAAATCAAGGATGTCCATTGTCAACACTGATATTAGTTCTAAAAATATCAGCAGTTGCTGAAAAACAAGAGAGAAATTGAGAGGAATACTCATGAGAAAAGAAGAAATAAAGCGATCACTTTTTGCTGAAGATGTGGTGATTAAAGAATCCTACTAAAATTAATGAAACAATAAATTCAATAAAGTAGAAGAATATAAAACCACAAAAAGCCCATCCATTTTTATGTATATTACCAACAACATCCCATTAAAGTATGAAGGACTCCCAACTTTGAAATAACAGCTTTTAGGTATTGCCAACCTGTTGTAGGCCAAGATGGGGCCTTGGCTGCATTAGCTCCCCAGTTCTACAAAGGTCATTAGGCTGATATGCAAGGAAAGTGTAATCTTGTTGGGTGGGTGCTCTCATTGGTTTCATGAATATCTAAAGAAAGTACTGAGTTAATTTGCAAGTCTTGATTGTAACACCCTGTTTGTGTGTGCCTCTGGACATGGTCCTAGGTTAAAGAGCTTAATGAGTGATTGGCTTTGGGCTGGCATAGAGAAAGATGGAGACCAAAGGTGGTTCCTTGCATTCTGCTTAGGGTATATAACCTTGTATCTTCCATGTATCTTTGGCTCTGTATGAAATAGTTCTGCAATAAACAGACTATGGAATACATCCCTGTCTCTCTCCCTCTTTCTTATTCAGCTAGAAGCTCTCTCTTTGTCCCTTTATTTCTCTCAGCTGGTAGCTAGACCCAGACTGTGCTAGCCGCAGCAAGACCACACCCACCAGGAAGTGATGGGGGGGGGAAACTACACCCCAAAATAACTGTAAAATGCATAAAATATTTGAAGTCCACCCAGTCACATTTTTATATGATTATAAATCCAAAGAGCTCTTTAGAGAAATAAAGGAGAACTTTATTAAAATAATTATTCATGTTTAGGCTATGCTGATATAAATATTGGTACTACCTAAAATAATTAATGGATTATTGCCATACCACACTACCAACGAATTAAAATTTACCTGATAGATGAAGAATCCCAAAGAAAATAGTGGAAAAAATTATGACCAGGAATAGTGGTACATGCCCATAGACCCTGCTACTGGGAAGGATGAGACTGGTGGATCATTTGAGCTGTAGTAAGGCTTACTTTAATTGTGTCTGTTCTAAATCTGGCACCAATTTAGTGAGCCCCAAGGAGCAGGTTTGTGGGGTACAGGCTGCCTGAAGAAGGACAGACTGGACCAGGTCAGAGAAAAAGGATGAGGGAGAGGAAGTAGGGAAGAATTTGAGGGAAGGGTGTTGATAAGGAGAGTTTAGACCCTGATTACTATTTCTTTTGCTTTTTTTTCCCTCTTTCATAAAAGAGGTTCCAACTTCAAAGCCGGAGTTTATTTTGTTTGTAACTGTTTTTCCCTAATTGTTTTAGCCCCAACCAATCTGTTGAATTTTTCTCCAGATGGTTATGAAAATCATTTCCATGAGAAATAACCTGGGGTAGTGGGGGGCATTTTTAGAGACCATATCAGTCAATCAGTGAATCTATTTATCAATCAATTTATATAGTGCTTACTATACCAGGCATTATGCTACATGCTTTTCAGTTATTCCCTATACTTAGATTGCTCACAGTCTAAGGGGGCAGACAACATATAAAAAATTACATAATAAAAGATAAATACAGGGAAGATGGAATCTTAGGAGAAAGGCACTGGGGAAGGAACTAGAAAAATCTTTCTGCTGAATTTCAGTAAAATTTATTAAGCACCTACCATGTGCCAGGCAGAGAGCCAAGTGCTCACAATACAAAAAGAGGCAAAAGACAGTCTCTACCCTAATCTACCCAGTTAGTAATTAAATCCAAGAGTGCTGATGGTATTATCAAGTGAAGTAGTGTAGAGGAGAAGAGGGTCTAGGACAGAACTCTGTGAGACATCTATATCTAGAGGGCATGATCTAAAGGAAGATCCAGCAAAGGAGGTAGAAAGTGGTCAAACAGATAGGAGGAGTGCCAGGACAGAGTGGTACTCTGAAAACTAGAAAGAAGACAATATCAAGGAGGAGAGGTTCAGAGTGATTGAATTGCTTGGCTCCACTTTGGTGTTGGTTTCCTGCCCTGGTTATTCCATTATAGCCTTATGTGCAGGGCTAAAGGTTAGAACTGTTTCTCGCCTGTGTTCTTGGGCTCAGAGCCACTCAGCTAAGTTTTTGGAACTTGTTCCTTGCTCTGTACACAGCTAGGTCCTTTCCTACTTATGACTGCCTTTTTTCACCCTTGAACTGTGTAATGGGTTACACAGCTGCCAACTGGCCCCTGTTCTTCTCAGCACTGATTTAGAGGTTCCCTGGGATCTCTTTCTGCCCCAGTGCTTCCTGCCCTGGTTTTCACTCTCAGCCTCCTTACAGTCCCTGGGGAGCATTTTGGCTTTATCTTGGCTTTCTTGATCAGAATTTGTTTTGGCATTTTTCCTAGGTGGTTGTAGAGGAAAGTTGTCTCTGGTGAACTGGGCAAAAAAAGTGCTAGCTGTCATTACACGGCCTTATCTCTGCTTCTTGTGAGTTCAGGTTAATTGTTTTCTTTTTTTATATAGTACATACACACGTTGTCCTAATTTTCCAGTTTTTTGGACTTTGTATAATTTTCCTTGTTTCTTCAAATATTTGGGCTTGTGTTTTTTTATCTTCCCCCTTTTTTTTTTCAGGGAGTCCTCCGTTTGGTTGTATTTTATACCTCTTGTTCTAATGTTTATTCTCCTAATTTTTCCCCCCACAAGAACACCATTTTCATTTTTTAAAAAAAGTTTTTGTTCTTCTAGTCAAGAGTCAACATACATTTATTAAATGCCTACTACATGACAGGTACTAGGGAAGCAGATACAAAAGAAGGTAGTCCTTGCCCTTAAGGAACTTATGATCCAATGGGGGAAGATAAAACAAAAAAAAAGCTGAAAAGGGGAAGAGATAGAAGGTACTAGATGCTGGGCATGGTGGAGAAATCAATCATAGAAGTCCCAAAGTAGAACAACCAGGTGAGAAGTGGAATGTTTGAACTGGGCTCTCAGTGGCAGATGAAGTTCATGGTCCCACCCCCTCCAATCCTGAAAGGCAGAGGGGTAGTGATGAGGTCCAGTATATAGGCTTATGCTATTTTACAAGATGATGAGATCATCCCAATAATGAGCTTCCTGGAGCATGGAGGAGTCAGTCTGAGAAGATCCAAAGTACTGTGGCCAGGTGAGAGAGAGTTTAAGGAAAACTCAGCTTATTCCTATTCACTCTCCTATTTTTAATAAGAATGGTATTGTATTTTGTCAAAGGATTTTTTTTCCTGCATCTATTGAGATAATCATATGATTTCTGTTATTGTTATTGATATGGTCAGTTATGCTGATAGTTTTCCTCATAGTGAACCAGCCCTGCATTTATTGCTGTACTCTCCTCCGTAGCATTTTATTTAAAATTTTTCTATTAAAACTCATTAGGGAAATTGGTCTACAGTTTTCTCTCTCTGTTTCGACTTTTTCCAGTTTTAGGTATCAGCACCATATTTGTGTCATAAAAATAATTCGTTATTCCTTTTTTGCCTATTTTTCCAAATAGTTTATATAATATTGGAATTAATTGTTCTTTAGGTGTTTGATAGAATTAATTTAGAATCTATCTGATCCTGAGAATTTTTTCTTAGGGAGTTCATCAATGACTTCTTCGATTTCTTTTTCCAAGTTTGAGTTTAAGTATTGTCTGAGATGGAGTTTATGTATTTTCTCTTCTGTTAATATGGGCAGTTTATATTTTTGTAAGTATTAATCCATTTCACTTATATTGTCATTTATTGGCATAGTTGGACAAAATACCTATTGCTTTAATTTCCTCTTCATTGGTGATGATTTCACTCTATTCATTTTTGATACTGGTAACATAAGTTTCTTTCTTTTTAAAAAAAATTATTTTAATTTATGCACTAAAACAAGCATTTCCATAACATAGTACAATAAAAAAAAGATGATTGCATATGAAACTGTAAATCTATTATGTATATGTACATTTTTCCCTTCCACCCACTCCCCCAGAGATAGCGGCTATTACACACAAATAAGTATATATGTATACACACATATGTAAAATTTTTCTGTCATTTATTTATTAGTTCTTTCTCTGGATGCTTATAGTGTCTTTCGTCATATGTCCTTTATCATTAATTTGGATATTTATACTAGTCAAAATAACTTATTTACTCAAGGTCATTCTTAAAACAATATTGCTGTTACTGCATGCAGTTCCTTTTTAAAAATCAAATTAACCAATGGCTTACTTATTATTTTTTTTTTATAAAATCAGCTCTTATTAATCACTTTTATTGGTTAGTTTATTGGTTTTCTTTCAGTTTTATTAGCCTCAACTTGATTTTTATATACACATTTATATTCCCTTCAACTATCCTCATACTGAGAAAAGTTTCATAAGTTACAATGATTGTTTTTCCATGTAGGCATGTAAATAGTTCAACTTTGATAAGTTCCTTATGATTTCTCTTCCCTGTTTACCTTCTCTTGCTTCTTGTTTTTGAACATCAAATTTTCTATTCAACTCCAATGATGCTGTCTTCTTTCTGAGCTTTGATGATATTATTCTTGTTCTCTTTAATAATAATATCTAACATTGATATAGTGTATCCTATGTGCCAGGCACTCCATTAAGTGCTTTATACATATTATCTTATTAGATCCTCACAACAACTCTGGGAGTTAGATGCTGTTTTTATCCCCATTTTACAGTTGAAGGAACTGAGGTAGAAAGAGGTTAAATGCCTTGCTCTAGGTCACACAGCTGACACATGTCTGAGCCTGGATTTGAACTCAGTTATTCCTGACCTTGGGCCCTGCACTCTATTTACTGCATAACTAGCTGCCTCCCCATAGAAGTGATGGATTCAGAAAGAAACATAATTTTGGGGGGAATTAGTGAATGTGGGAATTTGGCTTTTTGACTTTACACATTTGTTACAAGGGTTTTGTTTTGTTTTTCAATGGTTGAGGCAGGGGCAGGAGGGATAGAAAGTTTATTTAGTTGAAAAAATTAGTTAAGTGGTGAACTACTTGTGAGTGTGGATTGTGTTATTGTATTTTTATATCCATTCATTGGCACTTAATAGGCATTTAATAAATGTTTTTTGGTTTATTAATAATGAGATCAAGAAGGTATTGTTCTCTGTGACTGAAGTGGAATGAAGATGTAAATCAAGGGAATTGATGAACTGAGAAGCTAGGATGTTTGAAGGAAACATCACCTTTTCATTTAAGTCCCCTAATAAAAAAACATGGATTAGAATGAAGAAGACTATAAGAGAGCTACAGATTTTCTTAAGAAAGGAAGAATAATGACTGGGGTGTTAGGAAATAACTGTTCCCTAGGTCTAAATAGAATGATGAATCTGCCAGGTCCCCTATTTGTATTGATGGTATCACCTCCTTCCCAGTGACTTAGGTTTGTAATCTTGGATTCACTTTTCTTTCATTCCAAACATCTAATTTGCCACATACTTGTACTAGTCTACTTCATCTTCTCTCTATTCCCGTAGCTTCCACCCTTGTTCATCTCCTATCATCTTTCTCCTGGGCAATTTGCCTCCTCATTGCTTTCTTTGTCTAACACATCTTGTACCCCTTTGCTCAAAAACTTGCACTGGTTTCCCATTTCCTCTAGATTACAAAGCAGACTTGTTATCTGGCTCTTCACAGTCTAGCTCCAAACTGCCTTTCCAGTCTTATTTAACATTGCTTCCCTTTACAGATTCTACATTCTAGTCAACTAACTATTCCCTAAATGAAACATACTTTCTCCCCCTTCTATGCATTTATACAGACCCCTTTCCCTCTTCCCCATACCTGAAAAGTACTCTTCTTATTTCTACCTTTTAAAATCACCTTTTTTCAAGCCTTAGTTCAGGTGACACATCTTTAAATCTTTCCCTAATGGCTCAAGCTAAAAGTATTCTTTGCCACGTGAAATTTTCCTGAAATGCTTTTGAATCTCTCCTTTGCATTCATCAGTCTTCCTACGTTGTATTATACTTATCTGTGTTATGTGTTATATCTCCTCACACTCCCAACCCCTTAAGGGTCTGTCGTTTTTGACTTTGTGTCCTCAGTACCTAACATAGTTATAATCCATTTCATATAGTAGGTGCTTTAATAAATATGTTTTGAATTGAATTTGTTTGAGTAATCATAGGATTTAGGATGAGAATGAAACTTAGCAATTATCTAGTTCAATACCTTCATTTTATAGATGCGTAAAGTGAGAGAAATTCCTGGATTTGAATTCAGGTAACAGGGAGAATGATGATGGGTGGGAGAACGGCTGAATATGCACAATGGAATATTTCAGTAGGCAGTTAGAGGTGCAAGTGGGAGGAATCGGGACTAGAAATAAAGATAAAAAGCTAGCTTTATAGAAGTAATACTTGAGAATGGATGATATCCCTGAGAGAAAGTAAAAAGAAAAACAAGTAGAAGACCAAAGACTAAGGCTTGGAGAAAGTTTACAATTATTATACAGTTTACAATAATCATAGTCTCAGTGCTGAAAGGGACATCAGAGGTTGTTTAGTTCAACCCACTTAAATGACAGTCACTTCTACAACATCCCCAACAAATATTCATTTAGCTTCCTCAGCAAGACCTCACTATCTCATAAAGTATGCTGTTTTTCTTTTGGACAGATCTTATTGTTAGAATGTGGGAGGAGGAAGAAAATTCTGTTTGATTAAGAGAAGAGTGGTTTTTGAGGTATGAGAACCAACATTAGTATAGTATCACAGAGGCCAAGGGAAGAAAATTTCAAAATAGAAGGGATACTTGTTTGCAAGACTAGTTTAGTATAAGAACAAATAACTCATTGAGAGACTAATGCAACAAATGGGAAACCTCGGAATTTTGTGGGTTGTATCTTTAAATAAAATGCCTTCCGCTGTGATTAGCTGTTATCCAGGGAAGGAAAAATATAGCTTTGATTCATGAAAGTCTTAAAAGACAGCCTTAAAAACTTTGTACTGAGGAGAGTAAGGAATTCTTCAACAGTCACTGAATTATGAAGACTGTCAACACTTTCCTTCAAAAAAAATGTCTTATTTTAAAATTTGAAATTTATTTTGTCCTTCTGTTCTTCTCCCTGAGGCAGATCTTTTATTTGGCATTTGTTCTGGTTTGAAGCTTGTGGATGATGGAAACATTCCCCTGGCAATGTCTCTGGGGCGACTCCTTCGACGAGCCTCCTCAAAAGCATCTGATCTCCTGACCCTCAACCCCAGTGGCAGCAGTGGCCCTCCCTCTGTACTAGATGGGGAGATCATCTACTCAAAGAACAATGTCTGTGTCCACCCTCTGCAGGTTCTGCAGGGCCTTGGGGAGCATCACCCAGGTAAGGTGGTAGAAGAAAGAAGTCGTATGTGAGGGCGTGAGTCTTGGATTAGAGACCGAGTGTTAGGATAAAAAGAAGAGAAATTGGTCATGAGTCACGAGACATGAGTTCTAGTCTTTCTCTTCTGCTTGCTGTGTGATCTCAGACAAGTCACATCTCTTCTCAGGACCTCATTTTTTTTTTCTTTAAAATGAAGGAGTTAAAAGGATCATCTAGTTCTTGTAGGATGTGGTTTAGTCCAGTTGAAAGCGTGCTGAATTTGGAGTGAGTGGACCTATATTCTAATCTTGGCTGTGTTATTTATTGCCTATATGACAAAGCAAGCATTAACCTTTCTAGGCCTGGTTTCCCAATCTGCAAAACAAGGATAACCTCTGAGATCCTTTCCAAGTCAGAATCTATATTCTTCTGACTTGTTTTGTTTTTTTTAAATTTTTAAATTTTAATTTATTTTCTTGGTTACAGCATTCATTTCCACAAGGTTTTGAGTTATAAATTTCTCCCCTTCTTTCACCTACCCCCTAGCCCAAAACATTGATCCCACCGTAAAGCCCCTCCCACACTCTGCTCCCTTTTATGTCCTCCTCCAACACTCCTCTAGCTTTGTAGTAGGGCAGGGAGGGTCTCCCTGCCACTGTCCCTGTATGTATTGTTTCCCAGTTGTATTTGATTGTATAGCTTTAAATTCTAGATTCTTGCAATTCATCCCCTGTCACCCACTCCCACTGGAAGAAGCAGCAATTCAATACAGGCTGTACATGTGTAATTACGCAGGACATCTCCATGGTGGGCAAATTGTGAGAGGAGTATGTCCCTCCTTCCTATCCTGCACACCCCTCCCCCCTTGTTTTGTTCTCTGCACTGTCCCTGACCCTTTACTGAGGTGTGTGCTTCCTGTGCCCCTCCGCCCACCCTGCCCTTCCCTCCATTGCCCCCCCTCTCATCCCCATCCCCCCTATTCTCCTGTGTGGCAAGATACTCAGTTTAGAGTTTATGTCATTCCTTCCCTAAGCCAAATTCAATGAAAGTAAATGGAAGTAAAGTTGTAACAGTTATCCCTTGCCTCTTT
>CM053593.1:183133340-183152636 GCA_028646575.1 Pseudocheirus occidentalis
CTCCTCATTGGCTTTCTGGGCCCCTTTTGCCATTTGAGTTAATCTATTTTTTCAAGTGTTGTTTTCTTAAGTCAGGTTGTTGACTCTCTTTTCATGATTTTCTCGCATCATTCTCATTTCTCTTCCCAGTTTTTCCTCCACTTCTCTTATTTGTTTTTCAAAGTCCTTTTTCAGATCATCTATAGCTTGTAGGTAATCTTCAAGTGTCTTGGAAGCATTTGGTGTGGGAGTTCTGACTGTATTGTCTTCCTCCCATTCCATGCTTTGATCCTTTTTGTCCACAAAAAAGGATTCTAGAGTTTTATTGCTATTCTTATTTTGCTTCCTTTTCCTCATGTTGGCCAGTCAATTAATTTCTTGATTTTTTAGCTCTGTGGAACTCTGCTTCCAGGGGGGAAATCTCTGTCCCAAATCGCTGGGGTTTTCACAGCTCCCAGAGCTATTACGGGGGTGCTCCAGACCCTGCCAGCTTTGGCTTGCTGAAAGCACTCCCCAGGACCACCATCCAAGACCATGATCCGGATCCAGGCTGCTCAACACAAGAGCACTTGGCCCTGATCAATCGAGTCACACCCCCCCCCCCCAGGATCCACAGGCCAGGGGCTCTGAAGCAGCCCAGTGGGGGCAGCCGCTATTATAGCAGTTCCTGCCCTTCCCCCCACTGCTTCCTTGCCCTGGGGGTAGATTGGCCAAACTGCTTTTCCTCCCCCAAATTTAGCTTGAAAGCTTCACTCACTTTCACTGACCTTCTGTAATTCTGGCTTAGTAGATGTGAAGATTGCTCAAGGTGCAGTAGATCTTCTCTGAAGTAGACTCATATGCAGCTTGGGAGGCTGGGCTCCTCCTGACCACCCTGGAGCCTGGCCACATGACGGTTTCAGGCTGGGCTGGTCTCGGCTCTGGCCTGAAGGCCTGTGGGATGAGCCCCTCCTGCCAAGCTGCCTTCCTCTAATCCCTATTTTTCACGCCTTGGTAGGTGTGGAGTAGCTGGAGGCTGTAGATCTTCTCTCATGTAGACTGGCTGTGGCTGGGCTCGGCTCGGCTCCTCCTGGCCACCCTGGGACCTGGCCTGGCTGCATTCGGCTTCAGGCTGGACTTGCCTCGGCTTGCGTCTTGCTGCGATGAGCCCCTGCTGCCGAGCTGCCTTCCGCACGAGATGTTTTTTCTGTATTTTTGTGAGTTTGAGAGCCCTAGAATTTGTTCAGAGTCATATTTTATGGGTGTATAGGGTGGCTGTGTGGGAGCTGCGCAACCTTGCTGCTTCTATGTCGCCATCTTGGTTCCACCTGTAAAAAGCTAGAAATTTTCTATGAAAAAAAAACGAGGGACATTTAACAATGTCAAGACTCATCCCCTCAAATGCACAGACTGACCTAACATATACCATAACAGGGGAAAAACTCTCTTACCTCTATTTGATTCCAGGTACAAGTCATAACTGATTGCTACAATCATGTAGTGACAGGGTATCAAAAGCAAGTCTCAGGATTAACCAGGTGGGAAAATGTCCTGTTCAGAAAGGAAATAGTTTTACTATTGGCTTCATGACAATTCAGACAACAAAAACTTAAAACAAGAGTAATATATACCTCAAATAAAAAAATGTCATTAACCACAATTTACGGCTTTAATGTTAATCTTATTATGTTTCTCTTATAGTTACATTTCATTTATCCTTATTCATTAAAACTAGCCACATTCTGGGGTTTCAGACATACAGCAAATACCTGATAATTGACTCATATTAATATATTACACATTGAGCATGTGAACTTATTAAACAGTGAATGCCAATTGCCCAATAAATTGGGACTACATCCCATATGAAAAACAGTATTTTTAAAAAACAGAAGAAAAAGTCAGCATAATTGTTCATCACAACAACAAAAAGTCTGAAAAATATGTACAATGTATAACACTTGTGGACCTCTCACCTCCTCAAAAGGGTTGGGTCAAAGTGCCTTCTTTTTCACCATGCTTGTTTTTTATAACATGCAAGATTCAGGTTTGCCTTTGTGTGTGTGTGTGTGTGTGTGTATGTGTGTGTGTGTGTGTGTGTGTGTGTGTGTTTGGGGTTTTTGTTTTCAGTTTACATTGTTTTAGTCATGTATATATTGTTTTTCTTGGCCTTACTTCACTCTGCATCAATTCATATACTTTGCCCTCTGCTTCTTTCTGTTCCTCACATTAGTCATTTCATAGTAATGTTCCATTATTACATTAAAATTCCATTGTAGTCACATACCACAATTCATTTAGCCATTCCCCAATTGATAGATAGATACCTACTTTGTTTCCAGTTCTTTGCTATCATAAAACATGCTGCTAATAATATTTTTGTGTGCATGAGAACTTTCTTCTTATCAATGACCTGCTTGGGGTATAAACTTACTAATGGAATCTCTGGGTCAAAGAGTATGAATATATTAGTCCATTTATTTACATAATTCCAAATTGTTTTCCATAATGGTTCTAAAACAGTATTAAAAAAAATAATGACCTACTATCTGTCTTTGATCTTCTGTTAACTAAGTTTCTGTACTAATTGAGTTTGTGACAATTCCCTCCATTCAGTGGACAAAGGATTAATTCAATTGTTGAAATTAAAGATATTAGTTGTTTAAAGGAAACCTTGCCAGAAGTAATCCATCCCAAATCTATTTGGAGGCAGATTTCTGATGACAAGTCGGTTAGAAAACAGTCAACCTAAAATATCAAAATAATAAAATTGAAAATTGTGGTATTATGAAAGGCTGTCAAAATGAAATATAATATTGTAATGACTAGGTCATATAGAAGTGTGGTAATCATGAATTTATGTATACTACTCACATAGTGTGAAGGGACTATGCCTTGTTTTATATTTATATATAAATACAACATAGAAAATATTTATGATTATCATATATAATTATATGCAATAATTTATAATTATGTATGCATATGTGTGTATATGTATGTATGTATGTGTATCAAGTCCCAACTTTGTCCATGCTGACAACACACTGTGTCTGAAGGGAAGTAGTACACAACAAGGCTGGATGGATGGGTTGGAGATGCTCAAGAAAGTAAATTATCAGTGAGAAAACTGCAGTAGAAATAATGAATTGGAGCAAAGCAGCTGGATATTCTTTGGGGATACTTCTATCAAGCTATGATGAATGGATCTATTCTAGAGAACTGATTATCTAAAAACACAATATCCTTCTCTTAATCTGGATAGTGTGAGATAAATACTGAGATTATTGTCCTCCATCTTTCCTTTTCATAGAATTTGGACATATCTAGTCCATCCCATTCACTTTATTTTCTTGGTTCCCAAACTGTGGCTGCTTGTTTCTGGTACTAGCTTGCCCATATAAGGCCAAGCCAAACACCAAGGGAGCATCCTACCATACCTTAACACATTCTTCTGGCTTAAATCCTGGAGTGTCTAGAGCCAAACAGACATTATTTGTGATTAAAAATTAATAAATTGGCATAGTAGATTGTAAATCAATCTTCTTTGAGTTGGGTTAGTATAAATACATTAGCCAGGGTCTGACCCAATGTCTGATCACAGTTCCTGGCTCAGAATAGGCACTTGATGAATCCTTAGTGATGGATCATTTGATCACATCTGGATAAATGGATTATTACACATTTCTGAGTCTGAAACTAAGGTTGAAAGCATGACAGAGATATTAGTCCATACGGAGATATTAAGCAACTTTCCAAAATTATTATGCCACCACATCCTCTCCCCTTAAGATAAATGTTTCTTCACTGTAACTAATCCTACCATTTCATTTTTTCTACATTTTGCCTTGAAAAAATGTAGATTTGCCAACATTTCTATGAAGAGGAATGCTGCAAAATTAAAGCATTGTGTCTTTAGACATAAGAAGGAGCTTCTCTGAACCACAGGAAATGGAATGGCTTATTTCACTTTGTGGGACTAAACTCTCACTTGGTTGTCTTTCATTGGGTCATAAGACCTTTGAAGGCCAAGACTGGACTTTTGGATTTAAATAGTAGGATACCACCTCATCCTAATGGGATTGGAGAGTCAGAGAAGCCACTGTTCTTTGCTTCTTGACTTTAGAATATAAGGGAAAAGGTTTGTTCTGATAAATAACAATCATGTTCCCCCTCCTGCTCTTCTCTCTCCTCAGTGGCTTCTCTACAGAGTGAGATGGAGAACTTGACATTGCGTCTATTCTACCTGCAAAATATAGACCAGGATGTACGAGACGATATCAGCGTAATGAAACAAGTGGTAAAGAAAGCTGAAGCTGAAAAGCTGAATGCAGAACTTGAGAAGAAAAAACAGGTATTTAGCAGTTTGAACATATATGTAACCATGACTATTTCCTATATGAAATTTACTAAGGAAGGCTTAAGTTTTTTAAGAACACGACTCCTACAGAGAAGAGCTGTTGGTCTCACTGGACTGGTCCAGTTTGATGGGTTTGAGACAAATATCACATACTAGATGTTTGTTCTCACCTGGATTCAAACTTATTCTGAATCGTAATGACCCAATGTCTCCTCTAGGACACATGTGTACATCGTATGTCTTCTCCTCTAATTTTTCAGGACCTCTTTGTAGACCGGCTCACTCGGAATGCCAGCCAGTTAGAAGAGAATATTGCTCTATACAAAGCTCAATTAACTGCCCAGTGTGAAGACACAAAAACTGTGAGACAAGCAGTGGGTGAAGTAAGAGATCATACATTGCTTTTAAGCTCTAATATGCATGTTGTCCTTATCCTGAGACAAGGTGGTTCATAGAAAGAGCACTGAATTTTGACTCAGAGATCCTCAATTCAAATCTTGCTTCTGCTACTTACTAGCTCTAGGACCCTGGACAGATTGCTTAAACCTTTCTGGGCCTCAGTTTCCTTATCTGTAAAATAAAGAGATTGAATTAGATGACCTCTAAAGTCCCTTCCAGCTCTTACACCATGAACATATATCGTCTTTTAAAAATGTTTTTATTACTAATTTATTTTAAATTTAAATACTAATACTTAAATCCGCAATAAGAAAAGAAAAAGAAACATAAGCTTAAATATTGAAACTTAAATGCAAAATAAGAAAGAAAAACCATTACCATCTGCACAGCAAAATGTAAGAGGGGATTCAAAATATACAGCAATAAATTTCCATTTCAAGAAAGCCTATATAATAAATACTACACATTGTGTTCAGAGCTGTCTGTCTTTGCTTCCTTGTAAGTTTTCTTTTGTTCTCTGCTGTGCACTTTTTAGTTTGTTCTTTTTTTCCCTTTCTTCCTCCACCCCAAGAAAGCTACAGTTAAGTGCAGATATGTATAAAATATACACAAACATTCATATATATATATACATATATATATACACATACAAACATATACACAAAGATATAAACTTGCATATATACATACACACATACACTTACACTTACATATACATATACTTAGATATCTATAATTGTACTCATATATAGACATATGTCATATACATCTATGTAAGACCATACTATACTTATTTGTCCTCTGTTTCTCTGAGGGTAGATAACCTCTTCCTTCATAAGTCCAAGTCTTTCCATATTTTTCTAAGTCCAAAACATACATTCTTAATAATTTGTTGTCCTCCCAATCAGATAGTAAGCTCTTATGCAGCAAGAATTCTATATTATTTTCTTTTGTATCTCTGTACCCAGCACAGTGCCCTATACATAAGACAAATTCAGTAAGTATGTGTTAATTATAGAATCTGTGAGTTGGAAGAGTCCTAAGGACTCCCTACTATAATATACCTGATAAATAGTTATCTAGTTTCTACTTGAAGACCCCCAACTAAAGGAACTCACTCTCTCCCAAAGAAGCCCATTTCTCTTTTGGACAGTTCTAATTACTAGGAAGTTTTTCCTAAAGCAACGGGTGGACATTGCAAAGAGGAAACTTACGGGCCACTCAAAACAAATCAAATTCCTCTTCCATATGACGGCCCTTCAGATACTTCATTATAGCTAACATCTACTCACTCCTAAATCTCCTCCAAGCTAAGCATGACCATTGCTTCAAATAATCCTCATATGACACAGACTCAAAGGCTTTTACTACCCTGTTTGCCTTCTGGATGATCAAAAGTGAACACAGGACTCAAGAGGAGGTCCCAACAAGAGAAGAGTGGAGAATCTGCAGTATAAGCCAGTAATCTTGACTTCAATTCCTAGAAAAATTCTAAAATGAAACAAAAAAGAGATTATTGGTGAAAACCTAGATAGTAAGAAAAGATTACAAAAATCCAGTATGGCTTCTTCAAGAGTAAATTGTGCCATAATTACCCAAATTCCTCTTTTAGCAGTAAGGGGAAAGCTGCTTGTATTGTTTACATTGATTATAGGAAAGCTTTTGATAAGTATCTCATACTATCTATGTGGAAAAATGTAGAGATGCAGAATTGATGCTAATACTATCCAGATGGATTTGGAATGGGTTGAATGGTTTCAAAAATAGTTATTAGTGCAAGTATTTTTTGATGGAGGAAGCCAGAGGTCTGTTATTGGCCTTATTTAACATTTTTATCAGTAACTTGGATAAAGGCATAAGTCATATGTTCATCAAACTTGCAGATGATACAAAGCTGGGAGAATAACAAAACACTATTTTTGTTATTTGTCTGGGTAAAAGAGTCAGGATTCCAAAGGACCTTGACAGCCACAAGGTATGAGAGGAACATACTGTATTCTTTAGGACATTCCATTTCTTACTGTTCAGAGGAATTCCTGATTGTGTGTTGGACTCTGAGGTTACAAATGCCAGAAAAGAAATAGTCTCAACTTTCAAGAAGATTGTCTTATAGGGAGGACAATAAGCACATGTGTAAATATATATAAAACAAAAAAGAGCATAAATACAAAGTAGTTAAATAAAAGATAGGGAGGTAGGGCATCAGTAGCTAGGGAATCAGAAAAGCATTCATAAAGAAGATAGTGAAGTCCTGTTTTTGCTTAGGGTAATTGGGGTTAAGTGACTTGCCCAAGGTCACATGACTAGGTTTGTGTATGTGTTAAGTGTCTGCGGTCAGATTTGAACTCAGGTCCTCCTGACTCCAGGGCTGGTGCTCTATTCGCTGCTAGCCACCCTGATAGAGAAATTTTCTATGATGTAGAGGTGGAGTGCATTACAAGCATGGGAGATGACCAGTGCAAAGACATGAGGATGGGAGATGAAGGGCCACTGGTGAGCATCAGAGAGAAGGCCATTTTGGCTGGATCATAGATTGTAGAAGGGAGAAATAATGTCTAGTATGCCTGGGGCCAGGTTGTGTAGGGCTTTAATATCTAAACAAAGGTGTTTAGATTTTACCCAAAAGGTAATATTAGACTATTCATATCAAACTAGACTATTTATTAATATTAATTAATATTAATATTAAACTAGACTATTGGATATTAAACTAGAGTTTATTCAGTGGAAGAACAACATGGTCAGATCTGCGTTCAAGGAAAAGTGCTTTGGCAGCTGCGTGGAAGATAGACTAGAGGAGTGAGAGACTAGAGGCAGAAAGACCAAGTAAAAGACTGTGGCAATAATCTAAGCAAGAGGACCTGAACCAAGGTGGTTGTGGAAGCAGATAAGAAGGGGCTGGATTTGAGAGATTTCACAGAGGTAGAAATGGCAAGGGATGGCAACTGATTGGATATGTGGGGAAAGAAGGGAAGGGGAATGTCAAAGTTACAAGCCTAGGTCAAATAGTGGTGTCCTCAACAGATACAGGGAAGTTTGGAGAAAGGCTGCAATTTGAAGGAAAGATGATGGGTTCTATTTTGTACAAGTTGAGTCTGTGCTATCTGCCACACAAACAGTTTAAAATATCCAATAAAAAGGTAGTGATGCAGGACTAAAGCTCAGAGGGGAGACTGGGATTGGATAAACTGGTCTGTGAGGCATCAGCGAAGAAATGATCATTATGCCTGTGGGAGCTGATAAGGTCACCTGGAGAAAGTGTAGAGAGAGGAACAAGAAGGCTTCAATCAGAACTGGGGGAACACCCACAGTCAGGAACTCTGATGGATTTTGATGAGCCAGAAAAGGAGATTGAGGAGTAGTAACACAACTACAAGGAGAAACAGAAGAATGTAGAATATGTAAGGATTCAGAATGGTTGTTTAGGTGTTTGTTTATTTTTACTTCATTCTTAGGTAAAGTGAACATCCAAACTCTATTTGTAAATTAAACTTCCTATCTCCTGATGCTCTCTTTACCGTAGGCCTGCACAGAAATAGACACAATCAACTTGGAGAAAAAGCAGCTGCTACAGAATTGGTCATCCAGTTTGGTGGGAATGAAACACCGAGATGAAGCCTACACTGCTATCATGGAAGCACTCAGGTATGGGGACAGGCCACAGGAAGAACACACATCAATCTCTTTGTGCTGTCCTGGTGGGGATTAGGACTCAGTAATGACAGATCTCCTCTATGGAGACACTTGCTTCTCCTGTCACACTCAGGGCCAATATCGGTAGTTGTTGTTCAGTCATTTTTAAATTGTGTCTGACTGTTCATGACCCCATTTGGGGGGTCTTCTTGGCAGAAATGTTGGAGTTGTTTGTCATTTTCTTCTCCAGCTCATTTTGCAGATGAGGAAACTGAGGCAAACAGGGTTGAATGGGTTGCCCAGGGTAACACAGTTAGTGAGGGTCTAAGGTCATATTTGAACTCAAGAAGATAAATCTTCCTGACTCTAGGCCTGACATTCTATCCATTATGCCATCTAGCTGCCCTCATACTGGCAGTATGATAGTAGAAAAGAGATAACTCTATCCTGCTCTGTAAATATCACAAAATGGCCTCATGCTGGTAATGCCTCTACCATACTACTCCTCCCCTGTTGGCAAGTTCCTCCATGGAACCTCCATTTGCACAAATACTCCTGCCAACCATGCTCACTTTTAACTCAGCTTAGCCCTTGACCCTCTGGCTTACTTTCCATCTTGCTGCCTGCTTGCTTTACAGGTTCTTTTTACAGGTCCCATTCTACCCCTACCATTAGGTAGAATATACCTCAGGTAGACAGGCTACCTACAGGCATGCATATATTCACAGAATTTAGTATAGTGCCTGGCACATGGAAAGTGCTAAATGAATACTTTGACTAATCTTATCTAAATATAAAAATAATTCTCATCTACCAAACAAAATATTAAGTACTGTGATTATACACACATCTATATCTATGTTTATAGATATACATATGTGTGTATAGTCTAGGGACTAGTCAATAGTGGGCACTAACTCTTTGATTCCAGGTTCTCCCAAGACAAAAGACTGTACATGTAGAAATATTACTTGGTGTTAGGTTGGGAAGGGTGGGGCTGGACAAAGTCTTCCTAAATATTTTCTCTTTATCGATATAGTAAAGACAGTAGCATAAGGTCATCATTACTTGACAGACTGACATACTCACTTTCCCATGGCAGTGATGTGTTAATCATTATTCATTTTTTCTTTCTCTCTCCTTCCTTCAGACTTCCTCTCTTTCTTTCTAGCTCTCTTCCTCTCATTCTGGCTTCTCCCTTCCACCCATTTGGTTTTTTCTGCATATGCTAATTAGATAGCTGAACAAAAATAATTAAAATATGATGTAATATATCTTTATTCAGGACTACCACTTACTGTAAGAGGAAGAAACTAGCAGTTGGCAGAAATACACTATGGATGCATTCTCTCAGATTCCGGACTATAAAATACACCTTGACCTTGCACAATTTTGTTCTGGGATTAGTCTTTTCTAATTTTAAATTTTAGGTAGAATTTTGGCCCAGTATTTCTAGCTGCAGCCTATCCCTCTACAACCTTAGTCCCTGGCAGTGACAATTTCATCCCACCTAGTGAGTCCCCACAGAGAAAATCCCTATAATTGGTTTCCAAGATTTCATTCATTCTTGAGTTCTTTAAAAGTGCACACTGTGCATAATCAGCAAAGTGCTTTCATACTCAAATTTCCTAGGAGGATTAAAAGAGGAAAAAAAATACTCATTTGGGGAAATAAAGCTCTTCTTTTGATTTCATTTCCACCATCTGTTTGAAACCTTCACATTTATTCATTCTCTTTGTTTTAATCTCTGAACTGAGAGGAATGAAAAAGCCCCATTGTTGTTTCTCTTTTCTTCCCAAATCATTGAGTTTCTGATAAGGTCCTATTTGGGAATGTTTGCATATTTTTTTATTTCATGGTTCCAGGGGAGCATGCCAAAGTATTCTTTTGGGCACAAATAATGTGACAATGGTCAACTGACATTTGATAAAGACTAGGGAAAATTTGCCCAGGCAAATAGATTCTTATAGTTGGAAAGGACTTCAGGGATCATCTAGTCTAGTGGTCTCCAAAATTTTTTCAATTGCATATACCATCAGTAAAATATTTTTGAGTAAACAGCTCTCATTCGTATATATTTGATTATTTATATATTATTTACATGTTCCATTATAGTAATAATCATGTACATTATGCAACTAATCAAAATGGAAATGAAGTAGGATAATATAAAGATGAAATAATATTTCAAAAATACTCAACTAAAGCCCTGCCTTTTGTAAGAAGCCCTTCTTGGTCCTTCTTAATTAGTTGCCTTTCCTCTGAGATTACCCCCAAGTTATCCAGTATGTATATCTTCTTTGCACATAGTTGTGTACATGTGTTCTCCCTATTAGAATGTGGACTTCCTGAGAGCAAGGACTATTTTTTACCTTTCTTAACTGATGCCTGGCACATGGTAGGCACTTAATAAATTCTATTTTTATTGACTTACTGATAATAATTTATTAGTTGTACAAAAAAAGTTTTTGCTTAAACTAAAAAAGATCGTTAATCTTTTTAGTGAGAGCAATGTGATTGAATATGCTTCATTATTTTTGAAAATGTTGGTATAATACTTTGCAATAGAATGATTTGAAAGTCAGGTTATAAGTTCAAGTTATTTTGAAGCCTGGTCTTAATAGTTGAGTAGAATACATGTTATTGGGCCTGGCCTATGTGGGGTATGGATAGATATCTGATCTTGGATCTGACCCATTCTGTCTTCAAAGAAGAGGCAAATAGAAAGAATCTTGAAGAAAGTATCCAAAACTCATAAGAGTGGAGAACTTCAACAGACATATTGATATGCTCACTGAATGTTAAAATATCCCCAAAGTCAGTTGGACAAAATAGACTCCTGCAGCCTTGAATGGTGTGGCCCTGAGGAAGAGGACAATTCTGTCTAACTGTGTCATGTGCTATAAATGAAATAAATATTCTGTACGTTTCAGTATCCATCATTGTGGAGAGTAAGAGGATGACTGTGCTGGCAGTACTAGCAGTCTAGCAAGGAGTAGCAAGTGGTGGCTAAGCAATCTCTTTTTCACTCTCCTATCTCCAAGAATAGTATTGGGTGAGAACAATTTCTAACTACTACACACCAGGTATCTGTAATCCAGGGATAAGTGAGGTTCAGGATGAACACTTTTTTCCTTGGTTGTTCTCAAAATGAGTGGTGGCAGAGATGGTGATGGTAGTGATGGTGGTAGAGGTGGTGGCAATCCTTAGCTTACTCTTTCCATTTTACTCTCTCCCTTCAAATACTGGTTAGAGAAATAACAGTCACCAATACCTCACTTACCCAATTCTATACCTCCCAGACTATGTGAAGGCTAGTAAACTCTACCCTGGAGCCTTTGGTCATTAAGAGATGCCATTAACCCAGTTTGTTGGTTACTACTAGCCCAACAAAATGATCATGATCAGAATATCTCTCAGTTTACCTCAATTTTCAAATGTAATACCTGTTTTCCCACATCCCCTTCAATATTTGTCATTTTACTCTTTTGTCATCTTTTCCAGTCTAATGAGTTTGAGATGGAACCCCAGAGCTACTTTAATTTGAATGAATGAATGAAAAAAATAATTTATCAAGCACTTGCCATGTACAAAATGCTATGTTAAACTCCAGGGGTACAAAGAGAAAAATTAGACAGTTTGCTCTCAAGGAGTGTACATTTGAATAGAGAAGACAACACATATGGAAGGTTTTAGCTACTAGTCCAATGGAAAGGTCTCACAATTTTTAAGGTATAGCAGCAAAACAGATATTAATGTCTATTCTTTAATATAATTTCTTTTTCTTTTTTTAATTAATTAATTTCTTTTTTGTTTACAACATTCAGTTCCACAATCTCTTGAATTTCACATTTTCTCTCCCTTCTTTCCTCCCCTCACTCCCCATGGTGGTATGCAATCAAATACAGGTTCTACAGATACCTTCATATTAAACATTAGTCAAGTTGTAAAGAAGGATTATAACCAGTGGAGTGAACAACGAGAAAGAAGAAACAAAACAAAAGAAAAAAAAGAGAGCAAGTAGTTTGCTTCAATGTGTATTCAGATTCTGTAGTTCTTTCCCTGAATGTGGATATCCCTTTCCATCATGAGTCTTTTGGAGCTGTCTTATAACCTTGCATTGCTGAGAGGAGCCTAGTCTATCAAAGTTAGTCGCCAAAGATATAATATGTCTATAATTGTGTATAAAGTTCTCCTGGTTCTGCTCTCCTCACTTAGCATTAGTTTATATGTCTCTCCAGGTTATTATGAAGTTTGTCTGCTCCTCATTTCTTACAGCACAATAGTATTCCATTGCATTCATATACCACAACATGTTTAGCCGTTCCCCAGTTGATGGGCATCCCCTTGATTTCCAATTCTTTGCCCCCACAAAAAGAGCTTCTATACATATGGGTCCTTTCTCCACTTCTATGATTTCTTTGGGATACAGCCCTAGAAGTGGTACTCCTGAGTCAAAGGTTATGCATTTATTTATAGCCCTTTGGGCATAGTTTCATATTGCTCTCCAGAATGGTTGAATCAGTTCACAACTCCACCAGCAATGCATTAGTGTTCCAATTTTCCCACATCCTCTCCAGCATTTATCATTTTCTTGTTTTGTCATCTTAGCCAATCTGACCTGTGAGATGTGGTGCCTCAGAGTTGTTTTGGTTTGCATTTCTCTAACCAATAGTTATTTAGAGAATTTTTTCATATACTTAAGAGATTGTTTAATTTCTCCCTCTGAAAACTACCTGTTCATATCCTTTGACACTTAATCAATTGGGGAATGACTTGTATTCTTATAGATTTGACTCAGTTCTCTGTATATTTTAGAAATGAGACCTTTATCAGAGATACTTGTAAAACTTCTTTCCCAATTTTCCACTTCCCTCTTAATCTTAGTTACATTGGCTTTGTTTGTACAGAAACTTTTCAATTTATAATTTAATCAAAATGATCCATTTTGCATTTTATAATGCTATCTAACTCTTGTTTGGTCATAAAAATCTTTCCTTCTCCATAAATCTGATAGGTAAACTATTCCTTGCTCTCCCAAATTGCTTACAGCATCAGCCTTTATACCTAGATCGTGCACCCATTTAGACTTTATTTTGGTATATGGTATAAGATATTGGTCTATCCCCAGTTTCTGCCATACTATTTTCCAATTTTTGCAGCAGTTTTTGTCAAATAGTGAGTTCTTATCCCCAAAACTGGGGTCTTTGGGTTTATCAAACAGTAGATTACTATAGTTATTCACTGCTGTATCTTATGTACCTAATCTATTCCACTGATTCACTACTCTATTCCTCAGCCAGTACTAAGTAGTTTTGATGAGTGCTGCTTTATAATACAGATTAAAACCTGGTACAGCTAGGTCACCTTCCCTAGCATTTCTTTTCACTAATTCTCATAATATTCTGGAACTTTTGTTCTTCCAAATGAATTTTGTTAACTATTTTTTCTAGCTCTATAAAGTAATTTTTTTGTAGATTGATTGGTATAGCTTTAATGTCATTTCTACTGATAAAATGATATTATTTCCTGACGCTGAACTATTTAATAAAACCAAAGACTGTAGTGACAACTTTCTTTTCTGGGTCTTTAGTTACAATGGATGTAGCATCTTCAAGAGCAGCTGCCAGGCTGCATCTCCACAGGGGTTGCTTCCTAGGCTGATGGTGGAGGGCACTAGGCTAGAAACATTGCAGTTCTCAAAGCTCTTATGTTCCTGGACTGTTTCTACCAGGGTCTGAGGGGAGATGGTGGTCAAGAAAGGGGTAGTGATTTGAATTGCCTGGAAAATAATGCCTCTTGTCTCTCCCTCAAGGGTGTCTTGCTTTAGGTAGGTTTGCCTGCCCCCTTTTCTACCAGAGTTGCTTCCCCAGATGAAGGCTGGCTGGGTTGTACTGAAAGCAGGACTGGAGGTCAGGGTGGTGCTGATACTCACAGGGCTCTTGTGCCTATCTGACTGTTGGTAGCATTTGGGCGGCAGTTGTTTGTAATGATGAGGAAAGTGGGCTCCTTCTCCACAATGATGTCTTCCTTCAGTGATAGCTATGGGAGATGGACTGGGCACAGGTCTGAGAGATGAGGGGCACTGTTATTCTCAAAGAATATTGGGTACAGGGTCATGGGCTATCCCATTAGGGTATGAGGGTAGATGATGGCGGCAGTGGTTTGACTTTACTGACATATACATTTATCTAATTAGTGATTTAGAGCATTTTTTCATGATTGTTAATAACTTGGATTTCTTAACTTGAAAACTGTCTGTTCATATTCTTTTACCATTTACCTGTTTAGGAATGTTTCTTAGTCTTATAAATTTGAATGTTTCTTATATGCCTCAGAAATGAGAACTCTGTTACAGAAATTTGATGCAAAGATTTTTTTCTCAGTTACCTGTTTTCCTTCTAATTTTTATTATGTTAGATTTGTTCATGCAAAAACTCATTAGTTTTAATCAAAATTGTCATCAAAATTGTCTATTCTGTCTTGTGTTTCTATTATGGACTTTCTCTATCCATAGATCCAAAAGGTAATTTCATCTTTGCTTCTCTGATTTTTATATGATGTGACTTTTAACATATGACATATATCCATTTCTCAGGCAACTAGGTGGTACAGTGGATTGGACCTGGAGTCAGGAAGACTCCTCTTCCTGAGTTCAAATCTGGCCTCAGACACTTACTAGTTGTGTGACCCTGGGCAAGTCACTTAATCTTGCTTGCCTCAGTTTCCTCATCTGTAAAATTAGCTGAAGAAAGAAATAGCAAACTAACTACTCCAGTACCTTTGCCAAGAAAACCCCCAAAATAGGGTCACAAAGAGTCAGACACAACTAAAAATGACTGAACAACTTGTAGCTAATCTTGTTATATGGTGTGATGTGTTGCTCCAAACCTAATTTAAGTACTTTACAGCTATCATCAAAGTCCAGTGATTCTCTGGACCTGTTTTCCAAGTCATTTTCTTCAAGATCAGATATCTTAGATTTTTTTTTCAATCTTGATTTTTATTTCTTTTTTGCTTTTTTTTCTTTTTTTGGAGGGCAGTTGGGATTAAGTGACTTGCCCAAGGTCACACGGCTAGGTTTTTGTGTTAAGTGTCTGAGGCCGGATTTGAACTCAGGTACTCCTGACTCCAGGGCCGGTGCTCTATTCACTGCGCCACCTAGCCACCCTTGATTTTTATTTCTAATATTTCTTGCAGTGTAATGGAATTATTGATTTCAAGGAGTACATTACTTGGTTAAGATTTTTCACTTTCTCTTCTAAGCTATTTAATCTCCTTTCAATTCTTTCCTCCTGAGCTTTAAAAAAAAAGCAAACCTGCTTCTTAATTTCTCCTAGATATTTCTTTATGTGGTCCTTGTGAAATATAATTTTTTCTGCTTATAGTTATTTTGGAGTTATTTACTCTTATTGTTTGAGGGAACCTCTCAATCTACAATTATTTTTATATACTGGTCAGTATTTTCTTTGATTTGCTCATCTCTCCAGCCTTAGCTCTTAAACTGAGGTTTTATCCCTGTAGGACCAGATTCACTTATTGCTATGCTTTTGGATAGGGTTGTCACCCCTTCTTGGTCTTGACTTACATCGCCTGTATTCCTGCACTGATCTCTAATCTTCTGTAGGTAGACTCCCCTGGATCTTTGCCATTCAGAGCTCTTCTTTTTCTATGGCATTTAAGGACAAAAGACTAAAGACTTTTAAGGCCCAAGACTACTGAGATGTCCCAATCAGAGCCTTGCTGTCAAGATCCCTGCAGATTCCAGTGGTTTTCAGTTGCCTCCTCTCTGGGGATCTCACCACCTCAGTGCTTTCACAGGAAGGCTCTCCACTTTTGTTGCCCTCTAGATTAAGGATTTTGTAGATAAATATCTCTGGCCTGTGTCCAGTTGTGCTGGGAAGTTGCCAACTTGTTTGCCTGTTTTGGTTCAGGCGTTTTAGCTATCACTGGTAGCTATAGCAGAAAATAAGAAAAAGAAATTGAGGAGAAAGAAATAGGCAAAAAGAAATAAAACTATCATTTTTTTTGAAGGATGAAACAAAGGTATACTGAGAGAACTTAAGGATTCAACCCAGAATTAATTGAAATAATTACTAAACATTCTAGTTATAGGATATAATATAAATCTACCTACATCTTGGTCTTCTTGTATGTATTATGTAATCATCAAAATCCATCAGGAAGAGTTGAAAAGAGAAAATCCACTCAAAATAAATACAAGAAGCTATAAAAAATTGAGATTGTATCTACCAATATGTATCCAGCAAGTATATGAATACAACAATAAAACACTCTTTGCAGAAATAAAGAGAATTGGAGAACATTAATTGGTTATGAGTAGGTTATAATAAAAAAGAATACTACCTAAGGTAATTTACCTTTTCAATGCTGTTCCAATTAAAGCCCCCAAAGAATATTTTATAGACCTAGAGAAAAATAACAAAATTCCCTTGGAAGAACAAGATGTCAAAAAAATCTCAAAGTTAATAATGGAAGAAAGTAGGAAGGAAGGAAGAATATCAATACCAGATCTCAAACTATATGGAGTAGTAATCATTAAGACAGTTTGCTACTTTAAAAAAAAGAGAGAGAGAGAAAGAGGAGTCCATCAATAGCATCAGATAAACCCAAAGATCACAGTTAGTTTAACACAGGTGGAAATGGAATCTATTTTTCACCTCCTTTCTATGTAAAAATTTGTAGCAATATACTATACAAAAATGTACTAAAACCATTACAGCACAGGATGATTTCTAGGCCATGTAATGAACAGCAAACTTACTAAACATTCATTTTTAAGAAAAAGCATGTATTTGCTGCATGCTTTTTCCTGTGAGAAGATAGGTTTCCTTTTATATTTTTCACATGAGCACTATACTCCATAAGCAGTAAGAAAACATGAAATGGGTGATTCTGTTTTCTATGTGAATTGATTCAATAATACATATACATGAGAGGTAAAGAGCTGACTCTGTCTTTCTTAGAATTTTTATGTTTTCCTTTCTTCCTTAATACTAATAACTAGAGATAATGAAAATGCAGATATTTGTCCTTCTACCCTATCTACAACACTTGCCTTCATGCTTAGTGATACAGTGGGCATATTAACCACATACGTTAACTGTAATATCAGGAAAAACAAGGAGAAGGGAAGGAGAACAAGGGAATTGTGGTTAAAGGAAGGAGACCTAACTCTCATCTGATCACACTCCAAGAGGAGATGGGAGAAAGGGGCTCCAGATGTTGGTGGCATAGATAAAAATGCAGATGGACAGTGGAAACCTTAGCTTAAATTGGCACCTGTAACTCTCCACTGTATTTGCAACAGAGGAATGCTTAAAACTTTGTCACTGACCTAGTATAGACATAGGCAGTAGGGTGCTGATAAATGTTTAACAACTGGCCCTCCAAAGGGGGGGAAAGTTAAACCGGATACACTTTTAAATCTAAAATCCATTTTTAACATTTTCTCCATCACTTTCTCAAGTTTTGTCAATCAGCAAAATAATCAAGCCCCGGATTTTAGTGTTTGCTGATTTCCAAGGTGTAAACACTCACACTGAAAATTTAACAAGGGCTCATGAGCTGGTACCATCTCACTGCAATACCCTAAGGTATTAGAATACTAATTCTAGTATGGATATGTGGGCAACCACAAACATCAATTATGCTTAAGAATATCAGAGAGAAAAATAATGATAAAGGTAATTTTAAAATAGTCAAACATTTTAAAAAAGAAAAAGAAAATCAGAAAAATAGCTGTTCACACAGAACCTCTAACTTCAAAGTGTTTGTGTGACTGAAGATTAACCTAAATAGGAAATTATTGCAGTATAAAGGCAAAGATGGAATAGTCCCTCAGGACTTTCCACAGAAAAGCATTAGGCTCTTGTATCTTTGACCTGAGGAGAGGCTAAATAAATGTCCTTCCATTTTTGCTTTTCTGAAGTTTTCTTTGGTATTATCAATATTTGAGTTGTTTTTCTCTTCTTGGGCCCAGAGCTAAATATACAAACTAAAGTTCACGTGAGGGGGCAGAACCAAGATGGCAGCGTAGAAGCAGCAAGCTTTTGCAGATCCCATATAGTCACCTCAAATACCCATAAAATATGATTATAAACAAACTTTAGGGCTCCAAAACTCACAAAAATCCAGAAAACACATCTCTCACTGAAAGCAATTTGGCACAAAGGGCTCATTGCAGCAGGCTGGGAGCTGAAAGCAGCCCAGCCTGAAATCACAGCCTGGCCCCTGGGCGACCAGAAGGAGCCGCTGCTGGAATCTTCAGGAGGTGGATCAGCAGTAGCTGTGGCAATTTCCAGATTTATTAAGCCAGGAGAAATAAGGACTAAGTGAAAGGTCAGTGGAATTCGGTTAAATCTGGGGGAGAAAAGCAGTCCGGCCAGACTGCCCCCAGGGCAAGAAAGCAGCAGAAGCAGCAGAAGTGGCAGTAGTAGCAGCCTCCTCCAATGGGCTGCTTCAGAGCTCCTGGCCTGCAAACTGCAGGGGGGCCAAGCAATTGTTCAGAGGCCAAGTGCTCTTGCGTTGAGCGGCCTGGATCCGGATCGTGATCTTGGGTGGTGGTGCTGGGGTGCATTTTCAGTGAGCCAAAGCTTGTGGGGGGTGCAGCAGCCCCCTAATAGCTCCAGCAGCTGTGAAAACCCCAGCAATTTGGGACAGAGCTTTCTCCCCTGGAAGCAGAGTTCCACAGAGCCAAAAAATCAAGTAATTAATTGACTGGCCAACACGAGCAGGAAAAGGAAGCAAAGTAAGAACAGCAACCAAACTTTTGATTTCTTCTTTGGGGACAAAAAGGATCAAAGCATGGAATGAGAAGAAGACAACACAGTCAGAACTCCCACAACAAATGCTTCCAAGAAACATGAAGATTGCCTACAAGCCATAGATCAGCTTAAAAAGGACTTTGAAAACCAAATAAGAGA
>CM053593.1:183153136-183168240 GCA_028646575.1 Pseudocheirus occidentalis
AGAAGAATGCCTTAAAAAGCCGAATTTGCCAGATGGAAAAAGAATCTCAAAAGCATTCTGGAGAGAATAATTCCTTCAGAATTAGTGTGGAGCAAATGACTTTATAAGAAATCAAGATACTATTAAGCAGATACAAACAAATGAAAAAATAAAAGGCAATGTGAAATATCTCCTTGAAAAAAACACTGACCTGGAAAATAGATGCAGGACAGACAATTTAAAAATTATTGGACTACTTAAAAGCCATGATCAAAAAAAAACTTAGAAAGCATCCTTCAAGAAATCCTCAAGGAAAATTGCCCTGATATTTTAGAACCAGAGGGCAAAATAGAACTTGAAAGAATTCACTCATTACCTCTTTCTTGAAAAAGATCCCCAAAAGAAAACTCCTAGAAATGTTATAGCCAGGTTCCATAGTCCCCAGATCAAGAAGAAAATATTACAGGATGCCAAGAGGAAGCAATTTGAATACTGTGGAAACACAATTAGCATAACCCAGGATCTGGTAGCTTCTATACTGAGGGATAGAAGGGCCTGGAATGTGATATTCTGGAGATCAAGGGAGCTAGGATTAAAACCAAGAATCTTCTACCCAGCAAAACTGAGTATAATCTTCCAGGGGAAAGTATTGTAGTTCAGTGAGGTGGAGGATTTTCAAGCATTCTTGCTGAAAAAACCAGAACTGAACAGAAAATTTGACATTCAAACACAAGCAGCATGAGAAAGTAAACATAGGAAAGAAATCCTAAGGAACTTATCAAAGTTGAACTATTTATATGCCAATATGGAAAAACAATAATAGTAACTTATGAATCTTTTCTCAGTATGAGGATAGGTAAAGGGAATACAAATGTGTGTGTGTGTGTGTGTGTGTATACCTATACATCTGTCTATGTAGGAGGGTTTATATATGCATATGAATACATATCTGAGTATGTATATAGATGTGTACATAGAGGGCACAGGATCAATTGAATAGGAAGGGATGATACTTTAAAAGGTGAAATTCTGAGGTGGATTAGAATGAGATGAGACAGGGAGAGACAGAATGGGGTTAATCATCCTATATAGAAGAGGCAAGGGACAACTGTCACAATGGAGGGGAAGAACAGGAAGGCAAAAGGGAAAGGGTCAACCTTATTCTCATTGAATTTGGCTTAGGGAAGAAATGACATAAACTCTAAACTGGGTATCTTGCCACACAGGAGAGTAGGGGGCATGGGGATGAGAGGTGGAATGATGGAGGGGAGGACAGGGTCAGGAGGAGGGTTGCTGGAAGTACACACTTCTGTAAAGGGACAGGGACAGGGTAGAGAATAGAACAAAGGCGAGGGGGAGGGCGGGATAGGAAGGAGGCACATATAATCAGTATCTCACAATATGTCCACCATGGAGATGTCCTGCATAATTACGTATGTACAGCCTGTATTGAATTGCTTGTCCTTCCAGTGGGGGTGGGTGACAAGGGAGGAAGAGAGGCGATGGAGGAGGACATAGGAGAGAGCAGATTGGGGGAGGGGCTCTATAGTGGGATCACTGTTTTGGGGTTGTAGGTAGGGAAAAGATGGGTAGAAAATTTGTAATTCAAAATCTTGTGGAAATGATGAAAACAAAATAAATAAAATAATTTTTAAAAAATTCTACCATAAAAAAATTCATGTGATAGCTGTGAGGTGGAGACTTCAGAGTAGTTTTAATTTATATTTCTCTCATTTTTAATGGTTGTTTTATATGGTTAATACTTTGTGTTTCTTCATTTAAGAACTGTCCATGTATTTATATCTATATATTTCTTAACTATCAGAGAATGGCTCTTATTCCTACATGTTTGTATCAAATCTTTAAATATTTTGGATGTCAGACCTTAATTAGAGAAATTTGTTGTTAAGATTTTCTCCCAGTTGTTTCCCTTCTAATTCTATTTTGCTTGTGAAAAAAAAAGCTTTTCAATTTTATGTAATTCAAATTTTCATTTATTTTTTCAGGCTCACACTTGTCCCTCATTTAAGAACTCTTCTCCTTGCAATTATACAGTTACAAAGTTCTCTAAATTTTTTTTAATGAGAGGATTCTTTATATTTAAGTCATATCTCCAGCAAAGGGCTGAGGAGTGAGAGAATATGAAGTGGAAACAGCAATTGTAGGTAGCTTTTTCTAGGAGTTTGAGAAAGGGTGGAGAGTCAAAGAAGTAGACACTGACACAAATAAAATTTAGAAAACCAAAAAGTCAAGGTTGTTGAGTTGTTGTTTTTTTAAAGTATATGTACTCTTAAGCAAAGAAAAGACTGAAAAAAGTTTCTTTTCCCCAAGACTAGGTTTCAAATTGAAGCCCTGCTTTATGTCACCGAAGAAATTAATTTAGGCTCATAGATTTTTTTTCTTTTTAAATCCCAAGGCGGTTGGCCACATGGGTTCATATTCTTTCTACCTGCTATTTCAGGGAACTAGTTTTGCCATATATTACTGAAATTCAGTAAATTTGGAGCCCCCAGACTAATGAAGAAGTTTTGTTATTCCCTAGTCAGTAAGCAGGCACTGACTGGCGCCTGTGCTCTGTAGTACACTGTGGGGGAAAAAAAAATCTTTGGTAACCACTGTATTTTTTATGTATAGCAAAAGCAGTTGTTCATTTCCTCACAAAAGTCAGCTTATCTTTATCTGGAAGCAAAACTCATTTATAACAATATAAAAACAAATATACAAGGCTTAAAAAACTTCAAAAGGGTAAGTGATAGTGCTTTGCCAAGGCAGAAATAAGAGTAGGGCAGAGGGGAGGAAAGAGAAGGTTAGGTAAATTTATCATTTCACAGCAATGCTCCACGGCAGGCAGACTCAGACAAACAGCTAGTGTTGTCCAATCAAATCATTCCTTAAGTGGATCAATGAACCAGGAAAGGCTTCCACAGCTCTCGATTATAAATCAATCTGAACTGTCATTTGTAGTCAGCTCCCACCTCTGGCTAGAGTTTCCAGCCCATCACAAAGCTCCAATTATCCTTGGCCACATGACTCCAGACTCTTATCATCCTTCCATCTCTCTTTCGACCTAGAAAAACTACACTTCCCAGCAGCCAATGGGGCTGTCATAGGCGTACACCATGTTTTTTTTTTTCATTTGTATTTGTTTCAAAGATTCTACCCAGCTCTAGTTTTCTCAGGAAATTTTTCTATCCATTATAATTATACTCAGTTTTGCATGATTAGTAATTCTTCCCTTCCCCAACCAGATGCCAGTCAGGAAAATGCATATGGTCACTTGGAAACCGTGGGTCCATAGACCTCAGTACCAGTCATGTTCAGGTTTGAAGTGATTTTCCCTTGGGCAGGCCCTAGAAATGGGGTTTGTCAGCTTTGCGTTAAGCTTGCCAAGAAGAGCTTTGGCTACAGCCTTATCCAGCTTCTTGCATGTGCAGTGTACTTGTCCCAGTGGTTCTACAGCTCAGTCTGGGTCAGCACCTAGCTGCTAAAGAAGTTGACGTGGAACAGCCAGAGTTGACAAGACAGCCCTCAGCACTGACCCCAGGTGATATTGCTGGGCCTCATCCTTCACTTTCATTTGCTCCACAGTATTTTCATTTAACCATTTCTATGTCCGCGGCAAAGTGTATGGTATTACATATTATGCTACTGATCTTTATCTAATCAAAAGGCCTGCCCAGTATGAACCTATGCAGTCTGTAGTGGTGACATAGATTCTTTCCTCTTGCCAAATCTCATCCATGATGGTTACCTTATAGCTATCCATAGAAGCCTGGAATACACTGCTGGGCTCTAGCTCTATGATGATTCAGGCCCCCAACCCCAAAGGGTCTGGACACTGCCCTTACCCACATCACGAAAGCCTGCCACCATAAGTCACTTTGTATATAGTATTCTTGATGCCCTCACTGGGGAACTAAAGCAGCCATATAGATTGTCAAACTTACTCTTGGTGATAGAATCATTCATATTGATGACTTGCACTTTCAGAATGCCATTGACCTTCATCTTACATTGACTGTAGACCCCTGTCTTAGATGACTTTGAGGAGTTAAGGGTACTTGGTATGAACACATGGTGGTGAAATCCCCCATCATCATCAAGTATCATGTCAAATGGCTTCCCACCTTTGAAGTACAGGATCTGCTTAATGTCCTGGAGGTACCCCTTGTCTGTCTGCCTTTTGCAGGCTTACACAGGAACGTCAATTTGGACAATGATAGCTTCTCCATGGTTCTGTGTGGCTAGAATGTTTTACCTGGATCATTGCACCTCAGCACTCAGGGACACCACCACCATCTCAAGGAGGACTTTGGAGTCCTTTGCTGCAGATATTTTCTAGTTATCTGGATTAGTCACCTTCCCGTACCTCTAATTCTTCATCTGTAAGATGGGGATAATGACAGCACCAACCTCCTAGGGTTTTCAGGAGGATAAAATGAGATAACATATGTAAAGCATTTTATTATTTATGTGGAAGCAGCCAGCAATTTGGGCTCCCTTCATCAACTTGGAGGCTAAGTACATTCTTTGGAAGTTTCATCAAGCCAAACATCTTCAGTGGCTTTGTAAGGCAATTTGTCAGACATGCCGAGTTATTTCCTAATTAAAATAACCCAAGGATGGGAGAGTGTAAGGGGAATGGGAATTTGAAGATCTTCCCTGCCCCTTAATAGACCTGGGGGGAGTTTGAAGATGCCCCCTGCTTTGAAAGTAAACTCTGCCCCCTAATAGGCTGAATGTAGTCACATGGAGCCTGTGGTGGGAGGAATCTGCTGAAGAGAAGCAGAGCTGACACAAAGCTGGGAATCAGAGCTAGTGAGATGGTGGGAGGAAGAGGAGCTCAGACAAGGAGACTAAGAATTTTGTGAGTAAATATTGATCTTGTATTGGTTTGTGGAAAGGCTAAAGGATGGCATGGCTCTCAGTGTTATTATGGCTTCTTAATATCTCTGGTACTACGATGGAATTGGCTTACTGGTTTTGGGATTCAGTTTTCTAGTGTCTAAATAAATACTTCAGTTCTATGAAGAATTCTCTTCATCTGGAGAATCTAGTATATTTTGTGATCAAGCATCATTCGATAATTACAGTCATGGTCTTTATCGTGATTGTGGATGCTGTAAACATTGCACTGGCACTACAGAGAGGTAAAGCCAAAGCAAGCTATACTCCTACAGATTTCTACATTATACCCCCCCCAAAATCCTGGAAGATTACTTTCACCCCTTGAATTCACATCTCAGAAGTACCCTTGGCCCCTGGGGCCCCTCCCTCTGATTGTAAGACTCCTCAATTTAAGGAGGGCATCCAGGCCAGCCATCTCTCTATTTCTCATGACGGAATTCATTCCTTCTTTCTTTTCCATCATGCCCCCGTTTCTACCCCCTTTTATATATTGTCTTCCTCCACTAGAATATGAGCTCCTAGAGAGCAGGGCCTCCTATCCTTTTTTTGTTTATATTTATATTACCAGTTTTTAGCTTAGTACCTGACACAGTAAATGCTTAAATGTCAACCAGTGGCTGAGGGAGGAGGTGGGCAGCACCAGAAGGAAAGGATAAGTTATTTTTGGTTGTATCAAAATTTCTATTAAGCACCTACTCTGTATCAGACAATGTGAAGTGCTGAGGATACAAAGAAAAGCAAAAAGAGACCCTGCCCTCAAGGAGCTCACATTCTAATGGGGAAAAAACATGTAAATAAATAGGTTCCTATTAGATACATACCAAGTAGGTGGAAGGTAACCTTTAAAAGGAAGAAGGTATAGGAAGTGTCTTCCACAAAACTTGTGGTTTGAGCTGAGGGATGAAGGAAACTAGAGATTTTAAGAGATGGAGGATACAAGGAAGAGCATTCTAGGCAAAGGAGTCAGCTAGTAAAAGGCATGGGAGATGGGAGGTGAAGTGCCACCTGCAGGAACAACAAATAGATGAATATGACTGGACTGTAGAGTTTGAGGAGGATAGTAAAGTATAAAAAACCTGGAAATATACAACCTGGGCCAGTTGTGAAGAGCTTTAAAGACCAAACAAATGTCTTTACATGTGATCCTGAAGGTGATATGGAGGCAGTGTAGTTTGCTGAGTAGAGAGCATGACCTAGTTAGACGTATGCTTTAGGAAAATCACTTTGGCAGCTGTGTGGAACATAAACTGAAGTGGGGAGAGAGGAGGGAAGGAAGTTAATTAGAAAACTTAGAATAAAGGCTGTGAGGGCCTAAGCTAAGGTGGTAACTGAGGATAGAGAAGGAGTCATACTTTTCTAAGGGATGGCAATTGATTTGGATATATGGGATGGGTGAAAGTCTGATATCAGGAAGTCTGAGATGGCACAAAGATGATGGTGCTTTTGATAGTAATGTGGAAGTTAGGAAAACGGGAAGATTGGGGTAAGATGAGTTCTATTTTGGACATTTTAACCTTGAGATGTCTCTGGACTATCCAGTTTGAAATGTCCAAAAGGAAGTTGGTGATGTGGGCTTGGAGGTCAGGAGAAAGACTAGGACTAGCTATGTAGATCTGTAAATCAGCTATAATTGAACTCGCAGGAGGTAATGAGATCACAATATGGAAAAAAAGGAGGTCTGAGATAGAATCTCAAGGGACACTCCAAATTAATAGGCATAGCATAAATAATGATCCAGAAAAGGAGACAGAAATGAGCAATTATATGGGTAAGAAGAGAAAAAAGAGAAAGTACTATTATGAAAATTGAGAGAAGAGAGACTTCCAGGGAGAGACGGTGATTGACAATGCCAGATACTACAGAGAAGGCAAAAAGGTAGAAGACAGAAAAGAAAATTGGCATTTGGTTTGGCAATTCAGAGATTTTTTTAGCAACTTTGGAGAGAGCTGTTTCAATTGAATGATGGAGGTTGGAAGCCAGATACCAGAAGTTTGGAATGATAGAAGAGGAAGTGGAAGTACTATGCAGAAAGTTTTTTTTTCCAAGGATTTAGCAGAGAAGAGAAGGAGTTATACAGGAAAATAGTTGACAGATACTAAGCAAGGGTTTTTTTAGGGATGGGAAAGACACATGCATGTTTGGAGGAAGCAAGGAAGCAAGCAGTAAATATAGAGAGATTAAAGATAGAGAGAAAAAAAGAGATGGTAGTGGAGACAATCACTTCGAAAAGACTGGAAGGGAGAGGGTGGGGGTTGGACTTGGCAAGGAGAAAAGTTTCCTTTTCGTTGGAGGGAAGAAGACAGTGAGAGATAATGTCAGAGGGATGTGAAGTTAGGAGGAGGGGGAAGAAGGAACTGCTCTCACCAAATGCTGTCCATTGAGTAGGAAATTGTAAAAGGATTGCCTTGCTGCTGGGAGGGCCCAGATGATATGAATAAACATAAATTTGTAACAGACCGAATAAGCATGGGTTTGTTTATTTTCTCTATCTCTTTTCATCAACATAGAAATAGAAGTACTTGGCAATAGAAATACTTGCCAAACCTTGTCATTGACAATAGGGGCAGGGGACAAGGGATTTAAAAGTAGAGGAGAATGTAAAAGTTCAACTTATTCACCAAAGGGTTGGAATGGAGAAAGAAGGAGAGTGTAGCCAGTGAAGGGCTAATGGCCTTAGAAAGTACCTAGAGGTACTTGGAGGGGAAGAGAAAAAACAGGGGAGAAGGATGTAAGGCATGAGGAAAGTAAGAATGATAAAATATTAGGGTTAGATAAAGGAATTTTGGAGTAAAGAACAAGAACATGCAAAACTTGTGAGTGGTAGCAAGATCAAGCAACATCAATCACAGGTCATGGAAATTTAGTAGACTGAAGAACTAGGAAGTTAGGGCATTTGAGGGAACATCAACATGTAAGTTAAGTCCTCTGGGATGAGGGTAAGAATTAGAGTGAAGAAAGACTAAAACAGGACTCACTGAAGAAGCAGGAAGGTAGCCACCAGGACCTAGATGAGGTGATAAACTTAGATGGGGTGAACCTCAAAGGAGGGAGAAGCTGCTGAGTTGTAACAATGGAAGGAAGGTTTGGAGGAACCTAAAGTTATAAACATTTTCTAAACATCTATTATGAGCCAGGCACTTTGTTATTGCTGTTCAGTCATGTCCAACTCTTTGTGTCCCTGTTTGGGGTTTTCTTGGCAAAGATCCTGGAGTGTTTTGCCATTTCCTCCAGCTCATTTTACAGGTGAGGAAACTGAGACAAACAAGGTTAAATGACTTGCCCAGGGTCACACAGCTAGGAAGTGTCCGAGGCCAGATTTGAACTCATGAAGATGAGTCTTCCTGACTCCAGGCCTGGCACTCTATCCACTGTGCTTCCTAGCTGCATAGTCAGGTACTTTGTTAAGTGCTAATTGTCTCATAGAGGCAGCTGGTCACACAGTGGTTGGAGGACTGGACTTGAAGCAGGAAGACCTGAATTCAAATCCAACTTCAGATACTAGGCTCAAGTATGCTGGGTTTAGCTGTCAAGATGCCTAATGTTGAAGAGGAGATTCAGCCTTTTTCTCACTGTCTCTGTTCATTATGCCTCTATCTTCGAGTCCTGGGGAAAATCTCTTAAATAAAGTTTAGTTATGGTTACTGTCTAGGGCATCAGTTCTCAACCTGTGGGTCGCGACCCCCTTGGGGATCAAATGACACTTTCACAGAGGCACCTAAGACCATATTTCCAATGGTCTTAGGAACCAAGACACTGCTCCTCTATCCATCTCCAGGCAGATCTGCTCAAATGCAGATACGCCCACATATGAATATTAAACGGTCGTGGCATTAGGACAGTTGAGAACCACTAGTCTAGGGTCTCTCCTATTGACAAGATCCATGCTATAAAAATTATTTAATGAAAAAAGTAGTAGATATCAGGTATAGGACAGTCTACCATGAAAAAAAAAAGGCTTAAAATACAAAAGAATCATAAGTGTGCAATAGTGCATACTTAAGACATGAAATGCTTCATGGGACTCACTGAATGGGTAATTTGCTTTCATCTTATAGCAGTAATACCTGGACAACTCACAAGTTTTTATCTCCTGGCCAGCTAGACATGGCTTTGGCATTAGCCCCTTTGTTATAGAATCTTGCTAGTAGAGTTATTCTCTTCTCTTCCTCTAAAAAGTTATTGTGGAAATTACCTCCTATAGTCTAAACTAGCACCTGACTCTAGAACTCTATTGAGACTGAAAACATTGAACTCTTAGGATCATCATTCAATCTCTTGTACTGAAATCAACATAAAGCAGAAGAGACCACCAACGATCATAAATTTAGAGCTGGAAGCAACTTCAGAATTCAACTCCAGTCCCCTCTCCCCCATTTTATATATGAGGAAACTAGGAGTCTAGGAGACTGGAAATCAGAGATGAGATTTAAAACCAGGTTGTCCTTACTCCAAGTCCAGTTGCCCTATCCACTAGAAGATGCTGTCCCACTACATCTGAAGTCAAGTACCAGGTTTATCCCAGAAAGCTCAAGGTCTTATTGCCATGTGTTCATAGCTTGATTGGCTGCTCCAAGAGAAGGGCAGGGGAGAAAAAGCCTTTCCTATTCCACATTGTTGGAAGTCAAAAGGAGAACTGATATTATCTGTATCTTAACAAAGGAACTATCTCAAAAAAAGAGTAGTCTCTGCATTAAGTTCAGCATTTACATTTTGAGTATGGAGAACAATCAAGATGATTGAATGAAAGGTCACAACTGCCAAACTTCTCCCAAAAACTCTCCTACAAAATCACTGCAGAAAGCACCAAAGCAAAGTCTGAGCAGAAAAGGCAACAAAAAGTCACAGGGAGTTATTTTTCCAGTCCAGGGTATGTTAGGAAGACAGAAAGAGAGGTCTTTGGACACTGGGGTGGAGGTGGGTTGGGAGTGCAGTACAGGGCATGGTGGAAGTGGCACCAGCTATAGGCAGCATGAAGATAATATTTTCAGAAAAAACTGGGAAGACTAAATGAAGTAAAGTAAACAGAACTAGGAGAAAGAACAAAGTCCACAGCAAGAGAAATATTGTAATGATAATTGACTGTGAAAGACTTAGCAACCATGATTAATACAGTGATCCATGACAATTCTAAAGAACTCATGATGAAAAATGTTATCTACCCCCAGAGAGAGAACTGATAGACTCTGAAAACATATGGTGAAAACGTTTTTGTATGATTTCATATGTATAATGGTTACTGTATTTTTTGCCTTCTCAATGGGTGGGAAAAGGGAGAGAGGGAGAGAATTTAGAACTGAAAACAAAAAAGTTTTTAAAACTCATTATTTATATCCTTGGGAGTGCTGAGGACCACAGGCAAGTGGAACTCGGACCCTGATGGCTGAACAAGCCCTCTCAGGTGTGTGGTCTGCTGATAGGCCTGGATCAGTTCCCCATCCCCCAGGAAGATGCTCAAGCATACAGGTGTGAGGATTAGGTCCAAATACACCCATGGCCTGGGACAAAGAAGTATGCAATGTCTGCAGGGAAAAGCAATTAAGCAGCATCCTATAAAAGCCTGGACTCTGGGTAATAAAGTTGGCTCTCTACTTTCATCATTCCAAGAGTTCCCATCTCTCTAGCAGCTCTGGGTCGGTGATTCTTTCTCAACCCTGTCTGGGGATGACAGGGCTCCCACTCTTTCTCAGCCCTACTGTGGGACATCAGGGCTCCCCAAAATCGGCTACCCATAGGGAATGAAAGATTACCAGGTTGCCTAGGGAGGGAAGCTCTGGCCCTGATCAGCCACAGAACAGGCTAAACCTCCCATGCTAATAAGACTGGGGTCTGGCCTATGAGTCACCCCTGAGCTTCTAGCCTGGGCAAGTTAGGGAGACTCAGTCTTAAAAAAAAAATTAAAAAGCAGTGAGGGTCTTATGCTAATTGGAGGCATAGCTGTATCAGTTACAAATAAGACATTTAGTTCTCCCACTAATTGCTATAAAAATGGGTTTTCTTGTAGTGGGTTTCCTTCAGGTCAGGTACACTTATATTAAAAATTAACTGTTTTGCATTGGTTGTCTGTCTTGTCTTCCCACCCACAGGGAATCCGAGCATCAATCCAAATCCCTAGATGGTGAAATAGAAGCCTATAAGAAATCAATCATGAAAGAGGAAGAGAGAAATGAACTCCTGGCAACCATCTTAAACCGTGCTCAGAATGATGCTAATGTTAACCAGAAGCTGATCTCCCAGTCGATGGCCAAGCATGAAGTCCTGCAAAAGGAGTTTACCACCTATACCCTCACAATGCACAGAACTGAAGAAGCCTACACTCGAGCCTCTGCAGTATGATCAATGGCACAATGCAGGAATATTTGGGCATCTAGAAATTGTTTATAAATACTTGAAAACCTATATCTTGCAGCATGACTCTAATCCTTGCCTTGTCTCTTTCTAGGAGCGGGCAGCGTGCACAAATGAATTGCAAACTGTCCGGCAAAACATAGAAAACGAGGTCTACCACAAGAAGAACAAGGAGAAGAGCATCCTAGAAAAGCTACAGGATAAGAAGATGTCCAGCAAGATGACCAAATATTTCAGCCATCTGGCGGCTAAGCTTCAGAAGAAAAAGACAGACATGGTGAGGCAATTCTTTCCAAGTCATTAGTGGCTTACGGAGTATTTTTCCTTTCATTTTGTTCTGGCATTACAGTTTAATAGACAAGAAGGATGGTACCATCTCATCTGGGCTCTCCTCACTAACATCCTGCCCAGTTCAAAAGTGTCTTATGCTTGTAATTAAAAGTGTTTAAATTCCTGCCTTCTTTGTTGTATTCCACACCGTGCCTCCTAGGAGATTGGCATTTATTTTGCTGTCTTTCATGTAACACATTATCTTTTGGGCTATCAGGAAGAGTCTGGGTTAAAGGTTTAGTGTTTACTAGCAAAAACCAAAAACAAACAAACAAAAAATCCACAAAGGGGCGAGTAGGTGGTACAGTGAATAGAGCACTGGCCCTGGAGTCCGGAGGATCTGAATTCAAATCCAGCCTCAAACATTTAACACTTACTAGCCTTGTGACCTTGGGCAAGTCACTTAACCCCAATTGCCCTGCATTCGCCCCTCCAAAAAACAAAAAACAAAAGAAAAACAAACAAACAAAAAAAAAGGTTTAGCGTTTCAAAAGGAGATTATCTAGTCCAATTCCCTCATTTTACAAATTGAAGAAGCCGAGGCCTTGTAAGGTTTAAGTCATACAGGGTGTTCCCAAAGGCTTAGTGAAGTTTTAAACTATAATAGGGTATCTCCAGATTTTTAAGTTTTAATAACTTAGAACTACATTAAGACTTTTAGGACACTCTGTACAGGCAGTAATTATCAGAACTAGGATTTGAACCCAGGTCCTTTGATTCAACGCCCCAGGCTATTTCCACTGTATCATACTTCAGGCTGACATACAGGTTCCTATCTTCACAACCTTTAGTTGATTTTGTCATATCTCTATTTTGCCCTTGTATTTCTTTATAGGATGATGTTTTCAAGTCTTAGAGTCGTAAATTAAATTCAGGTCTGACTTTAACAAAGTTGACATTGTAGTAATAAAAGTTTGGGCTTTGGATTGTCGTTAGAAAAATGAAGAAATCAGAGTATTCTAAGACAGGCTCATTAATCATAGACCATGGTGGTGGGGCTATATTCTCCAATGTTCTCCTTATGGCCCTCAAAATTCTAATGGCCCACTTCACAAACTGATATTGACATTTTGTCCCAGGCATCGTGGTACTCCTTGAACCAAATGTCAACTATGACTTGCAGTTAGCAGGACTGTTGCTTTATAATGAAAGGTCTACATAGCTGGATATAAGCTGGAAGTGGACCTTGGATTTTTACAAACTGGGTCTTTCATGAGGCCAAGTTTGCAACTCATCCTTGAGATGAACATTATAAAGGAGAGGACATTGGCAGATCATCTCCTGGTTATTTATTTGGAATTTCTGTAGCTGAACATCCAGATGTAAAGTGGGAAGGTATGAGTTAGCTATACAATATTAGAAAGCAGAAGCTGTTAGAGAGGAAAGTAGCAAATATAGCAAATGTAATTTTCCCTGCTTATTTTTCCTAACTATTCAGGTGACACATCTTTCCAAAATTGATGGTGACATTGCACAAACTACTCTTAATATCACAAATACCAATATCCGAAAAGAAGAATATCAAGCCACACTCACAGAGTTGGACAAGGAAGTGGAAAAGATCAATGAACTCATCACCAACAGCGAAAGTGAAATTGCTAGACGTACATTACTGATTGAGCGCAAGCAAGGGCTCATTAATATGTTCAACAAGAGAGTAGACCAGATTATTTCTGAATTGGGGGTAAGAAACCATGACCCTGATCAGGCTAGCCATGACTGACATTTTCCTTGACATTTCCAGTCATTCAAGGGTCTTCTTAAACACAGAAAGCAATACATAATGAATAAATAAACAAGCAAAAAATAATAAATCTTGCCCCTACCTACTTCCCTCAGGGTAAATAAGTCAATAAAGTATTTATTAAGCACTCACTATATACCAGGCAGGCAAGTAGGCAGCACAGTGTATAAAAGTGCTAAACCTGAAAACAGAAAGACTTACCTTCCTGAGTTCAAATCTGACCTCAGACACTAGTTGTGTAACTTTTGGGCAAGTCACTTAACCCCAACTGCCCTCCAAAAAGCAAAAAAAAAAAAAATATATATATATATATATATATATATTTATACACGCCAAGCGACATTTCTTGATCAATTTGGAGTTACTCAGGACAAAAAATACTCTGTAAATCTAATGCTATACACTCTTAGGAATGTCGCACTCAGTTTCAAAAGCCCCTGTAACCTATTCCTTAAGGTGAAAACAGAAAGTTTTATGGACACTGTCTAAATAACATTTCTTCTTCAGGGGGAAGAATTAGGACCAGTTGAATTAGAAATTAGAAGATTAAGCAAGCTGATAGATGAATACAACTCAACCCTCCTTCAGCAACAGACAAAGTGGCTTCGCCTACAGCAAGATCTCGTCAAACTGACCCATGAGAGAGAGGGTCAGTTGACCACAGTGGATATGTTGAAGAAACAGATAACAATCATGGAACAAAAGAAACTCCGGATAGAGCGTAAGTATTATCTGTAGAACCAGGTTTAACATGAGTAATTCCATATTTGAAAACTGCCTTCCATCAGCTCTGGAATCAGTGAACATGAAGGTCTCCAGAACCATGAGATATCCTGCCTTCTATATTCAGGAAGTTACTACTTACATGCATCTTGCTCTCCATTCCTGATGAATGGCCCTTCCCCTCGCCTGGCCTAATTTGATCATTATATAAGAGTCCGAAGTGCTAAGGGAATGAAAATGCTTTTTTTTGTCTCTCAGTTGGCTTTCTAATAAAAACTTCCTCAAATAGAAATCTAACCAGGTTACCCTCGTGCTCTGCAGCACCTCCAGGATCAAATACAAAATCCTGTTTGGTGTTTAAGGCCTTTCATTTTTCCTTTTCCACTCTTCTTTCAATGCTCTCCATCCTAATGTGTGCCTACTGACTTCTTGGTTTCTTTCAATTCCAGTTAAAATCCTATCTTCTATAGAAAGTCTTTCCCAGTCCCCTTTGATTCTAGTGCATTCCTTCTGTTAATTATTTGCTATTTATACAGTATATAACTTGCTTTGTGTATTTGTTTGCATATTTTCTCCCCTACTAGATAGAGAGCTCCTTGAGGTCAGAGATTGTCTTTTGCCTCTTTTTGTATCCCCAGTGTTTAGCACAATGCCTGGCTCCTAGTAGGTGCTTCATAAATGCTTACCAACTGAATTACCAACTTTATTCCACAATTCTTAGAGGTTCTGCTAAGATTTCTAATGCCCACTGACTTCATTCTATAGTAGAGGGTCACCCAGTTCCCAAATCCCAATGGCCACTTGGTTTTCCATTTCTTTTACAATTCTCTATTTTGGCATTAATGAAGGACCTACTTCCCTAAGTAGTATCCTTATGAGCTATGCAATCACTTTTGTGAAAGGTTAATTTTGCTCATAGATTTGGTTTAATTGAGCTTAGGAAAGACCTTAAAAGTCTTTTATTTTAAGATTCTACGTTATTTTTTACCCAAGTCTCTGAATGTTATTCAGAGAGATTTTGTTGGTTTGGATAGAAATTATCCTACTTGGTCCACTATTCTTTTTTTTTTTTTTT
>CM053593.1:183168740-183188733 GCA_028646575.1 Pseudocheirus occidentalis
ATTGCTGTTCTTATTTTGCTTCCTTTTCCTCATGTTGGCCAGTCAATTAATTGGTTGGGTTTTTTTTTTTTAGCTCTGTGAAACTCTGCTTCCAGGGAGGAAAGCTCTATTCCAAATCGCTGGGGTTTTCCCAACTGCCAGAGCTATTAGGGGGGTGTTGCAAGTCCCCCCAGCTGTGGCTATCTGAAAGCGCACCCCAGGACCACCACCCAAGACCATGATCTGGATCCAGGCCGCTCAGCACAAGAGCACTTGGCCCTAATCAATCAATTCAGCCCCCCTGCAGAGTCCGCAGGCCAGGGGCTCTGAAGCAGCCTGGTGGGGGCCTCCGCCAGTTCCAGCAGTTCCCTTCCCCCACTGCTTCCTTGGCCCAGGGGCAGATTGGCCGACCTGCTTTACCTCTCCCAAATTAATTTTCAAAGTTTCACTTTCACTGTCTCTGACCCTTGTTTGGGGGATTTTAAGATCCCCTTAGGCAGGTGCTTTAGATCTTCTCTGAAGTAGACTCAAGCTGTGGCTTAGGAGGCTCTGCTCCTCCTGGCCGCCCTGGGGCCTGGCCTGGCTGCGGCTGTGGTTTTGGGCTGGGCTGGTCTCTACTTTGGGTGCGAGCTGCCCCTCTCCCGTCCTGATCCTCACGTCTTGGCAGATGTGGCTGGAGGCTGTAAATCCTCTCCTCTAAAGACTGGCTATGGCATGGCTCGGCTTGGCTCAGCTCCACTCCTTCCTACCACCCCGGTCCTGACCGCAGTCTCGGCTTCAGGCTGGGCCAGCCTCTGCTCCTGGCCACCGCGATGAGCCCCTGCTGCCGAGCTGCCTTCAGCAAGAGATGTGTTTTCTGTATTTTTGTGTGAGTCTGAGAGTCCTGGACTTTGTCTGGGCTCATATTTTATGGGTGTTTAGGGTGGTGGTGTGGGAGCTGCCGGACCTTGCTGCTTCTATGCCGCCATCTACACAAATTGGATTCTTATGCTTAATAATGCAAAAAAAAAAAAACAAGTCAGGGAGGATCAGAAGGAGAAATTCTTTGACTTTGACCATTACAAATATTGAAAAAATAAGGAAAAACTGAGATAAGAGTCACAAATGCATAGAGGTGTGCCACGTATGTGCAGGCACACCCTAATATATACTTAAAAAAACATTTTGTGTCTATTTTAAATTAAAGTTTAAATTGTAAAATTGCTTTGGTTTCTTTAGTAATGAATAAAATTAAGTCCTTATATAATTGAGTGCTCAATAAATATACACTTTTAAAAATTAAAAATTTTCTAACCACTTTAATGAAATGTACTTTCCATGCATCTAGCAGGGGGAGAGGTGAGAGTGAGTAATTCTAAAAGCAATAAAACTGCAGAGAAAAGTAGAGAGGGAAAGATAAAATACTTGCAAGAGAAAACCTAGATTCATTGTAGAGAGGATTATTTGAGTCTTTCCCTATCTATTGGCTTCTTCCCTACTGATTCTAAGTATGTACAGGTCCACATATCCATTCTGTAACCTATTGTCTTTTAATATGTGAGTTAAATCAATTAGCATTCAAAATTTAATTTGGCCCTCCCATCCCTCCAAGCTATTAGTCTATTTTTAAAAGGTTTCTTAATGTATTTAATTTTTATATTATGGATTATCTCCATTCTATGAGAGGTCTCTTGTAACAAAGTAAAACAGTAACAAGTAAAATTAATAATTTGTTGTTAAGTTATTTTTCAGTGGCATCCAACTATTTGTGACTCGATTTGTGGTTCTCTTGGCAGAGATACTGCATTGGTTTGCCATGTCCTTCTCCAGCTCATTTTATAGACCCTTGCCTAGGGTCACACAGCTACTAAGCGTCTGAAGCCAGATTTGAACTCATGAAGATGTTTTTCTTTTTGCAAGCTAGTGCTCTACCCACTGAGACACCCAGCTGCCCCAAACCAATAGTATAGTGATATTATCCAAAAGTGCACAGGTATTCCAAATTTATAGTACCCGTCTACCTCTCAAAATTTAATTTAAGCTATTATTATATATCTCATCTCTGTTTCACAGGTAAATTCCTAGAAAAATCTGTCTTTACTCATTGCCTCCATGTCTCTCCTGTTACTTCTCACTTCATTCCATTCTAGCTTCCAGATCTTATCATTCAGCTGAGACTGCTCTCTTCATTGTTAATGATGATCTTCTCCTTTTTTATGTGTATTAATATCTAGCTTTTATATCACCTTTATTTACAAATATATCCCTCTTTTCCCCTTCCCTTTGAACTATTGGAACTATCCCTTGTAACAAAGATTAAAAAAGAAAGAGAAGAACGTTCGGTAAAAGTTAAACAATACATCAAATCAATTTGACAATTATATGTAATGTTCTATGCCCTTAGTTTTCCAACTCTTTTTTTTTGGTTTATTTTTAGGTTACAGCATTCATTTCCACAAGATTTTGAGTTACAAATTTTATCCCCGTCTTTCCTCTACCCAGCACCCCAAAACAATGATCCCCCTGAATACCCTGTCCCCCAATCTGCTCTCTCCTATATCCTCCCCCAGCCCTCCTCTGGCTTTCCAGTAGGGATCTCCATACCCTCGTGCCTATATATATCTTAATTCCCACTTGCATGTAAAAAATTTAATTTTTTAAAATATTTGATTTTAAAACTTTGAATTTCAGATTCTTATCCCTTTCTCCCTCATCACCCACCCTTCCTGGGAAGATAAGCAATTCCATATAGGTTGTACATATGTAGTTATGCAAAACATTTCAATAGTGGACATATTGTGTAAGACTGACTATATTTTCCTCCATCTTATCCCTCCCCCCACTTATTCCATTTTCTACTTTGACCCTGTCCCTTTTCAAAAGTGTGTGCTTCCAAACTACCCTTCCCCACAATCTGCCTTCTTTCTATCATCCCTCCTCTTATCCCCTTCCCACCTACTTTCCTGTAGGGCAGTGGTTCTCAACCTCCCTAATGCCATGACCCTTTAATACAGTTCTTCATGTTGTGGTGACCCCCAACCATAAAATTAATACTTTATAACTGTAATTTTGCTACTGTCATGAATCTATCTGATATGTAGGATGTATTTTTATTGTTACAAATTGAACATAACCCACAGGTTGAGAACCTCTGCTATAGGGTAAGATACCCAATTTAGTGTGTATGTTAATCCCTCCTTAAGCCAAATTCAATGAGAGTAAGGTTGACTCATTCCCTTTTGCCTTCTTGTTCTTCCTCTTCATTGTAAGTTTTCTCTTGCCTCTTTTATATGAGATAATTTACCCTATTCTGTCTCTCCCTATCTCCTCTCATTATATTCCTCCCTCACCTCTTAATTTTATTTTAAAAATATCATCCCTTCCTATTCAATTGATCCTGTGCCCTCTGTCTATGTATACATGTACACATTTCTACACACACTCACATGTCTTTATACACACATATATCCTCCTATATAAGCATATACATGTATGTATACACACACACATATATTCCCTTCAACTATCCTCATACTGAGAAAAGTTTCATGTTACAATGATCATTTTTCCATGTAGGAATGTAAATAGTTCAACCTTAATAAGTTCTTTATGATTTCTTTTCCCTGTTTACCTTCTCAATCCTCTCTGGCTTCTTGTATTTGAATGTCAGTTTTTCTATTCAACTCTGGCTTTTTCATCAAGAAAGCTTGAAAGTCCTCTATTTCATTGAATGACCATATTTTTCCCTGAAACATTATACTCAGTTTTGCTGGATAGGTGATTCTTGGTTTTAATCCTAGCTCATTTGACCTCTGGAATATCATAATTCCAAGCCTTTCAATCCCTTAATATAGAAGCTGCTAGATTTTGTGTTATCCTGATTGTGTTTCCACAATATTCAAATTGTTTCTTCTTGGCTGCTTGTAATATTTTCTTCTTGACTCTAGAGAACTGTACAATTTGGTTATAATATTCTTAGGAGTTTTCTTTAGGGGATCTTTTTCAAGAGATAGGTGAATTCTTTGCATTTCTATTTCGCCCTCTGGTTCTAAAATATCAGGACAATTTTCTTTGAGAATTTCTTGAAGGATGATTTCTAGGTTTCTTTTTATATCATGGCTTTTAGGTAGTTCAATAATTTCAAAATTATCTCTCCTGGATCTATTTTCCAGGTCAGTGGTTTTTCCAATGAGATATTTCACATTGCCTTCTATTTTTTCATTTGTTTGTATCTGTTTTATAGTATCTTGATTTCTCATAATGTCATTAGCTTCCATTTCCTCCAGTCTAATTCTGAAGGAATTATTCTCTTCAGTGAGCTTTTGAAATTCTTTTTCCATCTGAATGGAAATTCATTTCCATTTCCAAAAGCAAATTTGGCTTTTGAAGGCATTCTCCTCATTGGCATTTTGGGCCTCTTTTGCCATTTGAGTTAGTCTATTTTTTAAGGTGTTACTTTTTTTTTTTGATGGAAAGAGAGTTTATTGTGGAGGAAAGAGAAAAGGACAGAGAAAGAAAAGGAGAGTGCTGGTCATGAGAGGGCCACAGCCCCTGCCCTCATGAGCTAGAGCAGGCCAGGTAGAGGCAGGGGGTGCCCGCAGGGCTCTAGGCCTGGCCTGGGGGGTCTGTACTGCCCAGGGTTTCCAGGCAGGTGGAGGACAGGTTGGCCTCAATCAGTAGGGCTGCGTCCTCCCAGGAGCCAGAGCCATTGCTGGTCTCCTGATCCAGCCCCTCTTTGCTAAGAGGCTGCAGTTCAGGCCCCTTCTACTCCGGCAGCTGACTCCCCAGCCCACGGACAGCCACATGGTCCCTGTCATCCTGAGATTTCTCTGAAAGCCTGCTTAGCTCTGCTCAGCCTCTTGGCTCCAGCCCTCGGTTCATCACCTGCAAGGGGAGACAGTGCCTGGGCCAAATGCCACCCCACACCCACTGCAAGTAGCTGAAGAGCAAGATGACGCTGAGGAAGGTCAAGTTGCTGGCAATGCTGATGACAGCCGAGGTGATGGGGAAGTTGTAGAGCAGATGCCTGAGCCCTGTGAAGTGGACGTGGATCCAGACCTGAGCCCCATAGAGCTGAATGTGTTTGCTGTGGATCTCAATCACCACACCTGTGGTTGGTGTGTACAAGTCCTCCCGGTAGTCTGCATACAATTCCACCTCCAGGAGCTGCTTTTGTTCTGCAAAGCCAGATAAGAAGAGGCCTGAGAAGATGAGGGTGTTCAGCAGTCTAAGCAGTGTGGACCGGTAATGCAGCATAGTTGAACGGGCAGAAGAGGAGATGACTCGTCCCTTGTGGGTGTAGCACGCAATGGTGATCATGAACATGCCCAGCTCCTGGTTGACTGGGGACTCGGGCATTTCTAACTCCAGGGAGATTTGGTAAGGCTGTCTGTACATCAGCACCCGATCACATCCACCTTTAACCAGGGAGACCTTGGCAACAGGAAAGGAGCAGAGAAGGGGTCCAGCAGAGCCGCAGTCTGTCCTGTAGGAAATGTGGACTGGGCTGAGGTGGCTGACCGTGGGCATGTAGGAGTAGTAGAAGGAGCCATAGAGGAAGACAGCCAGCCAGAGGAGGAGCAGCACGGTGCAGAAGAGCACTCCAAACTGCAGCAGGAGCTTACGAGCTCGGCCCACCACCATTTGGCCCACCTCCTAGGCCCAGAGCAGGGCCAGCACTGTGTCACTGGCCATGGGGAGAGCAGTGGGGGCACAGCCAGGACCTGACTAGACCCCAGCGTCAGGCCGCCTTGTCCAATGTGCTGTGTCACTTGGATGCGGCCACTGGCCATGGGACGACACAGGAGACAGTGGAAACCATGCTGCTGCCACCTCCGACACTGCCTTCACCACCACTCACTGGCCGCGGCTGCTGCCCCAGCAACGACGAGACTTCCACCTCCCCGGGAAGCACCACCTCTCCACGTGGCCCCGCCCTTCTACTGCCCTAAGGTGTTATTTTCTTCAGTCAGGTTGTTGACTCTCTTTTCATGATTTTCTTGCATCATTCTCATTTCTCTTTCCAAGTTTTCCTCCACCTCTCTTATTTGCTTTTCAAAATCCTTCTTGACCTCCTCCATGGCCTGTAATCAGTTCCTATTTTTCTTGTAAGCTTTTGATGCAGGAGTTCTGACTTCATTGTCTTCCTCGCATTCCATGCTTTGATCTTTTTTGTCCCCAAAAAAGGAATATAAGGTTTGATTGCTGTGCTTGCTTTTCTTCCTCTGCTCACTCATGTTGCCGTCATGTTGACTGTTGAGCTCTTTGACACAGTAAAGCTCTGCTTCCAGAGAAGAGAGCTTTGTCCCAAATTGCTGGGGGTTTTGCAGCTGCCAGAGCTATTAGTTGGGCACCCTCTCTGCAGCTCCCACAGGCTCTGGCCCACTGGCCACACACCCCAGGACTTCTACCCAAGACCGTGATCCAGATCCAAGCAGGTTAAAGCAAAAGCAATTTCCCTCTGAATGGTTGCTTTGTCCCCCCACAATCTGCAGGCCAGCAGCGCTCTGGAAGCAGCCACATGGCAGCAGCAGAACCATCATGACTCCACCTTTTCTCACCCTGGGATCAGGGGCTGGATGATGCTCTTCCATTCCCTTCACCCCCACTGTTCCAACAGAGTTCCACACTGACCTTTTACTTGTTCTTTGGCATTTATGGGTTGATAAGTCTGGAAACTGCCACAGCTGCTGGTGATTCACTCTCCTGAAGTCTGTTCTGGCTGCCACTGGGCAGAGCTACCCTAAAGCCAAAGCCACACAGCTCACAGGGCTGTGCTCTGCTCCCAGCCTGCTGTGATGGACCCTTTCTGTAGGCCTGCCAGGCTGCCTTTAGTGGGAGATTTGTTTCTCTCTGTCATTTTGTGGGTTCTGTAGCTATAAAATTTGTTTAGAGTCATATTTTATACGTATTTGAGGTGGTTGTGGGAGGAGCTCATGGAATTTTCCTACTTCTATGCCACCGTCTTGGCTCTGCCAGTTCTCCAACTCTTTTTTCCCCCAGGGACATACTTGGTTATTATAGTCACACAGGATTCAGTTTCAGTTTTTTTCTTTCCATTTACATTGTTGTTGTCATCGTGTTTTATGTGTTCTATTTCTTTCTATAGCAGTTTCTTTAAGTCTTCCTATGCTCTGAATTCTTCATATTGATTATGTTTATTGAATGGGAATAATGTATTGCATTCATATACCAACTGGTTCAGCCAGTCCTCCAATTAATGAGCATCTACTGTGCTTCCATTTATTTGCCACCAAAAAAAAAAGAGCTGCTATTAATATATTGATGGAACCTTAACAGTGATCCTTTAATGCCAAATCCAATAACCTTCTTTTAGTCCTTATTCTTCTTGACCTCTCTATAGAATTTGATACTTTTAGTCACTCTCTCCTCCTATATATTTTATCATCCCAGAGTTTCTGTGACATTGCTTGCTCTTGACACTTCTACTTTTATGGCCACTAGCTCCCACTCTCCTTTGTTAGATAATCATCTTTTTCTGCCCTCTAAGGAAAGGTGTTCTCCAAGGTCCAAGCCTGAAACCCCTTCTTTTCTCTGTTCTCCCTCTCCCTTGATGATCTCATCGGTTCTCATTGTTCATTTATCATCTTTGTGAAAGCATAGCGTCTGCTTTATGTGCAGATATTATCAGTTTGTTCAATGGACTCAAACCCATGAAAGATGCTAGGGGGCTCTTTTTGACAGCCTAGAGGACTGGAACATGTGTCACCATTCAGCACTGGCCTACCATTTCATTGGAAACAGCCTTTTTCCATTTACTGTTTATCTAGAATTACATGTGACTTTAAAATGTACTGACTCGACAACAACCAGGGTTTATTTTAGCAATATATAAATATGTATATACATGATGAAAAGTTCATTTAACATAATTAGAAAAACACATACATTTTCTATGACTATACTGAAAACCTAACAGTAACAAAACTTTATAAATACATTGTTGAGAAACAGATCTGAAGAGGACACAGAGCAAATAAATTATTGTGAAATTGCCATTTTATTAAAGTTTACACTCTTTTTTATCAAAATGTAAATAAGATTTAATGTATTTACTTGAGGTCCAACTTCATATTCTATTTACTTGTATTCAAAAAAAGTAAACTTTTTTCCACATGAATAATGCTATTAATGAGAAGCAAAATGCCATAGTGATTAGAATGCTGAACTTAGAGTCAGGTGAGAAATAGATTTAGATCCTGCCTGTGACATTTACTATGTAACTATGGCTCAGGTACCTAATCACTCTGAGCCTCACTTTTCTCATCTGTAAAATGGGTACAAATAATATCTCTAATAGCTATCTCACATGGTTGTTGTGAGGATCGAGTGCGATAATATATATAGTGTTCAGCAAACCATAAAATACTCTACAAATGGTCAGGTTTTACTAACAGAATCTTTTTACTATAATTATAATAGCTGGATTCATAGACTGCTTTGAGGTTCGCCAGGTGTTCTGCATGCATTAAGTATCACATTTAATTCTAGCAACAGTCTTTTAAAGTTTATACTATGGGTATGATTATCCCCATTGTACAGAATAGGAAATGTTTTGAAATACTTTGCTCTCTTTAGGGAACTAGAAAGAATATGATGCCAGGGCATCATTTCATTCTTCACCTCATTAACTGGAGTTAGTTAAACTTACAGAGCTGTTCCTTATTCCAACTTGACTCCTATTTAACTGAAGGAAAAATTGGGAAATTTTGTTTTCAAGCATTGTTGATGAAAGTTGTCTTTTATATTTATATGTAAGTTGCTTTTACAACATTGTATATAAGAAAAGCATATGGCAGTCCACAAGAAGAAGACCACATAGTCTTCTATGCTATTCTTGTGGACAAAATGGAAAAATTTGGGCTAGATGAAAGTACAGGGAAGTGGATTTAGAACTGGTCAAACCAGGTAGGCAAGCAAGTATTTATTAAGTGCCTGTTCTGTGCCCGGCACTGTGGTAGGCACTGTGGATAAAAAGAGAGACATGGAATAGTCTCTGCCTTCATGGAGCTTACATTCTAACTGAGAAGACATGCATTTGTGTATGCATGAACACACATACACACACACACACATTGTCTTAGGGGAAGGCATTAGCATCTGTGGGATAAGGGAACTTGAAAAAACTCCACGCATTTGTACTGATTCTTGAAGGAAACCAGAAATTCCAAGAGGCACAGGTAAAGAGGAAGAGTATGCCAGTCCTGGGGCCTAGCAAGGACAAAGGAACAGAGATGGGATGTGGAGTGCCACATGTCAGTAACAGCAACTCAGACAGTATGATTGGACCATAGATAGAGTAGGCTAATGTATATGAAGACTGGAAAGGTAGGATGGAGTCAGGTTGTGAAGAGTTTTAAATGCCAGACAGAGGAGTTTATATTTAAGAAGGAGACATTGGAGGTTTGTTTTTTTCCCCAAGGATTTATTAAGATAGTCATATCTGCACCTTAAAAGAAAAACAACTTTTGGCAGCTGGATCTAAAAAGATATTAACAAATCAGAACACTGGGATGAAGCCAACAAAACAAAATGCAACACAAGTAAAATGCAACATCTTGTATTTGGCTTTCAAAACATCAGCATCATAAGTACAATATAAGGGAGATGTGCCTTGAAGGTAATTCTTCTGGGAAAAGGTATCTAAGTGTCTTCGTGAGTTTGAGTGTGCCACATATTGGATATAAGTTGACAGTCTGATAAGACAACCATAAAAGCCTTTGAATTCTTAGATTGCATTAAGAAAGGCATCAGTTTCTGGAACTAGAGAAGTGGAAGTCCAACCATGCTTATTGGTCTGAACAAATTTTGAATACTGTTTTCAGTTTTAGATACCTTTTAGGAAAGACATTTATGAGCCAGAGAGCATCCAGAGGAAGCTGGCCAGGCTGGTAAGAGCCTCCAGATCATGCTATATGAGATAGATTCAAGGAAATGGGGATGTTTGGCCTGAAGAAAAAGCTAGCAATTTTATTTCAGTGAATTTCTCACCAGACTTTAAAATCCTCAAGATGAGTTCTCCTAAATCCAAAATCAAGAGAGTTGAATTATTTTGTGGAAGCTGATTTGTCACATGTGAATGTAAATGCATACATGAAGCACATTCTTGTTCTCCCACAACTAACTAGTAATGAACCCAGAACAACCAATTTTGAGGCAGTCTTTAAAAATTGAATCATAGAATAAATGGTGACAAATATGTATATGTAAAATTTATCTTATACTCTACTATACTACATTAGATTTCTGAAAGAACGTGTTTAATTGAGCTTTCACTTAATTTTTTCTCCCTCTCAGAAGAGCTATTAACCCATTATTTATATTGACTTTTAAGTGGTTTTTCTTGCTATCCTACTTAACATTTCTTATTTCTTTCCTCTACCCCCTATCAATCCCAGCAGGAACTGGAGTCAGAACAGTTACTCCATTGTTGGATACTACTCCTTACTTCAGTCCTTCTAGAGGAATTGACGTGGATGGCATACCAGAATCAGATACAAGTGAGGAAGATGACGAAGAAACTCAGTTGGTGGTTTTGGATCCGGACCATGTAAGAAGATTCTTAAGTTTTACTTTTGGGATGAGCAGCCAAACACGGATTGAGAAACAATTGGGTTATGCATTGATCAGCAACTGCATTTTAATCATATTTTCTCCCTCCACTCTACCTAGCCAACTTCTACTTCCCTGAGCATCCTATTCCAATGTTACCTCTCCCTCCTCTAAATTCTTATCACACTTGTCTGTGACATTCATTTGGCATTTAACATATGTTGTCATATTTGGAGGGGTGTATTTATTTAGTATTTAATTTTTCCCCAGTTATAATGTAAAAAACCAATTTTTAAATATTTGTTTTAAAAATCTTGAGTTCCAAATTCTCTCCCCTTCTCTCTCTCCACCCCACCCACTGAGAAGGCAAGTAATTGGTTATATGTCTGTAGTCATGCAAAACATATCCATAATAGTCATATTGTGAAAGAAAACATAGACAAAGATATTGTCATATATTTTAACTGTACAATGTATTTCTTGTTTCCCTACCCCTCCTTAAGAACAAGGACAATTTCTGATAGATTTTTTTTCTGTTCCTCATAATGCATAGCATGGTTGATAATTTCCAAAATGGCTAAATATATGACTAATGTGAATATATTAGGTGTAAGCCAATTTGGTGGATTATGGTTCATAGACTAATAGAATTGGAGAATTGGGAAAAGCCTGCCAAAGGTGATGTGCATGTTTCCACAGCCAAACTTTGCCTAATTTTTAATCTTGCTTTTAACAATTTGTACCTTTTCCAAACCCAAGACCTCTATCTCCGTTAACTAATACTGGTTTTCTATGATATGGATATGTAGTATGTCCCTCTATAGCTATATCTCCAAATTCCACTCACATTGGTGAGCCAGGTCTATAGAGGATGACTGACTACTACTCTCTTCAGAGTTCTAGTACCTTAAGAGGTTGGGTTTCTAGTTCTGTTACTCATGAATCTGTGTTGCTTTCCACTGAGATCAGACAGCCAGACTTCGATTAGTTTTTAGAAAAAAAGGGTATTTGCTAAGATGGTATAGTAAGAATGATTGGTACAGGGGCGGCTAGGTGGCGCAGTGAATAGAGCACCGGCCCTGGAGTCAGGAGGACCTGAGTTCAAATCTGGCCTCAGACACTTAACACAAAAACTAGCCGTGTGACCTTGGGCAAGTCACTTAAGCCCCAACTGCCCTCTAAAAAGCAAAAAAACAAAACAAAAAAAGAAAAGAATGATTGGTACAAAGCGTAACCCTACCCTACAAGCTGGGGGTACATTCTTCCCCCCATATACACAAGGTCCCTGGGGAGAAGAGGCTCGATCTTTTTTTTCTTTCAGTCAAAGTAAAGTTTATTAAAGATTCGCCATATTGGGTAGACTTTTAATTCGCCAGACTCTTAAAGAATCTCAAAGAGGCTCAATCTTAACGTAAAAAGGTAGTGAGGCACATATATATCATGGTAGGAAAGGGAATAGCTTTTCTTTGTGGAAGACCCATGGAATTCCTGTTAGGAATTCCTTTGATGGACTCCAGGAACTGATAACTTTTTAGGGTCCAGGGGTGGTATTTTCTCCACCAAAAGGGGTTATATTCCTTGAAGCTGTCACAGACCAGAGATGTGTTTGATTCTTTTATAATCATAAGAAGTTTCTTCTGAGATATCATCTGCCTTCATCTAATGGCTCAAAGACCTGTCTTCCTTTCAAATTAAGGACTTGTTCAAACTTTGTGTTGAAATTATGGGAAAATTCCTTAATACTTTTTTATACCATTGATTGCTTAACTATTTGGAGGGTTAGGTGGAATCATACTTCTACATTTTTGTTTCTAATAGTAAGAACTAAAATGCTTCCTTGTGTATGTATTCATCAATTCACACAAGAATTACACAGTGTTAAAAATCAAACATGTAAAACATTCTTATTTCCTACAACTAGATTCTGGGTAGTAAAAGCTGGTTTTCCTTTATTTCAGCCCTTGATGAAAAGATTCCAAACTGCACTAAAAAATTATCTGAAGAAACAGATCAATAAGCTGGAATTGGAGATCCGAGAGCTGGTACAGTATCAATTTACTTGATCAACTACAAGTTTTGTTCAATGTAGGTGGTACTGACTGACTTCTTTTCTGCACAGACTGTGGCTACAAAGCATGGCAAAACTCATAGGGAGGAGCTTGGTGTACAACTCTATGGTGTTCAGCAGCATTTGGCCCAGCTACAAATGGAACTAGAGAAGAACCATGATCAATATTCTGTCCTTGAGGCTGAGAGGAGGCAGACAGAGGAAGAACTCCGAAACACAAGGACCCTCTACAATAAAACCATTACGACAGCCAAGGAGGAACAGAAAAAAAGTAAACAAGCAATATCTTTTTTTAACTTGCTTTTATTTTTTTCAATTTATAGTGCAACCTTGTTGTGTCTTTCATAATACAAAGGCTCATAGAAGTCATGCATGCACAATTCTCCCCAAGTATACTAAGACTTTAAAGTGTACAATTCACAATATAATAGAAGTTTTATTAGGGAAAGGAAGGAACATGCACCTTCTATCTGCCAGGCAGTATAATAAGTACTTTATAAATATCGTTCCATTTGTCTTAACAACCCTGGGAGGTAGGTGCTCTTACCCCCATTTTATAGCTGAGGAAACTGAAGCAGATAAGGTTAAAGGATTTGCTCAGATTCATATAGCTAGTAGTGTCTGAGTCTGGATTTGAACTCAGATCTTCCTCCATTCTATTTACAATGCTACCCAGTCACCTCTGTTAAAGTGAGGGAAATCAAATAGAAGTAAAAGAATAAATAACCATGAGTCCCCAGAGGGAACATAAAGTCATGATTATGAGGATCCTTTCCCATAAATACTGGTTGGTTTTGGGGGTTTTGTGTCTTTTTTTTTTAAATCTCTACTACTCAAGGTGGGAGAAGGTGCAAAGTTAGCAGCTTGTTCTCTTTATTGTCTCTCTTCACAGTTGCATAGCCTGATCACAACTTCTTGAGGTTTTCAGATTAGCAAGCAAATCTCTATAGACTCCTCTATTTTTCATTAAAATCCTCCCAGGGTTGAACAAAAGAGAAGAACAAAAACTATCTCTAGAGTCCTTTCCCGGTGGCTAATGCTCCCTGCAATCCCTTTCCTCTTTCCCCCATCCATCACTACACTTATGTCTTAGAACAGAGACTTTAGGTTCTCCAGTGACTCAAATAGTAGAGGACTAGGGAAGGAATGATATTCCATCACTTACTACAATTATATACAACATGCTAAACACCAACCAACAAATGCTCATTTTGAAATTAATTTGAACTTTCATTGCTATCTTTTTTAATGCCACATTCATTTGTGAAAATATGCCTTCCCTCTTTACCCAAAGAGCCATCCTTTATAAAGCGAATTGAAAAGAAGAAGAAAAAGATCTTCAAAATCAAGGAAGCAATTACTTACAAAAATCTACATTAGGTAGTACGAAAGATATAGAGAAGTATTAGATGAAGTCCCTGACCTCAAGGTATTTATAATCTCCTTAGAGAATGAGCAAATGAATGAAAAAGCAATTATTAAATGTTTAATATGTACCAGACACCATACTAAGTGCAGGGATACAGATATGAACAAGGTGGGCATACATTCTCACAAGAGAAGGTAACACTTAAAAGTGGTGCCCCTAAAATGCGAGGGTGGGGTGCAGAGTTAAGTTTTCAGGAAATATAAAGCAAAAGCTCATACATCAGAAATTGGGGTGGAGTTCAGGATTCTGTGGGCAAAGGTTGAGGAGGATGGCCAAAGTGGAAACCGGTGCCATTGAAGTCAAGTTTCTGCTGCCAAGATTAAAGACTTAAAGTATTAAATAAAACTTAAAGAGACATTATTGTTTCTTGGAGGGGGGGGATCTTAAAACCATATGAGAGAAAATCTTATCTATTTTATATTTTATAAACTTCTCAAAGCAAGGTAAAAGCCTTAATGCAATTCTTTTCCCCTATGCCAGCAGTTCTCAACCTATGGGTTATGTTCAGTTTGTAACAATGAAAATACATCCTGCATATCAGATAGATTCATAGCAGTAGCAAAATTACAGTTATGAAGTAGTAATGAAAATAATTTTATGGTTGGGGGCCATCACAACATGAGGAACTGTATTAAAGGGTCATGGCATTAGGAAGGTTGAGACCCACAGCCCTATGCAAAATATAAATTCAATAATAGTTACTGTCAGCAAAGAGCTAGGATACTGCATCTGGTCATGTTGCCATCTCTATAGCACAAGCTTACAGGACCTTGCTTCCCTACAAGGTAGAGGTGACAGTGGTGACTAGAAAATAGGTCATGTCTAGTGGGAGTAGAAAGGGAAGGACTGAAAAAGATTGGTATTTTCACATCCTAAATGGAAGAGCCAGAGTGGAGAGAGAATCCTACCTCCTGCACCTGTTTGGCAGGTGAACTTTTCATGTCATATAAACAACCCCTCACTGACACACTTCCAGAAGCAAGATATGTGTGTATAAAGCAATCATTAACAATACAAAGTAGTTAATGTTTAAGTGCTAAATGTGTGGTATATGTAAGTAATAAATGCTCCAAGAAATCACTAGTTAGGATAGACTCCAAAAACTAAGTGGGATTTGAGTTAGTGAGATTCAGGTATATATGGAAAAGAGAGGAATGGTCTGAACAGAGGAGTGAAGATGTGTCCAAGGAATAATGAATAGACAAATTTGGCATGAAGACAGAGTAGGGAGTGAAATAAGTTTGAAAAGATAGGTCAGAGCCTGATGTTGGAAGACATTAAACATATATATATAGATATATATATATATCTATATATATATAGATATATATATAGATATATGAGTCTATTTTCTATTCACAGAAGCAATAATTTTGCAAAAACATTTTAGTTATATTAATTAATTTTATTTATATATTCTTTTCCTCTCAATTGCACAACTCTAAAAGTATTTTAAAAAATATATTGATGTCTTTTGTTTGTTTGTGTCACAAGTTTCTTCCAGTATCCCTTCCTCTTTCTTTACCAAAGAGCTGTCTGTGACAGGTGAAATATAAAATGACCACTGAGAGAAGGGTTTAAACTTCCAAGCATATCTTTTTAGTAAACAAATCATACCAATTGCCCAATAAATCAGGACTGGTGACTTTCCTCACCTTTGACATTGGACCCCAAATACAGGGAGAGATATATTTTTATACATTAAAAACAACCAAATAAATTAAAAATATTTTTAAAAATCAAATATAAAATAAAGCAAATTAATTAAAAGGAAACAACCAGGATAGATAGGTAATCTGATTTCTTTTGTTTGTTTGTTTTGCCTTTTTTTTTGGAGGGGGAAGGCAGGGCAATTGGGGTTAAGTGATATGCCCGAGGTCACACAGCTTGTAAGTGTTAAGTGTCTGAGGTTGCATTTGAACTCAGGCCCTCCTAACCCTAGGGCCAGTGCTCTATTCACTACACCACTTAGCAAGCTCTTCTGATTTCTAATTGGAGGAAAGATTAGGGACTTTCAAAGTTAGGAAAGGGAAAATGAACAGGTGCAATTCCTTGAATTCAGAAAAAGATTTATCAGTAGGGGGCCAGTTTTTACATAAGTTATATGGACTGATTGAGATATACACTGGTTTTCCTTGCATCAGTCTTTGGATTTGACTGGGTTTCTGGTCAGCATAACCTAGGAGCAGCAGGTAGAGGCTAGGTTCAAATAATGCATTATAGTTTATCCTCACAATTTCCAAAATTGAACACAGTTTTCTCATGGGATAAAAAGTGGATTAGGCCCATAATTGAATAGAAAGGGAATTGAACTAGCTCCAGAATTGAGATATAAGCTGGAGTCAGTTTGGTTCACTGAGTTCCCACAATTAACCATTTGCTCCTCCAATTCCCTCAGTTCCTTCAATTTCCCTCTTTTGATTCATGGGGGAAATGGGCAGCCTATTCCCCCCATGGATCACTTATCTATGTTTTCTCATATATTCACAATCAGAATTGCATAAGTCAGGTTTCATATCAAACTACCTGGAGGGCTTGCAATGGATTAATTCTGAGAGGGAAGATTTACATGTCACCAAGGTAACCAAGAAAACTTAAACATAAACATAAACACCATGAAACAAAAGACCAGAGCAATACAATAATGACTGTTAATATTTACTAACATCAAATCTTCTTGTAGCCTAGTAACACATTCCCAATGTCTTAATCAGCACATTTTGAGACCCAGACGTCTCATGAAGTCATCTGGTCCTGGAACATCTTCTCTTGGACATTCTGGAATAGACTTCATTCACAGGACAACTCTGAAGGGGGCTCTACTCTCCGGTTCCAAATCATTTGTAGAAATTCTTAGATAATTAGATAATTCCTAGATAAGTCTGCTAAAATCTGCCAGTAACAAGAGTTGATACAATTTAGTACAATCTTAAATTTAGTACAATCTCTTAAATTTCATTCTCCAAACCTGATATTTCAGAGAATTTCAGTTGTTGTTAATTTCTTTACCTAAACACTATACCTGATATGAGAATCTTTTTTAAAAAAAATTCTTGCAGGTATAACTTGTAAAATGAAGTCTTCTGTCTTTTAAAATCATCAGACAGTTTAAAAATGGGAAAATAATCTTATTTTCTTTACAATTTTATGTCTAAAATCCTTAATCAAATTTTGAGAATTTATTACTAAAACATACATCCTACATTTCCATACTAGAGACACTGGAGGGCAATCACAAACATATGTATATAGTTTTGAGAGAAAACAGTCTCAAAACTTGCTGCTTTCCTTCTATCAGCCCAATCCCTTTTCTTTGCCTTTATATTTAACTACTACTTCCCTACCCTCTATGCACCCCTCCCTTTTCTTTCCCTTTCCCCCTCCTATTTCCTATAGGGTAACTTAGATTTCTATACCTAAATGATTATGTTATTCCTTCTTTGAGTCAAATCTGATGAGAGTAAGGTTCAAACAATACTAATCTTCTTTCCCTCTACTGTAAGTATCAAAGTGAATTTACATCCACACCCTCTGTCTATGTATACCCCCTTTTAAATGGCATAATAACAATACAATTCTCAAGCATTACAAGGATCATCTTCCTTTATAAGGATGTAAACAGTTTGCCCTTATTAATAATATATTGTTTTTTTCTTTCCTGTTTACCTTTTTATGCCTCTCTTGTATTTGAAGATCAAATTTTCTGTTGAGTTCTGGTCTTTTTCATCAGGAAGGTTTGGAAGTCCCCTATTTCATTAAATACCCCTCTTATTCCCTGAAATATTATGCTGAATTTTGCTGAGTAGTTGATCCTTGGCTGTAACCCAAGCTCCTTTGCCTTCTGAAATGTTTTATTCCATGTCCTCCAATCTTTTAATGTAGAAACTGCAAGGTCCTGTGTAATCCAGACTGTAGTTCCATGATATATAAATTTTTTCTTTCTGACTGCTTGCAGTATTTTCTCTTTGACCTGATAATTGTGAAATTTGGCTACAATATTCCTTGGCATTTTCAATTTAGGATCTCTTTCAGAAGGTGATCAGTAGAGTCTTTCAGTGACTATTTTACCTTCTGGTTCTAGGACCTCAGGGCAGTTTTCCTTGATGATTTCCTGAAAGATGCTGTCCAGGCTCTTTTTCTAATCATGGTTTTAGGTAGAACAATAATTTTTAAATAATCTCTCTTAGATCTATTTTCCAGGTCAGTTGTTTTGCCAATGAGGTATCTTTATGTTTTTCTTCTATTTTTTCATTCTTTTGTTTCTGTTTGACTGATTCTTGACATCTCATAGAGTCATTAGCTTCCTCTTGCCCAATTCTAATTTTTAACAAATTATTTTCTCCTATTAGATTTTGTATCTCCTTTTCCATTTGGCCCATTTTACTTTTTAAGGACCTCTTCTCTTCAGTGACTTTTTGGGCCTCATTTTCCATTTGTCTAATTCTACTTTCTAAGGACTTGTTTTCTAATCAACTTTTGTCCTTCATTTCCAGGCTATTGACTCCCTCTTGCACACCTTTCATTTCTTTTCCCAATTTTTCTTCTACCTCTCTTATTTGACTTTTAAAATCCTTCTTGAGCTCTTCCAAGAAGGCTTTTGGGGTTTAAGACCAATTCATATTCCTCTTTGAGGTTTGAGATGTGAGTATATTGACAACGGTATTCTTTTCAGAATTTGTACCTTGATCTTCCCTGTCCCCATAATAAGAATCTATGGTCATTGTTCATTTCTGCTTTTTGTTCATGGTGTTTGCCTAATTCCTGGCTCTTAGAGTTGAGCTCTCCTACTGGAGTACAGAGGGCACCGACACAAGTTTCTTGTGCTAGGAGCCCAGGAGCTGGTCACTGACTTTGTGTGCTAGCAGCTGTAGGGGTCTGGCAGCTTACCTGTTGCTGAGTTGGAGTCAGCAACTCTGATGTTCTTGGGGTGAGAGTCTGGTGCTTGGGAGATGCCTGCTTGCCCAGGCCTTGCACTTGAATGTCTGGCTGCTGGAGGATATCTGCCAGCCTGGAGCTGTGCCTCCTGGAGTTGTGCTGAACCATAAGATTTGGCTGCTGGAGAATGCAGGAGCACATGTTTGTTTTCCAAGCTGGTGTCTAACAGTTCCCCTGCTTATGCTGGGGCACTATGGGAAGGGGGTACGGTGGGTTCATGATCTCCCCCTGGATTGCTGAGGTGGGGCTTGCTACTGACTTGCTAGGACACCTCCCATCCTGTACTTCTTTCCTTCTCCCAGAGTGAGAGGGGCCTTTCCTGTTAATCCCCCAAGCTTCCTGGGCTACAAGACTGCTGTACCCTGTCTTTCTGCTGGCTCAACTGTTCTCAGTTTTTTGCCAATAAGGGAGAGTGAGAGCGACTTACTTCTTACTCCACCATCTTGGCTCCCAGAAGCTTAATTTACCCTTTTGAAGGATATTATCCCTATATCATAATTTGACCACAAATACAGCTTAAAATTGTAAGATTTTTCATGCTTGCATCCTATCATAGAAATTCATAGATGTCCCAGTATCAATCTATTAACTAATAGATTTATCATTGTACTTTAAAAATGTTTACTACTCACCTGCCTTATTATAGAAATTTTCTCTTTTTTGTAATAAATTTTATTTCTTTTCTTGTTTACATCATTGATTTTCATGAGATTTTTGAATTACAAATTTTCTCCCCGTCTTTCCCCTACCCCAACTCCTAAACAGCAATCCCACTGTAGAGCCCCTCCCCTGGTCTGCTCTCTTATTTTCTGGTAGGGCAGGGAAGGTCTCCCTACCCCAGCCCCTGTATATCTTAATTCCTAGTTGCAGGTATTGCAGAGCTTTAAATTCTATATTCTTTCAATTCCTCCCTTGTCACCCACATCCGCTGGAAGGGCAACCAATTCAATACAGGTTCTGTAGGTGTGATTATACAGGACATCTTCATAGTGGACATATTGTGACAGTGATCATATGTCTCGCCTTCCTAT
>CM053593.1:183189233-183298737 GCA_028646575.1 Pseudocheirus occidentalis
GGTTTCTCTTAGTATCTCTTGCTGTTGGACTTCATTGGACATATATAGGAATGCTGAGGATTTATGTGGGATTCCTCTTTATTTTCAACTAAAAAGTTTGCTTGAAAAATAGGAATTAAGATCTAGTAACTTTAGCCAGGTGTCAGGATACTGGCTGTATGGTATTCCAGTGAAACTTTTAATTTTCTTATTTTAATAAATGGTTGAATTAAATTGACTTCCCTTTGTGCCTTACTTCCAGTAGGAAATTGGGGATAAATGGCACCAAGCAGCTTCCCAAGGATGGAGGAAGATGTGTGTGTTGGCAAAATGCTTAGAAGAGTATTAATTGAGAGGTGTAGAATTAGAATTAAATATTATTTACAGAGAGCACAAAAGAAACTTGAACATTAATATTGATTAAGATAGATTGTTTTCAAAAATGACAACATAACTTTCATTTATTGGAGATTTTCAGCGTTTGCTGAATTTACTAGAAAAGAGAGAAAACCTTTCTTCAAGCATTCCCAGGTTTTGTTTAAAGGTCAGGGCTATGCAGGTGATCTTCTGTTCCTAAAGTTGGTTAGGTATAGTGCAGTCAGTGAGAAAAGAATTCTTGTTTATTTTTCTCAACATTTGTCCATTAACTTTATTACTTTATTACTACAAGCTGTAGAAAAGAAGGGTGTGAGCTAAGGCCCCTTATTTGGTTTGACTTGTAGCAAAGTTGGAATAGCTTTCATACAGCATGCCAAAGTACAAAACGTACAGTTTTCCCTAGCACTTTCAGCCCCCCCGTTTCCAGCTGCATTCTAGATAATCCTGCTGGCACTATACCCCCAGACTTAAAACTTAGCGTTGAACTGATCTTCACCTATGCCCAGAGGTGTCCTTCTTTATTTTGAGTGTACCACTGTCTGACCTGGACACCAAAGTTCCATGCCTTGGAGTGATCTTTGACTCTTTCTTGCTCATGAAGGCACAGTTCTTAGAGAAGGCAACCTCCCAATTTCCAAAATCTCTCCAGACTAAACTCATAACATGGTCACTGTAGGCACGTACCTTCTCTCCAGTGAGAAGAAATTCTGTGGTAACCCTCCTCCACTAGTGAACCCTTTTGCAGACTTTAGGTCTCAGTTCCTCCCCCTCTGTTGACTGCATTTCATTCTTCTAGAACTGATGAGACCCCCTAATTAAGAGACCTCAATTTCTTCAATTTCCTATCACAAAACATATTGATTCACTTGTAGGGTATTAGGGAATTTAGTCCATGGTGCCTTAGATCACCTCCCCATTTTCAGTACTCCTGGTCTCTGAAGCTCCTCTTAAATCATGGATTCTTAACCTTTTCTGTGTGTGTCACAAATCCCTTTTGCAATCTGTTGACATGTAGGGACCACTTCTCAGAATATTGTATTTGAGTAAAAATAAAATGAATTACAAAAGAAATAAATTAGATTTCAGTAATTGTCAAGATTAAAAAAACAAAAACAACCCAAATTAATGGATCCCAGGTTAAGAATTCCTGCCTTAATTTTTTTTTTTGGTCGTTTTGGAGGGGGAAAGGAGGGCAATTTGGGATTAAGTGACTTGCCCAAGGTCGCACAGCTAGTAAGTGTTAAGTGTCTGAGGCTGCTTTTGAACTCAGGTCCTCCCAACTCCAGGGCCAGTGCTCTATTCGCCACCTAGCTGCCCTTCCTGTCTTAAATCTTTAGTCACTTTGGTCCTTTTTTTCAATTCTTTTTTTTCACTCCACAAATCATTCTTTGTCTTATCATAGGTAGCAGTTGAGCTATACAAAATAATAGTTAACTTTTATTTGATTATTAATAGTATTGTTCTGTATACATGTATGTATATGTAGTTAATACTAATTTATCAAATAATTACAGGCAGATAGAGCTCTGGACTTGGAAGCAGGTCTGGGCAAATCAACCTCTTTCTGCCCCAGTTTCTCCACCTGTAAAATAGAGATAATTGTTAAGAATTTCTTTTCATCATTTGTTGTGATTTTAAAAAATTTTTGACACTGACAATTTAGTTTCTCTTTTAAAGAGTCAGTTCACTTACTGTTCTTTAACTTTTCTTTTTGAAAAAGTGGCTGCTAGTTTATAATTCTCTTGTTTTTTTTCTTTCAATTTTGTCATTATCTTTGACTTTCCCAGTTTTTACTTAAATATTTAGTTTGGTTTTTATTTGTTTTTTATTTTTTTTTTTGCTTCCAAAATTCAGTGATCCATTCTTTAAAAAAAAATTTTCTTTAATCAACAAAAATCTACCCACTCTCCTTTCTCCCTACCATACTCCAGTTGAGAATGTTCTTTCATTTGTTGTTCATTTTCAGTTGTTTTTCTTTAAACAAAACCTGTTACAAACATATAGTCAAGCGAAACACATTTCCATACCAGTCATGTCCAAAAGAAATACGTGAATGCGCACACATACACATGTTATTCTGCATTCTTGAGTTTTTTTCCTCTTATAGAAGGTAGGTAGCATTTTTTTTTTCATTAGTCCTCTGGAATTGTGGTTGATGATTATGCCAGTTGGGATTCTAAGTCATACATAGTTGTTTGCCTTTAGATTATTGCAGTCAGTGTATTAATTCTTCAGATTCTCTTCATTTCACTCATTAGTCCATACAAATCTCAGGTTTCTCTGGAAATCATCCCCTTCATCATTTTTTATAACACACTAGTTATCCCATCACATTTAGATATAATAACTTGTTAAGCCATTTCCCAGTTACTGGTCATCCTCCTTAATTCCAATTCTTTGCCACTTAACCCCTATATTTTTTTATGTCTTTATAGTTACAGTTTGTTTTGCTTAGAATTAGGACTAATTCCTTATTCTGTCTTCCTTCTAATTCTTCTTTCTTCCCTCTTTTCCCTCCAATTTCCTTGTTGAATGAAACATTTTTGTACCCAGCATATTCTTCACTCCCTTGACCAATACAGATGAGAGTAAGGTTCAGATGTCTCAGCTGCTGCCCCCCTCCCCCACCCTTTCCCCTTGTTTAACTTCTTTTTTTGGTTGATGGAAGTGTTTAGAGATAAAAATTTTCCAATAACAGTTGCTTTGACTGTATTCCAAAAATTTTGGTATGTTGTCACTTTTTAAATGAAATGATCTGTTTCAAGGATATGTGCTTTGTTTCAACAATTTTGAGGGATTAAGTTGTTTAGTCTCATTAATGTTTAATAATTTCTTCAGTAGCTGTTGATTATAGTTTTTATTGCTCAGGATTTTTGATAGGGAAGTGATACAAATACATAAGAACAAGAGCTGTTCTCCAGTAGACAGGATATGAAGAAATAGTGTTCAAAGAATAAAATCCAAGTTAACAACTATATGATAAATATACTTCAAATCACTAATAATGAGAAATGCAAATGCAAACACCTGACATACCACATACCAGTCAATTTAGCCGAAATGACAGTTGTGCCAGGGGAGGAAAGGCACATGAAGGCATTCTTTTTTATTTTTATTTTATTTTTTTTGCTTTTTGGAGGGGGGAAGGCAGGGCAATTGGAGTTAAGTGACTTGCCCAAAGTCACAAGGCTAGTAAGTGTTAAGTGTTTGAGGCCCTACTTGAACTCAGGTTCCCCTGACTCCTGGGCCAGTGCTCTATTCATTGCGCCACCTAGCTGTCCTGATGAAGGCATTCCTGATGGAGTTGGGAATTAGTTCTAGCTATTCTAGTAAGCAATTTAAGACTGTGCCCCCTCCCCCAAAGTCACTAAATTATGCATATACTTTGAATTAGTGGCCCACTATTCTGCCTTTACCCCTAAAGAGTTCAAGAAGGAGGGAAGGGAAACCCCTGTGCACAAAAATTTTTCTTGCTTCTGTGTTGCTGTGCAGTGGTCAGGGTCTGAAGGGCTCTTACCTCTGACCTTCCTTTCTTAGAATAATACATGTTTCCCTGTAGTCCAAAAGGCATGTTCTTGCTTGCCCACTGAATAGTGATTATTCACCTATCATGGCAGTGAATGTGAAATATCATGAATGTTTTTGTGTATCATTCTTCAGTTTTCATTTAAAATATGTATAGGTATTGATGCCTTACAAGTTATGAATGTATGAACTTTGTATCATTTCTTTAAATGCCAGAGGTATAATATGTGATATCACTCGTGAACTTTATTTTTATGTGATGAGCCACATCTTAGTATGCTAGGCTCTTGTTAACACAGAACTATACAAAAGTGGTGATACAAAGGATCTTCTGATATTCTTTTTTTCCATTGCTGTAGCTCACTGTAAAACTGATTTATGCTCTTGCTTTCTCAAAGGTTATTTGTGCTTGTACATGGAAAAGGATGAACTTCTGGGGACCACACTCATTCTTGCTTGGGTCCCTAACTCCAGAATCCAAAGGCAAGATGAAGAGGCCCTGCGCTATATCACCCCTGAAAGCTCCCCAGTGCGTAAGGCCCCCAGCAAACGAGGCCGTCGTGCTCAGGGCTCTGGAGAGCCTCATCAGCCTTCCCCCATGGAACAGAGATACCCTCTGACGCCTAAGGATGAGGACATTTTGGTGGTGGCCCAGAGTTTCCAAGATACCATCCATATAAGTTCTTCATTAGAAGATGGGGAAAAGCTATCCCAAGTCTTGGGGACAGACAGTCCTGTCCAAGCTACTCAGCCTGTCCATAGTGACTCAGGAATCTTATCTACTATCAGTTCTCAGGATGATCCAAATAGGTCTGAATTGTCAGTGGATGGTACAGAGGAGGGACCAGGGTTGAGGCCAGAGCCTGGAGAAGAGGAAGGCTCTTTAGAGCTCTCTGCTGATGATGTGAGCAGGGACAGTACTTTTGATTCTGATTCTGATGCCTTTTCTTCACCCTTCTGCCTCTCACCAATAAGCGAAGCCCTTGCAGAGAGCAGCAGTTCTGTTTTTCTGGATGATGAAAACAGGTGAGTTTGAAATCTCTTATTTTCTGTAGGCGGGCTGTATATATGGCAACCATAATAATTATATTCTCTTCTACTCATAAACCAAATGACCAAAATAATCTTTTATTCTATTACATGTTCTGACTTTTGGTTTGGAAAATAGTTATTAGTTAATGTAGTTAATAGTTATTAGACCTATATGAGGCCTAGGCTTGGAACATTTAATGGAAGTAAAAGTTCATCACTTATCCAGAATGGTGACTTACTATTCCTACTTTTTCACCCTTTTGGCACACATGAGTACTACTGATGTCATTAGGGATGGTTGCTGTTTTCATATCTATTCACTGTAGCCTCCCAGTTAAGGGAGGAGTATTAATAAACATACACACTAAGAACTATTTAAGTTCATGACTAAGATGGTGAAGTCCTATGATGCTAAGCTACAAGACAGTTTCAGTTTCCTCCATTAAAAGTACAGGTCATCCTGTGGGCCACCTGGAAAATACTCCTAATATACATACCCAGTAATTCTGTAACATTGAGTAAAAAGCTTTTTGAGCTGACCTTTTGTCTTTGTTGTAGTTAAGTCATTTCAATCATGTCTGACTCTACTTACCCTATTTTGGATTTTCTTGGCCAAGATACTGGAGTGGTTTGCCATTTCCTTCTCCAGTTCATTTTACAGATGAGGAAACTGAAGTAAGCGGGTTTAAGTGACTTGCCCAGGGTCACACAGCTAGTAAGTGCCAGAAGCCAGATTTGAAGTTAAGCCTGTTTACTACAAATACTCCCCAAATAGTTGCATAGAGTATTTTTGATCCTTAATTACATTTCATATTTAAGAAAGGAATATTTTTAATGTTTTATTGATGACCCTTTAAAAAAACTTTTTTTTTACTTTCTGGTGGCTCTGCACTACTCTCTAATAGAATGTACTCATTTAATGAAGAAATAGAATTAAGCAAAAAAGAATCACAACATTGGCCATGTTTGTATATTTCATTCCACACCTACATTCTACTACACTTATTACACTTATGTCATAGTAATGTTCCATTATATTCATATATCATATTTTCTTCGCTGCCACATTCTACAGTTGACTGGTGGCAGTTTTTTTTTAGTTCTCTCTACCAAAATGTGATGCTACATTTTTTGCATAACAAGAAGCCTTAGAAGATAAATATATTATGATAAGACAATAATTTGATATTACTGAACTGTTAGTCAAATTCAGGGTTCAAATTGAAGAATATCACTTGACAGCATTAGACTCTAGATGCCAAAAGGAATACGCAATAAATAAACCAGGGAGTTGTAACCACTGCTCTAGGGATCATGTTTAGGTTCATTGATTTGTATCATATGTCATTTTCTACAATCATGACTTTTTAAGTGGCTTGGATTAGAACAGAAACATTCAGATGTGGCATTAGTAGATTTCTGTAAGGTTGCTCCCAGGTGGTACCATGACAGTACTGTTATGACAGTAGCACTTTATTTATCCACATCTCTAAGTTGCTAACTCAGAGACAGTTGTCATTAACTAATGCATATTTATGTAAGGACTATAAGGCTTCTATGCCTTAATACTTCATTTATTTCTGGTTTTGGCTCTAAGATTCCCAACTCCGCCTGCAGATTTAGTTAAATCTAATTATTTTGAGTGATCATTTTTGTCTATTTGAAGCCACTGAATTGGTGATGTGCACATTCTGTGAGGGGTTTGGAAGATTTGTGATACATTTTAAATGGTGGGAGAGGATCCTTGTTAATTGACTTAGGAGGATGGTGAAAAATTCAAATAAATATGACTTTACAAAGAAAGCTCTATAATACTGTTTTTTAAAAATGCCAATAATTTCAGGTATTGCTTTAAAGTTGGGAGGGTCTGAATTGCATCAGTCAACAGTTCACCAGTATATTAAGCATCTTCTGTATTTGGTACCACCTTCTTTTAAAAAAAAATCATATTTTTATTTCTGAATATATCCTTCCTCTATGCTTGCCCTGCAAATGATCTTTTTAATAATTAAAAAAAAAGAAAGTAGGAATTCTGCAAAACCAACCAACACATCAACTGAGTTAAACAATGTATTCAATATTTGACATACAGTCCCTCACATCTGAACAAAAGGGAGGGAGGCACACTTTTTAAAACTCATCAGTTCCAAGCACGGGCATTATAATTACATAGTGTTTAGTTTCATTTTATATTTTCCATTTGCATTGTAGTCTTTGGATATAATTTTTCTCCTAATTCTGCTTACTCAATTTTGTTTTTTAGTCATTTTTTTCAGTCATCTCTTTGTGATCACAGTTGGGATTTTCTTAGCAAAGATACTTGCTATTTCCTTCTGCTCATTTTACAGATGAGGAAACTGAGGCAAACAGGGCTAAGTGACTTGCCAAGGGTAACACAGTTAATAAGTATCTGAGACAGATTTTGAACTCAGGAAGAGGAATCTCTTCTGACTCCAGGACTGACACCATCCATTGTGCCACCAGGCTTCTGCCCCCCTTTACTCGACTTTGCATCAGTTCATATAAGTCTTCCTATATTCTTCATATTCATTGATGTGATGTATAGTAACATTCTGTGATATTCAGTAATATTCCAATATATACAGCAATATTCCATTATATTTAGGGACCAGTTTCTCTAGCCATCTTTAATTGATGAGCATTTATTTTGCTTCCGATTTCTTACTAACACAAGAAAGTGCTGCTATGAATATTTTTGTGTGTAGGGAACCTTTTTTTTCTGTCTAAACGATACTTAGCAATGGAACAAAAGAATATGGACCTTTTAGTTTTACTTTTCCCACATAATTCCAGATTGCTTTCCAGAATGGTTGGGATAATTCCTGGCTCTAGCAGCAGTATATTGACACATATTAAATGGTTTTCATTTATTGATTTATACTCTATCATCTGTTGCATTTTTAGTTATCAGAGAAACTAAAACTTACTAAATTTAGCTTAAAAAAATTAATTGAGGGGTGGCTAGGTGATGCAGTGAACAGAGCACTGGCCCTGGAGTCAGGAGGACCCGAGTTCAAATCCAGCCTATACCAAACACTTTTTTTTTTTAAAGATATTATAATGTGCCTTGGCACATCCAAGACTCCTTAAACCACATACCTATTCGTTGGCCTCTAAGGGCTTTCCACTTCCTCTATTCTGTGATTCATGTGAATCTTCTGACTCCTAGGACAGTGTTCTTTCTGCTATGCAGATACTGCCTTCTCTATAAAATATTAGCTCCTGATCTGTATGTACTGTGTTGAAAAGGGAGATTGTCAGAATATTTCGTTGTACTAGAACCTAGTGGAGCCCATGCCCCCTCAAATATCTCAGTAAAACTCTAAAAATAACAGAATAAGAATGAAGAAAATCAAAGTGAATCATTTATAAACTCTTCCATTCACTCTAGAACTTCACAAAAGTCTGCCAAAATCCTTCACAAGAACAGAATAGAGACAAGATTGGAAGTTGGAAATGCAAGAATTCTGGGCAGCCCTGGACAGAGCAGCCCTGGGACATCATTAACAGAAGAATGTCCTAAGCAGCACCTAGCACAGTTCAGGCCCTGACCCAGCATCTTTGCAAGACACAAGACCCTACAGTTCTTTTTTTTTTTTAAATTATTTTCTTGTTTACATCATTCATTTCCATGAGATTTTGAGTTACAAATTTTCTCCTGGTCTTTCCCCTACCCACAACTCCAAAACAGCAATCCCACTGTAAAGCCCCTCCCCCAATCTGCTTTCTCCTATGTCCTCCTCCATCGCCCCTCTGACTTTCTGAAGACCCAACAGTTCTTGCAGAAGTTGGAATGGAAGAATAAGTACCCAAGGATTTGGGGCTGCAGATATAAGTAAACAGAAATCACCAAACAATGATGAAATAACTTGAACTGAGAAATGCTCTCAAAGAAGAGAGTAACTCCACAAAAGTCTGGTTAGAACCTCAGAAGGGGGGAAATGTCCTAGCCATAAGGATTGCAAGAGTGCATGAAAGAAATAAAGCAAGAAATACAGAGTGGAATAACTAGGAAAGAAAGGTGAGGAAAATTAATGCCTTAGACTTCCCATTGATAAAACTTACCCAAGACCTGTAAACGCCCTGAAAATTAGAGTAGGCCATTCAGAAAACAGTTTAATGATGAAAGGCATGTTGAAACCAAATCAAAGAAATAAAATATATGTGTATATGTGGAATATTATATATGTACATGCATATGTATACACACATATATATGGAATATAATTGCAAAAATAACTGATCCGGAAGACAGATCAAGGAGAGATAATTTATGAATCATCAGTCTCTGAAAATGATGAGCAAGAAGAAGCTTTGGTACCTTAAATTAGAAATCAAAACTGCTGAGATCTCTTAGAACCAGAAGGCAGAGGGAAAAATGGAAAGAATGGACTCCTGAAAGAAAATTCCAAAATTAAGACTCAAACATCATAAGCCAAAATCCATTGCTTCCAGGTTTAAAAAACAAAACACTACAAGCAGTCAGAACGATAGTGGTTAGGGACCAAGGAGCCACAGTCAGGATCTCATAATACTTGGCATCTGCCACCGTGAAGCAGGAAAGAACTTGCAAAAGATAATAAATTATACACTGTAGCAGAATTGAATATAATCATGGGAGGAAGTGAGCATTTAATGAAACAGAGGATTTCCAAGCATCTCTGATGAAAAATGCAAGAACTGAGTAGAAACTTTGAAATGGAAACACAGGAGTTAAGAGAAACATAGAAAGGTACACAGTTTGGCTAGTTGGAAGGTACTTTGTGGAAATGAGGGGTAGCTAAGTGGCACAGGGAATAGAGTGGCAGTCCTGAAGTCAGGAAGTCTTATCTTCTTGAGTTCAGATCTGGCCTCAGGCATTTACTATTTGGTTGACTTAACTTTATTTGCCTCAGTTTTGTCATCTGTAAAATGAACTGTAGAAGCAAATGGCAAACCACTCCAGTATCTTTGCCAAGAAAACCCCAAATGAGGTCAAGAAGAGTCGGACACAACTGAAAACAGCTGAACCAGCAGCAGAAACAACACATGGCAATGAATTTTTTATATGCTAATAGAAGGAGAATAACCAAGTGTCTTTCTCAGAATCCTAAAGTCTTTTGGATCATGGAAAAAGTTAAATAAGACAGAGGACCTGGGAAGTGATTTTATTCTGTTTTGATGATCTTAGTAGAAGATGGAAATGGGAGGGGTCAGGGACAATACTGGGGAGGAAGAGGAGACTGGATATCTTACATAATAGGAGTGCATGAGAATAAGAGTATTAAAAGCATGAAGGAATGGGTCGGGAAATGGTCATCCCATGAACCTAACTTTCCTCTAAACTATTGTACAAAGGAAGACTGAACATTTATTTCTTTTTCCTCTTTCTCCTCTCTACTCCATCTTCCCCTTTGATAATTTAAAAGTCTGTTAAACTTAATAAAGAAACAAGGTGGGGACATAGACCAAGGGGAGATGGGATTTTAGTAGACCATATTCAAGGAAATAGGCCTCAGTAAAACAAATTCCAGTGCAGGGGAAAAAAGAAAAAGAAGAAAAGAGTGATCAGAAGTGGGCAAGGCAAAGATAGTAGGGTGGAAAGAACCAAAACAAGCTACTCAACCCATTGATCTCACATGTTGGACAAAGGCCTTCTCTTTTACCCTCCTTTAAAAATAAAAAGAGGATATGGGGGCAAAGAAAAAAGTGCAAGAGGATAAGATGGAAGAAAATAAAAAAAGTCATAACCATAAAGGTTCATATGAAAGAGAAGAGCAAAATGCATTAGAAAGCAGAGTCTGTTGACATGTTGTTTACAACATAAAGATTCACATAGACTTCAAATGAGGGGCTTGGAGTAGATTCTATTACGCTTCAGGTGAACTGAAAAATGTGGGAGAAACGATCAAGTTTTCAGATAAAATTAACCTTAAATGTAATCATAATAAAAAGAGCTAAGCAGTGAAACTAAATTTGCTTAAAGGCACCATAAATAATAAGAAAATTTTAAGGGACTGCATAGAACTTTAGAAAAATTGGAGATAATATATCTGGTAATTATTGAATGGGAATAGATAGGAATTTACAGATTTCAACTGTATATTACCTTTACAAAAATTGACCATGTTTTGAGACATTAAAAACCTCACCAGAAATAGTAGAAAATAGTCCTAAGCATATCATTTACTGATCCTAATGCAATAAAATTATAATGAATATTCATTGCCAGACCTAATGGTCTTATTCTTCTTGACCTCTATGCATCCTTTGACACTATCAGTCATGCTCTTCCCTTTGATACTCTTTTCTTGATAATTTTTCATGACAATATCCTCTCCTTGTTCTCTTCTTACCTATCTGATTATTCCTTAGTCTCCTTTGCTGCATCTTCATCAAAGACTGACCTTATAACTATGGATGTCCTACAGAGCTCTGTCTTGGTCCCTCACATCTTCTCCCTCTGTACTCTTTCACTTGGTGATCTCATTAGCTCCCATGAATTCAGTTATTTCTGTATTGATGATTTTCAGCTCTACTTATCCATTCCTAACCTCTCAGTTGACCTCTATTCTTACATACTCACTTGACTGTTGGACATCTTGAACCAAATGTCCTGTAGGTGTCTTAAACTTAACATGTCTAAAACTGACTCATTATTTTTCCCACAAAAGCTCTCTCATTTTCTTGATTTCCCTATTAATGTACCACCATCTTCAATCATATAGACTTGGAGCCTAGGTATTATCCTCAACTTGTCACTCTCCCTCTGTCCCACTATTCAGTCTGTTGCCAAGGCCTGTCAAGTTTACAGTTCTTACCTGGCTGCAATATTTTGGGACTTCTCTGATTGACTTCAATATTTTGAGACCTCTCTGATTGACTTCTCCACCATGCTCCAGCAAGTTCCTTATTGTAATAACTTCATTAGCTTTGGTACTCCCTCTGCTTCTCTGATTGGAGGGTGGAACCATGTACTGCAAACCTTCATTTTAGGAGAGAGGTCAGCTCCAACATCTCTTCATTTTTCACCTGGTTGCATTACTTTGGGACTACTCTGTCTGACTTCTCCACCATGCCCCCTGAATCTAGTCCAGCAGTTCTCAACCTATGGGTTGCAACCCTTTTTGGGCTCGAATGACCCTTTCACAGGGGTCACCTAAGACTATCGGAAAAGACACATTTCCGATAGTCTTAGGAACCAAGACACTGCTCCTCTATCCATCTCCAGGTGGGATCCACTCACATGCAGACATGCCCACATACAAGCATTAAAGGGTTGTGGCATTAGGAAGGTTGACAACCACTGATCTATTCCCATCTCCTTCCCTCCTCCTAACTTTTCAGTTTTTGTCTTTTGGCTTCCCCATTAGATTGTAAGCTTCTTGAGACTTGGGACTGTCTTTTTTCATATTTTTATCCCTAGCACTTAGCACAGTGCCTGGCACATAGTAACCTTGATAAATGTTTATTAATTATTGATTGATTTTTATAACATTTTCCATATGTACTCCTTTCTTTCCTCTGACATTGCCACCATCCTTGGTTTAAGCCCCTCTTCACTCCACACTGAGACCACTGCAATAGTCTGTAGGCTGGTCTACCATAGGTTCCAAGCAAGATGCCACTCAGCTGCAAAAAATGGTCCTCCTAAAGTGGAAGCCTGTCCATGTGACCCCCTTGCTCTCCCTATTCAGTAGACTATATTTTATTCTGGAAGTGAAAGAGTCAATAGATAATTTCTAGTGTTCAGAAGCCCTTCATACCTTGCCCACTCTTCTACCGTTTTAGTCTTCTTATACCTTACACTAATAAGTGTACTCTGTAGTCCAGTAATGCTGGCCTCCTTGCTCTTACTTGAACAAGACACTCCATCTCTTGGCTCCAGGCATTTTCACAGGCTGTCCCCTATGCTTGAAATTCCCTCTCTCCTTACCTCTTGACTTCCTTGAAGTCCTATTTAAAATCCCACCTTCTTTAAGGAGTTTTTCGTGATCTTCATTAATCCTGGTGCCTTCTGTCTGTTAACCATGTCCAGTTTATATCAAGTATGTGTGTTTGTTTGTACATTGTTGCTTGCCTGTTGTCTTTCCCATTTGCCTTTCTTTATGTTCCCAGCACTTTAGCATAATGTCTGGCACATAGTAGGAGTAGGTAATTAATAAATGTTTATTGACTGACTGATAAAAACATATACAGGCAATAGAAAAAAGACCTTGCTTGCCCTAAAGGAACATAGAGAATATCCAAGGTCTGTTGTCTGTGAATGTGTAAGTTGGGTTCAGAACCTATTCAGTCAAGGTATAATTATCTGCTTACTGAGGAGAGAATTGAAACAATTAATTTTCTATTTAATTGAGTATTGTTCAGAAACTTACTTAGGAAAAATAAGAAGTGATTTTAGGAGAGGGAAATTTTCACGAGGAATTTTTTGGAGCAAGGGAACTTCAGATAAGAACAGGAAAAGTTTCATGTAGGTAGCAGTGTATTCACTGGACCCTAAAGGCAGTGAGACTCCTGACAGGTGAGGAAAGTGCACAGCAGGCATACAAGCATATGGACATGGGAGATGAAGTGACGTGTAGGAGGAACAGCAAGTCCAATCTGACTGGATTGTAGAGTGCATGAAAAAGAGCAGTGTGCAAGAAAGCTAGATAAAATAGACAATTCCAGTTACATAAAATTTAAAAGCTTTCTAATGAACAAAGCCACTTAGAATAAAAAGGGAGGTAGAAGGGAAAGGAACAAGTACTTATTAAAGCACACAAGCAAAATTGAGAGGACAGGTATGTCAGCTAATTAAGCAAGAATTGTCTTCAGATACATTATTGTTTATTTCTTTTTAAATAACAATATCCTCCTGTATCCCAAAGAGATCATAAAAATGGGGAAAGGATACTACACATGTACAGAAATATTTATAGCAGCTCTTTTTGTAGTGGCCATTGAGGGAAATTGAGGGAATGCCCATCGGTTGGGGAATGACTGAACAAGTTGTGGTATGAGAGTGTAATGGAACACTTTTGTGCTATAAGAAATGATGAACAGACAGACTTCAGAAAAACCCGGAAAGACGTATATGAGCTGATGTTGAGTGAAGTGAGCAGAACCAGGAGAACATTGTTCACAGAAATAGCCACAGTGTGTGATGACTGATTTTGGAATGACTTTTCAGCAATGGAAGGACCTAAAACAATTCCAAAGGACTCAGGATGGAAAATGCCAACCACATCCCAAGCTAGAACTAAGGAGTTAGAATACAGAGCGAAGCAGACTATTTTTTTTGTTTTGTGTTTTTTTTTTCTTTCTCATGGTTTCTACCATTCATTATAATTCTTTTATGCAACATGACTATGAAAATGTGTTTAATAGGAATGTATGTGTAGAGCTCATATCAAATTGTATGCTATCTTGGGGAGGATGGGGGAGAAAATTTTAAACTTATGGAAATGAATGTTGAAAACTAAAAATAAGTAAATTTGGGGAAATAAATAAATATCAATAGCCCTTTAAAAACCTAGTCTCCTTTTTAAATTATGAGGATACTGAAACAGTAACCAAATCATTTTCTCTGTCCCTGAAAGAAGGAAGGTTAGGTTCTTCTAGAGGAAGATCTCTCCTGGGAGCTTCATTTCTGCCATTACAAAATAGATACTAGAGGATAGGGAAAATGAAACTGTTCTGTTAGCCTCTCCCACTGCAACTCATAAACCAGAATGATTCCTCTGGAGGATCTTGATGCAACTTTTGCCAACCTGTTACATGTTACCTTTGTAAGGTGCCTCCCTAAAGGCCTGATCTATAAATTAGCTCTATGTAGAATTGTCTTGAGGAAAGAAGGGCAGAAGCAATAGTAGTAGTACCAGCATTGTAAGGGAGTCAGGGGACACTTGAATCCTGTCTTCATAGCACCCTTCAGTACCTGCTTCTAACAATAGCCCTAGGCCAACCAGGACTTCCACAGACTATACAACAGGTGCAGTCCTAGGAAACAGGGAAGTAAGAGATGTGTTGGAGTTACTAAACTGATCCTAATGGCCCTAGGGGAGCCTAAGGGAAGCTAAGAATTCATATTCTACCTCTCAGGACCTTTGGCATTTCTATTGCAATGCAGCCCAATACCTGATGAAATCACACTTGAAAGTTACAGGGAGGCAAATGTGAAATGACTTTTTATTCATTTTCTTGGAATTTATCTGTATCCTTTTTATAGTATTCTGCTCTGTTATCCTTACCATTTCCTAAAAAATAACCATAAAGGGCATCTTTCTTTTGTCTTTTCCAAGTTAAGTTTTAGGAATCTGAAAATCTATTTTCTCTGACAGGCAGATATAAGAAATCAGTTTAACAGATTTAGTGCCTCCTGGGTGCTGTAGCTATGCGAGCATACTAGCTAGAATAATAAAAGCCCTTGATCCTGTGGAGCTTATTTGTGTGGCAAGTGTCATAACAGATACAAAAGAAGGGCTGTGTAAGTTCATTGGCAGGCTAGGCTATGTCCAATTGGGAGGGAATCAGGAAGAGTTTCATGACAGAATGGGGGAGGGTGGTGGAACAACTTTTTGAAAGATATTTTGAAACATGATTAGGATTCTGACAACCTGGGAATTTTGAGTAGGACTGGGTACATTCCAGGTAAAGGGAATAGCATAAATAAAAGTTAAAAAGTATGTGATATATTCAGGAGGCTGGAAGAAGTACAATTTGATTGGAGTGTAAGCAGTGGTATACTGGCAAATATTTAATAACTATCTTCAAAAATGTGTGCATGCTATAGATCTGCGCTATTTAATCTGTTATTAGCGTTTTTCTCCATTACTTTAAATCTGTATTTAATGAGCAAAACAATAAACCAAGCCCTGATTTATAGTATTTGCTGAGAGCTGTAAGTGCTACACTGGAAAATAGAACATGGGACTCTTGAGAGGTAGCTGCAGCTGGCTCCGGCACACACCTGAGTGTGACCCACTTGGAGGGGCAATAGTGAGAGCTAATCCTGCAAAAAAGAAGTTGAGACCGTATTAAAGAGGGACTTGAGAGCCAGGCTGAGCCTAAACTTCATTTGATAGGAAATGGATATTCATTGAAGGCTGTTGAGATAGTGGCTCAGTTGGAGTTATGCTTTAGAGAGATTAAGTTGGTAGTTCTGTGTGTGTGTGTTGGGGGAGACAAACCAACTTTTTTTGGTACTAGTCCCCACATATGGCCTTCCATTCCCCTTATTGTCAGAGGCAAAAAAAAAAAACAACCAAAAAAAACCAAACTGAGTAACCATAGGACTATAGACACCTAGAGAATGGTAGAATTAGCACCCGAGAGGTGATCTAGCTTAAACCTTGCTAGCTGTGTTTAGGAAAAAATGCTGCTTAGGTTTCCAAAATGGTTTTGAGGAAAAGATGTTCTCAAGAGGGAATCATTAGAACCAGGAAATGCCGTAGGAGAAGAGACTTATAAATGTTGGATATTTTCTTCTTTAAAAAAATTAGTTAATGAATGCATTTTGCTTTTATGTCATAGGCATTCTGGGTATATACTCCTGACCCCAGCATTGAAATCAACCTCTCTTGTAACAAAGAAAACAATCCAGCAAAAACAACCAATATAGTGATAATACCTGACAGTGTATGCAACATTCTGACCCTAAAGTATCCATCTCTGAGCTAAAAGGAGAGGGTTTTTTTTTTCTGCAAAATAAATTTTTATTGCTATCTTGTTTTTATATCATCAGAATTTCTCTCAGTAGCTCTCTCCCTCCCCCTAGATAACCATACCTTATAACAAAAAGTCTAAAAGAAAAAAAATCAGCAAATCTGATCAATGTATCAAAAATATATCCAATGTTCCATATGCATGGACTTCCTACCTCTGCAAAGGAGTGTCTTCTCACTTTTCTTTGGGGCTATCCTTATAGTATCTTTCAATGTTCATTTTCTCTTTTTTTGTAGTAGCTATTTCCATTTTCATTGTTGGAGTTACTGTGTGTATTGTTTTCTTCACTCTTCTCACTTTTGATTCAGTTTATGTGAGTCATTTAATGCTTTCTCTGTATTCCTCATTTACTGTTTCTTACGGCATAGTACTGTTTCATTACAATAGGGTACCAGTTTGTTTAGCCATTCCTCAGGAGTATCTGCATTGTTTCCAGTTCTTTGATGAGAGATGTGTTTCTTTATTTGATTAAGATCTGATCATTCTGTTACCCAAAGTTTGGCCTCCTTTAAATAGTGCTTTCATTTACATTACTATAGTTATTATGTACATATTGATGTCTGGGTTCTGCTTACATTCTGCATCAATTCATGCAAATCTTTTCGTTTCTTCTAATTTCTTATTTGTCATTTTGTACTGCACAACATTCCATTATTCCAACTATAACATTTCAGCTATTCTTCAGCACCTACTATGTGCTGGGCATTGTGCTAAGGATACAAAGAAAGACCAAAAAACAACCCCTGCTCTAATGGGGAGAGACAGCATGTTCCATGTACAAACAAGATACACACACAGGATAAATCAGAGCTCATCTCAGTGGGAAGGCACTGGCATTAAGTGGAATTTGGAAAAGCTTCTTGTAAAAGATTGGATTTTAATTGTGACTTTGAATGAAGCCAAGAGAGAGCATTCATAGCACTGAAAATGGATGAAGTGGGGAGGTGGAGAGTCATGTGTGAGGAACAGCCCAGAGGCCAGTGTCACTAAATGAAAGGAGGGAAGCAAGGTATAAGAAGACTGAACAATAGAAAGAGGCCAGGTTATGAAGGCCTTTAAATGCCACCTGCAGGATTTGATATTTCATCTTGGAAGTGATAGGGAGCCCCTGGAGTTTGTTTATTGAATAGAGAATTGAAATGATCATAACTGTGCTTTGGGAAGATCAATTTGATAGCTCAGTGGAGGGTAGACTAAATAAGTACCCAATTTGTTTCCAGTTTTTTTTTTCACTTAATAGTATTTTATTTTTACAATTACATGTAAAGATAGTTTTCAGCATTCACTTTTATAAGATTTTGAGTTCTAAGTTCTGAGTTTTGAGGCTATACATGTACAATCATATTGAGCATCTTTCCACATAAGTCATGTCGTGAAAGAAGAATCAGAACAAAAGGGAAAAACCATAAGAAAGAAAAAGAGAAAATAGTATGGTTCGATCTGCATTCAGACTCCACAGTTCTTTTTCTGGATGTGGGTGGCATTTTCTATCATGGGTCTTTTGGAATTATCTTAGATCATTGCATTGCTGAGAAAAGCTTAAGTCTATCAAAGTCTTTTCCAGTTATTTAATACCACAAAAATGCCATAATGAATATAATAGCTAACTTTTATATAGTGTATTATGTATATAATCTTATTTAATTTTCCCAACAATCCTGTGGGATTGATGCTGTTACTACTATCCCATTTTGCAGACAAAGAAACTGAAGCGTAGGTCCAGGAACTTTTCCGGAATCACATGCGATTCAGTGGGGTCTTCCTAACACCAAGTCCGGCACTCTACATACTGTACTACCTGGTTTATTATTTTGCTCATATGGGCTTTTCTCTCTTTTGAAAGAAAGACAATGATTTATTATTTTTGATAGATCAGTGAGTATGAACAATTTAGTCACTTTTCTCACACCATAATTCTAAATTGTTTTCCCAAATGGTTGTATCAATTTATAGCTTCACCAGTGCTTGTATTAGTGTGCCACAATCCTCACAAGTTATCTATAGCCTTTTTAAAATTTCACCATTTTGTTGATTGTGAGATGAAACCTCAAAGTTGCTTTAATTTGTCTTCTCTTGTATTCAGTGATTTAACATTCTTATTTTAAAAACTGATTTTGTATCCTTTGACTAGATATAGGGGGGAATATTCTAAAAGGTTAGATAGAAGTAATATAGTGTGTCCTAACAGGTGCACCAAGAGATATTTTAGAGCAACCAGGGTGGGGGTGGAAGGCAGGGTGAGAAGAGAGGATACATGAGTGCAAAAATGCAGGGACCCTACCGTAGTTTAGTTTTTGTAGTAAACTTGTCCCTCTATGTAGTAGGTGATGACTCTAGCAGAACTATCTGTAGGAATTAGGGGTTTGGTGATGGAACGTAGTAGAAGTTGAAGGTATCAGGATCTGTCTTGCTTTCAGTAAATATTTAAACGCTGGGAAGATTATTTTTGGTAGTTAAGCTTGCTGTCTGTGACTGGCAGGCTTCCAAGTTTCTGTGAAAGGGTATCAAGTGACACGATGTTAAGTCCACATCTCCCTTAAGATCAGTGTGTTTACTATTACTTAGGCTGTGATTTTATTTTTGTCTTCACCCTCTGCTCACCATGATTTTTTTGGAGGGGTGGTGGTGGGGCAGAGTGGAAGCTTTCCTTTTTACCTTCAGGTTGAGAACTAGGTAGCCATAAATTTCAACTTGGTGACTTCCCGGATGTTGCATTGTTTTGAGGTGTTGAATTTTACACTTTTGGAAATGTCTTTATCACATCCAAAGAAGCATATTGGTAGAGAGCTTTATGTTATGATGGCTATAAAGATTATATATACTTGTTCATACCTGGTCAGTTTCCCTGAGCTGTTTAATAAACGTGCCTTTGTTTAGATCCAGGTGGAGAGACCCTTTGTTATTTGCAAGAGGAAGTTAGTGGGTTTCTTTTAGTTTTCATGGCATCATTCTTGCTTCCACTTTGCTTTATTTATGCTATGTTATCCATTTTGTCTTCTGTATCCTGGAGGAAGATGGCAGGTGGGGAAAGTTACCTTTGGAGAGAAAAAAAAAAAATCCAGTGCCCGTGGAGAGCTTCATTGCACCATTGCAATTCTTTGGGTGCCCAGCAGATGGCAGGCTACTCCCAGAACAGACTGAGGACTGCTCCTGGCCTGCTGAGTGAGCCACCTCTTCCCTCTACCTCTCTCTTGGACAAACCACTTTCTTCTTCTGTCTTCCCTGCATCAGCAGCAAAGTCCAAATTCTGTAGACAGGAAAGTACTGCTGTTACTTCCACCCTTGTAGTCTCTTGCTGCCCTTCTTCCCTTAGCTCCATTCCCAAACAAGTTTTCACCTTTTCAACCTTAACATGAAAGTGAGACCATGTCAGGCAGCCAGGAAGGTAAAGCACTAAGAACAGTGCAGAGTGAGGATCCATCGGCAGTGTTGGTTTGGCATATATTCATTCTGTGTGATCAGCTTCTGTTTTTTTCACTCACCTATAATCTTCCTCATCAACTTTTTAACTGTTCATCCTCGGCCTTTGGCAAATAAAAGGCTGGCCATTTTGTGTTCCACACTCCTAAAGACATCCTGGTGGATGATTCAGTCAATAAACGTTCATTGAGGACTTGCTGTGTGCCCGGTACTGTGCTAGAGACTAGGGATACAGATATACATGAAGCAATCCATATGCACCGAGAGCCAAATACATAAATAAGTATATGTATAATAAATGCAGAATTGTTCCTTACAGGGTAATTTGGGAAGGCATCATGTAGAAGATGATGCTTAGGCTATATCTTGAACTCCCCGAGATTACCTTTTGGCAAGCCAGTTCTCTAAACAAAGGCCACAAATCCTAGTTCGGACTAATACTAAAAGCAGGAGATAAATTAGCAAATCCTGGGCCTAGTGTAAGATTTATGAGTGCTGATCTCTGTCTGCTTTGGGGGAATAGAAACTTAGGCTACTTCTATCATCTCGGGGTGGTAGAAGTGAGAGTAATGGGAACAGAGAACAGCAGTGCCTCCCCACAAAGGCGAAGTTCACACTCATCTTGTTCTGTCTCTGCCTGAAAAGGTTTTTCAAAATATCAGGCATAGTTCAGACAGAAGAGACAGCGTGGACTAGAATTGACTTAGTTTCTGTAGGCCGGGGCAGGGGTGTGTGTGTGTGTGTGTGTGTGTGTGTGTGTGTGTGTGTGTGTGTGTGTGTGCGTGCGTGCACACGCGCATGCCTGTGCATCACACATCTACTAAGGCCACTTTAAAACCGTAAAGCTGAATATAAGTTCTCATTTCTCCATCCTTCATTCAGAAGACTTATTAGTCTGGCAAAAACCTTTCCTGATGTGTGAAGATGAACTTTGGAGGAAAATTGCCGTCCTGTAATAAATAAAACTTGTTTCTATAGTGTTTTAAGACTTGCAAGATGTTTCTTTATAATAACTTTGTTTTACAAATAAAGAATAGGCTCAGGTGAGGTAATTGACCTCAACTAGAAACCCTCCCTTACCCTTTACATACAGTTAATTGATGGATCTTGTACCCCTGCTCTTCAGTTGTACTCCTCTATCCCAGTTTGGGCCCTTGTTACTACTCACCTAGGCTGTTGTACTAGTTATAATTGGACTCTCCTACTTCTCAAGTCTTAGCTTTCTCCATCTCATCCTCTGCACAGCTACCAAAGTAAGATTCCTAAAGTGCGAGTCTGGCCATGTGATCCCTTCCTTAGGCTCAAATACAAGTTCTGATGTGTGACATTTGAAACCCCTCACAACCTGCCTCCACTCTGTCTCTCTGGTCTCGCTTCTGCCTCACAACGCTTCTCTGTCTTCATGCTCTTCCCCCTGTTGTCCCCCTGCCTGGCATTTCCTTGACTTCCTTCAAAGCTCAACTCAAACTCTTCCACGAGTCCTTTCTCAACCCTCTTACTGCTAATGCTTGTCCTCCAACTATCTGTGTGCATACGCACAAATATATGTGCGTATGTACACACATAAATGTATGACATACATAAAACAAGTATTATTCATTACTATTTCAATGTATATAATGTACTTCGTTATGTATGTGTTGTCTGTCTCTATTGAATATAAGCTTCTTTGAGGTCAGGAACTTTCTTATTGTTGTCTGAAGTCAAGCACTTCATCAAGCATGTATTTAGTGCCTCCTTTGTCCCATGGGCAGTGCTAAATGCTAGCAATACAAATTCAAACAAAAAGGAAGACAGTACCTGTTCTTTGAAACCTTATTATCTAATGGGAAAACAATATACAAAAAACCTGCAGGTTGGAAGGGGGTGGGAGGTAGGGTGGGAAGGTACTTGGGGGCAAGATGGAGAAATTCAGAGGAGTGCATCCTGCTAGAAAATAAAGAAATCATTGGCTGGGCACCTCCCTTAAATGGAGGCTCTGAGAGGAGTCTTAGACCTTCCAGTCAGAGAGAAGGGCCTCTCATTGCAACAGAGTCTTTTGTCTTTGTATCCCTAGCACCTAGCACAGTAGAGCGTAGAAGAGACCTGAAAAATGCTTGTTCACTGATTGAGCAAGGCAAACTCACATTTCCTGATTGTAAATTCAGAAAAAAACACCTGTAGGAATGATCCATGGATTATTGTTTTTCCAACCATTGAGAGAGAGAGAGAGACTTTCACCCATTTTCTTCTAGAAATTAGGGAATCAGTCAGTCTACAATCATTTTTTTTAAGCACTTACTATTTGTCACACTATACTGAAACTAAGGATACAAAGAATGCTAAGAAACAGTCCCTATCCCTAAAAAATGCACATTCTAAAAATTTGGAACTTAAGTTGTAGAACTGAATGTTGTAAACTAAAAGTAAATAAATTTTTTAAAAAATTTCCATTCTAGTGAGAGAGACAACATGTAAATAATTAGTCACATAAAACATAAATACAAAATAGATGAGAAATAACCTTAGGGACTTGGAAAGGCTTTAACACCAGGAAAAGGCCTCATGCAGAAGGTGGTATTTGAGCTGAGTCTTGAAGGAAGCTGAGGATTTTCAGAAGATAAATTTATGAGTAAAAGGATAAATTAAAGGATAAAATTCAATTCCACAAACATTTATTAAGCAAATATTGAGAAGAGGGAAGGAAATAATATGACATTACTACAGATAGGTGTAATACAGTATAGGAAGTGATGGTACCAAAGTAGACTTCTAGGCAAAGTGATCTAGGAAAATTGGGGAAGAGAAAACATAAATATAGGTGAATCAGAGGAGATGACATAAAAGTTGAACCTTGGAAAGAAAATAAAAGGTTATCCCCCCAAAATATTCTTCTCAATTCTGTCTCTTAGAATTCCTAGCTTCTTCTACAACTAAAGTCCTAGAGCCTAGATCCTACATAAGGCCTATCCTTTGCCTCTCCCTCCATATCACTTTGTTTTACGCAGACAGACAGACAGACACACACACACACACACACATATACAGTTTGTTTATATCCATTCATGTTATGTCCTCATTAGAATGTAAATTACTTGAAGTTTAAAACAAACTGTTTCTCACCTTTGCATCTCTAGCCCTTGGTACGGTGTAAGAGTTTAATAAATGCTTATTGAATGAATGAATGAGTGCATTCCAAGGATGGGAAAGGCTTGAATGAAGGATATCACATACCTTCCTGGGTATTGAAAATGGGCAAAGCTCATTTATTCCTTGATCCAAAGATCATTCTTACGGATATAGCAAATAAGGATCAGTGATTCAGTAAATAAATCCCAGGCATTGCCCAAGATTAGGGGACATGACTTGGCCAGGTACACAGCTGGTTTGTGTGAGAGCGGGGCTCTAACCTGGGTCTTACTGACTCCCACTTTGATATTTTATCCAATAAGAACTGCTTGTCTCTAGGAATGCAGCAAAAACCCTACTTAAGGAAAACTGAGAACTTTCACTAAGTCACATAATACTAGTATTGGACTTAACCTGAGGTGAGCTACAGTGTTAGTTAATCATGTCCATCAGTGAAATGTAAACAGATGTATTAATACGGGAAAAGTCAATATGAATTCTCAAGTGTCATTTGGAGGGAAAGTGAGTCTGTTTTCTTGATTTTTGAAGCCCTCCCCCAAGTAGGGGTAGAGTGATTACCATAAAAACAATGCTCATTGTTCTTAATGTATACTTGTTCCAGGTCTGCTCACTTCACTCTATTGTCATCCATTCATATGAGTCTTCCCAGGTTTCAGTGAACCCCTCTCATAATTTCTTTTGTAGCTGAGGGTCCTTTTCCTCTTTCTTGGAAAGAAAATGGAGTTCCCTAGGACCTCTGACCCTTGATGTTTTTGTTTCTCTTACAAAACAATATAGATTATTTTGCTACACAAGAGACTGAGGCTGCTGAATTGCTTGAGCTTGGGAATTCTGAGTTGCAGTAGGCTAAATCAGTCAGGTGTCCCCACTAAGTCCTAACACTAAGTGGGGTGAAGGGTCACTGGGATACCCTAAGAAGGAACACAAAGGCCCTGGTCAAAAACAGAACTAGTCAAAGCTCATGTGCTAATAAGTGGTGGGATCTAACAATCTGGAAATGTGCCATGAACTCTCCTACAACTGTTGGATCTTGAGCTTAAAACCTTGAGCTTTAGAAATATCCTTGGTTTAAGTCTGTCTGACATAATTTTACCTCCTCAAATAGCTTTCAGAAAATTTTCACATTTAGTCTAAAGCCTATGACTAAATTGGTTGAGTATCTTATGGTTTTCTTTAAGTAGTAAGATGACTTGACTGAATAAGCATCAACCAAAACCCACCCTTACACATGGACAGGTTGTTTCATCTGATAGAATATACACTCTTTAAGAACAAGGACTATAATCTTTTGAAGAAAACTAGAGATTTTCAAGAGTTGAAGGTGAGGAATGAGAAAATTTTGTGCATGAGGGACAAGAATACAGAATTTAGGAAGTGGCAAGAAGGGTTAGAGCCAGATTATTTTAAATGCCAAGCCGAGGCATTTGTATTTAATCTTAGAGGAAGTAGGAAGTCACAGAAAGTTCTTTAACAGGGGAGTGCTAGGGTCAGGCACATATTTTTGGAAGTTTTTTTTACATATCTGTGGAAGGTGAATTGAAGGAAAAGCTGTTGCAGTAGTTGATCTAGGAGGTAATAAGGACCTGAACTAGGATGATGACCTTGTGAATGGAGAGAAGGAGGTTGAAATGAGGGATGTGGTGGTAGAATTAACAAAGTTTGACAATTGATTGGCCTTGGAGGAGAAGGGACCAGGGAAATGAGAAGAATATAAAGATGGTTTCAAAGTGGTGAGCCTTAGTGAGTGGAAAGATGGCAGTAGCTTCAGCAGAACTCAGGAATTTTGGAAATAGTGAGTTAAGTGGGGAAGATAATGAATTTCATTTTTTACCTTTGAGTTTGAAATGTTAATGACTGATTGAACATCTGTTTGGAGATTCTTGCTGGGCAGTGTGTTCAAGGTGTGGCATGTAAACTAGTATGAGAGACTAGAAGTTATCTGCATAAAGGTGCTAACAGAACCTATGGAAGGTGATGGAAGGAAGGAAGGAAGAAAGGATGAGAAAGATGGAAAGATGCATGCACTAGTTGGCTTTTTCTTAATTATCTCAATCAAAATGGATAGTCATAGTGCTTGTAAATGGTTTTCAACTGTTCTCTGTTTGGGTAACATCAGTTAATGGTGCATTATATCAAAAAGCACACCCAGTTGGCATTCAGAAGACCCATGCTTAAATTCATCTCACCAGTCCTGATGGCCAAATCACTTATTCTCTTTAGGTCTGTTTCCTGAACTATAAAATGATGGGGTTGAACTAGATGATCCCTACATTTCCTTTCAGCTCTTAACCTTCTATGATTTGCTTTCCTATGTACACATAAGCAAATTTTTAAGTAATATAAAATGCTGGTCATGCAAAGGAAAGTAAAATAATAGCTGAGAATTAGCTCTTTAAAATTTGCAAACCATCTTACATGCATTATCTTTTTTAAGCCTAACAACAACCATGTGGTTTGTACTAGAGGTATTATAATCTCCATTTCATAAATGAAGGAGAGGTAACATACCTTCTCTAGGATCACATAAGCTAATAAGGATGGGGTGGGATTCAAATCTAGGTCTTAGAACCAGCATTCAATTCACTGTCTCACATTGCCTCTCTAAGTATATTGAAATGATTCTTTCCCCTCCTCCCTCAAACCCAAAATAATTTTCCCTTCCTCTGAAATAGTACATGCTACATTCTTGCCAGACTGTAGAGACTCAGGAAAGGAATGATTTAGGGGCATTCAGAAGCATTATAACTATTCACTTTCAGCTTGATCGTACTGTGTACCATTATTCTGCTTTCATATCTTGTTTTATAACTAGTTGTATCTCTCTTTAAAAAAAAGATACTTTAGGAAGGGGACCTTTTCTTAATGCTGTATCTCCTTGCAGTGCTTTGCACATAGGTACGTTTGGAGGGATGGAAGAAGGGAGAAAGTATTGGCATTATAACCTTGTTTACAGTGTTAAACATCAAATGGAAACGTCTGATTTTAATAATAGTAGTATCCCCCTTCTTCACTCTCATCTCCAATTTGTTCTCTCCTTGATTCAGAGACATACTTGTAAGAAAAAACTTTTAACGACTGAAATAGCTTTCCCTTGGCACTGTGGACTGGACTACTGTGCTTAAGTCCTGAGTTAGAGTATAGGGAGTTGGTAAAGTTGTTGAGGGATAGGGGTGTGGAAAGTCTTTATGAAATTCCCAACTCACAGCTTGGAATCCACACTGCAGAACAAAGACAATCTTTATGTCTTTTAAGGGACTTGGATTTCACTTGGCTTGATTGTAATTAGCATAATTAGTTGAGACTTTTATTTTGCATGGCTATAACTGCAAAAAAAAAAACAGAGAGAGAGAACAAGCAAATATCTTACTTTCATAACCTTCTTGAGAAACTCCTTTTTCCAGTTAAAGTTTGGGGGGGGGTTATATATTGGAGTTTCTTTTTAAGTATTACATTTGAATTGATTTATTAAGTCATTGTGATGTTTAAAAAGTTTGAGAGACATAGTTTTTGGATAATTAATCATTTTATTAATAAAAGGAAGGTCATTTGATTTGGCTATCTCTCTTGGACCAAAGATGGGTCATGACGGTGGGCTCACAGTTTATATGTCCTTGGAGGAGGTGCACCTGAGGGTGGAAATCAACTCCGATTGGTTAATAAGTAATGAGAAGAACGAATATTACAATGAGACGTGGACCTGTTCTGATGAGGGGCAGGGAGGATGTAGCTAATTATGTCATTTACTTCTAAATTGCCCAACCTTGGCAAAAACTGTATCCATAAATAAATATTAAGTACACAATAATCAAATAAGTAAATAATTGAAATGAATATAAAAAATAAATCCAAAAATTTCTATTCCCCAGCCCAAGCCTGAGCAGAACACAAAGGAAATAGGCTGGAGTTTCACCTTAGATTAAATTCCTTGTAAAGTTGGGTGGTTCTAGACAAGATTGAGGAGAAAGCTAATTCAGTCTCATCCCCAATGTCCTTTAGAGACTGAGCTTTGAAATGAGGACTTTAGGAAAAGGGGAATCTCCTCATATCGTTGGTTATTAATAATCATTTTTCACATCCAAACAGAATCCCCTCTACATTTCTTTTGTATAGAATATAAGAACTTAGTTTTCAGCCTGAGAAATAAACTATGTCCTTGTTAAAGTTGAACAGTGGCAACAGGACTATTGAGCTGGAGGTTTGGGGATCATGAATATTGCTGATATCTGATTAATTTGAGATGATGAGTATGGGGAAAGCTCTTGGTGAATGGTCTCAGTTTATTCTGTAATTTATGAGGTCCTTGGCTGAGAGGATAGGAGGAAGGATACAGGAGAAATGAAAAACTTGGAATAGCTGCTACAGAGAGTAGTATAGTACATCATTTAGAAAGGAATAGAATATTTGCCCAGCTGTATTCCTAGTTCATAAAACTTAAATTTGTAGTGGCCTTAATCAGCATTGCTTCGTGTTTTCCTATAGTTCTTTTCAGCAGTATGTGAGTAGGAGCAAAACAGAAAAATCTTAGGAGCAATACAAGGTTGGCAAGGCTTAAATCAGAAACAAAACAAGGGAGTTAAGAAAGCTGAGGCTGCAGTATAGTGTAATGTTGAGTTGGTTCACTAAGGAAGGGGAAAAGGTGTGTCCAGTGATGATCTGGGAAACAACTAAGGATAGAGGGAATGAAAGTCACAGTAAGGATAAAGGGCAGGGTTAGGTTTGTTAGGTTTATTAAGCATAAAAAAAGATAGAATGATAAAAGGTTTTAGTCAGAAATTTCAAAAGAATAGAAGTAGCTGGTTGTGGAAATGTATTAGCATGGTCAAGGGTGTCTCTGTGTAAGGTGAAGTGGAGGAGCAGGTTATGGTGATTGAGTAGATTGAAAAGCTGGGAAATTAGGGTAATTTGACTGAGCATCAATATTATATGTTAAAGACCACGAATATGAGGGCAGGAGATGGGGAAGGGAGAAAGATTATGATTCAGGTGCTAAACTCATTAAGGAAGGAAAGATAATTAGGTAATAAATTTGGATAGGGTAAATCTCAGAAGTATGGGTTGTTTTGTGGAAGGAAACAAGGAGTATTTCAGCTCTTCCTACATGATCAAGTTAGAGTGTATGAAAGTATAACTAGTATTAGAAAGGACATGAGGGAAGCAGTGTCATCAGGAGGGTAGAGCAGTAGAAAGGGTGGGCAGATCATTTAACCATGGTTGTTCTAGGAGAGGACATGTTTCAAGGTAAATTTGAAAGAGAGAATTCAAAAAAAAATTTTAAGTGATTTTAAAATAAGAAGGAACTGATATGGGGGCTACCAAAAGTAAAAGTTATTCTAGGGATGATTGAATAAATCTAGAATAAACCACATGGGAAATACTTTAAATATATTATATATTTAAAAGAAAAAGAAATTTTACCAAGGAGGAAATAATTCAGTTTCCCTTCTTTTCATTTCACCTTTAAGTCTCCCATTCATTCTACTCCTTACCCCCCATCCCTCACCTTTTTGAAGCCACACTCAAATATCAGGCAACCAAGCTCTTTGCTAGGGCTTCCAAATCATCAAGGTGCTGAGGGCCTTCTTTGATTCAAATTCAAATTTGATTCACTGTTCAAACTAGATAAACAGCTCTTTCTTCTTTTACAAAGAAGCAACATCTCTTGGGGGGAATTCTGTGCGTTTCAGTAAATAAATTAATGATTTTACCAACCTAATTTTTCTATAGCCATAAATGAAATAGTTGCTATTGCAACATAAGCCCATTCCTTCTTTCTAGATTTTCGGTACCATCTCTATATAACACGAATATAGTGGTGCCAGGCCACAAACAAGAATCAGAAGGGGCAACTTCTCATGATTCCTGCCAGGACCCTAACTACTTCTTAGTTTTTGCCTCCTTGAAAAATTTGAAAAAATAATGGTTGCTTGGCCAGTAGACCAGTTCCTTAGCTATACCCATTCTTCTCTAGGTACAGATAGTTCTTGCTTTACATAAATTCGCATTATGCAAATTTGACTTTACAAAAAGAATTCTGAAAGAAATCTGCATTCCAAAAATCACCTGTGGTAACTTTATTTTTCAGTTCTCTATTCTCTCTCAGCTCCTGCCCCTTGGCTTGGCACTCTGTGACCTTCTCCACCCTCACCCCCACCCCACCACCAAAATAAAAACCTTAAAAAGAAAATAGCCCTCCAAATAAAAGCAGAATAGACATCACTTCCCTGGAAGAGAGAGGAGATGTTTGCCTTGCTTTGGCCACATGTTGGGCCACTCATGTCTGTCCCCCATGCTACCTATCTTTTCCTGTCTTTGTCCAGCTTCCATGTTTCTGTTCTCCCCTCTTTCATCCTCTAATCTCCCCCCTCTCATGTTCTTCCTCTTGTTCTGGCTTCTGGCTTCTGAATCTCAACCACCCCCCCCACCCCCCCAGCGTCCTTGAATCCTGTGCTGGCCCCCTCCCTGCCTCTCTCCCTTCCTTTCCCAAGTCCAAGAGTATTATGTAAAAATTATTTTGAGATCTTAGTTCTATGCAGAACTTTCTATATAGTACTATTGCTTGGAAACAACTCTATTTTGAAGAAATGGGTTATTTCCTCCTAAACAAGAAATTTGAAAGTCATCATCTTTCTCTATTATTTGGATTTGGAAGAATTGCCCAGGCATTACTTGGAAGCCAGATTCTTTCTGGCTTTATATATTTATATATATTATATATATTATTATTTATATATTATATATTATATTTATATTTATATATAATATATAAATATATATTTTTATGTATTTACATATATTCTGGCTTTTTTATATTTAATAGCGAAGCGATCTGAGAATGCTTGGTTGTAAAGAAACTGTAAATAATAACTTTAAAACATAAACTTTGTGGCAATGACCAGAGGCTTAGCAAGGACAGTAGATTTTAGTATATAGCTCCATAGATCAGTCCCTGTAAACAGTTAATCTCTTTATTAGTCTGTCTTCTGCCTCAGCAAGAGTAAGCTGATGACCCACCTAACCTTAGATAAGATGCAGTAGATGCTTGTGCACTCTGCTTCTGGAAGATATTTCAGAGACGTAAAGGACTTGTAGGCATATACCCTCACCGTTGGCCTAAAAGAGTTTGTCACCTTCTGTTGAATAAAGAACCACATACAGTTTTAATGACAGTGTCAGCTGTACTAAGTTTTTTACATTCAATGGAAATAAATTTTGGATATTGATCTTTAAGATTAAGCCCATCTACTCATCCATTCTTTGACATGGCCCTACCTTTGACAGGAAGAGAAACCTCGGGTAACCTGGGGCAGTTAGAGCATTTCCTAGAACCAGCAGGTCTTTTATTTTGAGTTCCTCAGGTCAGAGCTACTGCTGAAGTTCTGCACATTTTAGAATGGCTGGAAGGAAAAGCAGTGATTACTTTGGAAATGAATGCTGTCTACTTAGTCCATCTTGTCTGTTTGCACCTTTTGTAGGGAATAAAGACTCTGCACTTGTGATACGTGATGTCATGAATTCAGTGGGCCATCAGAATTTTCTTGAATGGGGTTAGTCCATTTGAGAATTCTATTTCTTGGAGCTCTGATTTGATAATATATTTATTTGTAATAGTCAAAAGCATAGCAAGGAAAGTATAATATAATCAAATGGACACCACTTCCTTCAAAGAGAGAGTAGACCTTTGCCCTGCTTTGGCCACATGTGTCAAATCTGTGATGTGAATTTAAGCTAAGAAATGTACTTAATAATCCTTTTGTGCAAAAACAAAAACACCTTATAAACAAGAAATCTGGTGGATATTTAATGAAGTTAGTGATGGGGTTTTTGGTTCAAAGTGGAGGTGGGAGGGAATCAAAGCAAATGCTATTGCTGCTCCCTGCCTTCTAAGCATGATACTCATGAAATAATTGACATTTGTAGTGATTTATGCAAGTGCTAATCAAAAGCTTTTATTTTCTGATTATCTCTCTGTTTGATGGATGGGAGATGCTAGTGCAGTCAAAATATGTTTTTGGTATGAGCTTTTTGAAGAATAAAGCAGGTATTCCAGAGTATAGAGGAATATAATTCTCCCATTGTCATGTTGAGTTCAAAGGAGGAAATTATTTTTTGAAATTATTTTTTATAATCTTTTTTCCTTTTCTGTTTTAATGGAGCTAAGCAAAGAAAGTTTGGCAATAGATGAAGGTCCCTGATTTATTCCCCTTTGACCTCTTCCACTTTGATTGGCAGTCTGTTGTCAGAATGGAAGTTGTGCCTATGAAATAGGAGTGAGCAGAACAAATGCCCTAGGACAGCTGTACATCCCTGGAGGGCCGAGGCTTAAGAAGGTGAAGGAAGTGCAATTAGAGAAGGTCTTCAGCACAGAAAGTTAATTAGCTAGTAAATAGCATTTAGTGATGTTCAAGATGGGAAATTTGTGTTTGAAAAGGAGAAGAAGATCAATGGAAAACTGGCCAAGCAAGGTCTGGGGAAATCTGTGCTTTTTTTTTTTTTTTTTTTTTTTTTTAAAGCATTTACTCCTTTGGTATAGCTCCAAACCTTATGATGGAAAGGAATGAATGTGTACCTGATGTGTGAATGGAAAAGAATCCTGAATTAGGAAGGGCATTTGCTCAGTGGCCTTGTAAACTAAATTTATAAACTAAACGTGGGACTGGGAACCAGACACTTTTATTTTATGACTGGCCCCACCTAAATCAAATTACCTAGCCTTTTTGTATCTGCTCCTTGTACTGACTTTTAAAAAAATTTGCTCCAGATAATTATGAATATCATTTATTAGAAACGACTTGGTCTAAGGCAGTGGGAACATTTTTTAGAGACCATATTGATCTATTAGTAAATGTTTATTCTTAATAAATATTATTATGTTAAATTTTTATCACTTACTATATATGCCAGGCACTGTACTAAGTGCTGAGGGTACTAAAAAGACAAAAGATAGTCTCTGCCCCAAGAAGCTTGCAATATAATGGGGGAGATAATACACAAATAAATATATACAAAGCAAGCTATAAACAGCATAAAAAGGGAATGATTAACATAGGGAAGGTACTAGAATTGAGAGGTGTTGAGGAAGGCTTTCTATAGAAAATGGAATTCTATTTGGGATGTAAAGGGAAGGTAGGGAGGTCAGTCTTACAGAGAAAAAAGAGCATTCCAGGCATGGGGGAACAACCAAAGAGAATTCCCTGAACTAAGACATAGGATGTCTTGTTTGTGGGCATCCAGGAGACCAGTGTCACTGGGTTGAAGAGTAAGGTAAGAAGACTGGAAAGAGGAGGGGCTAGGCTCTGAAGGACGTTGAATGCCAGAGTATTTTGTATTTGATCCTGGAGTTTATTGAATAGAACATGATCAGGTCTCTGCTTTAGGAAAATCATTTTAGTAGCTTGAATAGAGCTTGGTTTGGAGTGGGAAGAGACTGTTGGAGTAGTCTAGCCATGAGGTAATGATGGCTTGCATTAGAGCAGTGACTGTGTCAGGAGAGAAGAGAATGTATTCAAGAGATGTTGTTAAGGTGAAATCACAGGCCTTGGTAACAGATTGGATTTGGTGGAGTGAGATAAAAGGTGGTACCCCAGCATGTATTCTAGTTTCTGTAATCAGAGAGTGACAATGCATATGTAGTGAAAATCAGCATCATCATTTCAAGTCTCAGGAATGTTTATGATATCTACTTTCTTATACTTTCCCCCAGATTTCTATATAGTTTTAAACCTTTGCTTGCTTATTGACATAGTATTAGTTGAATCTGATTTTTAAAATTCTGAGCTTAAATGCCAAAAAAGCTTTTCCAAACTCATAATAGAACAAAAAGATTGTATATGAAGCGGTGACTCTCCATTTTTTAATGCATTTCATAAATTCCATGTTACTTTTCAAAATTCTCCTTCTCTGTGCTTCCTTCTTAACTTTATTCCCTTCTGTGATTTTGAAAAAATGTTTCAATTTTTTTTAACATTTTTATTTAAAGGTTTGAGTTCCAAATTCTACCCCCTTCCTCCTCTCCCTCTCCCTGAAATGGTAAGCAATGTTAGGTTATGCATGTGCAATTATGTAAAACATTTCCATATTAGCATGACATGGGGTTTTGAAAAACATGATTAGAACCATGATCTTGGAATTGTTTTGTTGGAAATGTAGTACCTTTTTCACAGTGTTGACAAGTCAGCCTCCATCAGAATTCTTTTTTAATCAGAGTTCCCAAGCAAGTAATTTTGCTAATAACTTCTTTCAAATAACATATCCCTGTATGTCCATTATAACATTGCTTTAGCACATATGCCTTCCATTTCTAGGGTCTCTACCAAGTAAGGACTGCTCTTTCACTAGGGCAGTCTTTGAGGTGACAGGTTTCTAATACCAATCTCTTATTGTTTGATGAGTATCCCTTTTACCTCCAAAGGCTAGTTGTATAGGGAAGAATTAGAAACCTATTTAATCCGGATTGTGACTAATCAAACCAAGCAATTGTGAGGCCAGAGTCTCTGCCAGAAGAGAAAGGAAAAATGGAAAGTAAAAGAATAAGGAAGAATGACAGAGAACACAAAGATGGATTAAAAACTATAGGAAGCTGAGTCTTACATACAGCCCTCTAAAGTGCCCCTCACTGGCCTGGTCTCAGTGCTTGCCTTTTCTGTATTGGGGCCTATTCTATCTATGAGAAGCCCAGTCTAGAGGGAATAACATTGGACCTAAAGGCAGTAAACCCAGGAATCAGGTTCTGCCTCTCCTCTCTGAACAAGTCAATTCACCTCTCTAGTGAGGCTTCAGTTTCATTTATAGTAGTTATGTTGATCATCTCTAAGGTATTTTCCACTTCTAAGATTCTATGACAAATCATCCCTTAATTTTCATCTTTTCAGTTCCTGGAGACTGAAGACATGAGTGGGGACAAAGAAGGGAACAAATTTAATGATTGATATAAAGGGAGTTGGTGAGAAGTCATTAGAGTTGTAGTGGGCATATATGAAAGAAAAAGAAGCCATAATGAACAGTTATTTAAGGTAGGGCCCCAAAGATAACAGACTCCTCCTAGGTAAGAAATGTTGCTAATTTATCTACCCGAATTACTTAGTATATTGCATTAGTGAATAAATGTCCCCCATTAGGTTGTGATAGGGTACAGGCTCTGGGAAACCCCTTGAACACTGATTAATCTTCCCACTTGAGGGCATTTGCCTGAGGCTATAAGTCTTTCATTATTGCTTAGGCCCAATTCTGTTACTCCAACCCTAAACCTCAACATTTTACAGTTTTCTGACCTGGGTTCTCGAGACTCCAAAATATCAACATGATGGATCCTGCAGAATAAATTCAACTCAAGCCTTTTCTCAGTCAAAAGTAAAACAAAGCTTATTCTACTATAATGGGTAGACTCTTAAGGAACCTAAGTACTTGTGACCCTTGTCTAAGGGGGCCAGAATAATTTGACACGGAGTGAATCTGCCCAAATCTCTTCATGGAGGCAAGATGGGTCTTAAATACAGGAGGATTTTGGGGTGGTCTACACTAGGAGTTTAGGGAAGGGCCTTGAGGAGGAGTCTAAGGAGGAACTTTCATGGAACTGAGGTCAGACTCCAGGAGTGGGATTAAGGGTGGGAAAAAGCTGAAGGCTACCTAGAGATGACTGACAATGGAATACTAGGCTAGTTTAAGGGTAACAGGTTTGGGTATAGGTATTTTGATAGGATCAAGGGTGGAAAGTAGCTGGACAATGGAGGGATAGGCTAGTTTAACAGTGACAGATTTGGGCCTGTCAATAGTGAAAGGCTTATGGCCTCAGGTAAATGCCACATCAAATGGGAAGATTCAATCAGAGTTCAAGGGGTTTCCCAGAACCTGTACCCCAGCAGATGGACTACCCTATATGCACTTAGATACCTCTGGCAGGGTGAAAGATAAAATTGAGGCAGCATGACATAAAGGAAAGAGCATTAGACTAAAAAAAATCAGAAAATCTGGGTTCCTTCTTCTTGACTTTGTGACTCACTTAGCTGTGTGACCTTAAGTTGCAAATCATTACTCTCATTCTTCTTATCCATAAACTGAGAGGGCTCTCCCTTTTGGCTCTAAAATTCTATCATCTTTTCTTAGCCAATGACCAAGCAGATATTGAGGTTCATTTTTAATCATCCAGTCAACAAGTATTTATTAGTCACCTATTATATGTCCCTGTAGCATACCTGCAGTCCCTTCAAGTCCCTGCTGACCCAACCCCCTAAAACCTTCTTCTTGTTTGACATCCTACGTAGAATTTGTTTAGCCTGTTAGATTGAGCTTATATGATTCTGTAGGATGTTGAAGGAATACTGTCAATTATTCATTGGGGAAGGGAAATTTTGGTTTAAAGACTGCTGAGGAATCCAGGGAATTTAATCAGATGCCTGAGGGAAGCACCTAAATTTAGCTAGATTATTAGTAGTATTCATTCAGTTTTAAAATTGCCTAGGGGAACTTCACAAAAAAAGTTTAGGGAACTACTGGACTAGATTTGCTTCTGCACTGCAGTGAAGTCAGTTTAGGAGACCAGGTCATAATTTTTAAAATACAGCTCCTAGATGTCATAGCTGGCAGCTAAGTCCAAAAAAACACAAGTCCAGAAAAAGTCCAAAAACCTTTCTGTAAGGAGGCAGTTAGCATGTTTTATCGTTAGTTACCTGGAATTTCTTTGGTTTGATTGAAGGAGTAAGAGGCAGGAGGATCTAAATTCAAATGCTGTGCTAGAGAGATTGTAGATCTGTTGTCCTATGGAACCTAGTGGAGTCAGTAGAAGGAGTTGCAGGGCCTGGAGACTAGAACACTGATCTTCTGAGTTCAAATGTTGCCTCAGATTAGCTGTGTGACCTTGGGCAAGTCACTTAACCCTCCTCTGTAAAATGAAGTAGAGAAAGAAATGGCAAATCATTCTCATATCTTTGCCCGGAAAACTGAACAAAAGCTGTCTTCCCCCAGACAGATCTCTTTCAGCCTCAGTTTTATTTGTTGTTGTTATGTCATTTCAGCCTCTGTTACCTCATCTTTAAAATGGGCATAATAATTACAATTAACTCAAAGGGTTGTTGGGAGGGTTAAATGACACAAAGTATGTGAAGTGTTTTGCAAAGAGTGTTATTTAAGTATAGACTGTTATGATTATTATTGTTAATATATTGGCCTTCACATATAAAGATAATTGTTGCTGACCCATTATCAACAGGATTGTATAGTATGCCATAACTTAATCATTCATTTACTCCTCACATCTCCCTCTCCATTAAGAAAGAAAAAAAGAACAAAATCCTTGTACCAAATATGCATAATAAAGCATTTCTACATGGGCATGTCCAGAAAAAGTCCACAAACCTTTCTGTGAGGAGGCAGTTAGCATGTTTTATCATTAGTTCCTGGAATGTCTTTGGTTATTGTCTTATTCTATTCTTATTCTTATTCATTGTGCTTAAACCTTTCAGTGTTTTTGTTGTTTTAGAGTGTTGTTGCATAAATTCTCTCCTGCTTCTGCTCAGTTCACTCTGTAATATTTCATACAAGTCTTCCCAGTTTTCTCTGAAATTATCAACTTCAATCATTTCTTTTGGTACAGTAGTATTCCCTTACTTTAATACAGCATGATTTGTTTAGCCATTCCCCAGTGAATGACAAGTTTCTTAGTTTCCAGTTTGTGCCATCGCAGAAAGTCCTTTTTCTATTTCTTTGATTTTGGGGGGGATGTAGGCCTAGTGGCAGTATTGCTGTATCAAAGGGTATGTAATTTAGTGACTTTTGGGGCACAGTTTCAATTTTTTTCCATCTTTATAAAGTTTTTAATTTTCAATATGTCCTCTTGCCGCATTTACTTATTTTACATGATCTGGCCTTGAGTTCACAAGATTTTGATATGTATTTGTTAATAATTTTGATAAAGTCAATTTTTCTATGTCTAGCCTAGCTATAGCCCAATTTTTTTTTTTTTGCTTTTTTGGAGGGCAGTTGGAGTTAAGTGACTTGCCCAAGGCTAGTTTTTGTGCTATGTTCCTGAGGTCACATTTGAATTCAGGTCCTCCTGACTCCAGGGCCAGTGCTCTATTCTCTGTGCCATCTAGCGGCCCCAAGATTTTCTTTTTTAATTAAATTTTATTTTTTTACAATCAGCAAAAACTTACCTTCTTTCCTTCTCACCTAACACACCTTTCTCATTGAGAAAGAGGAAAAACAAAACCCCTATAAAAAAAATGTGTAGTCGAATTGGTCAAAACTAATTTCTACATTGGCCAGGTCAAAAAAAAAATCACTCTAAATGTGATCACTCTAAAAATCACCTCTCAGGAGTGTGATCATGAGTCCTCTGAAAGCATAATTGTTGTTTCCATTGATTAGAGTTTGTAAGTCTTTCAGAGTTGTCTTTACAGTATTGTTAATGTATAAATTGTTATAAATCCCAATTCTGCTCACTTCACTCTGCATCAATTCCTATAAGTCTTCCTAGGTTTCTCTCAAAACATCACATTCATTTTTTACAGCACAGTAATGTTCCATCACATTCATATGCCATAACTTAATCAATCACCTGTTCCCCAGTTGATGGAAACCACCTTTCTGGTTCTTTGCTACCTCTAAAAGCTATAAATATTTTTATATATTTAAGTCCTTCCTTTTCTTTTAAACCTGATAGTAGTATCCCATTGCTTTCCAGAATGACTGTACAAATAAATTCATAGCCCCACTGGAAACTAGGAGGAGTACTCATCGATTGGGGAATAACTAAAAAAACTATGGTGCATAAAAGTAATGGAACACTATTATGTGGTAAGCAATGATGGAGACTATTTAAAAAAAACGGGGAAGGTTTGTAGGAACTGCAACAATAAGTGAGCAAAACCACTCAAACAATTTGTATGATAATAAACGACACTGCAAAAACAAACCACTTTGACTTCTGAATTCTAACCAGTCATGATCCAGAAGATCAATGATGAAGCATGATGCTAAACTCCTGACAGACTGGTGATGGACTCAAGGTGCAGAATTGAACACATTTTTTTGGATATGGCCAGTGTGAGAATGTTGTTTTGCTTATTTAATAAGTGCATATTTATTATAAAGGTTTTGTCTTTCTTTTTTATTGGGATGTAAAGAAGAGATTGATTTGCTAATTGGAAACAGTTAAGAATCAAAAATTCCTTTGCAGAAGACCATTAAAGTCCCAATAGCTATTATACTATAGGTTGTCTAGATGCCTATCCTTTACCTTGTGGCAGGTTATCAGGAAGTGTTCCATATCCTTTTTGGAAAATAGCACTACAAAACAGATTTTAACACCTTCTTATTGGACTTACTACTAACTTTTTGAGTGAAAATTTGAAAAACTTTCTGTCCCCAAACAGTATTAAGATAACTGTATATGCTGGTCTGATCCAAAATGCAGTAACATTTTTCATCTTGTTCCTCATTTCTAACTGGCTCATGGTTCCTTCCTCCCTCATTTGTGCTTCAAATGTGCTTTGTCTATGTCTGAGTGTGTTGGAAATTGGTCTGTATGTGGGAATGTGTGTGTGTGTGTGTGTGTGTGTGTGTGTGTGTGTACACACTTCTCAACTATGACAGGCTGAGGATTGTTTCTCGAATAAATTCCAAGAGATAAAATTTTGAGGTATTTAATATATAATATATCTAATTTAATATCTGTTTATTAATTGGGGTGGCTACTAATCAGTAAATGGTCAGTGGTCTCACTCTCACCCACCAAAGATGGAAAGGCAGGGTCTCAGGTCATCTTAAATCTCCCTGCTTCTGATAGCATCCTCCCATGGCCAGTGAATGGCCACCCTGATTGGTGAATATTTAATCCCCCCATTAATTACCCTCCAGGGTGATTAGATTCAGTAGCCTTCAGCAAACTGAACAAACAACCCTTTCTGCATCTAGATCTCTCTGACTTTTTTTCTTCTTCATGAGCCTGATTTCTCCAGAGTCTCTATGAAGGGACCTAGGACATACAGATTTCTCTGGGTGGTATCTATAGTACCTCAATTTGACTTCTGTTTACAGAATAAACAAGATGAAAGTCAGGGTCCAGTTTGAGTTGGCCCCATACCAAACTAACAGATGCCTTGTGTGCTAGTATCTTGTGGACTAAGAGTGATCACTTTACTTGGTCATGACCTTCAGAACTGGCCTTTTCAGGAGTGGGATCTTAACAAAAATAGATAAAAGGATGGATCACAAATTTCCATTGTCCCTTCTCTTTACCAATAACCTCTACTTCTGTTTTCTTCTCAAACTTTCATTCTTAGTCATTATACAGTCTACGAGGTGAAGACTTAGCTAATAGACTCAGTGGTTAGAAACTATATAATCCTATAGTCTGATCAGCATCCAGCGTGGTTATGGTGACTTGAAGAAGATGTAGGTGATTTACTTTTCTGGTTTTTTGTTTTTAATTTTGGGGGGTTTAAATACGTTTTATTTTAGACAACCTACATGATATGTTTTTAAAAACAATGCCTCCACTCCAAATAAATCAAGGTAAAAAATAAATGAATAAAGCTCAAGATGACATCAGTCCAAGTTTGTCCAGGTCCTGGTGTTGTGTAGATGACAAAAAGCAGCAGCCAGTTATGATGACAGGTAATTAAAAGTAATCAGCTGAATTTGTTAACATTTCTCCATTTCTAAACCATTCTTAAAGAAAATCATATGTGGAGTCACACCATCCTCACGGAAGTCCAAGAGAGCCATCATGCCGTCTGGGTTCATGTTTTCGCCTATGAAGAACTGATAGTTTTTAAAATTAGCAAGGATGTGTTTGATCTGTTCTGTGGCTCCCATCATAAAAGGTTTTGCTCTATCTGGCTTGTGTTCTTCAAGTCTGCCTTTGATTGATTTCATATAGTCTTTGATGTACTTTTTGTAGGATTCTTTTGTGAAACTAGGTTCTTGCAAATGATGGTTTATTACTATGTCAACTCCAGTGATTACAGTAGCATCTGTTACTTCACCCTCAGGACCTTCAGCAGAGGCATTTCCACTGATGAGTTAATCATCGATGGTACCCTCTGTCCTACTGACCATCCCCTCCACCTCTAGGCATAGCCCGTTTGCTATCTCCCAGACCTTGTAAATGCCAGAGAACTTCTCATCATGGCTGATGAGTCCCAGTTGATGATCATGGTGGTGAAAGGAGGGAGGCAGCAGCAGCGGTGCTTTACTTTTCATGACCCATTTTTAAACAAGAGTTTTTTTCATTAATATCTACATTTGGGTTTTGGTTTGTTTTTTTGTTTGTTTGTTTTGGGTTTTTTTGGTGGGAGACTTTGATTTTAAGAATGACATAAGCAAATACTACCATGGGATGTTTCTCCCATAATTTATTGCTTATATATATAAAACACTTCCATCTTAATGGGGCAGTCTGGCCCAGAGAATGAAGATCTGACTGATTAACACTGTGTGCTGTTCCCATCAACACAAACTGCCTTGCATTCTGTTGTTGAGCCAGCATGGAAGAGCCTGATATGAAAAAGTAACCACAAAAATGTATTGAGCACCTACTGTAGGCAAGAAACTGGTCCAGGTATTCTGGTGATATATAGTTGAAGACATATTTTACAATATTAAAAAAAAAAAAACACAAAACTTTTGGAATGCAGCCAAAGCTGTATCTAGGAGAAAATGTTTATCTCGAAACACTTTTTTTTCTTGTAATTATCTCACTTTTATTTATTTTTAGAAAGTTTTATTACTGACTTCTCTTTATTACATTTGCCTAGTTGTCCTGAGTAATCCTTCCCTAGCCCGTTTCAGAAAACTTTGCCATATAACAAATAAGGTTGTCATTGTTTTTCAGAGGAAAAAAATCAGCATAACTTATAGAAGCTTGAAAAAGTTTGAAAACCTGTGCAATATGCAACACTTATGGCTCTCTGACCACTACAAAAGAGTAGGTTGGAAACATTCCCTCATTTTTCAGAGTCCTGTTTTATCTTTGTATTTTTATTATATTCACTTTGGTTTTTTTGATGTGTAGTTCTTTCCATTTACACTGTTGTAGTTATTGTGTATATTCTGTTCTGTACTTACTTTACTCTGCATCAGTTCATATAGAACTTCCCATGCTTTTTTGTATTCATTTCATACATTATTTCTTACAGTACAGTAATATTCCAGCAGCATAATTTGTTTAGACATTTTCCAGTTGATGGGCATCTATTTTGTTTCCAGTTCTTTACTATCACAAAAAGTGCTGCTATAAATATTTTGGTGTGAGGACTTTCTTATTTATTATTATTTTCTAGAATGTTTGTACTGTTTCACAGCTCCAGCAACAGTGTGCCTATAATCCCTCCTATATTGAGATGACATTTTGTGTCATCTTTGCCAATTTACACAGTATGAAGTGAAACTTCAGGGTTGTTCTATCAGTAGTTTGGAGCATTTTTTCATATGGTTGTAAATACTTGACAGTTCTTTGAAAAACTGTTTGTTCATATCCTTTGAACGCTTATCTATTGGTGAATGGCAGTCATAGTAATTGTTTACCTATCTTAGATACAAATTTAACGTAAATTATTTCCCCATTCTTATCCTATATGTATTAATTTTATACCACTTCCCTTCTTATCCTAGATATATTCATTTTGTCTGTGCAGAAGCTTTTCAATTTCATGAAGTCAGTTATTTGTTTTATCTTTAGTAATTGCCTCTATCTCATGTTTGGTTAACAATATATCTCCTGCCCATAGCTGTGAAAAGTATATAGTCTAATTCTTTACTGATTTTTTTTTATACTATGATCTTTAATATTGAGATTGCATTTCCATTTATAATATATTGTGGACTATTGTATAAGGTGTTGGTCTAAGCCTAATTTATATCAGATTGCTTTCTAACTTTACCAGAAAAATTTTTATTAAATTAGGAGTTTGTATTATACTTTACACTTTATTAAACACTGGGTTATTGGGTTCTCTTGTTGCTGATTCTCCCTTGTCTAGTCTGTTCCATTGCTCTATCTGTGTTTTTTTTTAAATATCAGATTTTTTTCTCTTATGGCTTTTTGCTTCATAATATAATTTAAGGTCTGGTTGCTATATAACATAATTTTAGGTCTAGAAGTGTTATTCTTCTCCCCCCCCCTTGTTTTTCCTAATGAATTTTTTTATATTTTATTAAGTTCCTCTAAAGCAGTTGGATTGTTATGACATTAATTAACATTTTTAAATTTTGACAGTATTGTCATTTTTATTATATTGGCATGGCCTACACATGAACACTCTATAAACACTTTCATTACAAAACAACAACAACAAAAACCCAGAGCTTCAATTTTTCATTAACTCCAATTTTACATAAGTGTATTTTGTTGTTTGGGGTGTTTTTATTTTTGCAAAAATAGGAAGATGGTATACTACCAAACTTCTGAGTTTAAGGCAAATGTGGTCCTGAATACTCAAAATGGACAATAATAATACAAAGAACATTATAGATTTATATATCTTATTAATATTGATACATATAGAATAAAATATTAGCAAAGAGGCTGCAACAATATATTTTATACTAGATTGCATAGTTATAAATATACTAGACCATATTAATAATTAAATGCAAAAAATCATGATGATATCAGAAATACAGAGAGGCTTTTGACAATACAATACCCATTATGATTTTTTTAAAAAGTGGAAGCCATAGGAATAAATGTACCTTTCCTTAATGTTATATGCTGTTATCTATCTGAAACCAAAAACTAGTTTCCTATCTAACAGAAAACCAGTAGGGGACATGGGGACATTTGAATAAAATCAGGAATTAAAGCAAGAATATCCTTTTTTTTTTTTTTTTTTTTTTTGCTTTTTTGGAAGGGAGAAGGTAGGTCAGTTGGGGTTAAGTGACTTTCCCAAGGTCAAACGGCTAGTTTTTTGTGTTAACTGTCTGAGGCTGGATTTGATTTCAGGTCCTCTGGACTCCAGGGCCGGTGCTCTATTCACTGGGCCACCTAGCCAACCCCAGGGATGTCCATTGTTGCCGCTATGTTTTTATGTAGTTTTAATTGTAGCAATGAGACAAGAAAATGGGCAAATAAATATAGGCAAAACAGACACAAGATTGTTGCATTTTAAAGATACTGTGATGGTTTTCTTCAGAAACCCTAGGGAGTTAAGTGAAAAATTAATAGAAACAAAAACATGAGTAAATAGTAGGATATAAAATAAATTCACAAAAATAATAGATTTTTTCACATTAACAACAAAACCCAGACAGAATGTATAAAATATCAAGGAGTCTAGTTACCAAAACACTAATGGGAATAATATGAGTGCAAGTGCCAGACACTCTTTACAGAAAAAAAGAGAAATAGTTGAAGAGTTGAAGAATTAATTGTTTATAGTTGAGCGTGTTTTATTTATTTTTGTTACAATGCAATAGTTTAAAAAAAACTTTAAAAAAAAAGTTACACGCCCAATTTGTTGATCTGCTTTTTCATTAATGAGATTCATTTAGAGAAATAAATTTTCCCCTAGCTACTGCTGCATCCCACAAATTTGGGTATGTGGTCTCATTGTTGTCTTTATCTTTAATGAAATTATTGATTGTGTTTTTTGATTTGTTTTTAAATTAATTTTAAATCTATGCTTCAAAAGCCTTTTATCGAATGTAATTTTATTGCATTGTGGTCAGAAAAAGGTACATTTAATTATTTCTGATTTTCTGTATATGTGAGGATCTTGTGTGCTAATACATTGTCAATTTTTGTGACCTGTACCATGCACAACTGAGATTAAGTATATTTCTTTCTATTCCCATTATTTTCTGGGCATCTGTCATATCTAACTTCTAAAAATCTTTTCAGGTCCTTAATTTCTTACTTATTTTTTAGTTAGAGTTTTCTTTCTTTCTTTCTCTCTCTCTGCTTTTTTGGAGGGGGGGCAGGCAGGACAACTGGGGTTGTGACTTGCCCAATTAGTTTTCTATTTGTGAGATGAGGACATGTAGCGCTGCCCCACCCCCACATCATAGTTTTGTGGCTTGTTTCTTCCTATAACTCATTTGCCTTTTCCTTTTAGGATTTAGATGCTTTGCCATTTGTGGCATGTATGTTTAGAATTTATGCCAATTAATTGTCAGTGGTGTTGTTTAGAAAAATTTCCTAGTTCCCTTGTTTATCTCTTCTAATTAGGTTTTTGTTTTTTTTCTACTTTTGATTTGTCTAAGGTCATGATTGCCACCTCTGCCTTTATTATTTCAACTGAAGCATAATAATAGATTCTATTCCAGCCCATTATTTTAACTCTGTATATCTTTGTTTCAAATATGCTTCTTGTAAAGAACATAACATTGGATTCTGTTTTCTAATCCATTCTGCTCCTTTTGGGTTAGTTCATCCTATTCACATTCACAGTTTTGATTACTAACTGTGAATTTCCTTTCATCCTATCTGCCCTCCCTCTCATTCCCCCTTACCCCCTTCACATTTCTCTTTATGGGTAAGATATATTTCTGTGCCCAACTTTTTGGGTATGTGTATTCTTTCCAGTTTAGATAAGAGTATCATACTCCCTGCTTCTCTCCCTGCCCCACTGTCCCCATGCTTGTTGTAGGAACCCCCTTGCACATCCCATTTTTGTAAGATAATTCTCTTTCCCATTCTGCCAATGTGTTCTTCTTTCCCACTCTTTCCATTCTTTTGACCTTGTCAAAACATAATTGAATCACTATTGGACTCTCTAGTCTAATGAGATTCACTGTTTAATGCCCTCTTCCCCATCCCCCCTCTCCTTTCAAACCTCACCCCCACCCCCCATCCCATGATAGAGTTTTGACATTGTAGCACCTCCCCCATGTAAGAATGTAAACAGTTTAACTTTGTTTAGTGCTTTATTATTTTCTCCATGTTTACCCTTTCTCTTTTGCTTCTCTTTACATTTGTGTTTGTATATCATTTTTATCTTTTATCATGAACGCTTGGAAGTTCTCTCCCATTAAAGGACTGTTTTTTCCTTTCTAGGATTATACTCAGTTTTTCTGGGTAGGTTATCCTTGGTTGAAAGACTTAAATTATATTATAAATCCTTGGTTAAAAGGCTTAAATTACATTATAAAATAGCAATCATCAAGACCATCTGGCGTTGGTTTAAAAAAATAGATCAATGAAACAGAAACAAGGGAGAATCAGAAACAATACAATTCAGTAACCTAGTGCCCCAGACTTCTGAAATCCTATTCCTTAACTTCATCTCATTTTCAAGTAGGGATGGTCACAAAATACATCTCACCTGTACGTATTCTGCTTCCTTAATTAGAAACTCTTACATTTCTCACCATATCTTATCTTACATATCTTACATATCTCACCATAATTTAGTATAGTTCCATATTTCCCTTGACCTTAGTCCTCCTAAATCTAGTTTGCCCTCATCTAAGCCTCCATTTCTGCCCCTCTCTACTCCCTCTCCAGTTTTAGACCATTAGCCTCAGTTTGACTTCCATTTTCCTTCTTTTCTAACCTCAGCCCTGTAGTTAGCTATTTCAGTTCTATACTTTTCTCTGCTCTTGAATCCCTCATCATCCTCGTCCCATCGACATTCATCTCTTGCCAAACCTCAGCCCTAGATTATTGCCACTCTTCACTTCCACTCTCACTCAAAGGCAGTTTCCTTGACTGCCTTGATATATGTTATCCAGTTTTAATTGGGTTTTTATTGCAGCGAGGGAGTCTTTTTATTTCTCTGTGTTTCTCTCTATATAAGTTATTCCAAACCATCTTTTCTTTCCTCCCACCACCCACATCATCTTCCACCAGCAGCCAAGAACTTCAAGTCTTTACTGAGGTAACTGGGCCCATTTGAAATGAGCTTTCTTCTCTTCATATCAAAACTCTTTCATTTTTATCTCCCACTTTTTTTCCTTTCCCCCAGCCCCTAATAGTTACATGTCTTTTATCTTTGCTAAGGATAAAACAATAAGTACTCATGTGCTACATTTCCCCCCTCCTCTTCTATAGGAGATTACTTCTCAATCATCTCTTTTCCTGAAATCTCCAACCTCTTTCTTCCAACTTGTTCCTTTCCCACTACCTTGAAACAGACCTGTCTCCTCTATCTTAAAAAACCCCCAACAAAACCCTTCACTAGATCTTCTAAAACTATCATCTTGTCTATATTTTTCCCCCTTTCTCAGCCATGACCCTAGAAAAAGGTGTCCATAATTGCTGCCCATGTATCTTCTCACACACTCTTCAACACTTTCCATTCTTGCTTCTAGCTTCATGATTCAACTGAAACTGATCTCCAGTTATTGGTGATCTTTTATTTTCCAAATTTATGGATCATTTCTCAGACATTGCCCTTTTAGACCTCTGATACATTTGACATTATTAACCAACTTCTTTTTCTAGGTATCTTCTCTGGATTTTTATGGTACTATTCTCTCCAGGTTCTCCTCTTAATTATCTTATTTATTCCTTCACATCTCCTTTGATATCTCATAATACATATAATGCCCCTAACTGTAAGTATTCCCCAGGATTGTGTCTTAAGCACTCTTTCCCCTCAGTAACCTCATCAGCTCTCATAGATTCAGTTACCATCTTACTGCATTTTTCAGCTATCACTTAAAGGACAACCTGTATATTTATATAGAGATTGCAACTCTATTGCAACACCTTCCATCTAGTTTGTCAGATTAATTAGTAACCATGACATTGTCCTCAACAGTCTCATTGCACATTTATTCCCTCTGAGCACTCTGTGAAACTAGCCTTTTCTCTGTTGGACTACCATATCCCATCTCCACGCCTTTACACTGGCCTTTACACTAACCCTCCCCAGATCTAAATGCTCTAATCCTAACCCTAAACCTACTCACTTCTGCCCATACCTGTCTTCCTTTATCCTCAAGCAAACCTTACACATGAAATCTATTATGATTTTCCCCAAACTACCAGTATCTTCCCTCCCAAACTACCTTGTATTTAAGTGCTTTGCATTTAATCTCTTTATATTTATTCTATATATACTTAATATTTTGTGTGTGATTTATTGAATATCAGACCCATTATAGAAGTTCATGGCAAGCATTTTTCACAGTGAGTTGTTAACTTTTTTTTTTTAACTTCATTGAAAAGTATCTTCTTTCTCACAAAAACAGGAAATGAATCCCTAGTTTGAAAAAATGTTTATAATAGCTCTTTTTGTAGTGGCAAAGAACTGGAACCTAAGGGAGTGCTTATCAGTTGGTAAATGGATAAATAAATTGAGGCATATAAAAAGTAACAAAGTACTGTTGCAGCAGAAAAAATGATGAAATTGACAGTTTATAAGGTACTTAGGAGGACTTATTTGAACTGATACAGAGTAAAGTGAGCAGAGCCAGGAGAACATTTTATACAATAACAGCATTATAAAGAAAAATAACTTAGAAAGATTTGATAACTTTGATCAGTGAAATGACCAACCATGATTCTAGAAAACTGATGATGAGAGGTACTACCCACCTTCTGAGAGGGATTTTTTAAATTTTACTTGATACTGAATATATATGATTAGAAAAAATTTCTCCCAGTGAGCTAAGGAAAGAGGGGAAAAAGGAGATACAGTTAGAATAGAAAGAAAAAGAGAGTAATTGAAGCAGGATTTGTTTTTTTGGTAAAAATACACAGAAGAACATTAGGAAGGCTAGCAAGAATCATAGACAAGAAGCACAGCTTTGTAAACTACAGGTTAAATTTATTCATTTTTAAAAGAATAGTACTTCATAGTTTCGTATAAAATTCTTTTGTTTCTGTTCTACCATGTAATTGGACATGCCCATTTTTGGTTTCTTAAGTGCAGAATATAAGTAAATAAATTTTAAAATTGGGGGGAAAAATCTCCATTGCTCCTGATTTATTTGATCCCTTACACTTAAGTTCTTTATTCAACTGAAGCTTATTGTGCTATATAATGAGATATTGATCTAAGCCTATTTTCTCCTAGACTGCTTTGTTTTCCACTTTTTATCACAGTTTTTGTCAAATTGTGACTTCTTACCCCAGTAGTTAGGAGTCCTTAGATTTAACACTATATTACTGGATCTTGTGTACCTCATCTATTTCCACATATCAACATCTCATTTTTTTACCTGTAACATTTTTTATTATTACTGTTTTTTTGCTTTTTGGAGGGCAATGGGGGTTAAGTGGCTTGTCTTGAGGCTGGATTTGAACTCAGGTCCTCCTGACTCCAGGGCTGGTGCTCTATTCACAGCACCACCTAGCCACCCCTATTATTACTGCTTTGTTTGAGATCTGGTACTATTAGGTCCCTTTTTTCTTTTCTCTTCATTATTTCCCTTGACATTCTTGATCTTTTAGTCATCCACATTAATTTTGTTGTGATTTCCTCCCCCCTCTTCCCTCCCCGACTTCTATAAAGTAACCAACCCTTGGCTAGTTTGATTAGTATGATACTAGATAAGCAAATAAATTTATCATATTGGCACAGACTAACCATGAGCAATTAATCTCTGTCCAATTATTTGTGTCTACCACCAGTAAGGAGCGTTTTGTAGTAGTAGTTTTATATTCCTGTGTGTCTTAATAGATAGGCTCCCAAATAGTTAATTTAAATGGAAAATGTCTCTTTCTTCCTGTTGAATTTTACTCCTGCTGAGTATATAGAAGTGATGATTTATGTGACTTTTATTATGTCTTACTATTTTGCAGAGGTTGTTAATGATTAGTTAGTTTTTGTTTAATTCAAAAGATTTTTCTAAGTAAATCATCATGTCTACCAAAAGTAATCATTTTCTTTGCCTATAGCTTATTCCCTCAATTTCTTTTTCTCATCTTATTCATATAGCTGGCATTTCTGGAACTATATCAAATAGTAGTGATATTTACATCTTTGCTTTATCTATTCTTTTACTAGAAAATCCTCTAACATTTCTCCATTACAGATAATATTGGCTTTTTGTTTTAGATAGATAATATTTGCCACATTAATGAAAATTCGATTTTTTTCTTTTTTTTAAAAATTTGATGCTGAATATATATGATTAGAAAAAATTTCTCCCAGTGACCTAAGGGAAGAGGGAAAAGGAGATAGGGTTAGAATAGAAAGGAAAAGAGAGTAACTGAAGCAGGATTTTTATTTTTTTGGTAAAAATACATGGAATAGAAGAACATTAGGAAGGTTAATGAATCGTAGACAAGAAGTGCAGCTTTGTAAACTACAGGTTAAATTTATATATTTTAAAAGAATAGTACTTTACAGTTTTGTATAAAATTCTTTTGTTTCTATTCTACCATGTAATTGAAAATGCCCATTTTTGAAGTGTTTCTTAAATGCAGAATATAAATTTTAAAATGGGGGGAAATAGTATAGTATTATAATAGTAATGTTTTTACTTAAGTATTACACCTTGTCAATAACTTTTTTCTTTATCTTTTGCTATGATGATGCAGTTTTAATTTTTTGTTATTAATATAACCTATTATATTTGTAGTTATCCTTATATTGGCATTTTTCTATTTATGGTATAAATATAATTTGCCCATAAGTCCATAATCTTACTTAGGTTTTTGCAAATTGTGAAAATTTCATTCACTGTTCATGAATTTCATTCATTGACTATATTAGTCTCTATATTTCTTTTTTCTGCTGTCTCTTTCTGATTTAGGGATTAGGACCATATTTGTCCAGAGAAGGCGTTTGGTAGGATGCTGTATTTCCCAGTTTTTACAACAGTATCTAGGAAGTCTTAATTGAATTGCTGCACAGTGAACTTCACCAATAAAACAATTCATATTTTAGCAACAACATTAAAAAAAACCCACTTTGAAAGACTTGAAAATATTGGTCAGTATACCATCATATAGTTTGAAAGAACTGTTATTAAAGCAAACTATCCACCTCCTAAGGGGTGATGGATCCAGGACTTATATTTTTTGGACATGGACACCACTGGGGGGGCATTTGTTTTACTTGACATTGCATACTTATAAGTACTTAGTGCTTTGTTTTTCTTTTTTTCCAGTAGGGGAAGAATGGCCGGGGGGGGGGGGGGGGGGGGGGGGGGGAAAGAGGATAAAGATAACATAGGAAGGAAAAAACAGAAAAGAGGGTCCTTGAAGCATTTTTACTGTAAAATACATTAAAAAGTACAAAAGGAAGGCCAGAAAGAATCACAAGCATAAAGAACTTATTAGTTACCTGTTGAATTTATTAAATATTTAAACAAAAAGCAAATTACACAATAGAGAGCTGCAGTTTCATGTCTATGTTCTTCCATTTATATATATGAATGCCCATTTTATTTGATACTTATTAAGTTCAAAATAAAGAAATGATACACTGAAAAAAAATCCATTGTTATTTCCCCTACTCCCCCCCAAGTTCTTTTATGCTTCATTCAGTTTATTTTTTTTTTTTGAGATTGGGTTATTTAAATTTTCTATTTCTTGTTATAATCTAGCAATTTTACATTTTAGTTAATATACATTTGATTTAAATTATTTTGCAGTATAATTAGGGAAAATAGTTTGTAGCTATTTCCTTTATTCATTTGTTAAGTTCTCCATGTGCAAAAGTTTACATTTATCCCTATTGAATTATATCTTAATATACTCATCTTAATGATCTAGCCCAAGAGTGGGAAATCAGCAGCCTTGAGGCTACCACACATGGTGTTTTAGGTCCTTGGGTAGGGCCTTTTGATTGAGTCCAAGTTTTATAGAACCAATCCTTTTTATTAAGGGGATTTGTTCCCTGAAGTTTAGATTCAATCAAAGGGCCACATGTGGATTCAAGGCTGCAAGTTCCCCACCCTGATCTTAGGCTGTAAAAATCCTTTTGGAATCTGATTCTGTCATCTAGTGTTCTGTCCCTTCTAACTTTGTGTCATCTACAAATTTGATGAATATTCCATCCATGTCTTTACCTAAATCATAGATTCACCATTTTAAGTATTCAGTAGCATGAGGACCTGTGCAGATCCCTGGAATATTGTACTGGAGACCATCATTGACATTGAACCATTAATAACTACTCTTTGAATCTGGCGAGTCAATCTGTTCATTAAATTGTATTATTTTCTTCCATATCTATACATTTTATACATAAGAACAGCACAAGATACTTTAGTAAATAACTTGGCTTAAATTTGGGCTAACTACATCTACATTTATTTTTATGCATCATTCCAATTTAGTATGCCTGTCAGAAAAAGAAATTTAGTCTGGGCATGACTTGTTTTTGATGAAGCTATGCTGACTTTTTGTAATCCTTCCTTTCCAATACAATTTAATCCAATAAATGTTTATCAAGCACCTACTATGTACAGATACTATTTTCTTCTTTGAAAATTGGGATAATCTTTACCATTCTCAAGTCTCTAGTAGTATTTTTCTATTTTTCTGTTATCTTTTCAAATGTTACTGATCATTCAGCAGTCACATTTCCATTTGTTTTAATACCTGATACTGTAGTCCATCTGGGTCAGGTGACTTGAATTAATCTAAAGCAAGTGGATTTTCTCTATCTCATTATCTTGTGTATCAGTTCCTTATCTTGTGTACCAACTCAATATTAGCCATTTTTTCCTGTCATTTTTAGTGCCACGTTCTTTGTCCTTGACAAAAAATAAGAATTAAGCAGTACTACTCTCCTGTCAGTTATCATCTTCCTCTCCACTCCAAATAGTGGTCCTTTCCCTTCTTTGATCCTTTTTTTTTCCTCCCAGCAAAGCTTTTAATGGTCCACTCTTTATTACTGTCCTTAACGTTAGTGCTCCTGAAGTTTAAAAAAAAATTATTTTATCCTGAACCTGACAAATAGCAACAATTAATAACATTTTCATATACAAAGAAAAATAGAAATTGAGAATTGCATATGAAACTTTGAATTTCCATTGGATGCCACTTGTTTTTAAGGTAGACATTAATCGTATACAAACGCATTTGTTACACTGTCGTTTGTCTGTTTTCTTCTGACACTTCATGTTTTCTGTGCTTCATTTATGCCCTCTTCTTTTATATCGCTATACTGGTCTGTAAAGTATAACAGTCATTTGTGCTTTAAAAAAACACTACAAAATATAGTCATAAAGAATTTTTTTTTTAATGGCAAAAAAGTCTCCTTGGGTCATATGCAATAAGGAAACATGACAAGGTTTCCCAAAAAATATAGAAGTAAAAGCAAAGCTGCCACTTTTTCCTCCTGTTGACATAGTTCCAGAAATCTTAGCAATAATATGAGAAAGAAATTGAAGCCATAAAGATAGTCGAAGGGGAGACAAACCTATTCCTTTTTGTAGATATGATGATTTACTTAGAAAATTCTAAGGAACGAGTAAAGAAATTAATCAGTACAATAACTGTAGTAAAGTTTCAGGCTACAAAATAAACTCACAAATTATCATTTTTATATGGCAGTAATAAAGTCCAGAAAGCATTTACAGAAAAGAGGAAGCCTCATTCAGAATAACAAAATGCATACAATGTCTGGGAGTCAATTTGTTGATGAATGCACTCTCAATACCTGTGTAACAAATTATTCTTTAAAGATGAGAAAGAAATTGAAGTCAATTATTGTCAAAAGTAGGGGCAGCTAGAGGGTGCAGTGAATAGAGCACCAGCCCTGGAGTCAGGAGGACCAGAAATAATTGAACTCAATAAACCAGTGTTTAGTAAACCTGAAAACATAAATTATGCAGTAAAGAATTAAATTAAAGAATTTCTGGGGAAAACCACTAAGCAGACTTGACAGAAATTTACCAGGTAGATTTAGTCTACCAGCTTGTGCCAAATATGACAATACCTTCAGAATGGATATTTCACCTGAATATTGAAGATCATGCCATTTTAAAAAAATAGAAAAGGAGATTATATCTTTTTCTCACTTATGGCTAGGGGGTAATTTTTTTTTTTAAAAACAAAACAAAAATAAAGGTGATTACAAAAGATAAAAAGTATGATTTGGATTACATGAAAATTCTTCATTGTAAGTAGGGAAGTAGTTGACTCTTTTGACAAATATGACTGCCAGCTCTATTCCAACAAAAATCTGAAATTTGCGCCAGACCAAATACTTATTGAGAAACTACGGTAAATAGCTTTTTCCATACCTGTTCTGTATAAAAAGTCAGCCAACAGCCGTAAGCAGTAGGAAAGGGGACTGCCAGAAAAACTCACACCAATACAAGCAAACAAGCCCAGTTGTAGACATGTGTAGCCTGCTCTTTGGAGCCCTAGGCCAGTAAGAGCCAACAGAGGGCCCTGGGAAACTGGGGAAAAGTAATTTCTCTCTCTAGGAAAGAGCCATTGAGATAGACACTATTGTAATGCAGGGAATGTCTGTCAAATAATGATCCTTTTTTTTTTTTTTTAAATCAGCAACCAGTGCAAGTGAGGCTTAGATTGAAACATCACAGGTACTTAGCACCCTGTGCTGAGACACCATATAGAAGGCCAGAATCTAGTGCTCCAAACCTAGATAATGTCTTCAAGATTCAAGAGACCTAACCCCCAAAGGAGGTCATCACAGAAACCTAACTGATCCAGGGTAAAACCAAGCGGGTGTCCAACCAAAAGTAAACAGGTCAAGGAATGATAACTTCAGAATCATAGTGCTCCTAAGAATCATACTACTTCAAAACCATTATTTGGGGAGGGGCCCCTAAATTTCAAAAATCATAAATGGAAATTGTCTAGATTATTAGAACAAGGTAACACATCTGTATTTCTTATTTTGGGGGGAGCTGAGGTTGGGATCTTGGGAGTTCTGAGCTGTAGTTCTAAAGCTGAACAGGTGCCCATGCTAAATCCAGCACTAGTATGATGATCCCAGAAGAGCAGAAGGCTACTAAAAGGGCCTAAAGAAGTGAGAGACAATCAAGGTGGGAAAAAGCATGAGTTACGGCTGCACTTTCAGCCTGAGCAAGATTGGAGACCCATGTTTAAAAGAAGTGAGGGGGAAGACCAAGGGCAAAGTGAAAATAGAATCTACTCATCACCTCCCAAAAGGAACCTTAAAAGGAAAAGTCCCAGGAATGTCAAAGATAAAGGCCAAGAATAACTTAACCTATAGAGCTGGGATATAAGCCTTTACATAAACAAGGTGGGTGTGTGTGGGTGGGTGGGGATTTAAAGGAGGAACTTTAATAGAATACAGGACTTGAAAAGTATTCCTGAAGAAAGAGATCAGAGCTGAATAGAAATTTTGAGATACAAACAACAAGAATCCAGAGAAACAAAAAATTATTTGAACAATTGGAAGTACTTTATGATGTTTTGTGTTATGATTCTAATAGGGGAGAAAGAGACAAAGGTTTCTTCAGAACCTTAATGTCTTCAAAAGGTGTTGAGTCTAACTTCCTGTTGCATAAAAAAAATCAAAGTACTTGAGGAAGAATTGAATATTGCAAGTGAGGAAAGAGAAGGAAAAGGGAAATTAATACAAAAGGGGGGAAAGGAGATGGAACTTGCTATTTCTCATAATTGAAATACATGAGAAGAATATAGGAATTTAGAGAAAGGATTGAGGGGAGCAGATATCAGATGAGCTTCTGTCTTACCTTAAAGGAGAGTTAATGTAGAAATACATTAAACTCAGCAGGGAAACAAGCAGGGATGGGGGTGTGAGGACCTGGAGGGAGGACAATATTAGGTAAAAATTTGTCACAAGCAAAACAAACTTCATGATTCCAAAGAGATTAAAAGTAGAGGGAAAGTACTAGAATCTTAGGGGGAGGAGGTGCAATCAATTGAGGGGTGGTTGAACAAATTGTAATATATAAATGGTGATTGAATATTGAAATAATATTTTTAAGATTTTTTAAAAAGATAATTGCAAAGAATCATGGGTATTATGAATTGATGCAGAATGAAGTGAGGAGAAACTAGGAAAACTATTTAAGAATCAACATTGTAAAGAAAAACAACTTTGATTTAACTCTTGTTAATGCTAGCTATTAAGAGAATGACCAGTTATATCTCCAAAAGATTTTTGAATGAATCATGTTAACCACCAAAGAGATTTGTTGGCATTAAGGTATAGAGACACATTTTTTGACATGGCTACTCTTTGGATTTGTTTTTCTTGATTGTTTACTTGTTAAAAAGGTTTTCCCCTCCTTCCTCTCAGCTTTTTATTGGATGTGGGGGTAGGTATCAAGAATTGATGGAAAAAAAGATAGCTATTAAAAACATTTTTTATAATACAGACAAAACAGCAAAGGAAGTTTGGAAAGGAGTGCAGATAAGTATTTTGAAATAATATATATATTTCTAGATTTTAAAAAAATGAAATATTTTTGAATTTGGAAATTTGGAAATTTTGTAGATATTTTGAAAATATACTTTATAAAAGTATATTAAATAAATTCACAATTTTTGCTTGTATATATGAAATAGCCCTTTTTTGGTGTTTTAAGTTAATTTTTTTAACTTAAAATAAGTGATCAAAAGGGAAATATTTATATAAAATATTTATAAGGCTTTGTTATTCAAGAAATAAACAACTAACAGAAATAAACTAAAAATTGTTGTCTAGTAAATAAGTGGTCAAAGGATATGAGCAAACTGTTCTCCAAATTATGTGAGTGTTCCAAATCCCTAATAAGAGAAAGGCAAATCCATATAATTCTGAGATTTCACCACACACGAAGCAAATTGACAAAGATGCAAATAGTCATGTTAGAGAGATTGAAGGAAGGTATTGTTTCAAGAGAGCTGTGAATTGGGCCAGCCTTCCTGGAAAGCACTTGGAACAGGGACTGTCTTTTCCCTTTCTTTGTATCCCTAGTACCTGTCACATAGTAGTTACATAGTAAACATAAATGTTTATTCACTGAAAAAGAGAGTGGTTAAAATGCCAATGTCCATGTTCAAGAGTAAAAACCCAGGCATTCCACTGTTCAAATAACAAATACTAAATATCAAATAACAAAAAGAAAGGTCCCACTTACACTAAAATATTTATAACAACATTTTTTTTTCTGGTAGCAGAGAACTGGAAACAAAGTAGACATCAATCAATCAGGGAATGGCTAAAAAATAAGTTGTGGTACAATTGGTATAATGTGCAAAGAGGCAAATTTAGGTTTTGTGTCAAGAAAATACATTGATTAGACCTACCCAGAGCTGGAATGAGCTCCCTCACAAGATGGTAGTTTCTGCCCCACCTCTCTGAAATCATCAAGCAGTCATTCTGGCAAATTATGCCAGGGATTTCTTTTAGATTCTGTGACTGTAATTTATGTACTATAAGAAATAGCAAATATGAAGAATTCAGACACATTGCGTAATGTTGTAAATAGAACCAAGAAAACAGTATACACAATTACTCTAACAAGGTAAATCAAACAAGTAAAACAGAACTGAAAACGAATTATGATGGCTTCATTCTGGAGAAAAGATGAGAAAAATACCTCTCTTTTCATTTCAGAAGTGAAGGGCTATGGATATAGAATATTGTTTATGTTTTCAGACTTCTAGTCATGCAAGTTGACTTCTTGCCCTTTCTATATCCAATGTATCCAGTTGGTTTCTGAATCCTCCGATCAGTTGCCCATTTATTCCCTCTCTCCATCATTTGTCTTTCTGCCTCAGTTCTCTCCCTATTCCAGTATATCGTCTACCCAGTTACTGAAGTGATTTTTATGATGTATAGATTTGATTATGTCATTCTCCTCATTCCCTCAATAAAATCTACTGACACCTCATTGCCTCTAGGGTTAAATAGAAACTTCAGTGTTTAAAACCATTCATAATTTGGTTTCTTCTAAGTTTTTCATCTTCTCACACACTGCCCTGCCTCCAACCAAGCATTCTACAGTCCAGACATACTGGTCTGCTTGCTGTTCCTCACACATGACCTCCATTTTTCAGTGACTTTCTTTGTCTCCTGGAATACTTTCTCTCCTCACCTCCACCTCTAAGAATTCCTGACATCCTTTGAGATTTTGGTTCAAGGTTCAATACCACCTTCTATAGGGACTGTTTCTTGCTTCTCTCCTGGTCTTCTCTTGTCTCCCCTGCCTTGAATTACTCCCCCATTCTAATGTAATTAACGCCATTTTTTTTTTTTTGCTTCTCCAATGTTTCACACAATGCCTCATATATAGTAAACACTTAATAAATGCTTGTCCGTTGATTGATTGGTTGTGTTGGTCTTGCTGAACTACCTTTTTCCTCTTTTTTTTTTAAACCTTTCTTACAAAGGGATTATTCACTTGTGAGGGAGGAGGGATATTTTTTAAGTGAATGTAATACATTTAATAACAGGGTGTCACTAAAATTGACTTTTAAAAGAAATGTTATTGATCTACCTATTAAGAAATCTCAGGACAAAGCGAAGTAAGAGCAAGGCTAGAGGTCTTAGAATTGAAGGGATTTGGATCCTAGGACCTCTAGGCACTGTGACTTAAGTAAGATACCTTATTTCAAACATTTTTTTTCTTTTCCCCCCTTTCCAAGAGTGAATATTTGAAAATTTATTATGCATTAAGTTTTTAAAAGTTATTTGTTTCATTATCTTAATAGTTTTTACTGTTTTTGAGACTATTTCTTATAAACCTGCCTCCTTCTAAAATAGCAAAAACAAATATGAGATTCCTTGTAGTTGTCAGTAATTTTGTGACAGAAAACTGTAAGTCATTTCAAGTAGTAGTATATTTGTAATTGTTGGCCAAGTAGTATTTATTCATATGTTAAATAGTTTTTAATGAAGTTATATTTAATATAGCTCTTTGTTTTGTGTTCACTAAAAGAGTTGTTTTCTTTAAGAATTTCTAAAAGTTTCATTATTTTAGTGTTCTCTCTGATTTTTTTTCCTAAGGGACAAGGGGACAGGAACTGGAGGAGGGAGGGAAATGTTTTTTGAGTCAGGAGCAAGAATAAAGGTGCTCTCTGAATATCATAGTCTTACACATAGCTGATGCTCAGCAAACAATTGTTAAATGAGCCAATTAGGTCTGTTTTAGGAGTTCTATCAAAGTATAAATATAATTCTGAATAGAGAATAGTGACCTTGTTTGATAATCCATTTCTGCTCTTTGCTTCTTCTGGATGACACATCTTTCCTTTCCTTTGACATAGAAAAGCCTTTCAGGCCTAAGCAACAGAATAGAGGAAATTCTGTTTGCCTTGCATCCAACTGATATATTCCCCTCTGTTTTCTGCACATCTCTACCTCCCTCTCAGGGTGAACAAAAGAAACAGTATTAGGAAGTCTGGATCTCTTAAGACGAAAAGTACTTTTTAAAGCATAGTATAGTGACTATTAATAATGATGAGGAAGATGATAGTACCTTGAAGCCTTTGGTGACACTGGAAATAATTCTAGCCTGAGCCTGCCTGAGTTTGAATGAAATCCTGTAGATGGACCAGCCTGGGTTATGTGTGCTGAGTATGTGCTTTTTCAGCAGTTGAATGCCTACATTGTTCAATAAGCAGATTATAAAACAGCGCGTAAAGTGGCATAGTGGGGGGTTGGCTTTATACCTGCTACTTGCCTTGTTTTGCAAACAATAATTTCACAGTGCAGCTCAGTCAGGGCTCACTTGAGAAGACAGTCAAATCTCTCAGCCTTTTTAGGAGCCACCATGTTATGTTATGGGCCCATGGTTTCTCTGAGACCAAAGTTGGACTTTTTTATTTTCCTTATTACAAGAATTCAGATATATATTCAGGAATGGAAGTACCTCAGAACCACAATTTCTTGGCATATTATATTCAGAAGGAACCTTGGAGGTCATCTAATCCAACCAACCTCCTCATTTTATAGAGGAGGAACCTGAGATAAGAGCTAGAGAGTTTTGAAGTGATTTGTATTGAAGGTCTTATTTCATATCAGATCCAGGACTAGAAAATCCAAGCTGTCTTACTTTGGGGCCATTGCATTGTAGTGTGTATTCCCAGGTCAAGTTAGTCAAATGGAGAGGAAAGCAGATATCTTTACCATGTGGACTTTTAGGAGTAGGTGCATTTAGAAGGTAATGATTTCTGAAAATTGCACCATTTCCTTTTTGTATCCCCAGATCACAGACCTCTTGCATCCTCCTTTCATGAAAAAGGTACATCTATGAGATTTCAAAGCATAATTGACCCCCCTTTAGTTCTTAAAGCTCCTATGCTTAGTGTTTTATTCATATTTTTTAAATAGTAGAGGGGGTTAAAGTTCTTAAAGTAGTTCCCCTTTATATTAGTTTTGAAGGGTAAGACAACTGACTTAAACCTTTTAGGCTAACCATATCAGATCAGGTTTATGCTATCATGTGGTTGCCATGTTTCTAGAAGTCAGGAGTTGATCTTCAGTATATCTAGATCTTCATAGTAACTGATGGAATGGAAAAATGAAGAAACCTCTCTAACATGGAATTATTCTAAGGATCAGATATGTGGATGTAAAGCTATATATAATGGCAAAGTGAGTTGTTGTTGTTTTTACTATTCTTATTATTAATAAAAACTTTTTCCCCCCAAAACTGTAAATCAAAATAGAAATTTTTTAAAACCACTTAACCAGATTGTATCAAATATAAGGCAGTGTTGTTAGTTTTTTTTAAAATTCAACCTGTATAAAATGTCAATATTAAAGTATTTTTAATCTGAATTAAAATAACATTCAACTCAGACGGCTTTGTAGTAGAGTTCTATGATATTTTGATGTGACCAGAAGTGATTTAACATTTCCCCCCTCTCACCCCTTGTGGCCCCCTGACACATTCAGAGAGACATGTGACAGTCACATGACCTGTTCCACCAGCTCCACCTCCAGCCTTGACGCCAACCTTCAGTTCCCTGAGAACAGTGGTCATCTGCAGAACTCCAAATGGGATGAGCAGCAAAAGGTGTTTGCCCTGGAACAGATCTGCGGGGTGTTTCGGGTTGACTTGGGACAAATGAGGTCTCTCCGCCTTTTCTTTAGGTAAGATGGATCTCTTAGCCCCTTCCCAGAACCTAGGAGCCAGCAGGCTTCTCCAGGCTACACAGAGGCTCGAGGGGCCTTTTTTGCTGCTATTAGATTGACTGACTGTCCTCTCTGGTGGATGCTCAAGTTGGTGGTCTGGATGCAGGGTCCTGGCTAGTCATACTGATACCATCACTGCCAGATGTTTTGTTTCCCTCTTTCACCAAAATAGTGTCAGGATTGCTATCTGGTTGAGTTTAACTACTAAAGATAATTTATACCTTTCATGAATGATGGCAGTCATATGTTCCTTGGACTGCAGCTTTGAGGAGGAAACCTTGGGAAACTGTTACAGATAAAAGACTAAAGTCCAGTCCTGACGTTTCACATTAGGGTTATCTAATACAGTTTAATCCATGGTGTTGGAAGCCCCATTTCCCACAATGGGATTGAGGACTGTGGTTCCCTCTATCAGGGTTCCTTTTCTCCCATTTGGATGACACTAGTTAATGGTTTTCTAGTTTTCTTCCTTTGCATGGTTAATTAAGGTGGCCAAAGGTTTCTAACTGGTACATCACCAAGGAACACCTGCAGTTGTAATAAATAGGCAATCTTACTAATAATGAATTTTCAAAGTCAAAAGACAATAAACTACATCTTAGGGATAGTCAAGGTTGTTCTGATAATCAATGATGTATGTCTCCCCAGAGAGTTCTCCCAGAAAACCATCTAAGCTATAGAAGGGGGTATCTACTCTAGTATATCTCCTATGAATTGTTCTCTCTGGCTTAATGGAAGCTTAGAGATCACCTTTGTTTAGATTGATGCTATCATTAGCTTCTTTCTTGAGAGCAAGATTCCCTTCCACATGCTGCAAATCTGACAGTTTTCCCAGTTCCCCCTGTGAATGAGGGAGGAGCTTCAGACTAAGGTTTCTAAGTGAGGAAAGTATACTGGCAGGTCTTCATGAAGGAATAGAAGGAGGAATAGTAGCCTGTCACTTGAACAGCATGAGCTTTTACACCCCATGGAATAAGAATATTTTCCTTTTTTCAGCAAAGTGGAAGATGGTTGTTGTTTCTGTATCCCCCTAGCCAAACTCCTCTGGGAGTGACTGTTATTTGCTTCTGATGTTAACTGTGCTCCCTGATTATACTTGGAAATAAAAACCCATGTTTACATATTCATCAGTTTCTTCTTGTCCCCTCTTTCTACTGCCCTTTAGCGATGAGGCCTGTACCAGTGGGCAGCTGGTTGTTGCTAGCCGAGAAAGTCAGTACAAGATCTTCCATTTTCACCATGGTGGCCTGGATAAACTATCAGAAGTTTTTCAGCAGTGGAAACACTGTACCGAGACTCATCTTAAAGACCAGGTAACCCCACAAGGAAGGAAATGAATTTTGAAAAACAATAGCAATCTCCATCTTCTCCCAGCTGCATCAAAAGAATCCTTGAAAGGCTTGAGGGTTATATTCTTTTTCAGTAATCTTGGGTGTACTAGATCACCTGAGAGTCTCTCTGGCCTTTCCTTTCCTATTAGGTTGGGGTCTGAGAGAGAGAGAGAGAGAGAGAGAGAGAGAGAGAGAAAACACACGTATACACAGTGCACACACACACAATGATGGTTTGGGGCTGCTAATGTAAGTGAAGTGGCTGATACATCAGCAACTTTGGTTTTGAAAAATGTACCCAGTTCTTTTTGTGAATTCTATGCTCTACACTTGAAAATAATGTTTTGACAAGGCATCCTGCCATATTTTGCTCAATCTACATACAAATGTAATAAGAGCTCTTTAATTATCTGTTTAAGATACTGTATGTGCTTATTAGAAACAGTGATGACTTTAAAATTCCCTTCCTTCCCACAGAGCCTCCTGCTGTTTGTCCTTATTACAGTAGCATGGCTTTTTTTTCCTCCCTACATTGAACAACCTTTGATTTTTGAATTAAGTGTCAGCTGCAGTTTTGCACTAGGATCATGACTGCCCTTAGAGAAAACCTGACAGGCCAGCCCCCTGCTCGCCTAACAGCGATCCCTTTGTATGTGGCCAATCATATGTAATTTATTGCAGGCACTCCTGGCAGAGTGGGCTGTAAGCAGCATTAATTCAGTTTTTGTGGCTGGGGTTGGGAGTGGGGAAGATGGGGTGGGAGGGGGTTGGGGAAGAGAAACGGATGGGGAGAGGGAGGGAGAGGGAAAAGAGAACCAGAAAGGGGAAGACTATTTTAAGATGAAGGTATTTTTATTTTAATTGAATCTAATTACACTTGCCATTTAAGAGTTTGTATTCAGGAGACATCTCTTCTCCTTTCAGAAGACAGGGGCTTGTAAATCCTGGGAAACGCTGGCTTTAAAAGCCAAGTATTTGAGATGCTTATCTTTCCCCAGTTTTCCTCCCATCTAGCAGGTCTCCAATGAAAAGACTTGTATGCAGTTCTCTATCCGACGTCCCAAGCTCCCTTCTTCAGAGACCCACCCAGAAGAGAATATGTACAAAAAGCTGGATGTGTCCACCTGGCTTAACCACTTGAATGAATCTGGGCAGGTGGAAGAAGAATATAAGCTACGTAAGGTAAGAAACAGAGATGGTGATTTGTTGGTTCTGCTTGTGAAGAAGAACACCATGGGATAGGTAGACTTGGGAGGTGGGTGAGTGGAACAGTAGGAGGAGCAGATGAGCCTTAGTCTCTTAAGTATCATCACCTATCAAGAATAATGCCTAGAAACCAGCTTAGTTAGTTTCTGTCAAGGGTGTCCACCAACTAAGGGAGAAGGAGACTGGAGACCTCTCCATTCTGAGAGTATGGCTGCCAGCTTTCACCCATATGGTAAACTACACTCATCTTTTCCATTCCAGATTGCCTTATACTCTATGAGATCTGTGTGAAGAAACCAAATGAAGCAATGAAAACTCCCATTAAATTAAAAAAAAAAACTTAGAGAGTTTGGGGGATACTGTGTCCGCCTTTATAGAAAAGTTTGCAATGAACTGCAGCATTTCCAAGATCAGGGATTAGGCTATGACATGAGAACGACACATTAATCGGAGAGCTGCTCCAGGGGGGGTTATTGACATTGAAATGAGCCTGGTTTGTGTTTCGTATGGGAATAGAGGACCAGCACTTTCCCCTTCTAAACATGTGCAAATTGCTGAGGTTTGAATCAAGGCATCAGTTGTCAGGAGAACTCACCAAAGCCACCAAAACACAAATCTCTGGGGATTTGGGGGTTCTTTGAGCCGCTGTACTTTTATCACCCCCTCCCCAACTTTTGCCGCTTCCTCTAGGCCATTTTCTTCGGCGGCATTGATGTGTCAATCCGGGGCGAGGTCTGGCCCTTCCTGCTGCGCTATTACAGCCATGAGTCCACATCGGAGGAACGAGAGGCACTGAGGGCACAGAAGAGGAGGGAATACTCAGAGATCCAACAGAAAAGGTAACTGCAGAGGCCTTTGCTCCCCCCACCCCACCCAGTCTTCCTTGTCCCTCAGATGAAAATGTCATTTGGAAAGGCACTCTGAGGTACAATTCAGCATTGATAATATGTTTTGTGACCATGGTTTGTCTTTCAAAAATGGATGCCCTAGGAATCAGTGTGATAGGGCTGGATAAGTGCTGTCATTAGACTGAGCACTTCAGCCTCAAAACTGTCTTGTTAGCTCACATGTCAAGGCTTTGGAATTCTTTTTCCCCCACACTTAACTAGGCACTGACATTCTGAGTCCAGCTAAAGAGTAGGGTGGGATCATTGGTGTAACGCATTAACTGAGAATTAGAGCCACTGAATTTTGTTTTGTAGTCTAGCTGTGTGACCTCCCAGAAGTAAGATTACCTTTCTACCATTGAACCCACAGTGAAATAGGAGCCAGGTTACTGACAATATAGTCCTTGGAGACTTCCATACCAACCTCTCCTCTTACACCAAAGGAATTTAACAGGTCTTGCCATCATCCCTGTTGGAGATGTAGAGAGACTATCAGCTCCTTATTTCTAGTGAGACAGGGAAGTCATGGAATAAAGTCACATAACATGATGGACGTTTTCCTTTTGAGGCTTTCAATGACTCCCGAAGAGCAGAGAGAATTCTGGCGCCATGTGCAGTTCACTGTTGACAAAGATGTGGTTCGAACAGACCGGAGCAATCAGTTCTTCCGAGGAGAGGACAACCCAAATGTGGAGAGCATGAGGTAATCTACCTCCTTCTTTCTACCATTTCCAAACAGAAAGCCAGGACTCGTTCCTCGTTCCCAGTGCAGCAACTTGATAAAAGTGACATCACTTCTTTGTTACTTGATTCCCCTATTTGGAGAGTGGAAGAAAATATTACTGAACTCTTCCTAGGATGTTAGGACAAACAAATAAATAGCAGAATTATTAATGTGATAGCTTTATTTTAGGTGAAATTTTAAGAGATTTTAAGAACCATAAAGTACTATATCAAAGTAGCTCTCTATGCTCCTTCCCTCAAATTCACAGTGAATTAATGACTTCCCACAAAGCCACTTTCTGCTTAGAAAATTGTCAGTTTATAAACTTTTTTTCATTACTTGTAGTTCCTAGATGCCATAACTTTCTTTCCTCATCTGTCAAATAAATAGTCTTGTCATTGATATTCCCATTCAACCATAGATCAATATGTAGTAATAGATCACCATGCGTAAGTTATAGTTCCACCTTGCAGATAAGTAGACAAAATTACCAGCCCATAAAAATTTCTACCAGCTTGCCCTTTTTCCCAAGTGGTCTATAGTTAGTAAAAATGAAATCAAGTCTGTGTTCTTCTTTATGCTTCTAATACTCAAAACTTGTCACCAAACTGGGTAATATCCACATCCCATGGATTCAGAAAGATAAGTCCTATGTCTCTTAGATTTGAGGGAGCTCCTGAAAACTTAATACCTGAAATAACAGAACAGAAATGATTGCTCATTTCATCCTCATATCACTTTGCAGACTTGGTTTTCCAAGTAATTAAGGATGGGAAGGGTACAAGGCAATACTTGAATTTAACCTACCCCTTGCAGCTGACTGATGTGTTCTCCTTCCCTATTTCACCGTGTCCTCTAGGAGAATTTTGCTGAACTACGCGGTATACAATCCAGCCATTGGCTACTCCCAGGGCATGTCAGATCTGGTGGCACCCATCTTGGCTGAGGTTCTCGATGAATCAGATACGTTCTGGTGCTTCGTAGGTTTGATGCAGAACACGATCTTTGTCAGTTCTCCCCGAGATGAGGATATGGAGAAACAGCTGGTGAGGCTCTGAGCTGCAGGGTTTCAATCCTGTGTCCTTGTGCGAATGCATGTGTACTCTTTCCTCCAGGCTTCATTATGTTATTAGTCAGAGATGAGCCTGTTGATGTGTTGTGTGGCTTCAGATCTCTGTTTCAGGGCCACTGGGAAAACTACGGTGTAACCTTTCCATATTTATGATTAGTCTCATTCATCTGTAGATTCATGGGAGTTTAGGTCTGGAAAGCCTAATTTGAGTATACAACTATGGAAGATTTTTGCTTCAGGTGAGAATTGGACTAAATAAGGGCCTTCTTGGTTATAGCCTTCAGAAGTGATAGCGATTCTTGGTGGTTGTAGATAGCACACCAGCCTCCCCACCACAGCCCTTATTCTCTTCTTCCTATACTCACACAGCTTTAGAAACAACCACAGTACTGGGCACATCTAGGTAGAGCTACCTCCCCTCTCCTTTTTCCACTCCTTAAACTTAGCTTGTCTTCTGGTAGAAAGCCATCGACATACATCATTCAGTACATCAGGCTTTGGGTTAGGGGTGTATCTAAGGTGATTGTCTGCTGTCCCTTCAGTCTCTCCCTCTCCTGGCCCCCAGTTCAACTAGACTTGTATTCTTTACAAGCTTTTCTTTTCCAACTGTAGATTTCCTGATCTTATAGTTAGCTCTGTCAGAAACAGAATGGAAATGCAACACTTCTGTCATCCATAGACATGTTTTACTACCTGTGTTACTCGGGATTTTTTTTTTTAATTTTCCTGCATCATCCTACACATCTGAGGTGATGTCAGGTTTCCAAGGTGCCTCACAAAAACAGCACCTCACCAGGCAATTATCTGGTATGACGCAGTTAGATTATAAAAGGGTCTCTGGCAGCACATGGCTTCCTGCTTGACAGGCCCAGTAATCAGTCACTCGCTAGAGATTGATTTTATTCAGGAGTCCTTGAAATCTGCAGCCACGGCTAGTCATGCTCAATACTAAGTGCCGCCTAAAATAGCCTTTGGTCTTATCCTGCGTCACAATGAGGCTCTTAGCTGGCATCCTACGTAGGGAAAGGGAATCCAGATACTCAGATGTGATTCTCTTCCTTCATTCATTCATGACATTGAAATAATGGATCTTAGCAATCACAAGCAGAAATGAATTGGGATAACTAACTTGTAGCTGAGCCATCCTTACCTTAAGAGGAGAGAAATGATTGGCAGTAGTGTTTTAGAATGTCATCTTCTTTGGTGGCTGAGGGCTGACTATATCAGAAATGTTGCTATTTCTTCTCATCATAAAACAATTGTTAAGCCCCCAGTTTTGCAATTTGAGGTGGTTGCCAATCAAAGAGAATTACACAGAAGCAGCCCCTGTTCTCTAGAGGATGTTAAAATCAAACTCACAGACCGATATGCCTACACACTAAATACAGAAATCAAAGAATCCTGATATAAATATACGATAAGATAGTCACATCACATAAATGAGTTCAAGGATAAGTACATTTCAAGAATGAGGGACAAGAGTAAATATAGAATTGGTATATCCTCTCAGGGGCTTCTGGGAACAAGTTAGAAATAGAGCCAGAGATGGTTTTACTGTTGGTGAGTCCTGGTGACTCTTGCTTCCAGCTATACCTTCGTGAGCTGCTTCGGCTGACCCACCTACGTTTTTACCAGCACCTTGTTTCTCTGGGGGAGGATGGCCTACAGATGCTTTTCTGCCACCGCTGGATCCTTCTGTGTTTTAAGCGAGAGTTTCCGGATGCAGAGGCACTGCGCATGTGGGAAGCATGCTGGGCCCATTACCAGGTGAGCGTGGCAGATGAGACTGGAACAGCATGCCGAAGTGCATGGGGCAGCCAGCACGTTGTCACTCTGAATTACAATCACCTTCTGTCCTCACCCTATAAGACATAAGTCAGGCTCCTCATGAGGTGATTTCCCTAGTCTCACAGTCTGACTTCAGACCCTGCCTTTCAAATAATTGAAATTGATGCAAATTGTGCTTGTTACCATATTCTAGAGCTGAGCCCACTGTTGTCATAAGCAGACATTATATGGGGCATTGACCTAGGCAAAGCATTGTAACTGCTGCTATGCACCCAAATTCTTATCCTCTATGCCACTAATGGACAGTAGAGAAGGAAGCAAAGTTTGGTTCTTTTTCTAAAAACTGAGGCTCCATACCCTTTCCCTTCCCAGTGTATTATTTACAGCCTACTTTTTGGAACTGTCATTGTCTCTTTGACGTGTTCCACCAAGAGCTTACTACTGAGCCTTGTCACATTGGTCTGATAACCAAATTAGGGACAAAATGAGGATTTTAAAGGATAGACTCTCTATAAGAAATATAAGTAATGTTTATCTGGAAAGAAATAATGGCCCTATATCCAGGGTATATCTTTTTTTCAACAAGAAAAATGCTTCCTATTGGGGAGGCATCCCTGGAAGCATACATTAAGTCATTGGTTCTCAGTGTAATTCTGGTCACCCCTGGGGTCTCTGAGATTCTTTCAGGGGATCTCTAAAGTAAAACTTTATAATACTAAGATATTTTCATTTATACTACAATAAATCATTTTTATTTTATTTTTTAATACTTTATTTCCCTTCAATTACATGTAAAAACAATTTTAGCTTTTTTTTTTCAAATTTTGAGTTCCAAATTCTCCCCTTCACTCCCTTCTCCCTCACATTGAGAACACAAGCAATTTGACATAGGTTATACATATGTAGTCATGCAAAACACTTTTCCACATCTAATACAATAAATATTGATAGATTTAACCCACATAAGCAAAAGCTCTTTGGGGGAAAAGGGGTCCTCAGTAATTTTTAAGATTGTAAAAGGTCCTGACATCAATTTTGAGGTCTCAGTCAAATTTGAGAACAACTGCATTAGGCTAGCCTTGCAGATAATTTTTAAATTTATCAAACTCCCTCTCCCCCCACCCTCAATTTCATCACTCTTTCCTAGGTTTGTTAATATTAAAAAAAAAAAGATTATATCTGCTATGAGGAAGCCTAAGATACTATAGTATAGCTTCTTTAAGCTGTTTACTAATAACTCTTCTTTCCCCACCTTCTGATTTTTTTTTTTTTTAGTGGTCTGGAGTCTATACTTTTTTTCATGCCTAGATTAGCCATTCTTTCTGTGTCAAGTCAATTTGCAGTCTTCTGCACCAGTGAAGAAGAGCACTGACATAGATATTCCAAAACAGTGAAGCATCCAAAAATAGTTTGCTTATCTTTGAAAGACATTTTTACAGCATCGGATTTATCATTACAATTTTATTTTGTTTAGGCTAACATTACTAGGCTTTCTGTGAATTATGTAGACCTCACTCACTAAACTCAGTTACTTGGAGAGAATTTGTTTTTTAACCTCTGGCTATTTATCAGATTTTAGTAAAATCCAGTACAGAATTTCAGGAGAGCCACTCATTCAGAACTTTATCAGCTGTCATTTTGATTAAAGATGGTAGACCTAAGTCCTATGCCTTGTGTATGATGTCAGATTGAGTCATAATCAGCCACTCTCCTTGGAAGAAACAGACATGTGAAATATCAAGGGGGAAAGTAGAGGGGTCAAGAGCAATTGCTCTAGGTCAGAAGTCCTGGGTTCAAATCCTGGCTCCTCTAGTTACTGCCTTGTGACCTTGGACAAAACACTTCACCTTCTGAGTTTGTAAAATGAGGAGATTTGATTAGAGTCCTCAGACAGAAAGTTGAAATTGAAACTTAATATTAGTAAAAAATTTACATGTATAACCACTGAGATGATGAATGCATAGAGTGCTAGACAAGGAAAACCTGGGCTTGAATCCTGCCCTAGGTTCTAACTAGCTGTCTGACCCTTACCCTCTCTGGCCTGAGGACCTACCTGACTTACTTTGTCTCATCAGTTCTACCTTGGTCTTCAGTGGTCACTGTCAGCAGCAGGAGACTAAACATTTATTTTCTTGTCCTTTTCATCTTTGCTTTTAGATCAGAAAACCAGTCTATACCAGAGCAACTGGGATCTTGACGCATCCTTTCAGGCAGAAGAATGGCATAGTTAGGATGCCATGATCATTTCCTGTAATCTTTTCACACACAATTGGAACAAACATGATAAATAAGATCTGTCTGTGAGGTAGATTTCTCAGTGAGGCAATGGGTGTGGGGAAAAGTGCTAAATTTGGAATACAAAGACATTCCCATGTCATCTTAGGCGAGTCTCTTAGTCTCTGCAGCCTTAATTTCTTGATCTGTAAAATTAGGGGGTTGAATCTGATGACTTTCTTGGGTTCCTTCTGACTCTAAATGATCCCATAGCCAAGTTAAGGGCAGTGAAATTAGATAAAGGTTTTCAGAGTAGGACCTTGGAGAAAAAAAGATGAAGTTCACTTCCTAAAGCTCTGCTGTACATCTCCATTAAGAATAGAACAAAATACCATAAATTGCAACCAGAGATTTAGATTGGACATAGGGGAACACTTTTGGAGCATAATGGACTTTGACTGCATGGTAGATTGTTACAAAGAGAGATTTTGGAGTCTTCTTCCTGTGGGGTCTTTATAGCAAAGTGAATAGTATATGTAATATAGTATATAACTGTATAACATGAGTTAAGTACAGTTAGGTTAGAGGCTGTGAAATAGAATAGGTGGTGTCTAATAGTCCCTTCTTTCAATTCCTTGATCCTGTAGATATTTGGAGCCAGTCTTTAGTATGGTACTGATTCAGTAGTATCTTTTCAAATAAAGGCCACTTCACAAGAAACCCTGAAACTGACATAGGCTCATCATAACATCAGAACATGGTTTCCTTAGCCAGAACACTGGGGCCACTGGGATATCCCCTAAAGTACCTACAAAACAACAATGACTCACGCTCTGGCCAAACCATTTCCACCTTCAGCCTCCTCTCCCCTCCCTCTGTAGACAGACTACTTCCATCTCTTCATCTGTGTGGCCATCGTGGTGATCTATGGGGATGATGTCATCGAACAACAGCTGGCCACTGACCAGATGCTTCTGCACTTTGGGAATCTGGCCATGCACATGAATGGGGAACTTGTACTCAGGAAGGTGAGGCTCCAATAATTGCTGTATAAAATATTTCCATCCTCCCCTGCTACCCACCTTTCTTGTTCCAAGAAATTCTACTCTGAAGAGGCTATTCTGGCTTGACTCATAACAACCAATATGGTTATTCCATTACTCACTATGGATTTAAATCCCTGTTCGATTGTTAGATCAACAACTGAAAGTTATTGTTAGATGGTCCTGGAGAAAATATTTGTAAATTATAATGATAATAGTGATGATGAAGATGATGATGTTGATGATGATGATGATGGCGGCTAATATTTACATGGCACTTACTGTGTGCCAGGCACTGTGCTAATAAGTACTTTACACTTAGCTCCTTTTATACTCACAACAACCATGGGAAGTATAAGTTACTTTTATCCTCATTTTGAAAATGAAGAAACTGAGGCAAACAGAGAATAAGTGACTTGCCCAGGGCCACGTAGGTAGCAGGTATCTGAGGCTTATTTGAACCTAGGTCTTCCTGACTCTGGGCCCAGCCCTGCACCACTGTCATGGTTAACACTTTGCTATTGCTTTAAGCAATATAGCATGGTCCCATCCTGTCTGATACCATCACGACTTTCCGAGGGGATAATGCTTGCTTGTCAAAAATTAAGAAAGAATAAAGAGGGCATATTACTGGTCTTAACCTTCCTCTCAGACTGGCACTATAGAGACTCCATTTTCCCAATCTTTTTTGGTTCTCTCTGGAAGTTTCCAGTGGTGCTGGGGTCCTTGGCTGCTGTTCGTGGCATAAGTAAGCATGGATGGGCAAATGTTCCAGGTTATAGTGTGGAGAGGAGTACCAAGAAAACTTGCAGAAAGAGCTCCAGAGGAAGACATTGCTGATGAATGGAGAGAGAAGGAAGTGCTGAGGAAAGGTTGTGCCAAGTGAGAGTGGAGGCAACATGTACAGTTTAGGTCATTGTTCCCCAGATGCCACCCCCCCAAAAAAAAAGCTTTTTACTTTTCCTTTTGTATTGCAAAAGACTCCATTTAAGGGACCGCATAATATAGTGGAAAGAGCACTTTGTGCTAAGAGACCTGACCAAGTCAGGAACTGGTTCTGACCATTAGCCTTACTAGCTCTATGTCCTGGGGCAAGTCACTTTGTCTCTCTGGGCCTCAGTTTCCTTATCTGTAAAGTGGGAGTCATGATACTAACATTTAACAGTCTCAAGGAATTGTTATCAGGAAAGCCTTAAAGCACTAGATAAATGTGAGTTGTTAGCATTATTGTTATTGCTAGTAATAATAAAACCTACTTTGTGTAGATCATTTATAGGTACTGTACCATTCCCCCAAAATAAGACCTAACCAATATCTACAACCATACTGAGATTGCTTGCAATCAAGCGTTTCATCAGTGCTGAATGGAGAAGCCATTATCCTCCTAGTCCTCTGGGTTTCTTCAACTTTCTTTGTTATTGTGTTCCTATATCACTTGTTCTCTTTCTCTACAGGCGAGGAGTTTGCTGTATCAGTTTCGCCTCTTGCCCCGGATACCATGTAGTCTACATGACCTCTGTAAACTCTGTGGGACAGGCATGTGGGATAGTGGTTATATCCCTGCTGTGGAGTGTACCGGGCACCATCCTGAATCTGAGAGTTGTCCCTATGGTGGGACAGTGGAGATACCTTCTCCAAAATCTGCCGTTGAAGGCAAGAAGGGCCCAAAGACACGAGAGGTCTTCAATTTCCGCAAATAGGGCCAGTTTCTAGAGCTGGAGAGAGTTGGAGGGTGTTTTCCAGGGGAACTGTCTCATTCAGGGACATCAGAATTAGGCAGGGGTATAGGGTAGAAGAAAAGAAGAAGCAATGTTTACCAAAAAAATGAAAAAATGGGTAATAAACTTTTCTTTTTTAGTGGCAGCATCAGAAACCAGGAGAAACAGAAAGAAAATATGACCACCATCTCAAAGAAAATTCAGCTCTGTGACAGAATGACAGAGCGGGGTCTCACTCCTAGGGTAACAGAAGAACCTTTCTTAAAGCCTGATTTGAACCAAGGGGTAATTTTTCAAGATAATCTACTTCCACCTCCATCACTGACCCAGAGTCATTAGCAACTAAACTTCAGACATAGGAAGACAGATACGTAAGGAAGGCCAACCAAGCACAGCTTTCTATGTTGGAAAGTACATGGGTTAAGAGTCCTTAGGAGAAATCTTGAAGATAAATCCTCAAGCTTCTCTGTCTCTCTCTGTCTCTCTGTCTCTGTCTCTGTCTCTCTCTCTGTCTCTCTCTCTCTGTCTCTCTCTCTCTCTCTCTCTCTCTCTCACACACACACACACACACACACACACAAAATCATCATGCACAAATTTTCCCTATTGAAACCAAAACCTACTGCCTAAGTGACTTTCAGCCTGAGCCATAAAGTTGTCACTAAAAATAGCCCAGTTGATTTGGGGATACTGGGACAGGGTAGGATAGGATTTGGGGAGTTTGTGGCTTTTCACAGTGATACTACGAACTTTTTATACTCCCTCACATGTGAAAGAAACTGCCTCCTCTTGAGCCTAAGCAATAGGCTTCTGGAGAATGTATGATTCATCTCCGTTGGCTTCTTTCTGGGAGCTAACAGGTTTTCTACATAAGGGTTTTCAGCCAGGTTCATTGCTTAGCCCCACCACATACAATAGCCAAATGGTGTTTGAATGGGTAAAAGTATTTTGTGTGATAGTGTGTGTGTCTATATATTTGAATCATAAAAAAAGGTGGATTCATTCAAAGGAAGTGACAGCCCTCCTCAAAAGATCACTCCTACGTGATCTTGGTTCCCAAAGAGCCAAATATTGTCACACTTAAGTATTCAGTATTTAGGGCTGCCTCCACTTCCTGTGGATGTCCTAAGTCCTTCCAACCTATTTATCCCTGTATGAAGAGATTATGTTAGCTGTCCATGCTAGAATTTAGAGATACAATGGTATGGCCTATGAGAATCCTTTTGGTAATCCTGAAAAGGGACAGAGCGCCAAGTCCCTGCTACTGAAAATCTGCTGGAAATGGTGGACAAGCAGACTTCATTCCTTTGATTCTTTAGGCCTCTGAATTCTTCCTCTTACCAAGCATTTCAGGTACTCCAGTCTCTGAATAAGATCTTTTTTCTACTCCCAATTGTATGAATTAAAAGGTTAAGCTGAATTGTACCGTTTAAAAAGATATTTATCAGCAATAAAGATGAAGTTACCAGCCTCTTCCCTTTTCATCACACTCTGCACTCCTTAAACCCAAAATCTACCACAGTAGGGGGACCTCCTTAAGATTAAAGGCTGAAATTAAACCCGAATTTCAAGTTTTCCTCCCAGCACTTTTCTGGGTCTACTGTCTTAGAATCATCATCAGTAGCACTCTGTTTTGGATAAAGCTGTTGAGGCCTTTGTCTCTTGGTATTACCATTGGGGAATATGAGTCTGGATAGGATTGCAGTTGAACTCTGTTGTAGGAGAGAGGACGCACCAATTATATTAATTCTGAACTGGAAGAAGATTCACTTAGAATGTTACCACCAAAGAATATTGATTTAAATCTACCCACCAACATCTCAAGGAGGTTTGGGAGATAGAAACACAAGAGTTGTTCAGCTGCTATTGTCCTTTTGAAATTCTTCTGAGTAGAGAATCAGAGGAGAGAGAATCCTTGGTCATGCAGAAATTGGTTCAAAATTACCTTCCAAATACTTTGGCTTTCACTATGTCCCCACAAAAAAACCCAAAGGCTTCCCTTTGTAATTTGGCTCCCCACCTCTTTTCCCCTTATCCACGTAAAGAGCACTTGTTTGCATTGGTACCGCGTGCCTTCATGCAATTGCAGGTTTCCAGTGACCCAGTGATGGAAGAGGGTTGTTGGTATGCCCAGACGGAAAGTATTCATTCTGAATTCTGCCAAGTTCTCCACAACCATAACCACAGAACCCCATTCTCTACAACCACCCAAACCAGCTGGCTGTTTCCCATTAAGGGAATGGAAACAAAGCGCCACCTGCTGTCTGCCTTTGTCATTGCCACATGGTTTACATTTAAATTGCCCTTGTGGATTGGGATGGTTAGCACACTGAAATTTTAGCCTGCCTTGAAAACAGCAAGAATCTGTTGATTCACTGCTGTGTCAAGATCAGCAGGTTTGCCTAGAAAACATTCTAAATATTTGCTTCTCTGGGGAAGCCTATGGAAAAGCTCCCTCCCTCATACAAGTACCTTAATCTGGATGCAATTAGGGCTAAACCAGTCAAAAACCCTGAAGCAGCTGTTGCCCCAGGATTATTCCCAGCCAGCAAAAGGCATTAGGGTGATAATTCAGTCATTAGACTTTTAGCCTTTCCACCATCAGAATGTGCAAATAGGGGTTAATAAGCCCTGGCCCTCTATTCTCAGTAATGTAGCTTATTTAGCTCATTTTTAGAATGTTGTTTAATTTTATTGGTTGCCTTGTGCATGCATGTGCATCCTTAAAAATTCCAAAGCATTCTAACCCCACTAATAATTTCTGCCACTGATGTTGTTTCAAGGCCCCTGGAAAGAGAATTGTAACCTTTGATGTGTGTGGGGAAGGGTATGCTGATGCGGTGGGGTGGAAAGTTTATAGCAAGCAGGCTGTTTCTATGAAATCTGATTACTGTGCTGTTCATAGAGCCCACACTGATGAGACTTTCAGAGGAGGGAGCTGTCAGATAAAAACTGAGCGACTAAAGTCTAGAAGGATGAGAGAAGAACATTGCTGAGCTTAAGGACTTTGGGTTCATTTGGGGTTAGAATAAGGAAAGTTGTACTAAAAAGGAAAGTACTTATCTTGTTCTTGGGAAGGTCTTGTATACATTGCTGAGTTTTTCTTCTAGTCCTGGACTAGGGAAACGCAAATCTGAAGTTAAAACCCTCAGGTCTCTGGTTCCCCTTTGAAAAGGTAGTAGGTCTCTAATCTGTAGGTTTTCCTCATGGAATTTTAATAACAGATCCTTCACTAAAGACCTTTATGTGAAGCCCAAATGATCATTTGTTGAGAATGTTGTCAAACTACAGTTTCAACTACCTAACCTCTGAAGTCCCTTCTAAGGCTAAGATTTTATGATTCTGTCTGTTGCTATTATTCCATTGGAATGCCTAATTAATTATTCTGAAAACTAAATAGGATAAAAGTCAAGAGATTTTTTCTATTTTGTTTATTTGGGACATTGTTATAGGGATTGTTTTAAGACAACTGCTGCATTGTCCACAGGGCTAAGGAAGAGGGGGTTGGTGTGATTGATTGATTGGGCTGGTGTTGGTATATGGAGGGTTTACCTTCCAGTGTGAGTGAGCAGCTATGCCATCACCCATGCTGATTAGTAGTAGAGTCTGTTCATTTGCTCTCATTTCAATATTATGCCAGACAACATTTGACTATGGGTAAAGGGCAAACATATGTTAATACTGATAGGAATAGAGAAGTTGGGAAAGGACATGAGCTTCCTAGGCCTATTTGGTTTGTTAAATATCAACAAACCAGTTGATATCAAATGAAATCAGTTATTCATAGGACTAGTATCAATTTCATTCTTGCAAGATAAGAAAAGGGAAGGCAAGAAGTGAAGTCCAGTCTGAACAGGCAATTCAAAAATAAGAATGGCTCAGAATTGTGTGAGATTCATTTCTGAAGCACAAATCATTCTGGAATGGCCACAGAATCAATATTTGGGACAGGAGATAAATTTAATATAACTTTGTGTTAGAAAACTGGGAGGCTTAGGGAGAGAGAATAAGTCAGTAATTGTTTATAATTATGTCACTGAAGTCTGCAGGAGCCCAACTCCTGCCTCCTTCATTTGGCTGTGTTTTCACCCCACCTCCCCCTATTCAATCACTGCCAGTGGGCATTAGCAGGGCTGCCCTGGACTTAGATGAGGAATAGAGAATGAGTGTCCTGTTTGTAGTACACAGGCCTTCTCAAGCTCCCTCTGCTTTGGGAGGCAGTTCACAGAGATCCCTGAATAAATCCACCAGTGATTGGTTAGCACAGGTCTTGACCTTGATTACCAGGAAGAGAGTACCTTGGAATTAGTACTGATCTCTCAAAGTACTAAAAGAAGGGCCCGAACAAGTTCCCCAGACTCTCCTTACAGAACTTTGCCAATAATATTAACACAGCTGAACCAGCAACTGCTTGGATTGAGCCTGATTAAGGACTACGTTCAGCCTCAGAAGGGGGCAGTTCTTAAATTGAAGCCAAAAGGACTTACTTTGTTTTATTTTTAAGTGTGTGAGAACTATAAAGAGTATTCACCATGACCCAGATATCACAGACTTCCACCCTGGGAATAAGGCAGTTGACATCAGTGTTAGTAGAACTGGATTTAGGAGACAGTTGTGGTCTAGAGCCAAGAGCACTGATTTGGAAGTAGTTTCTTATTCTACCACCACCACGTTAGTATATGATTTTTAACTTGAGATGCATATCCCCTTTTGGCCTCAGCTTTCTCTGTAAAATGAGTATAACCTTCCTTTTCATATATACTTCTCTCTTCTGCTCCTCCCCTCCTTCAAACATACACATCCCTTATAGGGTTATTACAAAGATAAATAAGCTCAGTGTATTACTGTGTCAACTATACTGTTGAAAACTCTACAAGGTAATGGTTTCAGAACTTTTGATGCTATAAATTGGATGGATGGATGATCATTAAGTATGCCGAGCTGTACTAAGTTCTGAAGATATACATATGTAAAGATAGTCTTTGTCCTCAATTTTACATTCTAATTGGGGGCATAAGACACATTTGGTGTTGGTATGCAGTGCAACACTTTGGGTTCAAAATTGTGGGATGATGAGTGGTGGCATAGGGGTATAGATTGTCACACCCCATCCAGGAACAATGGCAGACTTGATCTGAAGGAGATTCTTGGTCCCTGGATGGGAGAATAGGAGTAGCAAGGTTGTTGGAACTGTTTTGAAATAGTGACCCAAGAGAGGTGGTCACCAGTTAGGAGGTGGAGGAGAGCTCCTTTAAGAGATGAAAGGGACTGGAGAGACCATCTGTTTAACCCCCTCATTTTAGAAGATCAGGAAATAAGTCTAGAGGAGAGAAGTTACTTGACCCAGGATCACACAGAAAATTAGCAGCAAAGCTGGAATTAGAACCCAGACCCTTGTCATATCTATCTTTGCGTCCTTTGCGCCCTAGCACAAGGTCTTGCAAGTGTTAAGCACTTAATCGGTATCTGTTGATTTGAAATGAATTGAACTTCTGTTCAATGTTGGCAACTAGTGCTTGATAAGTCAGAGATTCTGCTTGAGTCTTTTAAACCCAGTTGCCAGTATTGTTCTCCACGTTGTCATTAATCAAATCTAATCACAGTATCCATTACTCAGATTTGAACATAACTTTGAGTCTGATGTTCTGACTTAAACTCCCATTTGGACCTGTTTTGGGTCCAGTGAAAAGACCAGGGGCGGCTAGGTGGCGCAGTGAGTAGAGCACTGGCCCTGGAGTCAGGAGTACCTGAGTTCAAATCCGGCCTCAGACACTTAACACAAAAACTAGCCATGTGACCTTGGACAAGTCACTTAACCCCAACTGCCCTCCAAAAAGCTAAAAAAAAAAAAAAAAAAGAAAGAAAAGACCAGAAAATATTTTCTACCAAATAGTCTGTTTTCTACTTTGTGAAATCAGGGATTGTTCTACATATCTAGAGTCCATTCAGTTCTAACCATCGGTGGATATCCTCACAGAGATCTGAGTTCAAATTCTGGCTTAGACACTTAATAATTTTGTGACCCTATGCAAATTAGTCAATCTTACTGAGACTCAGTCTACTCATTTGAAAAGTAAGGATAATACGTGTGCTGCATACCTCTCAAGATTGTTGTGGAAAAATCACTTTGCAGACCTTACAGTGCTATTTATAAGTCATTCTCCTGACATCCATTCCAGTACCCTTTCATGACAACATATTGCCTCGTTGCCCAGTTTTGATGAATTCTATTCTGGCAACTTTCTAAACATTGCTGATGCTTAAAGCAAGTGTCTTAATTATCCTGCTTTTGTTTTAGTTTCCTAAGCATCAGTCCATTGTATTCAGTGTCTAAACCATGCCTGGTTTTTCACTGCCTCCAGTGGTCAGGTTCCACAGTTGATAAAATTTTTAAAGCCAAAAATGAATATATATATATATATATATGCCCTACATTACATGTAGGAGGAAGTGATGATGGAACAAAGTAATGATGGTGGTGGGTGGTAATATTTGAAGAGCCAAAAATTATTGGTTGAGATCAGGAGTTCACAAAGTAATTTGCCCTTGGCCTTGCTCAGCAGGGAAGTATCTTAAGTAAAAACACTTTACCTTCCTGGCTTTCTGTTTCTCCATCTATAAAATAAGGGGTTTAGGTTCTGAAATCTCTGAGGTTCTCTCCAGCTTTACTATTCCATGATTCTTTTTTTGGAGGGCAATTGGGGTTGAGTGATTTGCCCAAAGTCACATGGCTATTAAGTGTCAAGTGTCTGAGGCTGGAGTTGAATTCAGGTTCTCCTGACTCCAGGGCCAGTGCTCTATTCACTGCACCATCTATCTGCCCCTTCTTCCATGATTCTACAAGACAGGATAAAAAGTGCAAAATGATCCCTTTGAGGAGTCAAGCAGGAATAGCTGCCATTCCACCTCCCCTATGCGCTACCATATGAATTCTCACTTGGGGAGGTCCAGGAGGCTGGGAAAGGGCATAGGCAAGCCCCTTCCTTTCTGATTTCTGTGACTCTGCAAGCCTTTTTCATCCAAGGCAGCAGCAGATGACTGTTAAGTCTTGTTGGGTGCTTCAAGGATATGGTCTGTGCAGATGGGGAGGGGAGCCCGAGGAGGACAGCTGCAGAAACTCCCAGCAGAGATGGAGAGGTTGATTTGAGTGTTAATGAAATAGCTCACTGTTTCTCACACCGGGGAAAAAGCCCATTAACCCTTGAAGAGCCGTAAGTCCTACACATTCCTTCTCCCAGTTCAGTCTCCAGAACCTGGAAAAATAAACAATGTTTTATTGGACTTCTACAGCCTCAGCTCCAATTTCAGGAAAGGCCTGAACATTGCATTTGTGAAATTTTTTTTTAGAAGCAAACAAGGTTAATATGACTCTTGAAAAAAAGAAAAACCTGCTGAGAATTGAGTGTAAGTTGAAGCCTAGCTATTAGTTCTTTGATGACTTAATGCATATGCTGAAAACAGGCTTGAACTCAAGACCTATCAAATGAGAGTTTGTGTCTAAAAATATACCAGCTTTCAGAATTCTCAAAATGCTGTAGGAAATGGCTACTTGGTAGGTGTAGCTGCTACTATAATGAAGCAGCTAAAGAAGAATAGGAGCTTCAGAGCCTGGAGTACCTAGCGCCAGCAGCTGAACTTGAGTTTCTCTGGCTTCAAATCCAACACTTGCCACCAAGCTGCCTCAGCCTGTTTTGGACCCAAGATTAGAAGACTCAAACTTGGCATCAGTGTGGTATAAACATCTCAAGACCGACAAGCCCAGGTATCCATAATAATATGCTAAACTTCTAGAAGCCACAGGCTATTGGATTTTCCACCCAAGAGAAGTCTGGGAAAAAAAAAATCCCACGAGTGGGTCCTTAGGCCAAAGCTTCTACTCCACCACCACTGTTATTTTGAAACAGCCCTATTTTTAAGGAGTTCCCATTGCTAAAGGTGCTAACAATCTAAAGATTACTTCTTGGTCTTTGGTTTGGGTTGAGGTACTTAAAAATTCTTGGCTAAAAGCCATATTCCAAATGTCATAAACTTGGCAACAATCCATGAAAAAGTGATACTTAACATGTTATCTCCCAGAACTAGCAGCCATATAATGGGGTTCCGTTTCTAGCTTCGATGCCTAACAAGTCATAAAATTGTCCCAGAGCATTCACAAGAAATAAGATAGGTAAGCATGGCTCACACACACACACACACACACACACACACAGAGTGATGGGAGAATAGCGGGTAGCAACTGACTCAAAGTACAGAAAGGTTCTATCCCCAGTAATCAGTCACTGAAAGTAAGCCCTCTCTCAGAGCACGGTCTAGAGCTGATGATCACAAACTTCAACCAAAAGACCTCTTTTAAAAGATCCAGTGGACTATGGTTGTTGCCTCTAATCATGATAGCCCAATCCAAACATCTGATCAAACAAAGCTCATGAATTCCCAATCCTACCCCCCAATTTGAAGCTCCTGCTTGGCCTTTTAAGGTCTGCTAAGGCCAACTGAGAAAATGTTAAGGCTTTGGTATGAAATGACCTGAACTTGTATACAATATCCTCTTGATCTCAAAGCTTTCTTCTTTACTGGCCACTTGAATCATAGATGACTTGCCTTCTTCAAAGCCCAGCTCAAAACCATAAATTTCTCATTGATCTTTTACCAAATGGTACTCTATACTCTTGTGCATCTAATTCTATTTGGTATATTTGTTTTTTCTTAGTTCCCTAGGATGAATGGAGAAGCATTAAATTCTTCCTGTGTATGGAGAACTGTGCTAAATGTCAGAGATGTAAATAGTTCCTATTCAAGATAGTTCCTGTCCTTAAGAAGCTCACATTGTATTTGGAGAAGACAAACCATAAAGAAGGCTTTATGTTCAGTTCCCGAAAGGCTAGGTGTAGCTACTAGTTCAGTTGTGTCTAGTTTCATCATCCCATTTGGGGTTTTCTTAGCAAAGATACTGGGGCAGTTTGTCATTTTCTTTTCTAACTCATTTCACAGATGAAGAAACTGATGTAAACAGGGTTAAGTGATTTGCCCAGGATCACACAGCTTAGTGTCTGAGGCCAGATTTGAACTCAGGAAGATGAGTCTTTTTGACTCCAGGCCTAGCATTCTACCCACTGTGCCACTTAGCTGCAGTACTTAGGGGAAATAGAGCAGGTGGGAAGGATATTGAGGAGTCATAGTGTGTGTGTGTGGGGGGGGGGTTCCCTTACCTACCTACCTTACCTGGGATACTTTCAACACAGGGATGTGAGGGTTAGTGTCCATCTCAGAGTTGCCCTATTCCTGATGGGAACTGGTCATTTGGATATTGAGGGAAAAGGAGCATTATAAAGATTAAGTAGCACCTGAATTCTTTCTAAGAGAAAGGTGCTGTAGTACCTCAAGAGTTAATTTACCTCTCCTCCCCTATAACTGTCTTCATTTTGCATCTCAGGGATGTCATAAGGTCCCTGGGCTCCTGGGAAGTATAGTGCATATAATTTAGACAAATTGGTTTTAAAACGTGCCGTGCAGTGACTGACTATGAAAATACCTGCCTTGGCTGTATGATAATCTGCTGCTTTCTTTGTGAAGCACACTAAATACCAAGTTACTGAGTGCAGAAATAATGTGTGAAGCAGTTTTGTGTTGTACTGATTTAGGTGGAGTGAATCAGAAGGCACAGAATTCAGAACCCAGTTGACCAACTAGAAACAGTTCAACAGAAAGGGGTTAATGACTAAAAAGAGCAAATTGCAACCTGTTTGATGTGTCATAGATATCTTTGGCAGTCTGGCGATGCCTGTGGACCCCTTTTTAGTATAGTAGTTGATATGCATAAATAAAATACAAGGGAATTTTTTAAAAGCAGAAAGTTGTGTGTCAAAGGACAGGGAGGGAAACTTCATAGATACACAGCAGGTAATTTTTGGCTATCAAGTATAACAGGAAAAGGTCTTAAGAATCCTAGTGGATTATAAATTGTAAGTCAACAGTATAGTGTATTGTGTTGGAAATACAAGAGCCAAAAAACTTTTCATGTAGTTTACATTGTTGGCCCTTCCTAGTTGGGGAAGTCTTCCAATTTACACCTACATAATCTCAGATTAGTTTGGAGAAATCAGAAAATCAAAAAAGGATGGAAATGCAATCTATGAGTGAAGATTTGGAAAGTTTGCATTGAGGAACAACAAAGAATTTGGGAGTTTATTAGGAGAGTACTGACCAGTTCTCCATTTTCTCTGGGGGAAGAAACAGCAGGAAAAGTCATCAGATACTTAAAAAACAACCACAAGAGAGGGTATTCTGTTGCTATTAGGATGACTAGGAATACCCTACTGAAGAAATAAGGAAGTGACCTCACTAGAGAGTTTTCAGATTTAGATTCACTAAAAACTGGAGTAAATGGCTTCTTGAGACTTCAGCCTTCAGAAGAATTTGTTCTGTAGTCATGTATTGTTTAGTCTCTGATAAGAATATGGTCCTTTTTGGTTAAATTGATGAGATGTGTGTGTGTATTTGTGAGAAAGATTTATTTCTCAGGGTATTTTATTCTAGTGGCTGAACTTGGAGTTGAAAGTTATGGTTTATCTTCTAGCACAGGGACTTTGCTTTATGACCCATAGACAATTTTCTTCTATAAAGCAAGAATTAGATGACCTTTTCTGCTCAAATTCAAAATGTCTAAAGCTGGAAGAGACTTAAAGATAATCTAGTCCATCTCATTTTACAGATGAGAAATCCTGAGTACCTATAGCCACACAGGTATTAAGCAGCAATGACAAAGATTTCACATACCGGCCCTCTGACTCTAAACTTAACTCCAGTATTCTTCACACTGAATCTTGCTGATACAACTAATAGTCATTCTGGAATATTAGGAATCTTGAAGTAGATACAGCTAGAGTAGCAGAATGGTTAAATAACTCTTTTCATCATTGAAGACTAGTGATATCAAGAGGGTGATGTCTTGACTTGCAAGTGAATTGGATTTAAGTGAGGCAGAGGTATGAAAAGTCATCAGCTTCACTCTCCTCCAGTCTAATGGCAAGACATAGGTCAAGATGACTGGCAATGGCTCCTTCCCACAATATGGGCAATTATACTGGTAAATGTTAGGCCACCGTTGCTTCTGATGCCTCACCTCAGGAAAGTATCAAAAACAGGTTACACTGTCCAGAAAGCATCTAGTTGTCCTCTGAGGAAGTCTCACCTAGCAGCCAAGGCCTTCTGCTCTCATGCTAAGTATCAGGTCTCAACTGGGAGCATGTAGATAAAGCATTTACTAAGCATTTATATCATCTTTCCAGCAGAGATTTTGTTTTCTTTGTGGTTTCCCAGAAAGTCTCCAGGTTATTCTAGGGCACTTAGGAAAGTCTCCTCCTAACAGTAACTAAGTCAGCATCCATACAGGTTTGGCTTTTCTCCTTGACGGAAGCCATATGACCATACTAGAACTAGCAAATACAGAGAACAGGCCTTTCCCTATGTTTGAGATAGTTCTTCAAAGTGTTGAATCCAATAAGAAGCTCTCTATGGGTTTCTGACAAACGATGAAAAGTTGGGAGTTGAAGGTGAAATCCAAGGGAACTGACGAAATGTTTTTCACGAGGACAAGATTATACAGTACTAACATTTTGGGATCTGAGGATAGCAGATATGTCGATTGTTATGTGGATGTTATTTGTAGACAGTATAGCGTCCTTAACGGGCTACTAGAGACTGGCCAGTAGAAGGGTGACAAGGAACTCTCCTTCAGCAGTCTAAGGTTAATACATCAGTGCTAGAAAAGTCCAGGATAGGTCTGGAGACTCATCCCCACTCCAACACCTTAATTGTTTTAGAACTTGAAAGTAATCTTCCCTCTGCCAAAGACTGGAAGAGGACCTTGGGATCAACATGGAGTTTCCTGATGTTATACGTGATTTCAGGATCTAAGCCTCCCCAGGGCCTACAAAACCAGAGCTAGATCTATCACAAACCCTAAATACAGCTAGCTGCTGAGGGAACTGAACTCAGCTAGAATAGCCACAGGGATCGGCTTAAGGATGAACAGCTCCATTTAGTATCTTAGATCTGAAACTAATTCAGGATGCCAAAGGTGTAGGGTGGCTCATCTCTTCCAGCCCCTCCACCCCAAGACCTGACCTGCATATCACCAAAAGGGAAGGGATTCCATGAAGGTGGTCAGAGTTATTCTCTTAATTTTTTAGAATGAGACCCTGTATACACAGGATTTGGGGGGTACTGAGAAGCTTCTATCTCAGAAATCTTTCCTTAGGTAAAGTTAACTGAACTTTTCATTTCTTCTTTTATTTTTTTGGAGGGCAGTTGGGGTTAAGTGACTTGCCCAAGGTCACACGGCTAGTTTTTGTGTTAAGTGTCTGAGGGCAGATTTGAACTCAGGTACTCCTGACTCCAGGGCCGGCGCTCTACTCACTGCGCCACCTACCTGCCCCGAACTTTTCATTTCTTGAAAACACATTTCACAGTTTGAATTATGAGAGTTCATTGGTATAGAAGGTGAGCAGAGAAATCTTTGTGTGGAAATGAGTTTTCTCCTTTGGTTTTTCTACTGAAGCTGAAGTTGTTTGACTCCAGCAACAACCCTATAATGGCTGCCCAGTCCATGGAAAAAGAAGATACTTTAACAACACCTATCATTTGGGGGAGGGTGATCCCTGAGCCCAACACATTGAAATGGAATTTTCCCTCCCAATTTTATTTTCTATAATTAATCTGTCACCAGTGATTTGTCCATACTGAGACCTGTTATTTTAAAAAATATTTTTAACTTCAAGCTTGGTTTCAACTGGATGAATATCCCAATTCCACACATTTGTCTTCTCCATAGACTCATTAGCCCAATGGGCTTAGGGGGTGAGGTGAAATTAATACATTCTTCTCTGGACTTCACTAAAGCCATCCCAGACAGATTACTGTCTAGCTTTTCAGGGCAGACCTTCAACAGCAAACCTTGGCAGTGATGTGCACGCTGGCCTGCAACCTTTGCAGTTCTTAATTTCCTTGGCCACTTAATTTGTGGTAATGTTGTTTTGAGTCTTTAACTTTGGCCCCAAGAGGAAAGAGTGGGTGGGTGGGATTGGTGATTTAGGCCCATTACAAAAAGACAATTCCTTGATGCCCAGGTTAAAAGGACCTTAGAGGTGCACGGTGCCTTGTCCATTTTCCTGAAGAACTGCTTTGTCTCCTTTTAATTTCGCAAGCTATATGCTGTTTCTCAAGGGAGGGTGGAGTGGGGGAAGGAATGTGTGGGTGGGGGAGAAAACACTGCACACCTTGTAATAAGCATCTTTGATGTGTCGAACTGATATTTGCATCCAGGCGGAACAGACTGGTTTTCCACTGTCCCAGCAAAACCCTGGACTGAACTCCGCCACTTGCAGCGGAAGCTGAAGAGCACCATACTACCTTGGTTAGCCTGGTTTTTTTTTTCTCCCGAGTAGAACTACTCCCTGCATGCCCGCGATATCCCCGCCCCCAGAGCACAGCTGATTCCTTTAATAAAGGTGCGCTTTCCAAAAGAAGGCATGTTCGAGACTGAGCCTGTCCTCTTTAGCGGCCACGGCCTCACGAAAGGGGGGCTATGGGACTGGAAACCCTCGCCAGGCAGGCGATTGCCACAGGAAGGGCGGAGGCTTCGTTCCCTAGAGCCCGGCTGCTAATCTAATAATGTCAGGTTTGCTCCAGATAAATATTAATAACCCCGGTGACAAAGTAAATTTGGAAGAATCTAATTAAAGGGACGTGGCGCGAGTTGGCAGCCACTCTAAGTAATCGCTTCTCAATGAAAATAAGCAGCAGAAATTCAAAGGGAAAGCACTTAGGTCCTTGTGCTAGGCCAAACTGAAAGATGAAACTTCCTGGGCTTCAGCGCCCTTGGTGAGACTGTAGGGGCCACCTTTCACCCAGTGCATTCAGCAACCGGCTTCGAATTCTCCCAACTACGACCAAGCATCCACCTTCAAGGGCAGCCTTCAGTTAACTGGACAGGAGTGGGCAATGATTTTAGCCAGTCGTAGTCATTAAAAATATTTCATGAGCTTTTGTGCCGTAAATCCAGTGTGTGCTGCCTCCCCCCCCACGCCTGTTCCACCTACACACACACACACACACACACACACACACACACACACACACACACACGAAGGAGCCCGCCTGCAGCAGAACACACATACCACACCTTCTGCATGGTGCTAGCATTCTTTCTGTCCAACTTAATCCCTCCCCCTCTGATCCATTTCCCTCACACACAGAGTCTCCCTGTGTCCTCGCATTCTCTTCTGAATCTGTGGGGACCCCAAGGGCCTCAGAAAGATAATTTGGGTCGAGAGACTCCAAATGTGGCTCGTTGGTAAACAACAAGATTTCCAACCAGCAAAGAATTTGACTGGCTAGTACAGCTTTTTCATAAGCAGTTCTGTTTGCTTGTCTTGGGCAAAGTTCCTATTTCCGGTGCAAGGGTTATAGTGCTGGTTGTTCTGGAAGCCTGAGAGAAAGAAATCTTGCTCATGTGAGGTTTTCTTCCTTAGGATCGTTACCCCCACCCCTACCCTAATCACATCCAGTCATTGTCAGCCTGGATAAAGTAGCATTTATTTTGGTTCTTTGCTTGAGTTAATGACAGTGTTTTGATTTAATCTGCTTAGTTTAGCAATGCTTGAGCTGGGATGGGGGAGGGGAGGTTGGACTAGGGATGAGCCCACAGGAGAAAGAAGGTGCGACCATTTTCAATTACTAAGCAGGAATGGCCGCCTAGGCTGGTACTAGTGTGTGTTTGACTCTCCCCATCTCTCCCTCCCTCCTTCCTTTCCTTGCTCTCTCCCCTCCCTTCCCCCCTCTTTCTTCCTCCCTCCGTTTCTCTCTCTCTCTCTTCCCCTCCCTTTCCCTCTCCCTCTCCCCTTCCCTCTCTCACTCTCTCCAGTCACTACTGCTAGAAACATCTCTGCTTTCGTGTACTGGATGCTTAGGTTGTCTCTTCTTTAATTAGACAATGTCATCTACTGCAACTTTATTGGAAGGGAGTATACCTCACGCCACCACTTCCCTTCTCTAGACCATCTCCAAGAAAATGCCTAAAAAGGGGAGAGGGGGTGCTGCAGATGGAAAATGTGATCATTAAGGAGCCTCTTAAGGAATTCAGCCATTCTGGATGAGGATAAGTGGGGGAAGTGCCTGGTGTTGCCACATGAAGCTTGACAGCGAGAGGAAGGCATAAGGGCTAGACAAAAGGCACGGCTAGTTTGGTCTTTGCTATGACCTAGAACCCCCCAGGATGCTGAGTACAGTCTTGCAATAGGATCCTGTTTTATTCTTGTATTCAGGCTACAATACAATGGTCCACACTTGTAATTTCCCTAATGTAGGCAACTCCCAGGTGCAGTTTGGCAAGTCAGCAGCAGCTCATCTGTAATTTAGAGAGTTGCCTAGAGCACTAGGATTGTGACTTGAGCAGTGTCACAGCCAGTATGTGATGATGGGAACTTGAAACCATGTCTTTCTGACCCCAGGTACAGCCCTCTCTATTCACTATACCATGCTGCCTGTCTTTTTCAACTGCACGGCAAGAAATCCACTTTAATTAGTTCTTTCATTATTAGAGATGATTTTACCTTGATGTTTTTCATCTCAGTTAATCAATAAACACTTGTTAAACTCATAGTATATGCTAGGCATTGTGCTAAGCTCTGGGGATACAGAGAAAGACAAAAGATAGTCCTTGTTTCAAGGAGCTCCCTAATAGGTGAAATGAGACACAAACAAGCTAAGAGAGACAGAAATAACAGAAGCGTGTCATTGGAACTGGAAGCAACCTCACGGGTTATCTAATCCAACACAGGCCTCCAAAAGAATCCTCCTGCAATATGCCCAATAAACAGTCACCCACTTATTGTTAAACAAGCTGTTATTATTAAACAAACAGGATAAATTAGAGATAATCAACAGAAAGAAGACCCTAGATTGAGGGGGATCAGGGAAAGGCTTCCTTTAGAAGATAAATTTGAAGGAATTTGAAGGATTTGAAGGAAGCAAGGAAAGCTGGGGGGAGGGGAAGATGTGGTGATGAAGACAAGAGAGTTACAGTCATGGGGCACAGCCAGAGCAAAGAGGGTGGTGTCACTGGATCACAGAGTATGTGTGTTACTGGGTGGGAAATAAGGTGTAAGAAGACTGGAAAGTAGGAAGGTGCCAGGTCTGAAGGGCTTTTGAACAGCAGAATTTCATAGTAGATCCCAGAGGTGACAGAAAGCCAGTGGAGGGGGTAAGCAGTATTATGATGGTGATATGGTCAGACCTGGGAGTTAGAAAGATCAGTTTGTTGACCAGTGCACAGTGTATGGTGCAAGCACTTGGAGCATTGTTCCCAACTTTTTTTTTCAAATGCTATGCTGTAAAATATTATCATATTGTTCATTTCCCCCACCTTTCGTTTGAATAAAATCATGGCATCAAAAAAAAAAAAGATCAGTTTGACGGCTGACAGAGGATGGACTAGATTGGGGAGAGGCTCAAGGTAGGAAGACCAACCAGAAGGTTATTGCAGTAGTCTGAGCCTAAGATAATGAGGGTCTGCACCAGTCTGGTGGCAAGTGTCAGAGAAGAGAAAGGGGCATATATGAGAGACCCTAAGAAGAAAAAATCCACAGGATTTGGCCATTGATTGAATATCAGGGGTAAGAGAGAGTGAGAAATGGAGGATGACTCCTACATTAAGAACCTAGATGTCTGGGAGAAAAGTGGTACCCTCAACAGTAATAGAAGACAGTGGGTTCTCCCTCACTGGAGCAAAGGTTGAGGGACCACTTTGGGGGCATATTGTGTGAGGATTCTTTTGGAGGCCTGTGTTGGATTAGATAACCACTGAGGTTCCTTCTAGCTCCAATGACATGCTTCTGTGTCATTTTAAGACCATGCTTCCATTGTTTATCTTTCTTTATACATCTCCCCTGTGTCTAACTGTGACCACAGTGCATCTTGCAGTGGGAGAGTACTAGTATGTTCCCATTTGCTGGCTAAGTGCCCAGCCCAGACCTGCAGTGTGGTCTCACTTCTAATCCTTTCACCCTCCCTGCACATAAATAAAAAGTGGTGCTTTTTGTTGGGTTCTTGGGGAGGGTGGGGAACAAATTTCAAGAGTTTGAAAGTGCATGCAGCATAAAAATAATATGAGCTGAATCAAAAAATACAGCCCTCCATTTATACTGAGTCCTGAATTCCATTGCCAAAGGGCAGAGACTTTTAAACCACACAAATATTCCCACTGTGGGTCAGTGAATCATATTGTATATAGGGATAGACCCCTGAATTAAATCTGTCCATGGGCATAGCTTCTGTCCCTGTAAACCACACCTCGTGGGATAGGAAGAAGACAGGGGTCTGCCTGCATAACTCTCCTATTCTAAATACCACCTGTCAATCAGCCTGTATGGGGCTGGGGGAGGGAGGGAAGTAGTGGGAGAAGATAAGTAGGGACCATCTGGAACAAAAAGGGCCCCAAAGAGCAGGTTTTCAGCATGTTAGGAGAGAAAGGGAGGTGCCCTTTCTGAAATGTTTGCTTGAAGGATATTAAACTTCTCAATCACACACTATTGGGCAGCACAGTACAGTGGCAAGTATTACATATGGAGCCAAAGACCTTGGGTTTAAAGCCTAACTTTGCTATTTCCTATTGTGACATTGGGCAAATCACTGGATCTCTCAAGGTATCAGTTTTCTCATGAGAGGGGTTAGACTCAGGGGCAACCTCGAGGCCACATGTAACCTTCTAGGTCCTCAAGTGCAGCCCTTTAACCAAATTCAAACTTTACAGAATAATAATAGAAGGATTTGTGCTATAAAACTTGAACTCCATCAAAAGGCTATACCCAAGGACCTGGAAAGTCACATGTGGCCTTGAGGTCACATGTTCCCCAACCTGGATGTTCATTAAGTTTCCTTCTAGCTTCCATCATGTTTGAGGGTTCTCTGATCCATGTATGCCTCCTTGTAATGTCAGTCCATCACTGTGCCTTCTGAGCAGCCCCTGAATGCCTGAACCTCCAGTATTAGCTTCTATAGAATATGCTGGAAACAGAAATTGAGTGCAGGATGTGCTCCAGTACTCACTCTCTCTCTCTCTCTCTCTCTCTCTCTCTCTCTCTCTCTCATACACACACACACACACACACACACACACACAGAATAGTGCAAACCCATACAGCTCTATAGAAGTGTGACAGTGACAGATACTTGAGTGAACAGAGTAACTTGCACAATCAGAATCACAGAATTTTAGCATCAGAAGTCCAAACAATATGTGAAAGAAATCCCCATTATAACAAACCCAACTAGATTTGAATTGGATTGGTTAGAGAATATGAGTCTTTCTGCAAATATTGACACTTTCTAAAAACCTCAAAGGGCATGTATTTTAAGCCTCTAATTATGTGTCCTAGTCTCTCCAAGCCTCAATTCCCCCACCTTAAAAATGGAGATAACACTTGATTTACCTGAAGGCTCAATTTAAAACAAAACAATTTCTAGGCACCCCTTCCACCTTAAAGATCCATGTTCCTATAAAAGTTGTCAGTGGGATCCCAGTTCTATGTCTCTCTCCTTCCTCACTCCCACTTTGCTGTTAGTCTTTTTTTCAGGTGTGTCTGTCTCTGTTATGTCAGTTGCGATTTTCTTGGTGAAGATATTGGAGTGGTTTGCCATTTCAGTCTACAGCTCATTTTACAGGTGAGGAAACTGAGGCAAACAGGGTCAAGTGACTCACCCAGAATCACACAACTAGTGAGCATCTGAGCCTGGATTTGAACTTAAGGAGATGCATCTTCTTGATTTCAGGCACTCTGTTCACCCAATATGTAAGTGTGAATTAGAGGGGAAGGCATGCAGAAGGGCCACCTAGCTAATACTCCTTCTATATACCTTCCCTTCCAATAATGCTTACGTATTGGGTCCCACAGGGAATGACTATCTCAGGTTCAGAGTACTCTGTAGGCCTACTCCTAAAACTAAGGGGGCAAAAATCATGAGCCCCACCTAATAGATTTAGCTTTAATAGTTAGCCAGAAGGCACTCACTAAAAGCAGAGGCATTTGCTGAAATTACATACTAAGAAGAGTAGCTACAAAAAAAAAAAATCCTTCCACAAACCTGAGGTGCACTGGGAAGATTGGGCACATACATAGAATCCACTATTAGAAAAACATCCCATAGGAATGCACAAGGCAGTTTCCACCTCAGGCATGATAGGGCCATGATATTTTTAATCTTTTCTTAGTATCTTTACAATGCTTGCTACTCCCTCTGGATGTAGAACATCTGTGCAGGTCAGTCTGATGGGCTTCCTGGGTCCCCTGTCTGTCAGACATGGCTTCTGCTCCAATGCAATTGACTGCTGCAAGAATGGATTGTCAGTGGATCAGAAGAGGAGAGAAAGCTTTCCTCCTGCTGCCTTGTACTCTGGAAGAGTCAATGAAGAAAAAAACAATGTGCAATTGCCTTTCAAGAACTGGATTCTTCATCCATAGTTGACTCTCTTCTTGGGTATTAAAAGTGACTCTCAGGACTGGCCAAAAAAGCTGACTAGCTTCCTTTTGTTGCTTTTTGTGGAGGCAGTCTGGGTTAAATTACTTGCCTAGGGTCACACAGCTATTGTCAAGTGTCTGAGGTCACGTTTGAACTTGGGTCCTCTAGACTCTAGGGCCTAGTACTAGATCCATTGCTCCCCTTAGCTGCTCCTAGCTTGCTTTTTAAAGGCCACCAAGGACATGGCAGATCCTTCAACCACTCTTTAAGTCAATCAAGTTGATGGAGGAATTCATTCTTATCTCCTAAAAGAGTTATCATATCTTAATCAGCAGTGATTGAATCATTCTCAGTTTTTCAGCCTTTATGGTCTGTAAATAAACTAGCTTTATACTGGGTTATCAAGGTGGCACAGTGGATAGAGTGCCAGGCCTGGAGTCAGGAAGTCTCATCTTCATGAGGCTTCATTCAGGCACTTGTTAGCTATGTGACCCTGGGCAAGTCACTTAACTCTGCTTGCCTTACTTTCCTCATCTGTAAATTGAGCTAGAGAAGAAAATGGCAAACCACTCCAGTATTTTTAAAGAAAACCCCAGATACAACCAATGACAATACAAGTATAAACCAGAAATGTCTCACACCCTATATGAAGTGCAAAATCATCCATTCAAAATCCAAAGATATCTTTTGTAATATGCAAATACAACTACTTCAAGTCTAACAAGACAAAACCTTTATACCTCATTGTCTCTTTTACCTGCCTGTTACATCCTAAAATCTCATCTAGTGGGCTGGAGGGAGAGGGTGGGGAAGAATTCAGAGGATCTCCTGAGCTGCCTTCTGCTAAAATACAATATACACACACACACACACATACACACACACACACACACACACACACACCACTTGGCTATTTATGCGGTTTATCCACCCTATATGCTGTGGGTGGATATATTTATATGTCATATGCAAACAAATACAAATTCACTGTAGGGAGAACAATACTGGCAGGACACACAGTAAAGGAGTGGTCAGTGCTGGGTGAGATTTCAAAGGGAAACTTTCCGGAGGCTGTGAATTGTGATTTAGGTTTTGTAGGAGAGGAAGTACAGTTATCCCTTCCACACTGAGACTTTCCGCATTGTGATTTCCATGTATCTTGGGGCAACATAAGGCATTAAGTGGGAATTTGGGGGGAGTTTGTGAAAGCCACAGGTGATACTCAAAGCTCAGCAAATGACACAGTAAAAGTTTAGAAACTTAGAAATGCAGAACATATATGTATAGTATTATATATTATCAAAATATTTTATATTTTAATATCATAATAATTCAAACTTCTCTGGTACAAAGGGAGGGCCACCACACCTCCAACCCCAGAGATGTGGAAGGGATAACTGTAGGTCTATGGAATGGTAGAGAGAAGATGTTCCCTGTCTGCAAAATGTAAGTTGTCAGTTTTCTGATCTTCTCTAAGGAAAAATATTTTAATTGATCCAAATGACCCTCACTGGTAAGTCTCATGAAAGTTTACTTCCTGGTCTGGTGTGATTTTACAGGTCCCCACCTGCTCCTAGCTACCTCATTCCCTGATGCTGGTGCAATTTCTTACTGGTCTTACCAGACAGCAGGGATCTACCCTGGTCCCAATGGGCAACATGAAATCAGAAAGCAGCCTTTTCTTAGAAGAGAAAAGCATCTAATAGCTTCTACAGGGACCTCCTGTTTGTGTACTAGGGGGAGAACTCAGGCAAGGAGGAGGGACCCAAGAAGGCAGAAAAGCCCTGTACAGAAAGTGATAGCCTGAGATCCTCGTTGAAGAGGCCAAAGAGAGTTAACAGCAGTAGTCTGGATACCAAATGGTGCTCCAAGTACCCAGAGCCTAATAAAGGAGTGCGTGAAGACCTTGGATTGAAATATGACCACATAAAAGAAATCAGGAAACCAGCCTGAAAGAAATGTAACCAAAGCTTTCTTACCTTTTAATTGTGTTTTCATAGCAATTTTCTTTCTTGGGAGGAAGAACCTTGCTCATGTTTAGCATAACAGGAAGTAAGACCTATGGAGGCTTGGGAAAGTTAGTTGACAGCATGACTTGACTGCCATGTTGTGTGGGGTTAAAGAAGTCAAGGGGAAACAAGTACCTGATCTCTAGATATTTACAATCCAGTTGTGTGTGAACCTAGCAGGGCAGGTGTTTAGGGAGCATATGGGAAAAGTGTATTGTAGATGGACGAGCTTGGGCAAGTTTCTTGGTTGCCAGAGGGATGATGGTCTGGCCTGGTGTAAGAACAAGGACTCTCAGGTTCCCTTCCTGATTTGGAAGTAATGAGGTACCGAGGGATACAATGGTTGGGAAAGGCTGGGGTGAGGGGAGAATTGGTGCAGGAGTAAGAAACATGATGATGCAATGGAAAGAGGGAGATTCAATGAAGGTGATGCAAGGAAGCTTCCCCACTTGTCTCATGGTGATCTGCAGTCTTACTGGCAACGTCTTGCTTTCCCCAGCTCCCGCAGTCTCTTGCTAGGTCATGATAGGAAGCAACATTTTCCCAGGGGCCTGGGAAAATGACAGCAGGTGTCAGGGCCCCAGGTTGCCATGTATGTTTACACACTTCTTGAGGCTGGTGGGAAAAGAAGGTAGAGCTGGGAGCTGGATGAGAATGCACTTAGGGCACCTGTGACTGGTCGGGGAGGAAGAAAGCAAGAGGAGGGCATGTTGCTGATGCCAGCTGATGCAAGACAAGTGCTAATGACTTCAGGGCAGTCTGGTGAGGGAGAATGGTGGCTCAGGGGCCAGGCCTCTCTGTGGGAAAATCCTGGATACCTGGTCAAACTCAGTGAATACATTGGGGTGGGGCCAGAGGGAAGCAGAGAGGAAAGGGGAGGAATTTGTCACGGACATTCAATACTTTCTATTGTTAGTATTTCCCATCACCTAATGTGTCCTCTGAAACAAGGACCTTTTGAAGACATTGGATCCCTTCTCAGAGTAATATTGGTAAATGCATAAAAATAAAATAATAGGATTACAAAAGAAAACCATTTAAAAAATTTAATTTACAGACCCCTTGAAATCTATCTACAAATCCCTGCTATAAATAGTTCTTACAAAATAGTAAGAATATAATGGAACTGCTGCTTTTACAAGTTGTCTTGTGATTACCGAACGGCAATATTCCATGAGTCAGCTCACATCCCATTAAGCATAATTCAGAACAGTGAAAAACTTGAAATAAAAGGTAAGCACAGGGGAAGGCTCTTAATCCTATCTCCTTATACTAAGTTATGGAGTAGGTAGCAATAATGTTTGGGAGGTGTTACAAGCAGATTTCCACAATTGGTTCAAGGTGATATATAGGTTAGTGATGATGCATTGTTACTTGCAACCTCCACACAACCCTTGTGGGGACACTGTAGTGAAAGAAAATTGGTCTTAGAGCAAGTAGAACTGGGATCAAGTATCCATCTCTGACTCTTACCAGCAGTGTAACTCTAGGCAGATCATGCAACTCCTCTGAGCCTTAGTACCCTTATTTGCAAAATGGAAGTTCTTGTACTTCCTACCCCCCACTAACAGTATTATTTTGAGGAAAGCAAATTATTAATTTTAAAGTACTATAGGAATTCAGGTCATTATTTTCATCAAATCCAAACCAAGGCATTTAATAAGCCCTGACTACATTTATATGGCATCCCATGTTAGGAAATGGGAAGTTTTGTTGTTCAGTTGTTCAGTCATGTCTGACTCTTCATGACCCATAGCATGCCAGGCCTTTGTGTCCTCCACTATCTCCTGAAGTTTACCTAAGTTCATGTTCACTGTTTCTACAATACTATCTATTAATCTCAGTCTTTTCCTTTTGCCTTCAATCTTTCTGAACATTAGGGTCTTTTCCAATGAATCCTGTATTCTCATTATGTGGCTAAAGTATTAAAGCTTCTGCTTCAGTGTTTGAAATTACAAAGAATAGCCTGAATTAATTTTTTCAAGTACTGATTGATTTGAGTCTAAGGGACTTTCAAAGTTTTCTCCAACAGTGACAAAATGAAGAGTCTCTGCTGTCCATCTCTTGTAGACAAACTGGAACCTGGGAAAGATCTCAGCTTAAAAATGTCAAGATCGCCCACTGCATCCAGGGCCATCTTCAGTTATCCTGACCTATGTCTTACCACTGAACTCTGATGCCTTTGGAAGAGAGAGTGAGGCTGATGACTCTGCACATTCCTGCCTCATTTAAATCCAGTTCACTTGCAAGTTATCGCACTCATGATGCCACTGGTTCTCTTTGAGAACAATGGACAAACAGCAAACCAGGAGGACCCAATATATAAACAAATAATGTACAAGATAGTTTGAGGGGGGAATTTAAACTAACAAAGGAATCAGGAAAAACTTTCTGGAGGCAACGGTGCAGAAGCTGAGTCTTGAAGATTACTAAATCTTCTAAGTGTCAGAGGTGAAGAGGGATTATGTTCCAGGAAGGAGGCATAGTCTGTGTAAAGGCAGAGGCTGAATATAGAAAAGGGCTTCAAAGTACTACAAAGTAGTACTTTAATATTAATAAATTACTTTCCTCAAAAAAGATAACTGCCCTAAGATGGGATATAATACCAGTAGACCAAAAAGCGCTGACCAACAGGGATGGCATGCTATTCTTTTTTTTTTTTCTTTTTGGAGGGGGGAGGGCAGGGCAGTTGGGGTTAAGTGACTTGTCCAAGATCACATGGCTAGTACATGTTAAGTGTCTGAGGCCGGATTTGAACTCAGGTTCTCCTGACTCCAGGACCGGTTCTCTATTCACTGTACCACCTAGCCACCCCATGCTGGTCTTTTATAAGAACTAATAATCCCCTAAGGGACTTTTGACCCAATGCCCTGAGAAAACATGATAACCAGTGTAGGAAAAAAATGACTGAGAGTGAATGAGTGTTTGACCTTGGCAAAGGTGCTAAGCAGCAGTAGCTTCTGGGAACTGAGGAATAGCCAAATATAATCAGTGACTTTCCTCTGGTGAATATGGGAATCTCTCACATGCTCTTATTACTCTGGACCTCTGTTATGCTTTGGGTCCAATCCAGAAGGGTGGCCTTTTTGGCCAAAAAGGCCACCCTTCTGTCACCATTATGCAAAACGTTCAACTCTGGATCCTTGAGGATCATCTAGCTTGACCCTTTCTTTTTATAGATGGGGGAACTGAAGCCCTGAGAGGAGAAATTGCTTGTCCAAAGCCACACGGCCAATTAGTAGCAGAGCCAGGACCAAGACCCAGATCTCTTAAGTTCTAGGCATGTGCTCCTGCCAATACACTATCCTGTGTTAGGGTGAGAGGTGTGATCTCTGGCCATAAAATAGAGCAAAGCTGATTCCTGCAAGGATCTAGCTCACAACCTTGGCCTTATCAGCATAGCATGCTATAATCATAGAGTACACATGCATGTACATGCACATACAAGCGAATGATGACAAAGATGACTTTTTCCATCCCTTGAAATCTGACCTTCAACATTTGAACTGGGTTGTTAACCAAAGAAAGGAACTGATTGCATGCTTTCAACTGGCTCTTCCAGAGTTCCAGAGAAAACTCTGTACTCCTAAAAATGAAAGGAATTTCTTGGAATGGCAGCAGCTACTTAGCTGGGCAGAAGACCTAGGTTAAAGGACTCTCACCCCTCTCCTTTTGTAGGGGGTAGAAAGAGGGTCCAGAGAGGTCCTCTGATGCCAAATGAAGTGTTTTCTATTCTGTTCATTCAAAAAAAAACTTATTAAGTACTCACTATGTATGGCACCATGGAAAGCACTAGGAATACAAAACCAGGGAAAAATGAGAATCCCTAATCTCAAGAAGTTTACATTGTATTGGGAGGAAGCAAAATGTACACAGATAATTAGATACAAAGTAATTTCTCAGGGGAGGGACTAGTAATTTGTAGGAGATGGCCAATTGAGTTGAGCTTTAAAGGAAGGTAGGGATTCAGGGAAGCAGAGGTACTAGAGTAAAGAAAGGGGGCGGCTAGATGGAGCAGTGAATAAAGCACTGGCCCTGGAGTCAGGAGGACCTGAGTTCAAATCCAGCCTCAGATACTTAAAACACACACACACACACACACACACACACAGAGCTAGCCATGTGACCTTGGGCAAGTCACTTAACAAAGAGTGAAGAAAGCATGAAAGACAGGAAATGGGAAAATTGTAGACAGGGAACAACAAGCAGATCAGTTTGGCTAAAATATGGAATCTATGAATGAGAATGGTGTACAATAAGTTTGGAAAGGTATGAATGAGAATGGTGTACAATAAGTTTGGAAAGGTAAGCAGGAATCAGATTATGAAGGGTATTAGAAGACAGAGGAGGTTGTGTATTTTATTCTAGAGACAAGAGGGAGCCACTGGAGGTTCTTGATCTAGGGAATGACATGATCAAACCTGTGCTTTGAGGAACATATCTGTTTGATAGCTATTTGGAGAGTGGGTTAGGGCACAGAGAGACTAAAACCAGGAGAATAATTAGGAAGTTATTGCAACAAGGTAATGAAGACCTGAGCTAGGGTGGTGGCCATGTGACTGGAGAGAAGGGGATGGATTTAAAATACATGGTCTATTTTAAGTGTTAGGTTTTACAAGGCTTAGAAATTGATTAGGAATTCAGGTTGAAGAGAAAATGTCCACGGGAAGGACTATAGGACATGTTTCGTAGGAAGAGGCAGTTGGGGATGACAGACTCACTCAGGTCCAAAAAAAGGATTATTCTGTAATTCTAAAAAGAAAAAAGAGAATTGAATAGAAAGGAAAGAAAGAAGGAAGGAAGGAAGGAATTCCAGTTGAGGAAGAGGGAAGAGTTAAGAATGATCTAAATAGGAAACTAGGATGACTGGAAGGCTAGTGGTGCTCTCAACAGAAACAGAGAAATCAAAGAGAAGGCAGGGATTGGAGAATAATATAATGAGTTCTGCTTTAGAAATGTTTTCTGTAAGTGGATTGGATATCCAAGTGTTCAGTTGGTTTTTTTCTTTTTCAGTCAGGTCCAACTCTTCATGACCCCATTTGGGGTTTTCTTGGCAAAGTTACTGGAGTGGTTTTCCAGTTCTTTCTCCAGCTCATTTTACAGATGAGAAAACTGAAGCAAACAGGTTTAAGTGACTTGCCCAAGATCACATAGGTAGTAAGCCTGAGACCAGATCTGAACCCAGAAAGATGAGTCTTCCTGACTCTAGACTTGGCCCTCTATTGTCTGTGCCACCTATGCTTAGATGTCCACTTGGAAATATCCAATAGGTAGTTGCTGATGTGGAACTAGAGATGAAGAAAGAGACTAAGGTATTTAGATCTGGGAATCATCTGCATAGAAACTACTATATCATGCTACCTTTGGCTCCTCATTCTGGCCAGTCTGAGCCCCAGTATCTGAGACAGGAATCTGCAGATGCACCCTACGAGACTGCCAAGGGCATAGGGCCAAACTTAAAAGTTCATCCTTTTCTAGGTCATTCCCACAGCTTGCCTTTTACTTCTACTGAGAATACCTGTTTCCCTAAGGGGAAAGCTTCCCTCAGAGAGCAATGAACATGCTGAACAAAGGAGATAGTGTGGTATGACAGAAATCGCTAGATGTAGAAAAGCAGTACCTGGGTTTGAACCTCAGCTTTGCCATCTACTACTTGTCTGACTTGAGCAAATGACAGTCTGCCAGGGACCCAATTTTCCTCATCTATGAAACAATAAGGTTGGGCTAGATCAGGGGGTCCTAACTATTTTTGTGTCATGTACTCTTTTGGCAGTCTAATGGTTTTGAATGCATAAATAAAAATACAGAAGATTGCAAAGGAAAGCAATTATGTTAAAATACAATGATCAAGTAAAAAAAACCACACACACACACACACACACACACACACACACACACACAAAACCAGGTTCATGGGCCCCCTATTTAAGAATCCTTAGACCAGAACATCTTTAAAGTCTCCTTTAGCGCTAAAGCTATGATCCTTTATTCCCCCACACCTCGAAGGATGCCCCAGTGATCCAGCATTCTAATGACTGGTCCAGCCATCTTGGGACTGAAGTGGTCCCTTCTTTCCTTGGCACCTTAGGCAAACTTTTCCTCATGCAGATGGAAAGTTGGTCATGGGATTGGAGCAGAAACATGCTGGAATTTTGGTGGTAATGGCCTACAGCACATTCAAAACTGTCTGATAAAGGTGGCAGCTACAAAAGATGAAAATTATCAATGGTAAAGATGCTATAAGAAATCAAGTCCTTTAAAATACTATTGTTAGAGTTGTGAATTAAACTAACTACTCTGAAAAACAATTTGAAATGCCAGAAAAGTCAATAAAATTCATATCAGTCTCACTATTAGGCTCAAAAGAGGTCTAAGACAGAAAGAGAAGATATAGGTATAGATATGGATATGGAATAGATATGGATATAGCTACAGATATGGCCTATAGATAAGAATGTGGATATCTGAAGCAGCCCTTTTTATAGTAACAAGGAACTGGGGCAAAAGTTGATGCCCATCAATTGGATGAATAAATTGCAGCATATGAATGAATGAAATGTTATTGTGCCATAAAAAATAATTAGTATTCAGAAGAACAAATGGACTTTTATAAACAAGAGGTATCATGATTCAATGGGAAAGGCACCAGATTTGGAGTCAGAGAATATGTGTTCAAATGCCACCATTGTCACTATTTATTTATTTGCTTACTTAATTATTTATTTAATTATTGTTTGCTTTTTGGAGGGGGGAAGGTAGGGCAATTGGGTTTAAGTGACTTGCCCAAGGTCACATGGCTAGTTTTTGTGTTAAGTGTCTGAGGCTGGATTTGAACTCAGGTCCTTCTGACTCCAGGACTGGTGCTCTATTCGTTGTGCCATATAGCTGCCCCCATTGTCACTATTTAAATAGACTCTGAACAAGTGACTTAAAAATGCTGGGCCTCACTTTCCTTTTCTGTACAATGAGGATATTGGACTAGGGAAACTCTAACATCCTGCCCAGCCCTAGATCTGTGATCTTATTGTATGGACTAATTGCACAATGACTATGCTTCTATATAGATGAGACTAAAACATTGATGAATTTAGATGGTCCTTGTAATGAGCAATTTCTGTCCAAAAGAACAGATGATGAAATGCACCTCTCTTCTCTCAGTGGAGAAGACAGGAACTTCAGCTACATAATGTTGCATATACTGTTAAGCATAGCTACTGTGTTGGATGGTTTTGTGTAACTGATTTTCCTTCATTATAAAGGAAGAGTATTGAGGCCAAATGAGTTTATAAGAGTCATCCCATTGAGCATTCACCCAGAAATCTCTTGGAAATTTCTGAGGACTCCAAGGACATGATGACTCATTGCTTGGGCTTTTCTTGTTTTTCCTTTGCTTTCAAAGAGGACCAAGGACATCAGAGGACTATGCCTTGATTTGTTCATGAATTGGATTTAAGTGAGGCAAATTTGCACAAAGTCATAAGCCTTGCTCTCTCTTCCTGAATCATCTAAGTCCCATAGCAAGACAAAAGTCAAGAGGATTGGTGATGGTCCATAGTGCAGCAGATGAACTTGGCATCTTCAGTGTCCTACCAAACTCTAAGCACTCCATAGGGCCTGTTTCAGCCACCTTCATCATCATTAGAACAAATTGTTCTCATTCACCTGTTTTACTGGGGGAAATCTTCATGTTCTTGAGGTAGACATGCCCCCAACTTACTGTTGGAGCTAGGTGGTACAATGGATAGAGAATTGGGCCTGTAGTCCAGAAGACCTGAGTTCAAATCTGGCCTCTGACACCTTCCTATTGTGTGACCCTGAACAAGTCACCTAACCCTATTTACCTTTGTTTCCTCATTTGTAAAATGAACTGAAGAAGGAAATGGCAGATCATTCCAATATCTTTGCCAAGAAAACTTCAAATGAAGTCACAAAGGATGCCACTGAAATGACTGAACAGCAGTGTAAATAAGCATTTAATAAATGCTTTCTTCATTCATTCGAGTGACTTGCCAAAGGCACCCATATCTGGGCACATTAGTCAGAGGCAGATAGTATCTTAAGAAGAGTAACTCAAACAGACAAAGGTTAGAGTTGCTTATGTAGGAGGAGAGTTGGGAAAGAGGAAAGAGAAGGAGATAATGACCAAAGAAAGAAGCTCTGTTGATATCAATACTCACCACTGGTGGAAAAGCATTAGTACTTCCCTATCCTTTCTCTTCTCCTCCCCCCAATCTCATCCTCCCACACATATTTATGTTGTACATATGTGCATCCCACACATTGGCTGACTAGACCATAAAATGGCTAAATGGCTAGGACTTTTGGGGGGATGATGAAATTTCTGGATACTTCTGCCCATATGTTGACCTAAGATTGGAAGAACTTGGCATTTTATAATGACATGGAAAACCTTTGTTTCCCATGGTGGAAAACAAAAGTCGGTCATTCCTTAATCCTTTTTTGTCCTTCCACACATGCCTGTCCCATACAAAAGCAGCATGGGTACAAGTGCTGCCTCTGTTGAAACAGCCTTCTTTTTAGTCCTCTTGGCTGGACTCTTCCTTCTCGTAAGGGAGAGGAGGAATGAGTGCAGCCCTCTCCCCATCTTTCTGCCTGACTTACAATAGAGGTTCAGTAATTTGGGTGGGGAGAATATCAGGAAATTGCTTTGTTACAAAAACAAAAGGTATCCATAAAACCTTTAAAAAGGAAGAAAGAAGACAAATTCCGACATTATCTGACTGACTGTGGACAAATCATTTTAACTGTTTTGAGCCTTAACTTCCTGTTATTAAAAGAGATTAACTTACACTACCTAACTTATAGGGTTGTTGTGAAGAAGGAGTGCTATAAATCTTAAAGAACAGTTAGAAATTGGTCAAGGAGTTCATGATCCAGTTGAAGGATTCTCCTTCTTCCCCACCCCCTCACCCAATCACACTGGTGGGACAGAAAACTCCCAGTGATTGACCCAATCAGTCTTTCAATACTGACTTATTAAGCCCCTACTATGTGCTAGGTGCTGTTCTAAGTCCTGAGAAGATAGTCATAACAAAACATTCCTTGCCCTGAAGGAATTTACATTCTGGCTAGGTGGGGGCAAGGGAGCCAATATATATATATTGGTATATACAAACTAGAAGCAAGATAATTTGGATGCGGGGAGACATCAACAGCTGGGGGTAGAGTGGGGTGTGGATTAGGAAGATGGTACTTGGGCTGAATCCTGAAAAAAATTAGGGATTCTAAGAGAGAGACCTGGAGGATGTATATTCTAGGTATGAGGGACAGTGAGTTCAAAAGCATAGAAACAGAAAATGGAGTGTTCTATGTGAGAAACAGAAAGTATAGTTTGAATGGATTGTAGAGTATGTAAAGAGAAGTGATGTATAAGTCTGGAAAGGGAGGTTGGAACAAAGTTGTAAGGTGTTTTAAATGTTAGACAAAGACATTTGTATTTGATCCTAGAGGCAATAAGAAGCCAGTAGAATTTATAAAGTAGGGGAATGATGTGATCAGATCTGTGCTTTAGGAAAATCAAATTGAAAGAACTTTCTATTCAATGAATCTACTGGAAAAACTGGAAAGTAGTCTGGCAGAAATTAGGTTTAGACCATCAATTCATACCATGTATCACAACAATCTCCAAATGGATCCCTGACTTAAATATATAAGGTCATATCATAAACAAGAGAAGTAGCATTGCATGACGGTTAGAGAACTGGACTCAGATCCAAGAATATCTAGATACAAATTCCTTCTCTGGTACATACTGGCTGTGTGACCCTGGGCAAGTCACTTAACTTCTCAATATTATAAGAAACTTTTTTTTTGTTTTTTGCTTTTTGGAGGGCAGTTGGGGGTTAAGTGACTTGCTCAAGGTCACATGGCTAGTTTTTGTGTTAAGTGTCTGAGGTCAGATTTGAACTCAGGTCCTCCTGACTCCAGGGCTGGTGCTCTATTCACTGCACCACCTAGCTGCCCCTATAAGAAACTTTTTGATACTAAAAGTTGCAGGGGGGAAAAAAGCCAACCTATGATGAGAGAAGTTTTCTCATGTGAGAGATTCCTGTACCAATAAAATAATACATATAATTTTCATCTGTTATAAACAAATTAGAGGAGAAAGAAAGGAGCACATTTCTGGGCTGGATGGGGAGAGAATTCTTAATTAAACAAGGAATAATAGAAAATAAAACAGATAATTTCAGTCATAATTACATTGAGAAAACTCCTGTACAAGTATAATAAATACAATTAGAAGACAAATAGTTCCTGGAAGAAAGTCTCTGCAGGTAATTTCTCTGACAAAGGTCTTATAAAGATACTTAGTGGATTGATACAAATGTGTAAGAACAAGGGTCATTTAACAATAAATATGTGGTCAAAAGACAGAAAGGGGAAGTTTTCAAATGAAGAAATACACGCTATTGACAAATACACCAAATCGGTAATAATAAGAATACAAATTAAAACAACTGTGAGGTTCATCCTTAAACTTATTATACTGACAAAAATGCCAAAAGAGGAAAATGGCAATCGTTGGAGTAGCAGTGGAATGATAGGCGCACTAATGCAGTTGATAGGGCCACCACTTAGTTCACTTATTCTGGAAAGTAATCTGGAACTATACTCTTTCACTAAATGTTGACTCTTTCTTGAGTTTTTGACAAAGAGCTACAATAATTAGGCCTATGCCTCAAGAAGGTCAAAAACTAAAAGGAAAGAATCCACATCTACAGAAAGATAGCAACTCTTTTTGTTGTAGAAAAGAATTGAAAACAAAATGAATGCCCATCAATTGGGGTATGACTGCATAAACTATACTGGGCCATCACCAGTCATCTTTACCTTTGTCTTGCCACTAGACTCCAATGATTCTGGAGGAGAGAGCAAGTCTGACAACTTTGCACAGCTCTGTGTCACTCACATCCCACTTAAGCACAAGTCAAGATATCATGCTTGTGATGTCATTGGTCATCTTCAAGAATGAAGGACTAACAACAACAACAGCATAAACTATGGTATATGCATGTAATGGAACAGTCTTGTACCATGAGAAATTATGAATACAGCAGATTCAGAAAAACCTGGAAAGACTTGTATGAACTGATGCAAAGTGAAGTGAACAGAATCAGGAGAACAATTTGCATTTTAACTACAATATGTAAAGAAAAACAATTTTGGAAAAACTTCAGAACTTGGATCAGTGTCGTGGGTTTAAAAGGCTTTAAAAGACTGATGATGAAGCATGCTTTATACCTTTTAGAAGAGGAATGATAAGGTAAAGGTGCAGAATGAGACACGTTTTCAGGGAGGGCCAATGCATTAACTTGTTTATTCAACTATAATTATTGGTCATAAGGAAGGGCTTTTGAGGGTGGGAGAAGAGGTGCTGGTGGATAATAATAGCAATGAATGAAACAAAAAAGAAAAATAGTATTAATGAAACAAAAGAAATACATAAAAGAGCAAGGGAAGTCAAAAGGAGACACAGATAAACAAGGTAATTTTGTTATTATCATGCATATATAAAACATATATACTTTAATGCAATTTGTTTAAAAACCGTACATAATGAAAGTTATCAGCTTCATAGAAAAGCCTCTTTTAAATTTTCTTTGAATATTTAAATGTTCGCTTTTATTGAAGTTAAATTCACAATAAAAATAATTTTAAACAAAGAAAATCACTTTGGCAGTTTTATTAAGGATGGATTGAAGAGACAGGAGGTAGAGAGGCCCCATTTTAGAGACTATGCAATAGTGCAGGGAGTAGCTGAGAAGGGCCTGGCTAGGCTTTGTGTTCATTAAGAGAAGGAGATGGATACACAAGAGATGTTGTAGGGATAAAATGAAAAAATTTGGCAGGTGTTTGGATATGAGAAATCCGCCACTTCTCATTTACTACAAAACTAAACAGATTTTATTCTTTGGGACTCTCAGCTCTTGATGCCTCTCTATTCTCCTTTCCCCTTGTGCCTTCTTCCAAAAATCCAGGGCATGGGGGTAATTTCTTTCCCCTTTTGTCCCTATCACTACCAAAAACAGCAATGGCGTTTAAGATTCTTCAGTTCAGCTGATTAAAAGTGGTCCACATACTGTAATTTCATCAGATTGATTGGGGAATTCCACCATTTGATCTGACATACCCTTGTTAAACCCACTCCAGCCCCATAAGTATATAAATGTGAATACTTATTATAGGCCAGGAGTCAGAAAACCTGGATTCATAGAATTATAGATTTATAGCTAGAGTGGGGAGCTTGGAGACCATCTGTACAATCTCCTTATTTTATCAATAAAGAAACAGAGATTCTATTGACCAGTGAAGAACCAGAATGCCAGTTCTGCCACTTTCTATGTACCTAATCATGGCAATTCAATGAGCCTTTATTGAAGACTATTTTGTGCAGTTCTGTGCTGTGCCCTGGAAGAGATACAGAAGAGTTCAGATGAAATGTAATCCACACCTTCACAAAGAATACCGAGTAAGAGAATATGACACATTCACAAATCCTTATACAACATGAATGTATTAGACATGCAAAAGAAAGGTCTAGGGGAGATATGAAAGGAGGAGCACCATTAATGAGAATCCTTGAAGGCTTCATGGAGGAAATAGCATTTTGATTGAACTTTTGATAGCAAGTGGAAACTCAAAATGATGTGTTTGACGTATAGAGAGCAGCATGGAGACAAGAAAGTGTAAGGTATACTCAAGGGTTGGTGGGTTCTCTACATTTAGCTTCCTTGGGACATCATCATTACAACTCACATTTAAAGTTTCTGGTTTGGCATATAAGAGTGGTGACTGGAAAGATAAGGTAGAAGAAGGTTTTTTTGGTGAAACCTTGAATGCTGAGCTAACAAGGATGAATTTTAGGGAAAGGGAAGATAATAAATATTTATTACATACCTATTATGTATAACACAGTGTACTAAGTATTTTACAAATAGTATTTTACTTGATCCCTTTTGATCGTTCAATTAAATAGCCAATGAAGTTTTTTGAGAAGATAGATCCCTAAGAAAGATTAATTTGGCAATGGCGTGAGGGTTGGTTTAGAGGGAGAGAGTAGAATTGGGAAGACTTGTTAAGAGACTAGGAACTGGAAGCCTTTGCCCATCTTGTGGGAAGCACCATTACTAATCAGTCAGTCAGAAAGCATTTATTAAATGCCTACTGTGTTCTCAGCACTTTGCTACAGGATATAAAAGCAAAAAATAGTTGCTGTCTTCAAGGAGCTCACAGTCTAATGAGGAAGCAACATGCAAACAACTGTGTTCATATATACATATATACACATATATGTATGTATATATAGCTGATAGAATCACCTCTGGAAAGGCACTAGCATTATACAATCTTCTTGTACAAGATGGGATTTTAGCTGAGACTTAAGAATACAGGGAGGCCTAAAGATGTTTTTGTCTGGAAAGAGAAAATTCTAGGTTTGGGGGACAGCCAGAGAAAGTGCAAGGAGTTAGGAGGTGACAGAGGGTCTTGTTCAAGAAATAGCAAGAAGGCAGCACTGTCATTTGATACCAATGTATCCAACATGTTTTAAAGGTAATAGTTAAGTCAAATGACTTCTAAGATCTACTGTTACTCTGACATTTTGATATTCCATTGCAATAGCCTAGGCAGGTGGTAATAAAGGCCTGTACCCAGGTATCCCAGTGAGAATGGAGAGAATGGGCCATAAGACATATCATGAAGGAAGAATCAACAAGACTTGGTACATGACTGTACATGAGAGGTAAGGGAGAGGGAAGAGTTAGAGATAACATCAAAGCTTCAAACATGAGGGATAGAAAACCCTAGATAGAAAGGGAGGCTATGAAAGAGAGCATATTTGGGGGAAAGGGGAGTAAGCTAAGGTGTTTTTTTTAACATGTTGAGTTTTATTTGCCAGTAGGGCATCTACTTAGAAATGAAGGTAGGGAGACTGGAGCTAAAGAAAGAGAGCAGGGTTGAAGATCTGGATATGAGCATCATCTGCATATAGGTGTCAGTGAAGGGACAGGAGTAAATGAGATTTGTGGTGTCACTGGAGTCAAGGGAAGAGAGAACATGCAAAAGCTGGAAGTGGGCAACAGTGTCAAACGCTCCAGGGAGATGAAGGAAGATGAAGGTTTAAAAAAGGTTCACTGGGTTTGATAATGAGGAGGACATTGATGGCCTATTAGAGAGTCATTTCAGCTAAGTAGTAGAGAAGGTAACCTAGTATATGAAGAAGTTGGGGACAGTGAATGATAAAGAAATGGAACCTCTGGACTACAAAAAGTGGACAGCTTTTTTTCAAGAAGTTGGTAGTAAAGCAATAGAAGAAAGTAATTGCATAAGGGTAGAAAGATTACAGGTATGTTTTGTCTTAATATGTTTGTAGGAGCTACTGTAGGAGAGTGAAAATACATGAGAAAAAGAAGTGATGACTGTTGAAATCAAGTTCTGGAGGAGGTAGGATGAAGGACACAGACAGATTAGCTTTAGCAAAAAGTCAGGATATCTACCTCGTTTTTGCTTTTCTTTTTGGATGAGAGAAGGTAGGGCAATTGGGGTTAAGTGACTTGCCCAAGGTCACATGGCTAGTAAATGATGTGTCTGAGGCCAGATTTGAACTCAGGTCCTCTTGACTCCAGGGCCAGTGCTCTATTCACTGTGCCACCTAGCCACCCCTAGGATAGCTGCCTCTTCCTCTAAAACAGGAAGAGTGGAGGAAAGAGTGCTGTAGGTGATGATGCTGAGTTTTGAGGAATGAAATACAGGGGAAATGAGGAAATTCTTGTAGGATAGCCTTAATATTTTCCTCAAAATAGGAAGCTAAGTCATCTGTCCTAAATGTAGGAGAAGGGAGTAGACCTGGAAAGGAAAATGTTTGAAACATCAACTATTGGGAAATGAGATAAGGGATCATTGAGACTAAGAGATTGGTATCCAAAATATAAAGACAATTAATAAAAATATACAAGACCAAAAACCATTCCTCAATAGATAATTAGTCAAAAGATATGAATAAACAATTCTCAAAGGAAGAATTGCAATCTGTAAACACTTATTAAGCCCTTACTATGTGCCAGGTACTATTAATTGATTGAAGAATTGTAAACTGTAAACAACCATATGAAAGGTTGCTTTAAACCACTAATAAGAAGAGAATTGGAAATTAATTAAATCAACTTATTTATTCCACAAATTGACAGAGGTGACAAAAGTGGCTATGGTTAACGTTCAAGGGGTTGTTAGAAAGACGGACTCCTTCATGCATTTTTGGTGGGGCTATAAATTTGTCAAATTCTGGAAAGCAATTTGAAATTATATGAAGTAACTAAAACATCCATGTCTGTTGATCCAAAGAATACATTGCTAAGCATATACCCCAAGAAAGTCAGTGGTAAAAATAAATACCTGTAAAGCCAAGTATAAGCAGCTTTTCAGAGGATGGCTGCTGTGAACAACTTTCAAGGTTCTGATTACATAGTATAGTGAACACTCTTATTTATTCAGTAACAAATCAGAGCAAAACATTCACAGACAATCAAGGTACAGCATAAACAATGTTACAACTTATCACAGATAATCAAAATTCAGTATTCACAACAACTTATCACAGAAAATGGTCCCATACTTTCCACCACAGTGGTCACAAAGTTTCGAACAAAGAACAATCATTTAGCAACTCAATCATTCAATCATCCATAAGGAGGTTCACCTCCTTAAGGGACACAAAGTACAATAGTCAAAGTTCTCTATTCATAGGGCACACTAAGTTACAAATCAATTACTTATTCAGTCATCATTCACCTAGTAAAATCATTTAGTCAATCAATCATTCAATCAACTCAATCATTCAATCATCCTTCATCATTCACTATCCAGTCATCAGAAAATAC
>CM053593.1:183299237-183329493 GCA_028646575.1 Pseudocheirus occidentalis
CAATCATCCTTCATCATTCACTATCCAGTCATCAGAAAATACACAGACCCTCCACCCCTAGGTCACTAGTAAATTACAATTTCTCAGTCAGTACACAGTATCCAAGTAAAGTCTTCTTTCAGCTTGACTTGGGGTGGTCTCTCAGATTCCCTGGATCCCCTTCCATGGTCCCAGATCCTACCTGGATTCACCAAACTGTCACCTGGGTTCAAAGGCAGACAGTTCTTGGGTCCTTGTCCAGCTCTCTGTGCAGTTCCTGCTCCACATTGGAGCTCACAGTGTCTAGTCCATCTCAAATCCTTCGCAGTCTCTGTTCTTGGGAAAATAAGGCTTAACAAAGCCACATACAGGTTCATGCAAAGTACCAGCATTGCAGTCATACTTCCTCAGTCTGGGGCGGCTAGGTGGCGCAGTGAATAGAGCACTGGCCCTGGAGTCAGGAGTACCTGAGTTCAAATGCAGCCTCAGACACTTAACAGAAAAAACTAGCCGTGTGACCTTGGGCAAGTCACCTAACCCCAACTGCCCTCCAAAAAAACCCCCATACTTCCTCAGTCTTTGGCAACTCCAGCTGACCCTCGGAAATCCTCAACAACCTCAGCAACTCTGGCTGGCCCTCAGCTCTGACTGGCTCTTGGAAATCTTCAGCAGCTCCTGCTGGCCCTTGGACTCAGCAGAAGTTTCAGCCGGTTCCCAGAATCAAAATCACTTCATCCAAGTTCTCCAAATAAAAATCATTCTCTCTAGTTGGGGGGTTGAGGGGGTAGGGGCTTTCCTTTTCAGCCTTCTTGGTGGAAGGAGCTTCTGCCTCTATGAAGCCTGCTCCAAGAAGATCTATCTCTCCTTCTCTGGGGCTTTTCCTTCTATACAGTATAGCCCCTCCCTGTTCAGCCCCTTCCTGTCATATCAGCCACAGGGGGTCACACCTTCTGTTCCTTTAACAGAGACTTGATTAATTACTAAGTACTAAGTACCTGTTACCTTTGCCAATGCAAGGGGATCTTCAAATTCAAATCACATTACCATTACAGACCCCATATCCACCAGCATTTAAAAAAAATCTGTAGTAGTACTTTTTGTAGCAGCAAGGAACTGGAAACAAAGTAGATGTTCATCAATTGGTGAACAACTAAACAAACAAGAACATAATGGAATAATACTGTGTTATTTTCTAAGAAACAATGAAAATGATGGTTACAGAGAAGCTTGAGAAGACTTACATGAACTGATACAAAGTGAACAAAGTAAGCACAACCAGGAAAACAATATGACAATAACAATATGAATGAAAAGAAGAACAAGTGATCAAAATTGAATGCTATGAAATTATAATGACCAAATTTGACCCCAAAGAAGAGGAATGAGAAGGCACCTCTTCCCTTTCATTGCAGAAATGGAGAACTAAGGATATAGAAAATTATACAGAAAGTAGGACTTTTTTTTGTTGTGCTAGTTAGTTTTCCTGAATTTTTTTCTTTAAAAAAACCCTTGTTAAAAGGGATATCTCTCTGGGAGGGGAGGAGGGAAGAGTGAATTGAGAAATTAGATGATATAAAAATTTGAAAATAAAAATTTTTTAATAGAGTAGAAATATTGCTGAGCAATAATAAGAGCTTAGTTTAACTTCAATTTAATGGTTGTTGAAATCAGCTTGATTTTTCATGACTTTCTCCAGTGATGATCAACAACCCTGGAACAGGAACAGGAAAAAAGAGATAGTTGAAGTTACTCAGGACAATGACAGGAGCCACCAGAGAATGACCAAAGATGGATGAGAATAGATGTTCTTGCATATGATGGATTCCATGATTGTGTTGTAACTAACAATTCATTAAAATGATAAGCTAAGTTAGGGCGCCTGAGTATGAAGACAAGTTAAGCCAGGGGTGAGGATATAGAATGGCTGAAGAGGGACTAAATAAAGCTCACTATGAAAGTCAAGATCAAGTTTTGTGTGAGTGGAACAGGTAGAAAGATTTTGTGGTCAAAGGATAGAATTTCAAAATTAGGACCTTCATGGTAGTATTGTTCCATAAGAGGGTGAAGCTAAACTAGCCACCTTAGTGGTCTTCCTGCTTCCTTTTCTCCTCACTCCAATCCATCCTCCATATTGCTGCCAAATTAACCTTCCTAATACCTGTTCATATCATGTCACTCCTCCCTTCAAAGACTCTCAATTGCTCCACATTACCCACTAAATAATGCACATAAACTTCTTACCCTGGCAATCATAATTGTCTACATTTGGCCCCAGCCTACCTTCCCATATTCCCACCAAACTTGATTATTCTCCATCTCCAACTGTTGTTCTTTCTTGTCTAGCAAATTTACTTAGTATGTAGGAAGATCTGGATTTGAGCATCATCTGCATATAGGTGGCAGTGAAGGGACAGAGAAGTAAATGAGATTTGTGGTATGTCTGGAATCAAGGGAAGAGAGAACATACAGAAGTCGGAATTGGACAACAGTGACATGCTCCAGGGAGATCAAGGAAGATGGGGGCTGAATAAATGTCATTGGATTTGACAATAAGGAAGTCATTGGTGGCCTACTAGAGAGTCATTTCAGCAAAGGAGAGGAAGTAAAAAGAGGCTGGGGACAGAGAGTGGTAAGAATGGGAAGCATTGGATACGGACAACTTTTTTTCAAGAATTTGGTACCGAAGCAAAGGAGGAAAATATTGTGTTCAGAGAGCAGTAGCCCTCTGGTGTAAGGGCTTGCCAAGCCATTGTCAGGGCTGCTTATCCATCTTTGGTGTCCACCTCTCACCCAACTCTCACCTACGGTTCCAGGAAGCTGTAGCATGTATAGCAGCCACACCCCAGTAAAAGTGTCTCAGCAGAGAAACCAAACTAGGTTAAGGATAAACAAGAAATCTCAAAACCATTGGTAATTAAGCAGATGTCTACCCAAGCATGTGACAACTTCCACAAGTAGAATGGGTGGATGAGAACAATTTGTCCCAACGGTAGTGAAGGTGGCTGAATCAGGCACTGTGGAGTGCTGAGAGATTGGTCAGATATCAAAGATGCCAGGGTTATCCACTGCATCCTGGGCCATCCCTGTCTTGCAAATTGACTTCAATAACTCTGGAAGAGAGAATGAGGCAACTCTGCCTCACTTAAATCCAATTCATAAGCAAGTCAAGACATCACCCTTTATCCACTATTCACTTCCTCTTTGAAAACAAAGGATAAACAACACCACTCTATTCTTTTTTTTTTTTTTTTTTTTGGTTTTTGGTGGGGGGGAAGGCAGGGCAGTTGGGGTTAAGTGACTTGCCCAAGGTCACATGGCTAGTAAGTGATAAGTGTCTGAGGCTGGATTTGAACTCAGGTCCTCCTGACTCCAGGGCTGGTGCTCTGTTCATTGCAGCTGGAATACCACTCTATTCTTAATGACTATCTCACCAAAGTGGCTGGTCCAACCCAGAGCAGATGACTTTGTCTTCTACTTCATAGAAAACAGTAAAGCTTTCTTATTGATGTCTCCTCAACTCTCCTTCCTTTAGGCTCAACTCAGATGCCACCCTTTCCATAAGGTCTTTCCTGTCTTTCTATGTTCAAAAGTGACTTCTGCCTCCTAAAATTTCTCACATAACTTTGTCTGGACTTCTTCCTTTCATTGATAATTTCCTCTTGTGGTGTAGTTATTACATACAGGCCTTACCCTACTACTGGCATTACATTGTAATCACTACATCTTTTTAATTTTGTATTCCTAGCACCTAACAAAGAACTTTGCCAATTTTCTCTTGGTCCAAACCTGTGATTCCTTCCATGTGGATTTTTCTCATTGAAGAATTACCTCCTTCTTCCGTCGAAGACCAGCAACTGCTCTTCAATTTATAGTTGTAGAGAGGTGATGGTAGATTAAGCAATTTGTCCAAGATCACAGCCAGTATGTAAAAGATTTGGGGCCTGAACCTAAGTCTTTCTGACTCCAATGTATTCTATTATATGCCTTGCACATAGCAGGTATTTAAGAAATATGTATTAAATCAAATTGAGTTGCCTGGGTTGCTTTGTGGTTGAAATGGAAGGAGATTGTGTAAACTGAGGAAGCTGAAGAATTGTGTGGTCAGTATTCAAAATCCCAAAGGTTAAAGGGCTTTTAATTCAGTTCTTTTGAATAGTCATTTGGTTCTAGCCCTAGCAGGAGGCAAAGTGCCCTGGGAAGTCCCTAGGTCAAGTCAGAAACCACAATAATTAAGGGGACAACAATGAAGTTCAAATAGTGGAATAAGGGAAGAGTCCCCAGACCAGTGCATGGTCCTTATTCAAGCCAAAAGCTGCAAGACCCAGAACTAAGAAGCAGCAAAGCAAAGAGTCACAAGAAGAAGCCTTGCCTTCCACTGGAGCTGTGAGTTATGTGGACTCTGCAGGTCCAGGGAAAAGTTTTAACTCCTGAGCAACCTGGAGTTATTTCCCTATAGGGAGATGACTCAGCTCCAGAATGGCACTGTATATAATTCCCAGAGAAAGTGGGGCTTATCATAGGTAGAAGCACATTTCTTTAGTTCCTAACATTACTGAGTTCTTTTCCCTTCCTAAGGTCAGTTCCCACCCGTATACATCTGGAAAACTGTATAGGTGCCTAGGGAGGTAGAATCTCACTAGAAAGGAACAAGACCTTTTTTTTACCTTTATAGATATAAATCCTTTGCATTATCCATCAACCTAAATAAAATCAGTGCTGTATTCAATGTTTTGTTAGCCTGAATGCTTACATGGGAGTTGAGGGCCCTTTTTCTTTTGTTGTGGAGAGCCAAAATCAGATGTCCACAAGGAAAACCCCGGGTAGGGACATAAGTCAAATAAATTACTATTGAGAAAACCTCAAGATTAAACCCAGTCTGCCTGTCCTTAATTGGCACATGAATTAGATATTGACTCACCATGACTACCATTTTTCTTAAAGGCCAGATTTTAAGGAAAGGGACATGACTCCAGAGTCAGAGAAGAGATACAGAACTTAGGGACCTCCTCAACCCTACCCTTGTGACTCCAATTAAATCCAGCCCACCCAAATCCTACATGATTTCCCTTTTCCAATACCACACAAAAATGTCCACTGGACTTTTTTCTCTGTTGTCTCTTTACCTTTCTATCCCTGTTACAATTACAATGTGAACTCTTTGAGAGACAGAAACTGTCTCACTTTTCTATTTGTATCCCTAGTACTTAGCACAGTGTTTGACACATAGTAAACCCTTGTTAGTGCTTCTCATATTTACCAGTTAGTGGAGGGAATGACAGGAGGAAGGTGGCTCCCAGATACCAAATGACTCATAAGGAGGCTCCTGTTTATGAGCTCTAGTGACACCGAAGACACAACATCATCTGCTAGCCCAAGGATCCAGAGGCACGACAGTCCTGATTATGCCCTTGACCCGTGAGTTAGTACCCAATTTGGCACTACCTACCCTGTCATCCTAAAGGCCTAAAAATAAGAAGAATAGCAAAAAAGGGATTTTAGAGGACAGATTCAGCCAGAGATCTGACTTAGGGGTCAAACCAACTTAGGGGAAAATTTTGGGAGATGTGTGGAATGACAAAAGTTGAGTTCATAGAGCCCTTAGGACAAAATGCATCTTCTATTTCAAAATCAGTCAGCCAGCACCATATCCTCAGGATCTGCTGTGTGCAGAGCTCTAGACTAGGCAGGCACTCTGGCAGATGCAAAGGAAAGAAAAGAAATAGTCCCTACCCTTGGGTAAAGCATACAGATTGGGGAGTTATCTGCAGAGAGAGCCCAACTGGGGAGAGGAACCATACTATGAAATAGCTGAAGGGCTCTTACAGAGCTGCTTATAATCACGTGCAAATCAGGGTAGTCAGACTGAGTACATATGCAATAAGGAGAAACAGAGTAAGGAAATTATTAGGAAAGGCTTCTTGGTGGAGCAGTGAATCTTGAGCTGGGTTTCCAAGGAAGCAAAACGCATGGATTGGTGCAGAGGGAGGGGGAAATGTTCCCAGTGGGAAGATGTGTTGAAGCACGGAGGCAGGAACAAGCGTTAATCCACATTCGAAGAGAGGGGCCCAAAGGGATCTCCGGCTCTCTTCCACTGGTTCTCACAACATTTGCAATCCATTCTAAGGAGGCAGAAGGCCACTGAGCTAGGGGGCAGAGAGTCACAGTCATCTCCCCACCGAGCAGAGCTCTCTCTAGAGCCAGGCTTTTAAACAAGCGGCTGGATCTTTCCTTCCTGTCTCCGATCCCCCTTCCTAAGCCAATTGATCAGCTCACATACTAACTGTTATTACAAGGGAGCAAGGGGCAGGTGGCTATAAATGTCTCTTGGATCAGCCACTCCCTTGGCAAATTACCCAGGTTTTATGTTGTAAGAACACTCTGGGGCATCTCAAATAGACCACTAATGATGGGGATCATGAAGGCAATAAAAATGATGGGGGCTGGTTGGGGAGTAGGACCAGGGGGGTATATATTCCCCAGCTCCCCCACCTCTACCACCGCTGCTGATGGACCAGAGCTCCGGGAGAATTGATTAGTCCTGGATATGCTGACCTTTTTGTTCTTGAAAAACTGCTCTTGAGCAGCTGAAGCAATAAAACTAAATTGATTCGGAAAGAGCGACGATGAAATTTGTGTTAGGCAGAGAGGAAGGGATAAAGGGCCTCTTGATGTGAGCTTCTTCCCCATCCCCCTACCTTTGGGCTTACTGGTTTCCCCACCTCTCTGCTGCCAGATCCTTGAGACAAGAGGAAGAACTTGAAGAGAGAAAGGATGATGAGTTGGAGGAAATAAAGAAAAAAAGGTCTAAAATCAAACTGAGTGGGAGAATGAGGACAGGTGAGAAAAGTCCAGAGGAATTGGGGGGGTGGGGGAAGATGAGAAAGGAAGTGGAAGGGGGGGTAAGGCCACTTTAAGCTAGAGTCAAGGGGTAGCTTTCTCTCTATTTGCATAGGGCTTTAAGGTTTGAAGAGCATTTGACATAGATTATTTCACTTGATTTTCACAATAACCCTGGGAGGTAGGTGCTATTATTAGCCTCATTTTACAGATGAGGAAACAGGATGAGAGAAGTTAAGTCACTTATCCAGGGTCACACAATCAGCAAGTATCTGTGTCAGGGTCACGATTCTGGTCTTTCTGATTCCAACTTCAGCATGCTATCCATTATGTCATACTGCTTCTCTATCAGTGCTGGAAAGGACCTTAGAGATCATTTAGTCCAACCCTCATCATTTTACAGATGAGGAAACTCCAGTCCGGAGGGAGGAGATAAAATGCTGACCAAAGTCACATGGCCAGCAAAGTTGGAACAAGAATCCAGATTTCCTTGCAGTCAGTCCCATAATTGTTCCATCCCACCGTACCATACAGCCCTTTGCAACAAATTCAGTTTTGCTCATTGTCCTGGAGTTTTCTTTTAAAGACTTGCTTCAAATTAGCAAATGTTTGGCTTGATTGCCAAAATTGGTTGGTATTAAAAATTTCTCAGTGCAAAACTCTTTGTTATGCTGGTATGTGTGATCTGCTGTCATTGGTCATTTAAGAAGAAGTAGGACCTAAATGAAATAATATCTGGAGGTTCTTTCTATCTAAGAAGGATGTGTGAGAAATAAACAAAGAATAAATCAGTGCGTGGGACCAGGGAGCTGTTTCCCGTTGGACTCATACCACCCCAACTTGATCAGAGCATGGCTTTTCCCCACAATTATTCCCTTAAAGCAAGGACCTTAGAATAATAGATTCTAGATGAGGACCTGAGGCTCAGAGAAGGGAAGTGATTTAGTCAAGGTCATACAGGTAATTAGTAGCAGACCTGATGCTGACCAAAGTCTAAGTCCAAATAACTGTGTTCTTTCCATTATACTAGAGCAGAGAATAATAGTCTGTCTACCAGTGCACCTGGGTCAACTGAGCATGTTCCACCAGGGAGGGGGGAGAACAGTAGTGTTGAGATAAAGAGTGAGACGTGGACATGCTTTTCTGGGCAGCAATTCTGACCCAAGCTGCCCTCAGATACGTCACAAAGAATGCCAAGGCATGGGATGACGAGGGGTTGCCAGGTGACAGCCTGTTGTTGCCAAGCTGAAAAGATCATATAAGCCACTCAAATCAGGAAAAACAGCAGGGTGCCCCCATGCATAACCAAGAACTCATGAGCAAGGATGAATCAGACTCCATTCATAGTAGAGGCAGAGGTAGGTGGCTACATGACAGGCTGAGCTTACCTGCCACCCACCAGCTTTACAAAGAGTGTATTCTTTTCTCCATTCCCCAAGTAGGTTAAAGAGTAGAAGAAGGAGGGTGACAAAGATTGGCTACCCCAGACAATACTAGGACTCTCTCAAGAATTCAGCTATTTAGGGGAGAGAGACAAATGTATTAAACTGGAAAAATTCATCTGCAGAGGTTTGTATGCTGTGGTGAAAGAAACACCCTAAATCCCCACCCCTATGCAGGTTGGTCTGGTTTTTCCCTTAAAAGGTATTGAGACTATCATTGGGATTTGATTGGCTCAGGGGACCAAGTGCTCAGGCCATCACTTATGGGTTGCCTGAGTAAAATAGCTATGGGATCTCTAGTCTTGCTCTGAGGTTGGGCTGGTAGATTATGATCGACAGGAGAGTTTCACTCAGCTGAATCAACTCACAGCCTCCTCAATGTATTTCCCTATAGAATAACCTTCCCCTGCTATGTAAATCTTTTGTTAGCAGTTGAATGACCTATGAATGTTTCATTTCTTTCTGATACTGAGCCTAAACTACCAGAGGACTGACCTATGTCAGGGTTAGCTTGGAAGAAATATCTATAACACAACCAGGGTAAGGTGGACAAGGATGGGCCAAAGATAGAGCACAGAAGATCCTTCTGCCTGTAAATCACATTTTATTTTTCTAAATGCTGAGGGGAGACAAAAAGGTAGAAGAGTATGTGAATGGATTAATGAAGATTGAACCTGGCCCAAGTGGAAGGTGCTCAAAGATGGAGGGTAGAAGAAAAAGGAGAAGAGTAATGCCTTTCTTGAAACTTTCTGCCAGTTTGTTTTTCTTTCTTTTCCAAAGAGGGTTGGGGATGAGTGGGAGAGAAAAATAGGGGATAGAGATAAAGTAGGGGAAAAACAAAGAAAAGAGGATCATTGAGACAACTTTTAAAAATATACAGTAGCAAACAGAAGGCCAGAAAGAATCACAGAAAAGTAGGACAGCTTTGAAAATTACATACTGAATTTATTAAAAACAACACAAGCTTTGAATAATAAAGATCTGTGGTTTCATGTACAATTTTTGTATTCTGCATATGGAGATGCCTATTTTATTTAATACTTATTAAAATAAAAAATTTTAAAAACCTATAAGTTAAAAAAACCCTTCCTGTCAGGTGTTTTTTTTTAAAGCTAATCTGCTTGAATGTTGTCCCGATTGAATATTGAATAATGGAGGAAATTAGGCATTAGGAGATGGGGAGCCAGATTTATTCCCAGGTGCTGAGGTCGTTCAAGCCCCAGGCAGAAGGTACACCTTGCTTTATTAGTTTTCTGTCACAAATGACCAAGGTAAGGACATCATTCAGGGATATTACTGGAGATTAGAGGTATAATGAAAAGCATTCATTGGGTTGGGAGCCAGGAAGCAGGTGTCCAGGTATAGAGATCACTGACTCTATGATTTTAGGCAAGTTCTTTCACTTTTTATAGGTCTCAGTTTTCTCTGTAAAATGAAAAGGATGAAATAGATAACATCTAAACTCCTGTCTATGATGGTACAAGGCTATGTTGGTAAATATTTAATATCTGACTTTCTGGGGAAAAAGATATGCTCAATTAAGTTTAATCTGCATTATTAACATTTCCCCCACTTTTTTGGAGAGGGGAAGGCAAGGCAATTGGGATTAAGTGACTTGCCCAAGGACACATGGCTAGTGTATCAAGTATCTGAGGTTGGATTTGAACTCAGGTCTTCCTGACTCCAGGGACAGTACTCTATTCGCTGTACCAACTTCCCTTTCCCCCTCGTTTTCTTAAGTCTAGACAATGAACAAATCAATAAACTGAACTTTCATTTGTAGCATTTGCCAATAACTGAGGTATAAATACTTCCGCTGAAAATTTAACAATTGGTTTTCCCAAGCTATTTGGGAAATAGCTGGCCCAAGGGGAAGGTGCTCACAGGTGGAGGGTAGGGGAGAAAGCCCTTTGGGCTGATTCTAGCATGTTCCTGTGTCTACCCCTAACATTCTATGGTTCTATGAAGAATTGCCTCCACTAAACTCATAGGATGCTTTGTCATGATGTAAAAGAAACCCTGTGTTCTTTAAGACTAAAGAGAGAACAAGTTCTGAGACATCTTAGTAGTTTTGGAACCATTAATATTTAGGAATAACAGACCACCAGTCCCGCTTCTAGCCCAACAGACATTGCCATCATCTGGAGAGACAATTTCTTTTTTTTCCCAGAATTTGCTTATTTTTAGTTTTCAACATTCTTTCCCACAAGATTTTGAGTTCCAAATTTTCTCCCCATCTCTATCCTACCTCCCACCCCAAGATGGCAAGTATATGGCAAGTATATATCGCAAATATATACCCCTTCCCCCAGTCTGCCCTCCCTTCTTTTCTCCCCATCCCTCCTTACCTTACCCTCTTCCCCCTTACTTTCCTGCAGGGCAAGATGGATTTCTATACCCCATTGCCTGTATATCTTATTTCCCAGTTGCATGTAATGACAATTTTTTAACATTTGTTTTTAAAACGTTGAGTTCCATATTCTCTCCCTTCTTCCCTCCTCACCCACCCCTATTGGAAGACAAGCAATTCAATATAGGTTCTACATGTGTAGTTATGCAAAACATTTCCATAGTAGTCATGCTATGAAAGACTAACAATATTTCCCTCCATCCTATCCCACCTTCCATTTATTCTATTTTCTCCTTTGACTCTTTCCCTCTTCAAAAGTGTTTGCTTCTGACTACCCCTTCCCCCAGTCTGCCCTCCCTTCTATCACCCCTCTCTTATTCCCCCCCCACTTTCCTGTAGGGTAAGATACCCAGTTGAGTGTGTATGTTATTCCCCACTTAAGCCAAAGTCAATGAGAGTAAGGTTGACTCATTCCCTTTCACCTTTCTGCTCTGCCCCTTCATTGTTATAAGCTTTCTTTTGTGGAGAGGCAATTTTTGTGGAAAAGGGGCAACCATCCCCAGCAACTGAAGACTCAAACTAGCCTAGCTCAAGTAGTAAGGCCCCCTGAGAGGATGACAGGAGACAGCACAAGCCAGGTAATCAATCTACCACTATTCTGACCACCATCTCCCATCAGACACTAATGGAAAACCCAGGACTCTGATCCAAGAATCTTGGGAATAGGCATGCTTCCAGCACAGGGCCCACAGCCATCATACTGGGAAGCAACTCCTGTGGAGATAACAGCCTGGCAACTGCTCCTGCAGATGTTATGGCCACAGCTACTAAAGATCCAGGAAAGTTCTTGCCCTCAAAGTCCTTGACATTATTAAACAGTTCAACACCAGGAAGTGGTATAATTTTTATTAGTGAAAATGACATGAACAAGTCTTGCTATTGTAACTCTAAGGACCATGAAACCTTTCCATCTGACTTTCAGATGAAACTTTCCATTAGAATGTGAGCTTCTTGAAAGCAGGAACTGACTATATCGTACTTTCCCTAGCACTTAGCACAGTGCTCTGCACATAATAAGAGCTTAATAAATAATATCATCCATTCACATATATCTGTAATTTTCAGACAACACATAGTTGTAATAGGTACACAGAACAAGAGTTAGGATTCAAACATGTCTGAACTTATTATAACATTGGACTGAATCTAACATGATGAAATTTAATAGGTATCAATGTAAAATTTTCTACTTGATTAGACCAGCCAATATTGTGGAATAGGGGGAAGTGGTACAACTCAGCTCTCCCTAACAAATTACTCAACAAAGACCTAGAAAGAGCCTGAATTGTGATTGGGAGATCTAAGAGAAAATCTTAGGAATTGTCTTTACAGCCAAGGTCAGCATGAGACAAAGGCAGATAAGGGACACTGGGTGTCAGAAGGGTGCTGAACCATTGCTGTTTGTCATAAAGACTAAACTAGGGTCCATAGCTATGTTCCAGGGCAAGAAGTGGTTCAGGATCCAGTTAGAGTAGGCTCAAAGCTATTCAGGGAGCAGAAACAAGATTTAATTTGTAGCTCTGTCATTACTACCCTAAAGCTGATCCAGTGAAGAATGAGCAGACTTGTTCCTATGAACTGGTGTGGTTGTGAACCCAGGGCTGGGTACTGAGCAAGGAGCAAAAATAAAGGCAAGTAGTAATTATATGACTTTCAACTTCCATATTGCCTAGTCAATGGTTTGTAGCTGAATAACCAGGGTACGGTGCTGAGATCAGGGAGGAATGTATTGTTCTGTCCTTCTGAATTAGAGCTAGCTAACAGGCTAAGACCAGCAGCACTACTGGAGTTCCAAGTATGGGGGACCGCTATAGTCATGTTGCCCGGAATCAAAGTGGAGTCACACTATTGCAAAAGGCAAAAGATATAGGCTTACAATCAAGGATAATTTAACAACAAAAATGGGCATAATTCTATGGGAGGGGGAAGAAGGAATGGAATGTTAGTGAAATAAATGACTTCTAAGCATTCCTGATTAAAGGCAGTGATCATATTTTTCCTAGGCGAGACCACTGTCCTGAAAAGTATGCTCAGAGCTTATAGGTTTTGAGTCACTCCTGAGATTATTGAAGAACACAGGATTCAGTATATAAAGATAGCAGCAACAGGACTCAGAAAATACAAATTAAGGCCCAAACATTCTCACCAGAAATGTGCTGAGCCTTGCCCAAACACAAAGTCCCAAATCTGGAAGAAAGGATGAGTGAATAAACAGAAAAAGGCTTCCCACATAAAGAGCTTTATAGTAACGAGGACACCCAAAACACAAACCCAGAAGAAGAGAAAAGGAAGCATCTATAAGCAAAACCCCAAAGAAAAACATAGCTTGAATATAAATCCAACTCTATTTACTAGGAGAAATATAGTATTTTTTTAAAGTTAAAAATGAGTCTATAAGTAAAATGAGAGATTTGAAGGAAATGTTTTCACAGTAAGATAATAGCACAGTACAAATTATACAAAATCTTGCAAAAGACTGTGAACATTAAAATGAACCAAACAGAAGTTAATCATTCTATGAGACAACAAGAAATATTAAAACAAAGTCAAAAGGCTGAAAAAAACAGAAGAAAGTGTGAAGTATCCATGGGGCAGGAGTGGGGGGGGAGGAGAGACAATTAAAAAAAAAACATTTAATTACTTGAAAGCCATGAGGGAAAAAATAGAAAGATAGTCTGGGCATGTCTCAAGAAATTATGAAGGAAAACTGCCTATATTTAAGGGCAAAGTGAAAATAAAATCGACTAATCTGTTCCAGAAAGAAACTCAGAAATGAAAACTCCTAGGAATAGCATAGCCAAAATCCAGAGCTTTCAGGTCAAAGGAAAAAATACTTCAAGTAGCCAGAAAGAAAGTTCAAGTCCTGAAGAAATCCTGTAAGGATTCAAAGATATTAGAATGTGATATTGCCAAAAGCAAAAGATACAGGTTTATAATCAAGGATAACTTACCAGCAAAAGAAGGTAGAATTCTATGGGGGGTGGGGAAAGGAATTAATTTTTAGCGAAATAGAGGATTTCTAAGCATTCCTAATTAAAAGATCAGAACTGAACAGAAAATTTGAAATACAAACAAGAGGAGTCAAGAGAAGCATAAAAAGATAAATATGAGTTGAGCAGTCAAAAGAGACAAAGATGAAGCCTCAGTACCTGAATGTCATCAAAGGTCACAGTAACCAAATTCCTTCCATGAAACAAATATAGTCTTGATGACTAATCCATAGAGAGTAAAAATAGAGAAAGAAAACTATAGACCAATGTCCCTAATGATCATTGATCCAAAAATTTAAACATAGCATTAGCAAAGAGACTATAACAATACATCATAAAGAGTATACATTATTATATTATATTAGTATACTATATATGTACGTATATGTACATATACATATACGTACATATATAGAGAGTATACATTATTATATTATATTAGGAACACTACTAACATAACACGTCTATCTATCCATCTATCTATCTATCTATCTATCTGTCTGTCTATCTATCTATCTATCCATTCATCTATGATAGAAGGCCTGGGAATGGTTTTGTTATGTTTTGATAAAGAAGATAGGAAGGGATGAGGAAAAGGAATACTCTAGAGAAGAAAGTAAAGGAAAGGTTGAGGGTCTTATCTCATGGGGGAGTGCAAGGAGAAGACTATACAGTATAAAAAGGAGGAATTGTAGGAACAGGCTTTACTTGAACCTCATTTTTATCTCAACTGGTCAAATTAAGGTAGAAAACACAAAGTAGTGTATAGAAATACATTTAATTCAGGAGAGAAATAGAAGAGAATTGGAGACAGGGGAGAAGGAAGAATAAGAAGGAGAGCTGATTCATGGACAGGTTAGTCATAAACAAAACAAAATCTAACCACAGAAGGTGAGTCCTGAAAAGGGATTTAAATGAAAAGAAAAAAAGGTAAGAACCCATAATTGGGATTTGGACATGGGAAATAGATGAGGATCAAGGGAGGAGAAGGAAGTTACATCAAGCACAGAACACGGGTTGAGCACACTCCTCTGTTATTGCCCTTTTCTTTGTTAAGAGTAGGAAGCAAAGAAAGGAAAAAGCATAAGATGAGAAGATGGAGAGAAACACATAATGAGATAAACTCACTCATAGAACAGATTGTTGTTGTTGCTTGTCCTTTGTTCTCAAAGAGGACTATAGAATCAGGATGGTGATGCCATGGCTCACAACTGGATTAAATTTAAGTAAGGGGGGGGGCTGTGTAAAGTCACCAATCTCACTTTCTCCTCTGGAGTCATCTGGGTCCAGTGGCAAGCTATAAAGTATGATCACTGGAGATGGCCCCCATACATAGGTTTGGGCAAATAGTTGGAGCAATAGAGCGCCAGTCCTGAAATCAGAAAGACCTGAGTTCAAATCCAACCTCAGATACTTATTAGTTGTGTGACCTTGGGCAAATCACTTAACCGTATTTGCCTCAGTTTCCTCATCTCTAAAATGGTCTGGAGAAGGAAGTGGCTAACCACTTTGGTACCTTTGCCAAGAAAACCCCAAAGGGGGTCACAGAGAGACACAGCTGAAAACGACTAAATAAAAACAAAGGATAGCAGAATAGATTAGAAAAAAGAATCCAATAATATACTGTTTGGAGAAGAAACATATTTGACACATGAAGACTGCTATAAAATTAAAATAATGGCCTAGAGCAAAATCTGTTATGTTTCTGTTTAACTTAAAAAGGCAAGGGGAAGTAATCATGATCTCAGACAAGGCACCAGGAAAGGAAAAAAAAAAAAACTCATTTAAAAGAGAAAAATAGGGAAACTATACTGAAAGGTACTAAAAACAATGGATTAATACCATTGCTTGATGCATATACTATAAGTAGCATGACATCTAAATACTTACAGAAATTATAGGAAGAAATCAATTCTTTTCAGAGCTAGAAAAATCCAACCAGAAATAAACATGAAAGAAGTTAATGATTTGCAGCTAATTTCAGAAAATTAGATAAAACTCTCACAAACAAGTGCAGAAAAGCAGAAAAATTAAATATATTTTCCCCACTAACAACAGTTCAGTAAAATTTTGTTCAGTAAAGGTTTATTGAAGTGAGTATTAAAATTAATTGGACACTAAATAAATTACTGCTAAAGAATTGGTAGGTCAAGGAACAAGTCATGGAAAACAAAGATAACTTTTCTAATCATCAGTGAGACAAAATACCAAAATTTGGGGGATCCAAAGCAGTCCTTGTAGGAAAGTTTATCTACATACTTTAATCAATAAAAGATAAAAAGAAGAGATCAATGATTTCAACAGACAATTGAAAAAACTAGAAAACCAACAAATAGAAAAACAATAATTAAACACCAAAATAGAAACTCTTAAAATCAAAGAAAAAATGAACAAAATTGAAAAAAAGCCCCAAGTCCCATGAATTGATAAATAAAACCTAGCTTTAAAAAAGTCATTAACTAATTTTCTTTTTTAGAAAGATAAAAGCAAATTAGTAATATCAATAATAAAAGATAATTCACAACAAATGAAGGAGAAATTAAGGAAATAATTAGAAACTATTTTATCCTGTTCTATACCAATAAAACTCACAAAATAAGCAAAGTAGATAAATATCTACAAAAATATAAAATATGCAGCCTAACAGAAGATTAGAGCATTTAAATAACTAAATCTGAGGAAAATAACAAGTCATAAATGAGTTCCCAAAGGAGAGGGGGGGCCTGAGAACCTGATGCATTTACAAGTGAATTATATAAAATATCCAAAAAGCAATTAATTTTTAATATATCTCATATAATAGAAACTATTTTGGAAAAAAAGAAGTCCTACCAAATTCTTTCCATAAAACAAATATACTTTTTATGCCTAAACCAGAGAGAGTCAAAACAATAAAAGAAAACTATAGACCAATATCCCTAGTGAACATTGATCCAAAAATTTAAATACATCATTAGCAAACCGACTATAACAACATATCATAAAGAACATACATTATAACCAGGTTATATTTATAACAGAAATTCAAGGTTGGTTTAATATTAGAAGTACTACTAATATAATATAACATATTAGCAACAAGTTTGACAAAAGCATCTAACTATATAAACAGAAAATATAAATAAATGCAGAAATAATGACAATATATAATATTAGAATATAAAAGAATAAGTATGCCTTTTCTTAATATAATAACCAGTATCTATCTAAATCTAGGAACTAGCATTATAAATGTTGGCAATAAGCTACAGCCTTTTCAAAAATTAAATTGGGGGAAAAGCAAGGGTGAACATTTTCACCACAGATATTTAATATGGAACAAGAAATGCTAGTTATAGCAATCAAATAAGACAAAGAAATTGAGGGTATGAACATCAGCAAAGAGAAAGGAAAATTATCTTTCTTTGCAGATAATATAACTGTTTACTTAGAGAACCTTAGAGAGTCAGCTAAAATTAATTGAATAATAATTTCAGTAAAATTGTTGAATATAAAATAAAATGATAAAAACCAACAGCATTTCTCTATGCCACCAACAAAAACAAGCAAGCATTAAAAAGAAAAATTCTGTTTAAAGTAGTTACAGAATATGCAAAATACTTGCGAGTCTGCCAACCAAGAGAAGCAGATGAAATACATGAATGTAACTACAAAATACTCATTAGAAAAACTAAGATAAACAAAAATAATGGGAAAAGTATTCATTGTTCACTGGTAGGTCAAGATAAAATAATAAAAATGACAATACTACCCAAATTAAATTGTTTATCATCATACTAATCAGACTTCTAAAGGATTACTTCATAGAGCTAGAGAAAAATAATCTGGAGGAATAGAAGGTCAAGAATCTCAAGAGAAATAATGAAAAAAGCAAGAAAGAAAGGGGTCTAGCAGCACTAGATAGCAAACTATACCACATAGCATTAATGATCAAACTTACTTGTGATTGGTTAAGAAACAAAGGTTATCAGTGGGACAGATTGGGTACATGACACACAGAAGCAATAAACACAGTAGCTAGTGTGTGATAAACCCAAAGACTTCACTTCCCAAAGGAAGGATTCCTTATTTGGCAAAAACTTCTGGAAAAACTGGAAAGCAATTTGGCAGAATATAGATTTAGATTAATATCTCATACCATATTCCAAGATTAGCTCCAAATACATAAATGATTTAGGTACCAAGAGTGGCAGTCATAAACATATCTGAGTCAGGAAGAAATTACCCATTTAGATCAACATTAAGGAGAAAGTTTATCACCAAACAAGGAATAGAGAGAATCACAAAAAATTAAATGCACAATATTGATTACATAAAATTTAAAACGTTTTTGCACAAATCAAACCAATTAGCTTAAATTAGAAGGGAAGCAGGTACCTATGGAAAAAATCTTGGCTGCAAATTTCTCTGATAAAGTTCTCATTTCCAAGATATATAAGGATTTGATTCAAATTTATAAGAATTAGAGTGATTGCCAAGTTGATAAATGATCAAAGGATAGGAACAGGCTGTTTTCTTAGGAAGAAATACAAGCTATCAATAGATACATGTAAAAATGCACTAAGTCACTAATACTGAGAGAAATGAAAATTAAATCAACTCGGAAGTACTATCTCACACCCATCAGATTGGCAAAGTTTGCAGAAAAAAAAGTGACAAATGAGACACATTAATGCACTGTTAGTGAAGCTGTGAACTAGTCCAGTCATTCTGAAAAGCAATTTGGAACTATGTCTCAAAATATATTAAACTGAGCATACCCTCTGACCCAGCTATACCAATCAATATGAGGTCTATACTCCAAAGAGATGAAAGAGGGAAAAAGACTTATATGTACAAAAAATATTTACAGCAGCCCTATTTGTGGTGGCAAAGAACTAGAAATTGAACCTATTCCTATTAATTGGAGTATGGTTGTCTAAGTTATGTGAGTGTGATGGAGTACTTCCATGATATAAAAAATGATGAAAGGGATGATTTCAGAGGAACCTGGGAAGACTTGTATGAACTGATGCAAAGTGAAGTAAGCACAACCAGAGCAATTTATACAACCACAGCAATCTTGTAAAGACAAACATCTTTGAAAGACTTAGGAACTCTGATCAGCACAATGACCAACCACAATTCCGAGAACTAAGGATGAAACATGCTATCCTCCTCCAGATAAAGAGACACCTGACTCAGAGTGTAGTTTGATGTATATTATTTTTTATTCTAGCTAATGCAGAGATTTGTTTTGTCTGACTATACAAGTTTGTAACAGGTTTTAATTTTTCTTTCTTTCTCAATATGGGTAGAAGAAGGTGAGAGGGAGACAATTCACAGATGAAAATAAAATATTATTTTTTTCTAAAAAGAAGTAATGCAGAGTGAGAATGCATGTATTTTTGTACATGGTCGGTATGTTTTGCTTGACTATATTTGTCACAAGAGTTTTGTTTTTCTTTTTTTCCAAGGAGGGAGGAGAGAGTAGGAAAGAGAGAAAACAGATTTTTGCTAATTAAAAAATATATAATTTTATATCTCCTTACCCTTTCTCCTTACCCTTGAGTGCAAAAAAAAAATCCAACTCAGAAGTATAATATCGAGGCACTCACTGTTAGACAGCAGTTGGTTTGAAAAAGATATGAGAGGTTTTGTGGACTGGAAGCTAAGTATGAGTCAGCCATGTGATACAAGAGCCAAGAACAGTAACTTGATCTTGGGCTGCATTAGAGAAGCTTAGAGTCCAGAATCACAGAGGTGATGGTCCTGCTGAATTCTACCCTGGTCAGACTTGTGGAGGATCATGTTCATTTCGGGGCACCACATTTTAGAAGAGCCTTCCATAATCTGGAGCACATCCAGAGAGCAAGCACAGGGCAGAAGTTTTCACCACCATGCAATATTATAATCATTTTAGCCTAAAAATGTTTGTCCTGGAGAAAAGGAAACTTCAGTAGACATGGTGGCTGTTTTCAAATAATTGAAGAGTTTATGTGTGGAAGAGAGATTATGTGTATTCCTCCCAACCCCAGAGGATTGGGCTGGGAAAAATGAGTGAAAGTTGTTATGTATATTTAGGCTCGATTTAAATAAAATCGACTATCCAGGAGTGAAATTGGTTCCTTTGGGAAATAGTTGCTGGATGTCTTCGAAGAAATGATGAATCATCATCACTTGCTGGGTGAGTTGTAGACAGGGTTCTTGTTCAAGTGTGGGATGACCTCTGATATCCCTTCCTATTCTGAGATTCTCCTATTCTCAAATTCTGTGAGGATCAGCCTGGCTGGTGCTCAATACCAGAAAGTTGACCGCCAGGTGAGGAATTTTTTTTTTTTGGCCACAGAAACTTGTGAACTGTCTACTATAGTGTGGCAGAGTTTGTGCTCTTCTTTGGAGGAGGGAGACTGTAGGGATGAAAGTATTGGAGTAAATGAGAATTCATAAGCCCTGCTTTTTTTTTAACCCAAGAGACTAAATACTTCTGTGCAGAATTATTCTATTCCAAGAGGCCAAGGACTGTTATCTCATTAATAAAAATTCTCTTCCTCTGCCTCCTTCTATCCTTCAGCCTAATGGAGAATGGTGGAAAGTACACAAATATAAAGAGGCAACTTTTTCGTGATCTGATTATTTTCTTTATGGATTATCCACAGAAGAGGTGCTCATTCCAGGCTGAAGACTTCTTCATATTTTCTCCTCCTCACAATACTCTTGGGCCACCTCTCCCTGCTTGCCCTCAATGGACATGGGCTAAAGGAATGCTAGCTTACTTTATTAAACATAATGACACCAAGGAAGTTAATCTGCTACTGAAAAAAAATTTCTAACAACCTGCAGAATTTTTGGCCAAAGTCAAGGAAATAATCTTTTGGATTCTTTCTGTCTTTTCCCCACTCCAATAGCACAGATGTGTAGTGTGATAAATGTTTACCACTTCTACTGAATAAGTTCTATATACTAAGTATTGCCATGCCACTCCCCTGCTCAAGAAACCCAGTGGCTCTCTAAGGCTTGTAGGATCTATTGTTATTCCATCATTTTCAGTCATATCTGAGTCTCCATGACCCCATTTGGGGTTTTCTTGGCAAAGACACTGAGTGGTTTGCTATTTCCTTCTCCACTTCATTTTACAGCTGAGGAAGCAAAGGCAAACAGGGTTAAGTAACTTGTCCAAAGTCACACAGCTAATACGTGTCTGAGGCCATATTTGAACTCAGATCTTCCTGCCTCCAGGCATCCTATTCATCATGCCACCTAGATGCTTCATTTGATATTTAAAACTCTTAAAATTAAAAATTTTAATTCACCATTTCACAAGTTAAAGCCTATCTTTCCAGACTTATTACACATTGCCCCTTTTATTGTTCTTCCCATGACATTCCGTCTTCTGTCTTCTTGCTTTTGAATATATTTAAAATATTCACTTATAGATAGTTCTCAGCACAAAAGAAGAAAAAAAAATCCCCCCCCCAGGCCTGCAAAACACAGAACTATGGCGCTGGAATGCATTTCCTCCTCATATCTGCCTCCTAGAATCTCTAGCTTCCTTCAAAATCCAACATCATCTCCTAGGTGAGTCTGTTCCTATTATCTTTGGGGCATTTCTCCTAGGTGAGGCTTTATCTGATCCCCACCAACCACTAGTGTCTACCTCAACTTCCTCTATTTTCTTTGTAAATATTTTCTGTATACTTATTTGTGAACTTATTGTCTCTCCTGTAGAATGTAAGCTTCTTAAGAACAGGAAGGGACTATTTCATTTTTGGTGTTGAATCTCCAGAGACTAGCACAACTCTTGGCACATAGGAAGCAAGTAATAATTGCTTGTTGGTTGAGCAAATTGGTCAGGGTAGAATATTTAAAATATGTATGTAGCACCTATTCAGCTGAAGGAAAACCCCTAGGAGGGTAAACCATTAAGTAGAGTGCTGCCCCTACTGGAGGATGTAAAAAGTACACATCTAAGGAAAGCATACTGATGTAAAGGTGAAAATCCCCACAACCAAGCCAGCAATGTCATCTCCTCCTTCCTGTCTCAGCCATAGCTCCTCACCTCTTTGCATAGAAAGAATCCTATGACTAATATTCAATGTCATCCAAGCAGCAGAGGCCACGTAAGCCCTCCCTGGAGAGGGAATGTTGTTCATCAGGGAGGGTCATGGCAGGATAAGGCAGAGCAGAGCCCATGAACTTCACTGGGAGCTTTCAGACTAACTCATTCCTTAATGTAAACAGAGGAGAAAAAGGAAGACCAGGAGACAATGGAATAATTAAAATATAGAACAGCAGGGCAGGCTTCTCTTTTCTTCCCATAAAGAAGAGATCATCTCAGGAATCTGATCCTACTAGAGCTTCCAGGTAGGGCTAGGTGAAGTTCTTCACACTTTAATTCTCCAAGGGTGGGATTAGAGGTGAGAGGGAAGGAGATTATTCCTTTAGTTTTAGATATAGGAAATATAGGGAGACCAAGAGGGAGGGGAATTCCCCAGGAAGTAATGGAGCAAGTCCAAGGATCAGAGAGATGACCTTTGGTTGGGGGTGAAGGAGAGGAGGAAGAAAGGTAAAGATCAAATGTCAAGGGAAGGAAAGGAAGGAAAATCAGTGGCTTGGGTATCACAGACTGTCTCATGTCTTAAGTTTATTTGGCTGGCTCTTCCCCTCTTGTTCACAGCCACTTCGGAGACACTAGGACAGCCTTAGTGAAAAATGGTTGATAAGATGGTAGATATTTTTAAAGGGTTGCTGCTGTAGAGCCCAGCATTCTTTCTGCAGTAGAATGCTAGAAGGACTTCCAGTTAATACAGAGAGTTGAAAGGTCATAGTGGAGCCCCGCTCTGCCATATATACATCAGCAAAGAGCTAAAAAAGACAGTGTATCAAATAAGGATTAATAAATCTAAAGAGAAAAACCACAAATTCCTCCATCCAACTAAAGACTACAAAAAGATAGCCATAAACCTGACTAACAGGAGAATGATCTTGCCTAAGAAACAAATGTGAGTTCAGATAAATAGGAATGAATCTTTATAATACCTTGACCAGGGTTGCTGTAGGGAGATTTGAAGCCTATAGTAGTCTAATTGAGGATGCTCTAGTCTAGAGGGACCTGAAGCCCATAATCCTCTGTACACACAAGAGGAGATGGCAGCCAGCTCCAAGAGCCCTAGAAATTAGGGACAGGACCAAAGAGTACCCCATCCAAGAATACTGGAAAAGGTAGAACCTAATCCTGACCTAAAGTTCCAAACCAGGAGTAAAGGCTAAAGACATAAGCAAACAAAAGAAAACACACAACAGAAGAAGGAATTATTAAGGGTTAAGAAATTCCCCAAAGATAAGCCATAAGAACAGACTCATTACAGGAGAAGCACAGATAAAACCTGAGTTGTTTTATTTAGATGACTTGTCATAAGGACTTGCAAAAGAATCAGGAAAAAATGAAGCAAAGGATAAAAATTGAAAAAAAATTGAAATAAGAATTCTTTTTTTGTCTTTATTAATTTGCTTATTTACTTTTAGTTTACAAAATTCAGTTCCACAATCCCTTGAGTATCAAATTTTCTCCCCTTTCCTCTCCTCTCCCCCACCATGGCAGCATGCAATCAAGTGTAGGATCCACAAATACTTTGACATTAAACATTAATCAGGTTATAAGGGATTGTAACTGATGGAATGAACAATGGGAAAGAGGAAACAAAGCCAAACAAGAAAAAGAAAGAAAGCAGGTAGTTTGCTTCGACCTGCATTTAAACTCTGTTCTTTCTAGTTCTTTCTCTAAATGTAGACATCTCTTTCCATCATGAGTCTTTTGGAGTTGTCTTATAACCTTGCATTGCTGAGAGGAGTCCAGTCTACCAAAGCTGGTTGTCACACATATGTTGTGTCTGTAATTGTGTACAAATTTCTCCTGGTTCCACTCTTCTCACTCAGCATCAGTTTGTATAAGCCTCTCCAAGTAAATATGAAGTCCATATGCTCTTCATTTCTTATAGCACAATAGTATACCATTACATTCATAAACCACAACTTGTTTAGCCATTCCTCAATTGATGGGCATCCCCTTAATTTCCATTTCTTTGCCACCACAAAAAGAGCTGCTATAAACATTTTTGTACATATGGGTCTTCCTCCCACTTCTATGATCTCTTTGGGATACAGTCCTAGAAGTGGTATTGCTGAGTCAAAGAGTATGCAATTATTTATAGCCCTTTGGGCATAGTTTCAGATTGCTCTCAAGAATGGGTGAATCAGTTCACAACTCCACCAACAATACATTAGTGTTCCAATTTTTCCACATCCTCTCTGCATTTGTCATTTTCCTGTTTTGTCATCTTAGCCAATCTGACTGGTGAGATGTGGTACCTCAGAGTTCTTTTAATTTGCATTTCTCTAATCAATAATGATTTAGAACATTTTTTTTCCATTTCTTCCTCTGAAAACTGCCTGTTGGTATCCTTTGACCATTTATCAATTGAAGAATGACTTGTATGAAATACGAATTTTTGAGAAAAAAATTAGGAAGAGAATAAATAGCTTAAAAGAAAAAATACATGAATACAACTATAACACTCTTTACAGAAATAAAGAGGAACATTAGAGAAATATTAATTGCTGATGAGCAGGTCAAGTCAATATAATAAAAATGACACTAATACCTCATTAATTAATTTATTTAGTGCCATTCCAATCAAACTAGCAAAAGATTATTTCATAGACCTAGAAAACCTGCAATTAAATTCAATGGGAAGAATAAAAAGTCAAGAAACTCCAGAGAGGGGCAGCTAGGTGGTGCAGTGAATAAAACACTGGTCCTGGAGTCAGGAGGGCCTGACTCAACCTCAGACGCTTACCACTTACTAACTGTATGACCTTGGGCAAATCACTTAACCCCAATTGCCCTGCCTTCCCCCATCCAAAAAAAGGGAAAAGAATCTAAAGGGAAATAATGAAAAAAGTGAGAAGGAAGGGGGCCTATCAATACTAGATCTTAGACTATATTCTGTACAATGTAACTATAATCAAAACAATTTTGTAGTGGGTAAGAAACAAAAGTTAATTAGTGGAACACATCAAGCATGCAATATACAGGTGCAAACAAACACAGTAGCCTAGTGTTTGATAAGCCTAAAGATCTCAGCTTCTGAGGCTATTAGGAAAATGGAAAGCAGTTTGGCAGAATCTAGGTATAGACCAACATCTCCATATTCCCATTTAGATGGGATGGGAATATGTTCCTAATGGACGTAGACATTAAGGGTGACATCCTAAATAAATTCAAGGAGCAAGGAAGAAATCCTGCAGATCTATATAGACGGGGTGAGAGCTTATCACCAAATAAGTGACAGAGAGAGTCACAGAAGATTAAATAAACAGTTTTGATTACATAAAATCTTTAAAATTCTGCACAAACAAAACAATATAGTTAAAATTTTAAGAGAACGATGTAACTGGGACAGGGGAGGGGATCTTTACAGCAAGTTTCTTTGATTAAGGTCTCATTTGCGGGATATATAAGGAACTAATTCAAATCTATAATAATAAGAACAATGCCCCAACAGATAAATGTTCAAGGAACAAACAGTTCTTAAGGGAAGAAATCCAAATTATCAATATCCATATGAAAAATGCTCCAATTCATTAATAATTAGAGAAACACAAATTAAAGCAACTCTGAGATTTTACATTACAGTTATCAGATAGACAAATTTGACCCCTCCACCAAAAGATGACAAATGTTGGAAAGACTGTGGGAAAAGTGGCACATTAATGCATTGTAGGTGAAGCTGTGTTCTATGTCCCCAAGGTGAGCAAACTGTTTGTATCTCTTTTTGTTTTTTGTTTGTTTGTTTTTACTTGCCCAAGGTCACATAGCTAGTAAATGTTAAGCGTCTGAGGCTATATTTGAATTCAGGTCCTCCTGACTCCAAGACCAGTGCTTTATTCACTGTACCATGCAGCCACCCCTGTACCTGTTCATATCTCTGACCCAACAACATTACTACTAGACCTATACCCACAAAGATATCAAAGAAAGAGGAAAAGGAAATATAAGTAAAAGAATATTTATAGTAGCTCTATCTGTTGTGGCAAAGAATTGGAAACTGAGGGAGTGCCCATCACTTGGGAAATGGTTGAATAAATTATGGCATATGAATGCAGTAGAATGTTATTGTGCTATTAGAAATAATGAAAGCATGGTTTCTGAGAAACCTGGGAAGACTTGGATGAACTGATATGAGCGAAGTAAGCAAAACTAGAACACTTTATACAATAATAACATTGTGAAAACAACTTTGAAAGATTTACAAACTCTCACAAATGCAATGAGCAACCACAATTCCAAAGGACCAATGACAAAGCATACTACCCACTTCCAAAGTGGATTCAAGGTCAAGAATTAGACATATGTTTTCAGCATGGTCATAACAGGAACTTGTTTTACTTGACTGTGCATATTTGTCACCAAGGTTTTGTTTTTCTTCTTCCCCCACCCCCACCCCCACCCCCACCACCAAGTGACAGAGCAGGAAAGGAGGCAAAAAGGAGAAAAAAAAAATTTTATTAATTAAAAAAAGAAATATTTTAACAAAGAGAAAGAAAAGGTAGAAAATCTTATCCAAGGAATGGAAAATTGAAAAATAGAATTGGGGTAAATGGTATTCGATGACTTGAGGAAAACAAAAAAAATTAGAAAAAAATCAAAATATTGACAAAAAAGGAAACCGTAAGGTGAGTATAAAAGGTATCTGATATAGAAAACAGGTCACAAAGAGAACATTTAATAATCATCCCATTAGAATTTTCAAGAAATTTATTTCTTGTATTTCAAGAAATCATGAAACTTCCCAAATTTCTTAGAATTTAAATTAGAACTGGCAAAGTGAAAGTAAAAATAATCCACTGATCACCTCTAGAAAGAGGCTTCAAATTGAAAGCATGCCAAAATATTCACTCCAAGAGAAAAAAAATTACTATAATCAGGCAAAAAGAAAAAAAAAATTAAGTACCAAGGAAATATCAATAGGATCACATAAAATTATGATGAGAAAATCTTGGAATACAACATACCAAAAAGCAAGAGTACTTCCAAAAAGAAAACTCAGGACAATCGTGGACCTTCATTTCTTGGATCCCTAGATTTAGGGACAGAAGTAGGAAGACTAGAGTGTTCCAGAAAGCCTCAGGGCAGCCAAAGACCTGTAGGGGTATGAACCCAGACAAGGAGGCAGGAGCTGGCAAAGCTCTTCCTGAACTGACAGTGATCAGTCCACACACTGCAGAGGCTCTGAAAGATGGCAGCATGATAACCTGAGCCTATATAAACTATTTGGAAAAAAAATAGGCAAAGGAATCCTATCAAATTCCTTTTACAACACAAATATGGTACTGATACCTAAAACAGGGAGAGCAAAAACAATGGGAAAAAATTGTAGACCAATTTCCATAATGAATATTGATGCAAAAAATTTTAAATAAAACACTAGCGAGGAAATTATAACAATATATCACAAAGACTGCGCACTATTGAACAGGTATTAATTATTTCAGGAATGCAGGGTTTGTTCAATATTAGGAAGACTATCAGCAGAATGGACTATATTAATAATAAAAACAACAACAATCATTTGATTATATGAAAAGATGCAGAAAAACTCATAACAATATTCAACACCATTACTACTAAAAACACTAGACAGCATAGGAATCAATGGAACCTTTCTTGAAACAATAAGTAGTATCTATGTAATACCAAGAGCAAGCATTATCTGTAATGAGGATAAACTTGAAGCCTTTCTAATAAGATTAGGAGTGAAGCAATCTCAGATTTTAAACTCTATTTCAAAGCAGTAGTCATCAAAACAACTTGGTATTGGCTAAGAAATAAAGTGGTGAATCAGTAGAATAGATTAGAATATGCTATAGTAAATGACTGTAGTAATCTAGTATTTTATAAAAAGGACCTAGGCTTTGGGGGATGTGAATTTAACATTTGACAACAATTGTTGGGAAAACTAGAAAACAGTTTGGCCGAGGCTAGGCATAGACTAACATCTCATATCATATACAAAAATAAGGTCAAGATGGATAAATAATTTCAATGTAAAGGGTGATATCAGAGTCAATTAAGGGAGCATGGAAAATGTATGCATTAGATCTAAGGACAAAGGAAGATAGAGAGGATTACAGGAATTAAAAAAGATAATTCTGATTACATGAAATTAAAAAGGTTTTGCACAAACCAATCTAATATAGGCAAAATTAGAAGGAAAACAGGAAATTGGAAGGGGAGGGGGAGGCATGGAATTTACAGCAAGTTTCTCTAATATCTAGGGAACTGAGCCAAATTTATAAAAATAAGAGTCATTCACTAGTTGATAAATGGTAAAAGGATATGAACAGTCAGTTTTCAGAAGAAATCAAAGCCATCAATAGTCACATAAAAAATGCTCCAAATCATTATTGATTGGAGAAATGCAAATTAAAACAACTCTCTGATACCACCTCACACTTGTCAGATTGACTAATGTGACAGAAAAGGAAAATTACAAATGCTGTGGGGAATATGAAAAACTTGAGAAACTAATATGCCATTGGTAGAGTTGTAAACTAGTCCAAGTATCCTGGGAAACAATTTGGAACTGTACCCAAAGAGCTTTAACACTGTGCATAACTTTGAGACAGCAATACTACTACTAGTTCTGTATTCCAAAGAGATCATGGAAAAGGGGAAAAGACCTATTTGTACAAAAATATTTGGAACAGGTCTTTTTGTGATGTAAAGAATTGGTAATCAAGGGGATATCCATCAGTTGGAGAATGGCTAAACAAGTTGTGGTATATGTTTCAGTTGGAATACTATCATAATATAAGACATGATAAGCAGGATATTTTCAGAAAATCTAGGAAGACTTAAATGAACTCACGCAAAATAACATAAGCAGAAGTGAAAGAGCATTGTACATAGTAATGGTGATATTGTAAGGATGATCAACTGTGGAAGACTTAGGTACTCTGAATGAGACAACGATGCAAGACAATTTCAAAGGACATGTGATTAAAAAAAAATGCTTTCCACCTCCAGAGAGAGAACTGATGAATTCTGAATACAGATTGAAGGAACTTTTTTTTTACTTGCATTTGTGTTTTTTTTTTAAAACAAAGCTAATATGCAAGTATGTTTTGCATAACTCCATAAATATAAAATCAATATTAAATGGCTTGCCTTCTTAAGGAGGAGGGAGGGCAGGAGAGAGGAAGAGAATTTGGAATGCAAATTTAAAAAATTTATTGCTAAAAAATTTATATGCAATTGGAAAATATTTAATGAAATATATGAAAATAATTAAAAAAACAAATAAAGATAAAATAAGGAAGCTGTCAGAAATTATTTTTGCCCAATTCCAAAAAAAGGATAACTTAGATGAAATAGAAGAATTTTATAAAAATATAACATCCCTATATTTACAGAATAGAGAACATAAATAACCCAATCACAGAAAAAGAAATTGAAAAAGCCACAAAATTAACTTCTGAAGGAAAAAAACACTAGAAGAAGATGGATTTAATATTCAAAGGACAGTTATAATTCCAATGCTACATAAACCATTTGCAAAAATAGAAAGAGAAGATACCCTATCATACTCCTCCTAATATGTAAATATGGCTTTGACATTTAAACTAAGGAGAGACAACACAGGGAAAGAAAATTACAGAGTAATATTCTTGATATATACCAACACAAAAATATATGAAATAGATATATTATCAAAGAAGCTAAAATGAGACCCTAAGGTTACATAGTATTAAATAACTGAGTTTTATGAGGAATGCAGGGTTTGTTAAATATAATGACTTATAAACATGGCCAACTATATCAACAACAAAGAAATAAAAATCACATGATCATATAAATATATACTGAAAAACCTATTGACAAAATATAGTAATCATTTCTTCAAAAAAAATTAAGACCCAAGAATAAATAGACTTTTCGTTAATCTGGTAAACTGGCTATATCTCAAACCAAGAGACAGCATTATGTGAAATGGAAAAATGCTATAGTCCTTTCCAATAGGAAGGGATTAAAACAAGATTGACCATTATTATAATTTTTGTGTAATTCTAAAACTGCTAGCTTATAGCAACAAGAGAAGAAAAAAATGGAAGGAACAAAAATATCTCTCTTTGCAGATTATATAATCTATTTAGATAACCCTAAAAGCTCAACTAAAAATTAATGAAAAAATAACTTTAACAAAGTACCAGGATATAATATAAACCCATTCCTTTTCCATTCATAACCAGCAAACCCAGCAGAAGGAGATATTAAAAGAAAAAATCCAAATTAACTACAAAAATTAAAAAAATATTTTAGAGTCTACCTACCAGCTTACATAGGAATAATATGAACACAACTTCAGAACACTTCACAGAAAAATAAAATTAAATAATTTGAGAAATACTGTTTCTGGGGGTGGGAGCCAAGATGGGGGAGTAAAAGCAGGAAATTCCAGGACCTCCACTCACAACTACCTCAAATACCTATAAAATATGACTCTAAACAAATTTTAGAGCTACAGAACTCACAAAGTGACAGAGAGAAACAAATCTCC
>CM053593.1:183329993-183375338 GCA_028646575.1 Pseudocheirus occidentalis
TAGAAAATAAAATAAGTGAGGGGTGGGATAGGATGGAGGGAAACATAGTCATTCTTTCATAATATATCTACTATGGGAATGTTTTGTATAACTACACATGTACAATGTATATTGAATCACTTTTTCTCCAAGTAGGGGTGGGTGATGAGGTAAGAAGGGAAAGAATATGGAAATCAAAGTTTTAAAATAAAATCATATATATATATATATATATATATATATATATACACACACACACACACATATGTGTGTATGTATATAAAATTAACATGCAACTGGGAAATAAGATAGACAGGCACTGGGGTATAGAAATCCATTTTGCCCTACTAGAAAGTCAGAGGGTGGATGAGGGAGGATATAGGAGAGAGCAAATTGGGGGAAGGGATATTCAGTAGGGTCACTATTATGGTGTGGGGGATAGGGGAAAGACAGGGAGAAAATTTGTAACTCAAAATCTTGTGGAAATGAATGTTGAAAACTAAAATAACAAATTAAACAGAAAAGAATAAAATAAAAAAGGAATATGATTTCTGGTTGGGCTATACCAATGTAACAAAAATGACAGTGTCACCTAAATTAACTTAATCAGTCTCATACTTATCAAATGACAGAGCTCAAAAAAACAATTCCAAAATCCATCTGGAAAAACAAAAGATCAAGAATCTCCAAGGGAAATAATGAAAGAAAAAAAAAGCAATAAGAAAGGGGACCTATTGATACCAGACCACAAACTATATTACAAAGCAATAATCAGCAAAATTATTTAGTATTGGTTAAAAAATACAAAAATGGATCAGTTAAATAAGATACAGAAATAAACAGACAGAATAATGTTGTATTGATAAGGAGAAACACTCCCACCTACTGGAGTAAGAACTTACTATTTGAAAAAAACAACCCACCAAACCAACCTTGGAAATACTGGAAAGTAGTTCGGCAGAAATTTGTTTTAGACCAACATCTCACATCACATACTACAATAGACTCCAACTAGCTACATGACATAGATATAAAAGGTCATATCATGAACTCAGAAGAGCAGGAAAGGATTTCATCTTTCTCAACTACGGGTCGGGGAAAGATTCTTAACCAAGCAAGGAATAGAGAGGATCTCAGAATATTAAATGACCAATTTTTATTACATAAAATTGGAAAGCTTCAACACAAACAAAGTCATTGCAGGTAAAATTAGATAGGAAATAATAATAATAATAATGTTTTCAAAACTTTGCACAAAGTTTGATAAAGGTCTGATATTCAAGATATCTAGAGAAGTTCAAATATAACAGAAGCAAGAGACATTCCTCAACAATTAATTTGGCACAAGATATTAACAGGCATTTCTCAAGAGAAGAAAAGCAAGCTATCAACAACCATATAAAATGCTCCAGATCACTAACAACAATAGATTCTACTATAAATATGATTGATTTAGATAATAATAAAGAAATATACATTAAAATAAGTCTGATGTTCTACTTTAAACCCCTCAGATTGGCAATGATGATAAAAACAAAGAATCATAACTGTTAAGGGTTTGTGGCAGAATTGGCATGACAATTCACTATTAGCACAACTTGGAATAGGTCCAAGTATTTTGGAAAACAATTTGGAACTCTATCCAAAAAGTCATTAATACTGTGTATGCCCTTTGACTCAGTTATATCACTGCTAGGATGAAATCCCAAAGAGAATAACGTGGTTCAATCTGCATTCAGATTCCATAATTCTTTTTTCTGGATGTGGATAGTATTTTCCATCATGAGTCCTTTGGGTGTGTCTCGGATCCTTGCATTGCTAAGCAGAGATAAGTCTATCAAAGTTAGTCATCACAGTTTGTGGCTGTTACTGTGTACAATGTTCTTCAGGTTCTGCTCACTTCACTCAGTATCAATTCATTCAAGTCCTTCCAGGGTTTTTTTCTGAAGTCAGCCTGCTATTTCTTATAACACAACAGTATTCCATTGCATTCATGTACCACAATTTGTTCAGCCATTCTCCAACTGATGGGCATTCCCTCAATTTCCAATTCTTTGCCACCACAAAAAGAGCTGCTATAGACATTTTTGTACATATGGTCCTTTTCCCATTTGTATGATCTCCTTGAGATATAGCCCTAGAAGTGGCATTGCTGGATCAGAAGGTATGCATATTTTTATAGCCATTTGGACATAGTTCCAAATTGCTCTCCAGAATGGTTAGATTGGATCACAATTCCAATGCCTTAGTACTGCGATTTTCCCACATCTTCTCCAGCATTTGTAATTTTCCTATTTTGTCATGTTAGCCAATCTGATAGGTGCAAAGTGTTGTTTTGATGTGCATTTCTCTAATTAGTAGTGATTTAGAGCATTTTTTCATATGATTATATATAGTTTTAATTTCTTCATCTGAAAACTACCTGTTCATATCCTTTGACATTGATCAGTTGGGGGATGATTTGTATTCTTATAAATTTGACTCATTTCTCTAAAGAAAAACAACATTTCAAGACTTACAAATAATAATCACTGCAATAAACAATTATGATTCCATGTCTTCTCATTATATGGCCAAAGTATTTAAGTTGCACCTTCAGTATTTGACCTTCCATTGAATAGTCTGAATTAATTTCTTTAAGCTTTGACTGATTTGATTTCTTTGCTGTCCAAGGAACTTTCAAAAATCTTCTCCAGCACTACAATTCGAAAGTGTCATTTCTGTGGCGCTCAGTTTCCTCATAGTCTAGCTCTCACAACCATACATTACTACTTGAAAAACCACAGCTTTGATTGTATGGAAAAGGTGGCGTCTCTGCTTTTTAGTATGCTGTCCAGATTTGCCATAGCCTTCCTTACAAGGAGCAAGTGTGATACACCTATTGACCAAAAGAGTGGGGTGATCAATTCATTCCTTTCCATCCCTACAATATCCCCCATTTTTAATATTTGCTATCCTCAGCTATACAGGGTTCTTTCTGAAGTGCTTTCCCCAGTGTTTTGTACTAATGAGTCTTCAGAAGAATCTGTGACACCATTCTTAGTCAAATCGGGTCATTAGTCATTTTCTTCCATAGTTCTAAATAAATACACAATTTAACAAACATCCTTTTATGAAGTTCTAATAGGTTAGAGCCTGCAAAAGCCCCCTCCCCAGTCCCCCAAAAATCAATAGAGAAAAGGGAAAAATAAATTAAAACAAGTCTGCCTCCCTTCTCAGAGGGAAAGCCTGGTCCTTAAGAGATTTGATGCCATACCAATCACATTTTCTAGTTTGACTGGTGTGGCACTGAATCTGTAAAATAATTCGAGTAGTATTGTCATGTTTATTATATCATTCTCCCTGGAGCTAGTGCTAGTTTTGTTGTAGCTTTTGGTATCCCACTGAGCACAGAGTAGAGAGGGCAAAGGATTTTAGCCTCAGTTGAGCCATAGAAACAGTGCTGCTTCATAAGCACTAAGACAAATTGGTTCGATTTTTCATCTTAACTTTGAGGAAGTAACTTTCTATCAACCTCAGGGACCTATTCCTCAAAGGGGGATCCCCACATGCTCATGGAACTGTAAGAAAACAAGCTTTCCCTCTGTGAAAGAGGAACAAAATTTGGTCAAGAACCTCAAGGGAAATAATGAAACACAGAAATAAAGAGATCCTAGGAGTACTAGGTATTGGTTCAGAGAAATTATCAAAAAGACATCTTACATCACAGGGAAGGCACAAGGTTGCTTGCAATAGCCAGAGAGTAATGCAGAGTGTTGGAGGGGAGGAGAGAGAAACTAGGTTATTTGTGCTTCTATAAAAATTAACAGTGGACTGTATATCTAGGAAAAGGAACACTGAGGAATGGATAATGATTTGGATAACTTAGTTTGGATCCAAGCCAAAAAAAAACCCAGAGAAATTCTGATTTAGCTTTTTTTCCTTAAAGGTGCTATCTTTTCTATCTACAAATTATATCCACCAATCAGTAGGGTGAATGCAAGTTAATGAATCCCCTGTCATTGGAGGCATTCAAGTAGATAGTATATTTCTTATCACTTATTATATAAGTTTATTACTTATTATAAAAGAGGGATTGGAATGAAGTTTCTTGGAATGAATGACTTCTAAGGTACCTTGAAGTTTCATAATAGAAAGGGTCAAAGGGTATAAGCAAACAGTTCTCAAAAGATGCATTTCAAACTCATAGCAACCACTTGGAAAATTGCCACCAATCACTAATAATCACAAACTCAAATGATTCTAAACTTCTACTTCACACCATGCCAAATGGCAGAGATCACTACGTATGGAAATAGTCAACAGAATAGAGAGGCAGCAAGAAGATAGACACACTAATGCATTGTTAGAGGAACTATGAATTGTCCCAGTCATTAAAAAAAGAAAACAATTTCAAATGATTATTTTTAAAAAGTGATTATAATGTCCATAGTTTCTGACCCAGATATCCCGCTATTAGGCATATACTCCAAAGAGGTTAAAACAGAAAGAAAGGTCCCGTATATACTATAATAGTCTTAACAGAACTTTCACAGTAGCAAAGAACTGGAAACAAAGCAGGTGTTTATCAGTTAGGGAGTGGCTAAATAAGTTTTCATACATTAACATTAGTGGAACATTACTGTACTATAAGAAAAGGTGAATATTACAAATTCCTATAAACAGAAGACTTATTTGATCTGATGCAGAATAAAGTAAGCAAAATCATGAAAGTAATACAGAAGGTATATAAAGGAAAAGAATAACAAAAAACTAATAATTACTGAATTTTTTCCAGAGATGAGTTGAGAAAATATATCTCCCTCCTTAGAGAGAAGGGTGGAGCACTATGGGAGTACAATATTGCATAAGCCATTAGGCATGGTAAGTATGATATTTTGGTTTTGCCAAACTGTGAAGTGGTATGGTGTGCTCTCTTTCTCTCTGTCTCTCTCTGTCTCTCTCTGTCTCTCTCTGTCTCTCTCTCTCTCTGTCTCTCTCTCTTTCTCTCTCTGTTTGTCTCTCTCTCTGTCTCTGTCTCTCTGTCTCTGTCTCTCTCCCCCTCCCCCTCTCTTCTTCTCTCTTCGTCTCTCTCCATCTCTCTCTCTCTCCCTCTCTCCTTGTCTCTCTCTCTCTCTTTCTCCCTCCCTCCCTCTCTCTCTTTCTGTGTGTTTGCATGCGTGTGTGCATGTGCGTGTATGTGTGTTTAAAATATTTATTACAAGGAAAGCCTCTTTGGGAAGGGTGGAGGAGGCAGTATATTTAATTAATACCATGTAAAAACAAAAATACTCAATAAAAATAAAAATTTAACAACCCCTCCTCCCCCTCAAAAAAAGTGTAAGACTACATTGTGAGAAGTCATCCTGGTTAATTTTCCCAGTCAACTGAGAAAAGTTTCATCCCACCTTGAACTAAGTGAAGACACTTGATCTGAAGTTTGAACTCCCTGAAGGATTCATGTAAATTTCCTATGCTGATGAGGGGAAGAAGGTGAAATAATCATGTAACATTTATTTTCAAATCCATTATTTTTGAAAACTTTAAAGTTTTTAAAGTACTTTTCAGACATCCCTCATTTGATACAGCAGCCCTGTGTGGCAGGTGTTTTGATTATCTCCATTTTACAGATGAGGGAACTGAGGCTCAAAGATGCTGAGTGATTTGTCCAAGACCACATGGCTGATAAATATCTGAGGCAGAATTTGTAGATTATATAATCAATTGAATCATTCAAAAATTTAAATCCATCAGTAGGAGACATTACCTGAGAACTGATCTATATATTCCCACTCATATGTAAGCAAGAAACTTGGTTTCCTATGACAGAAAGAGATAGTTCACCTTTGCACAAAAAATGGGCTAGTTCTCCTTGTCATACATAGTATCTCCCCCTATTTTTCAGGTGAGGGCTAAATTTTCTAGGTTGCATAGAGAAGCCTTGTCTTTCAGGCAGGCTTTCGAGTCCATAGTTTCTCAAAGTGACTGATAACACCCCCTGGGGGTGCTGGAACAATCCAAGGGGCAGTAGTAGCCTTCCGTGCAATGGGGGACTGTTGAACAAAAATAAGGGGGTGCAGGAAGCATAAGGAAAGAAAGAGAAGAAAATTTTGAAAAACCATTCATTCATGTTCCATCTGTTGTGTAACAGAGTTAAAGTCATAGTGATTACATTATTTTCCAAATAAACTCACAAAATGCAAGTTATAACTAATCAGTGGTCAAGTTTGCCAATAGGTCTTAACAAGCAAGCGCTAGCAGGCAAGCATGTTGCACATTGTCTGGAAGTCCAGCATGTATCGGCAGGAATATGTGCATGTAATAGCTTGTTTACAACATGATACTATACAGTTACATGATGCATATTACATCATCAAAATTTCAACGCAAGAAAGAAACCCACAAACCTACGAATTTAAGATGCACCATTTAAAAAAGATATATTTTTTAAATGATGCAAATTTTAAAAAACTGTTAAAGAGTTCATGAAAGTAGATTTTTCTGGGGGGGAGTGCTAAGTAATTTTTTAAAAAGGGGGCAGCGGGCCAAATAAGGTTGGAAACCTCTGATCTAGATGAAATATCTCATTGCAGACACTAATGCCAAAGACAGGAACTTTCTCAGGAAATGACTCTTGTTCTTCCTAGGGATGATTCATTAGAAGTTTGGGCTGAGAGAGACGAGATGAATTGTCTGGTGGAAAGTGTCAGAGGATGTGTATTTATATGCCTGGCGTTTCTAAGGAAAACCAACCCTGGAATCATATATTTTGGATGCCTACAAAAGCTGAGTAGGGCAGCTAGGTGGCAAAATGGATAGAGTGCAGGGTCTGAAGTCAGGAAGACTTGAGTTCAAATCTGGTTTCAGACACTTACTGTCTGTGTGACCCTGGACAAGTCACTTCACCCTGTTTGCCTCCATTTCCTCATCATAAAATAAGTTGAAGAAGGAAATGGCAAATCATTCCAATATTAATCTAAGAATACCCCAAGAATGATATTGTGTAAATATATATGTATATGTGTATATTCCCAATAATATTCCAATAAAACCCCAAATGGGGTTATAAAAAATTGGATACCTGATCAACTAAAACAACACATTATGGCCCTTCTCTAATGACTGCGATGGTATTGACTGTTAGCAACACTGATTGGAATTAAGGAAACGTTTCATCCAAATTCATGATGTTGGGGACAGCAGACATAACCAGACCGACCCAGAGAACTAAAGGACTAGCTGGTCGGCTTGATTTCAGGTTATTTCTAAAGACTGCTAAAGCAGAGAAATAGCCATTGACCTGTGATGATTGATAGACCGTATGAAAACATTGCAGTGGTTGGAGGAGAACCCGTATGACACCTGTCTCACAAAGACTTAATCTCATCCCCTTCAAGAATATCTTCCAGGGTGTGGGCCATGGAAACCAAGCAGGGGAACTGAACTGCAAATATGGAGATAAGGGAAGAAACTTACTGCGAGTTTGTTGAACACACCCATGCTATGTGGAAAGGCGATGGAATTAAGGGATGGAGGCAATAAAGGCACGATCCACAAACACCACCACAAGAACACACAATCAGAAGGGCAAAGTTCCTTTTGCTACAATCGTGGAGAAGACGTTGATGTGTAAGGGAAGATTATAAGCATTTGTTAAGTACTTATCTGTGCCAAGCACTATGCTAAATATTTCACAAATATTACCTCATTTGATCCCTCCCTCACCTGAAAAATAGGGGGAGATACTATGTATGACAAGGAGAACTAGCCCATTTCTTGTGCAAAGGTGAACTATCTCTTTCTGTCATAGGAAACCAAGTTTCATGCTTACATATGAATGGGAATATATAGATCAGTTCCCAGGTAATGTCTTGTACTGATGCATTTAAGGTAGGTTTTTCATTTATATACTGATGCACCTAAGGTAGGTGTTAGAGATACACTCTTTAAGAGAAAGTGGCATTGGTATTGCAGGAGTTGAGATCCATAGTACTGGCATTGAGAAAAGAAGATGGGACCAGGAAAGGCGCAGTCCTCGGAGGACCTAGGTCTGAATCAAGCAGATGTCGGGACAGCAAAAACAATAGCTCTCTGTCACTGAGAACTTCCACTATTTTCTGACTGGTGCCAAGCTAGATGCTGCTTGCTAGAGATGGGTAGTATCACTAGCCAAGTTTGAATTTAGCATATACCGCCTGACACAGAAGATTAATGTGGATACAGATGCTCTATTCTGAAGATCTCATGCCACTGAAGCTGTGTTAATACCTTAGGAAGGAATAATGGCTGTACGTACCACTTGGGGAGCTGGGCAAATGGAAGATCAGGTCAGAGTGAGGGATTCCCAACAGGCAGTATGCTAGCAACATATGGGAACCTTGTTTCATTCAATCGACCTCCTCTGTCTCTGCTGGCAAGAGCAGACAGAAGGGGAGGGGCTATGAAAAATGATAATCAGCAAAAAGCAAGGCAATGAAGGCTTGAGGCTAGAAGTCTCAAGTTCTGATCCCCTGATGGTACCTACTGTTGAGACAATGGAAAAGGTGGAGTTTTGCCATGAAGTTTTGAGCTGGACTGTTACTTGTTACCAGTAAGCAGTTGGTGCTGCTATGGTTCAATAGAAATGAAAACCTTTGATAACTTTGGACATAGGGGTCAAGAGAGGACCCTAGATCTAGTAAGGAACTGGTTTTAATGGCCTAGAAAGTCTGTGGACATCACTAGTAAGTGTGGGACTTGATCTTGTTGGGTATAAAGAAAAATACTTTCAACATGAGTTGAAACTGCATGCTTGTGTAACCTGTATTCTCATCTATAAAGTGGATGATTACATATCCAAATTCATAGAGATTCTACACTTAGAAGGGTATTTATGAAATGGCTCGTGCTTATACACCCAGTTAAGGAGAAAAACTTTCTAACAATAGCCTGGAATTGATCCTGTGTGGCTTCCGTTATACCCTCCTGCAGCAAAGGAACGCCTAGCAACGTAAGGACAGAGTTGATCATGGGTGTTTATTCAAAATAATATAAAATCTGATAAATATATCCTTTAACAAAATAAATTTAAGAAAAATATTATTAGAAATAAGGCAGCATCATTCCTTTCTCCAAGGGTTTGTTTCTCTTCTTGTCCCTGCTCCTGAATGATCTATTACCTCCCTTCCTCCCCCCACAAACATTCATAGTCACATAATCCTCCCAGTTTGTCCATTCTGATGGAGGTTATCTCTCATGGTCTTACAGAAGGGAACTGCAGGTGTGACTAGCACCAGCTTCTGTTCTAGTTTGGGGTACTCATGGGACAAATTCCATCTCTCCTTTCTTCCCCTTTTCCCTTCCTTCTCCTTGAGAGTTCTACATTCTATAGCATAGTTACGATTTCCTTCCCACCCCCCCCATCCCTGCTTCAAGAGCTGATTTCATTAGGTTCCTCTCTTCCCAAAATGGCATGAATTACAGATCCCAGAGGGTTTTGTGGCAAATCAGCCCTTTGCCAGGGTTTGTTACACTTGAAGAACATAAGCATTTATAAACCCTTGGAACTTGTCTGCAATGCCTTTCTTTCTCTAGAAGGAGATAGAAAGAATATAACTCCCATTTGGGTGGTGACTGACTAGTTCATAAGGCTTGCTCAGCGTTAAGGAATCAGAAAGCTCCCATGGTTGCTAAAGTATTGTCAGGAAAGTACTGTTCAGTGTATGGACTTCCTGCCAGGACCCAATCAGAGAGACTTTGAAAGCCCACTACTTAAAGAGAGGTTAAATTTTACCAGAGTCAGTTCAGTGGATAGAATACTAGACCTGGAATTAGGAAGACCTGAGTTCAAATCCGGCTTCAGACACTTACTAGCTGTATGACCCTGGACAATTAATTTAATCTCTGTTTGCCTTAATCAATTGGAAAAGGAAATGGCGAACAACTCCAGCATCTTTGCCAAGAAAGTCCTATGGTCAGTATGGTCATGAAGAGTTAGACACAACAGAATTAACTCTATAACAACACCAACCATAATAACAAGCTTTGAATGGCACCAGAATGTCTAGAACTACATTTTTCTATCCTTCGAGGGACTCACAATCTGAGCATTTCAGCAATACTCTACCAATCAATGATCTTAGGGACACTGAGACCAGAACAACAGTATCATCAGAGGTGACATGAAACAGTCCTAGAACATACATTTGCCACTATCAGAACAACACCATAGGCTTACACTAAACCTGCTGATATGCAGATGAGAACTATGTTTTCTTACAGGCCTGTGTTTGGGATCTCTGAGGATGGAGAAATTACCCTCACACCGAGTACGTCTCCCTGCCAAAAGAAAAGCTGAAAGAAACTGTCCAGCCCGGCTATAATTTCAGCTCAGAAGAGATCTGACCAAAACAAATGACTGTATGATTTCTGAGTTTGCCAGCAAGACCTCGAGTGAAAAATAGAGTTTTATTAAGAAATGTTGTTGTTTATGAGACACACCAGTTAGCAGATTAATGGAAAGCAACTATACCTAGTTGCTATGAGACTGGGCAACTTGCCCATTTAAAGAATAGCTTCAAAGACTAGGGGGGCCCGGTAAAGACAATTCTCCACAACCACTTATTGCCTAGGGGTGAATTGGTTGGACTCCCTGATGAGCAAGAAGAGACTGATGGATACTTTCCCTCAGCAGACTCTAAGCAAAAAGGACCACCTACTAGTTAGACAATGGACCAGAAACAAATATTTCAAGTGAAAAGGAAGACTAAGTGTACTGTAACTCAAAGATGAGTCCAAATAGGGGGAGAAGACTGAATGTAGAGAAAAGTGTTAGCTCTTTTGTTTAGAGACCACTGTGGTAAGTGTCCACCAATCTCTTAGGGTACAGAGACTGTCCTAGAACCTCATCCTTAGTCGTTTCTAGGGTAGAGACACCCTGGAGAGGATAATAATTCTGATAGATGGTTTGTAGGCTCTACAAATTCAGGTTTGGGGATGTAGGGTTATATTTCTGATGAGAATAGTGGTCAGCGAATACCATCAGCTGATTTAGGTTTAAGAGCAGCCAGACCTGGAGAAGAGTTGACTGGCACAGGCTCACTGGTAAATGGCGCTGCCTGGGACTGCCGGCTCACAAGAGAACGATGTCTTTTAACCTTTGACCAGGCTAATTATGATGTGATAAGGAAAACTAAAAAAAAATGGTTACATATATGTCCAAACAAACAAAAATAGAAACTGTACTTTGTATGTAACTATATACATTCAGTGATGCAAATGGTTATGTATGCAACTATATATATTCATTATTGCAAATGGTTAATTTTTGTATATTGGGCATCATAGCTACAGCTACCTATAAGCTATGTATAATTTTGCTGTCTATTTGCATAACCGCTGCTATTTATGCATGTTCTATTATTATGTGGACCTCATGAGGTTATAATTGCATTGCTTTGTGTTGCTAATTATGCATATTTGCTTGAATGGATACTCATATACTATTGTGATATGCGGGTGACATAATCTACATGTCTTGTATTGCTAAACACCACCCATTCTCCAACCACAGACCCCAAGGTAGAAATCTTTTCCTTTTTAGAAGCAGCTAGGACACTGGATCTGGAGTCAGGAAAAGTTCAAATACAGCCTCGGATAGTTACTAAGTGTGTGAACCTGGGCAAGTCACTTAACTTTTCTCTGCCTCAATGTCCTCAACTGTAAAATGGGGATAATAATAGCACCTTCATCCAAGAGATGTTGTGAGGATCAAATGAGGTAAATACTCGTAAAGCTTAGGACAGGATCTGACACATGGTAGCTGCTTAATCCATGTGCTTTCCTTCCTTCTTTTTTCTCTTTAGATTCCCTCTCAAAAGCCTGACTCCCTTCCTCTGTTCTTGGGGAAATTGTGTTTACATTTGTTTTAAATATCTACTTTGTTTTTATAAATCTTGTTAACTGAAGGCCTTTGTGAGTCTGGGTGTTTTAATAGGAAATGTGTTTGGGAAAAGCCCATTGGGGATTCTCAGGGAAACTTCACTCCCAGGGAAGAGGCATTTTCCACAGTGTTCCATCTCTCTGGGGGCTCAGAGCTAAAGAAATGCAGGGAGAATGAGAGGAGCATTTCTACCAGGAAAACAGGATAGACATTTAGTCTGTAGAAGGGTGATGACAGAGGGTCAGGGATGACAAATAGGAGTGGGTGAACCACCTTGTTCATCAAGCCTCCCCCACTATTGCAATGATATGATTATGAATCCAGAGGTGAAAGGTACTTCAGAAGCCCTCTAGTACAACCCACTTAGTTTATAAATAAGGAACCAGAGGCCTGAGAAGTGAAGGGATTTATTACACGAGTAGCAATTAGCAGGACCAGGATTTGAACCCAAGCACTCTAACTATTTAGGCTGCAGCTGGGTATTATTGCTAAGTTGTTTTAGTCATGTTGGCCTTTTTATGACCCCATTTGGGGATTTTTTTGGCAATGATACTGGTAAGAAAATAGATAGAATACTGGACCTGGAATCAGGAAGACCCGAGTTCAGTTGCATAACCTTTTTTGGGGGGGGAGGGCAGTTGGGGTTAAGTGACTTGCCCAAGGTCACACGGCTAGTTTTTTTGTGTTAAGTGTCTGAGGCTGGATTTGAACTCAGGTCCTCCTGACTCCAGGGCCGGTGCTCTATTCACTGCGCCACCTAGCCGCCCCTCTAATTTGCAACCTTAAGCAAATAATTTAAATCTCTGTTTGCCACAGTCTTCTCGACTGTAAAATGGAGACAAATCGCAGCACCTACCTCTGAGGGCTGTTGTAAGCATCAGATGAGGTGGTATCTGGAAATTCTTAGCGTAAAGCCTGGCACGTAATAGGTATTATATAAATGCTGGTTACTATGATGATGGTGATTATCCAGTCCATGAGCATTGCCACAGAGACTCAGGGGAAAGTGATTGAGCTAACTCTTTCCTAGAATTCACTAGTTTGGTGACATGGAACTTCTTGTACGAGAGACTTCTAGGAAGAAGATGTAGGAAGAACCTGAGAAGCCAGAAGCCAGAAGGAATGCACCTTCCCCCTCACTTGCAGCCCCAAAGCACCAGAACTAATGGAGGTTGCTTCTGGGGATGTCAGAGAGCAGGAGTTAAGCGGAAACTTGTTTTTCAGTTGTTTGTCATTATTGTTATTACTTATGAATCTATTCCCCCTTTACATAAAGGAGAAAAATTCTTGAATGGCAGTAGGTTGAAATTGGGAGAGGAGGTGTCCTTTCTTTTGCCTTGCTAAGAGACAGAGCCTACAGAAGCTGCGATCGAGAGGGATTGGAAGTTGGTTCTCCAGCAGAGAAGCAGTGTATGTACCAAAACAATCACATCCTTTGGACTAATTAAAGAAGCCATTGAGGTAAATGCAAACTATATAGGAAAAGTTTTACTTTCTTAGGGTGAGAGCTAAGGAAATTTGGGGCACTAGAACTGCCAAGACTGGGTGTCACTGTCAACTTTGGCCCTGGAGCAGCAAAGATTTCTGACATAACACTCAGTTCCCTATCAGGTTATATTTACATGTTTATTATTATTATTATTATTATTATTATTATTCCCCTATTACCTTTCCTTTACCACATCTCCACTGTATCACTTAATATTTGAGAATAGATCTAGCTAGATTTCATAAGTTCCCAGTTCCTTTTTCATCTTACCCACAAAAGTTAATCTGTTACCACAACTGGCTTCACCTTGTCACAGGCCTTGAAAGCTATCACTGTTCATTCCTGAACTGAATACTAGGTATAATTCAGTCAAATGTACCTCCAGAAGTATTCAGGGGAGAGATTGGCAGGGGAGGGGGAAATTCCTTTCATCCAGAGGCTCCCCAGTATCCTATCAGGGACATTTTCTTGGCTCTGTGCCACAAAGTTCTTGTATTCAGGACAGGCCAGTGCCTGGAGGGAGAAGTGGCTGTGGTGTGGGGGAGGGACAGGGAGACTCTGAAATTCCCTCTAGTGCTTCATCGTTCTATGTCAGAGATATCTATTTTTACATCCCTTCCCAAAAGGGGCCCAGAGACAGCTCCATGGTCCCATCACTCAGCATGACTTTAATAACCAAGGAATCTGATTCCCTTTTGCTGCTCTGACGTCTCTGAGAAATTGGACCCAGGCTGAGGACTGAAATATGTGAGGCACAGGGTGGGGAATGACACTCACTGGCCTTTAGGCCCAAATGGTGGCCTATAGTTCTCCAGCCAGGACCCGTCAGATATTCCCTTTATCTTGTCCACAACTGATGCCCCTCTTAACTGCAAGTACATTGTCATTACCTTGAATCAACAGCATCCATTTTGGAAAAGCAAAGAATGCTAGTGACACAAGGGACCTTAGACCTTATCTAGTTCAATTCCAACATTTTACAGATGGGGAAGCTATGGCCCAAGAGAGTGACTTGCTCAGGGTTGCATAGTAGAACCAGAACTGAGGACTCCTGGCTCCCAGCCCTGTGCTCTTCCTTCCTTCCTTCCTTCCTTCCTTCCTTCCTTCCTTCCTTCCTTCCTTCCTTCCTTCCTTCCTTCCCTACTCCTTATTTCCTTTCTTCCTTCCCTCCCTCCCTCCTTCCTTCCTTGCCTTTCTCAGAGAGGAAAAGAAAGTGTCCTTTTTTACATAACTAGTAATCAGCAGCACACTGACTTCTTTCCTTCTCTCCTTTCTTTCTTCCTTCTCCTTTTCCCCCTTTTATTTTCTTTCTTTGCTATACAACAGTTTTCCCTTTTATCCAACTATACTCCAGGTCAGCACTCACAGGAGCACCCAACCTTTTTTCCCTCCCTACGCAAATCATCTAAGAAGATGGTAGAGAATCAGAGATATGCAATCCTGAAAAGCTATTAGTTGGCAGCAACAAAACAGGCTATAGAAATGAGATGAGTAGATTTTCTGTGATTGTTGGTCATTTCCCCTCTGTCCTTCCAACCCTCTCTCAAGATACCCTCCCCAATCCCCTCCACCTATCTACCTTGTCTCCAAGGTTTAGCACAAGATTTACCTTTTCCAAAAAGTGTTCCCCCAACCTTGCTAGTATTTCTCTTACTTTAAATTCCCTTAGATATCCAGTTCATACCATGCTTTCTTCCTCTTGCCTTATAATTGTTTCTGAACTGATTCTTGCTACCTTTATGACCTTGAGAAAGTAATTTAAGCTCCCTGGGTCTGCTTCATCTTTTATAGGAAGAGGCTGGTGAAGACGACCTCTGAGATTATCTCTGAATCTATGAGCCTGGGAGATTCTTTGAGTTTTTATGTGGATCCTGGCTCTTCGGGAATATTGTCAGTTTCTTGAGGGAAGGAGAAAAATATTTTATGCTAACTTAAATTAATACAACTATTTCATGTAAGAGGCAATGTTGATTTAGCTTTGTTGTTGTTTTTAAAGGAGAAAGAATGAAATATCTAAATATATATAAAGCTGAAATATGTAGTATTTCATGTAAAGCTGAAATCACAGAAGCTTCTAGGAGAAGAAAGAAGGTAAGAGAAAGAAAAGACTTCAAACACCAAAATATTTGACTACTGAAGCGGAATAGAACATTGGATTTGAAATCAGAGCTCATGACATTCAATCATTTCAGCCATGTTCAATCCTTTGTGACCCATTTGGTTTATTTGGTTTTTGCAAAGATGTTGTTTGGCATTTTTTTTTTACAGCTCATTTTATAGATGAAGAAACTGAGGCAAACAGGGTTAAATGACTTGCTCAGGGTCACACAGCTAGTAAGTGTCTGAGGTTGGATTTGAACTCAGATCTTTCTGGCTCCAGGCTGGGCAGTCTATTCAATGTGCCACCTAGATGGCAAATTTATAAGAATACAAGTCATGGGATGGCTAGGTGGTATAGAGCACCGGCCCTGGAGTCAGGACGACCTGAATTCAAATCCACCCTCAGATGCTTAATACTTACTAGCTGTGTGACCTTGGGCAAGTCACTTAACCCCAAATTGCCCTGCCTTTCCCCCTCCAAAAAAAAATAATTAAAAAAAAATACAAGTCATTCAAAACATCTGGGTTCAAATCCCAACTATGCTACTTACCACTTATGTAACCTTGAACAAATTTCTCCTTCTCTGTAAATTTTCTCATCTGTAAAATAAGAATGAACTAGATGTACTCCAAGGTCCCCTTTCATCTCTGAATTTTAATATAAATTTAATTCACTTAACCATAAACTCTTTTCTGGTCTTCCACAGCCCTTGTTTGGCCCTGCTGTCATAGAGTCATGAAAGGTATTAGTGATTGTACATATCACTGATAGAAAAATGTAAAAAAGACACAAATGTTCATGTTCATTTATTCGTAAGCTACTTGTGGTTTAGTTGTCTTTTTAGTCATGCCCAACTCTTTGTGAATCCATTTGGGGTTTTCTCGGCAGAGATACTGGAGTAGTTTATCATTTCCTTCTCCAACTCATTTTACAGATGAGGAAACTGAGGCAAGCAGGATTAAGTGATGTGTAACTGTATTCACACAGTTACTAAGCATCTGAGGCTAGATTTGAACTCAGGTCTTCCTGACTCCAGGCTGGGCACTCTATCCACCACACCACCTATTGCTGTTGGTTCCTGGTTAATATTCGTTACCCAATAAACTCAGTTAAAAAGTCAGATTTCTTTGGTAGTTTAAGGGGAGGTATAGGTTATTTTACCTCCAAATACTAACATCATTGTAATTTTTCTCATCATTATCAGAAAATCACAGCAACAAGCATTATTAAGAGTCTACTGTGTGTAAAGCACTGTGCCAGGCCCTGGGGGAAGACAGACAGTTTGGATAAGATATCAGTCTCTCCTAGGACCTCCTAATAGAACAGTGGTTCTCAACCTTCCTAATGCTGCGACCCTTTAATACTCCTACGTGGGTGTATCTGCATGTGGGCGGATGCGCCTGGAGACAGAGAGAGGAGCGGTGTCTCGATTCCTAAGACCATCGGAAACATGTTTGCCAATGGTCTTAGGCGACCCCTGTGACCGCTGTGAAACAGTCGTTCGCGACCCACAGTTGAGAGCCGCTGTAGCAGAGGGATAAGATAGCGGCATTCCTCTCTAGGTTGCTCACCCCACCTTTCTGGAGTTTTTCTACCATGCCTCACAAACCTCTTCACCCTGGAAACTCACTCCATCCCTGGATTTCACACACTGGAGACTCAAGGAAGTGCTGGTAAATGCTTAACAACTAACTCTCCCCAAAAATGTACCTATGACTTACTTTTAAGTTTAATCTGTAATATTAACATTTTCTCCATCACTTTCTCAATACTAGACAATGAAAAAAAAACCTAATAAATCAAACCCTGATTTGTAGCTGATTTTCAAGGTGTAAAAATGCTCACGCTGGAAATTTAACGCCTTTATTTTTTTTGAGGGGGAAAGGCAAGGCAATTGAGGTTAAGTGACTTACCCAAGGTCACACAGCTGGTGTGTCAAGTATCTGAGGTCAGATATGAACTCAGGTCCCCCTGCCTCCAGGACCAGTGCTCTGTTCACTGCATCTAGTTGCCCCCTTAACACCTTCAATTTAAGAAGAGCACCCAAACCAGTCATGTCTTTGTTCTCCTCCAAGCTGACTCTTCTGTATTCTTCTCTACCAAGCCTGCCCTCTCTACCTTTCTCCCTCCCCATTTCTTCTGTTCCCCCAACCCAGAATTTTGGCTTACTTTTATGCGTTGACTACTACAATTAGAATGTAAGCTCCTTGAGGGCAGGGATTATCTTTCTGGAGTAGAATTGGAGTAGAATTTCTGAGAAGACTGAGGAACTGGGAAATCAGGGTATATTTGAAGGAACATCAATATCTATGATGAAGTTCCCTAGAAAGAGGGCTGATTTTCAGTAGCTGAGAATTCCATATTACTGTGACAGGAAGAATAGAAGGGGAGTGGGATTATGGTAACCATTATGGAAGAAATCCAAGTAGAGAAATAGTGAGGTCTGGTAATAGGTTACTTGGAAGGTTCAAGGATTTAGACTTCAGTACATACCTCACCTGACCAGTTTTCCTTGTTGCTAAGAGGAGTCTAGAAGACTGACTTACAAGAGGTAGTGTGTTCTTGGCCACACAGGTTACTGTGTGCCATGCCAACTGGGGCAAACACAGTAATTTTGTGGTCTGTATCAGGCTGTATATTCTAGAACATACTGGAAACCTATTTTGAATGTGGGATTGGTGCATACTGAGCCCCAAAAGCTGGCTAGAGTAGAGTGTGCTTTTGTTGTAGACTTGGAGCACACCTCCCTTCAAAGATAAAGACCCCAGATGATGCAGCAGCAGAGTGGAAAGGGAACCTAGGTTTTTAAAGATTTGTTTGCATTTGCCACCACCCCACACTACCCCCACTACACTCTACTCCCTGACCACTTCCCCCTCGTACACACTCTTTGCCTCGGAATTCTTCCCCAATTTCTTCTCTCTCTGGCTACCTAATCCATCTGGTCTCTTCCTGAGAAAACCCCAGTGTATCTTTCCCTCCCCGCATGAAACCTATGTGTAGGAAAAATTGGTATGGAGACTAGAGGAAAGAACCATGGATTCACTTAGGAGATCTGTATTCTAGTCTCAGCTCTGACACTGAGCAGCTTTATTACTGAGAGCAAATCACCTAATTCTTCTATTCCTGCTTTCTTGTTCTCTGTTCTTGTTTGGCCTTCATTTTCTGAGGAGGACCAATGACATCCAGGGATGATGTCTTGAAAAGTCTCACTCTCTCTTCCAGAGTCATTGAAGTCCAGCATTAAAACAAAAATCACTACTGTGATGGATGGCCCAGAAGGTAGTGCATGATCTTGGCGTCTGATGCATGACAAAGCTCTAAGCCCTCCTCAGAGCCTGCTTCAGCTACCTTCACAGCCGTTGATGAGAACGATTTGTTCATCATCATTCACCAGATGTGAATGCAACTGCTTCTCTGAAGCATATACAAAGCATTCTAAATAAAAAAATATGGAATTCAGAGCTGAAAGGAAGCAATTCAACTAGCTCAGTATTCTAACTTTATAGATAAGGATTCTGAAGCACAGAGTACTTAAGCAAGTTTCCCAAGGTCACATGGGTGATAAGTGAGAAAAATTTGATCGCAAATCCTAATCCAACATTGAGGCAAAAGGCACTAACATCTATATGGCCTCTTTTCTGCTTCGGAGGAGGTGAGTCAGAGTGCAGCCAGCATGATCCTGACATGGCTGGGAAGTAACACGGTGTCCTAGTTCTCAGCAAGATAAGATAAAAGCCCACCTATGAGATGCCAAATTCCCAAGGCCAGAATCCTACTTCTGGAGGGAAGAGGATAAGGAGGAGGAAAAAGAGGAGGAGGAGGTATAGGAGAGAGGAATGCTGGAATATAAGCAGCATGGTCTGGAGAGGGCCAGAGATGCACAAGATGAGACGCGCATCTGGAGAGGGCCAGAGATGCATACAATGAGGCGCATCTGGAGAGGGCCAGACATATTTTTGGACAACTGACATGTGGGTTTACTTTTCTTGACTATTTGTTATAATGGCTTTTCTTTTCTCTTTTCCAGTAAAGTGGAGGCCAGAGGATAAGAGAGGAGAGGGATAGAGTGATAGAGTATCCAAAAGAAAAGAAGGTTATTGAAGTATATTCTTTAAAAATGCAGAAAAGAAAACATAAAGAAGGCCAGGAAAAAAAATAGACAAACGAGCAAGAAAGCTTTGAAAGCTGCAGGTGGAATTGTTTTTTCTTATTATTATTTAAAAAGAAAAGCAGGCAGCTAGGTGGAGCACTGGATCAAGGTCTGGACTTGAAGTCACGAAATCTGAAGTTCTACTCTGGTTTCAGGCACTCACCAGTTGCATGACCCTGGACAAGTCACTTAACCTCTCAGTCTCAGTTACCTCCTCTGTAAAAGGGAGATAGTAACATCACCTATCTCCCAAGGTTATTGTGAGTATCAAATGAGGTTATAATGTACTTTGCAAACCTATAAAGAGTTATAAAAATGCTAGCCCTTATTATTAAAATCAAGCCATAAGGGGCGGCTAAGCCGCACAGTGAATAGAGTGCAGATCCTGGAGTCAGGAGGACCTGAGTTCAAATCCGACCTCAGACACTTAACACCTAATAGCTGTGTGACCTTCGGCAAGTCACTTAACCCCAATTGCCCTCCAAAAAAGGCAAAAACAAAAAAAAGTCAAGCTATAAAAAAGCAAACTATATATATAATAGCTGTTGTTTCTCACAGATTCCTCTTTTTTTCTGTTCTACTATGTATATGGAAATGTCCATTTTATTTAGCGATTGTGAAGTTAAAAATAAAAATAAACTAAAAACAAAACCAAACAACAAAAGAGAAAAAAAGGGAGATGTCCAGGAAACAGCATGGTAGTTGGTTTCTAGATAGATAAGATGCTTGGTCAATAAATTCAGTTTCCCAATACAATCAACTCTCAATCATCTACAAGTCAATTGTCCGCTTGGTAGATAATCTGCAATGAGCCAAGCTTCGTTCTCTAGCACAATGCTTTGTTCTCCACTGTACATGAGAGTACCAAGTTGAGAAGGAAGCAGGTCTTATTAAGCACTTATGGTATGCCAGCCACTGAGCTGAATGCTGGGGATACAAAAAAAGGTTAAAAAGTATATATGTGTGTATACATATACATATATGTACATATACATACATATATATATATATATATGTAGCTGTAGAGAAACATATCTAAACTATGGCCTTTGGGGGGGAGGTTGAGGGGGAAGGAAAAAAAGAGCAAAGTAAAAAAGTGCACGGCAGAAAACCAAAGAAAACTCACAAGGAAATCAAGAAAAGATGGACAATTCTCAACACGAGTATTATTTATCATACAGGCTTTCTTGAAATGAAAATTTATTGTTACATATTTTGAATCCTCTCTTATGTTCTGCTACGCACATGACATGCTTTTATTTCTTTTTAACTTTGTATCTAAGTTCCCAAATTTAAGTTTATGATGTGTTTTTGGTTTTTTTCTCTATTCTCTATTTGTGTTCTGGCATTTGAGTCTAAAATAAAAATGGGGGGAAAGGTTAAAAAAAAGTTAAAAAAAATATGGCCCCTGCCCTCAAGGAGTATACATTCTAATGAGAGAGACAACATGTAAATACTTCTACATACAATGAACACTGACCAGAACCCTGAGCCCAAGAGTCACAGGAATAGCCCATCTCACCCCTATCCCCAGAGAACCCCTCTGCTTCCAGCCTGATCCTACTAGCCATCACTAAAGGGAGTCCCTTCTGTAGAAAAGGGGCCCCATCGATTGCCACCCACAGGGCAGGCAAACCAGCCTAGTTGAAGTAGCAAGGCACCCTGCAGGACAGACAGGAGGCAGCATGTGCTAGAGAATTCAAACCACTGGCTACCACCTCAACCACTACTTCCCCTCAGGCCCTGTTGGAGACAGCTCAGGAAACAGCAGTGCCCCCCAGACTTGCTTCCAGCCCAGCCTTTTGCAGATAATCAAAAGGCATGGAAACAAGACCCAGCACTTGTTTCTGTAGGCACTGCAGTCCCAGAAAAAAGAGTACTCACTGCCAATGCTCTTATCATCATCAAATGGTTCAACATCAGAAATGGGTCTAGTTTTGACAGTGGAAACATAAACAAAACGAAAAAAAACCCAACGACAAAAAACCCCCAAAATGTTTTCCTCTCTACTTAGCAGCTGCCCCCTTAGCAGCATGGACCTGCATGGTCCATATCTGTCATTCTCTCTTTTTAGGGTTTTTTTTTTTGCTTTTTTTGGGGGGGGGAGGGTGGTTAGGGCAATTGGGGTTAAGTGATTTGCCCACAGTCACACAGCTAGATTTTTTTTTTTTGTTAAGTGTCTGAGGTCGGACTTGAACTGAGGTCCTCCTGACTTCAGGTCCAGTACTCTATTCACTGCATCACCTAGCCACTTCCCACGGTTCATATCTGACTTGCATTTGAAATTTTCTTTATGTGCTGATTCCCCTGTTAGAATGTGAACTCCCTGGGAACAGAGGCCATCTTGCTTTTTCTTTTCGTATCCTGAGGTTTTAGCATAGTGCTTTCCACAAAGTGAGTGTTTATCGGAAGCTTTTTTCATTCATTCATATGAGATGTATGCAATGTCATTGAAAGATAATCTCAGAGGAAAGTCACTGGGGAGTGGGTGGAAAATGGCAAGACCTCCCCTAGAGGAATGACTCATGTGTGACTTACTGTGAATTTGACTACAACCCAAAGCTAAATATACATTTTTTGTATTTATGAGTTGTTTTTCTATTAATCATGTCTCTTCTCTCCCTCCATCAGTGTCAATAATTGAGAACTAACTGTGTTTGGAAGCCTGGATGTGCAACTGTTCCTGCCTCAAAAATGTATTCTCTGAATCTGTTATTGCTCTCTGTCATTTGGCTGGGAGCACATGAGAGTATTAGTAAGGTATGTGGGTCATGGGGGGAAATTTCTCATTCTTACCAAAGTACTTCTCTCCCCATCTTTTTCTTTTTTTCACCTTCCTTCGTTTCCCATGATCAGTTTATTAAATATTACATTGAACCTATGTTAAATTGTATTGATATTAATTTGTTTGCCCCTGTAAGGACCAGTGATAACAGACTCTGACTAGATAAGTTAACTAATACAATCACATTTTGAAAAGCTTTTTGGGAAGAAGAAATAAATAAGGAGGAAGTGGGGGTGGGGGGGTTGGGAGTGGAGGAGAAAGACATAGTGTATCATGTTCTGCCATGCTTTGGGACAAGGGTAAATGCTTAACAACCAGCTCTCCAGAAAAAAAAGTCTATTTGACAAAAAAAAAAAATGCACTCAAAACACTTTTAAGTTTATGTGCATTATTGTTTTCTCTGTCACTTTATTAAGTTTAAATGATCAACAAAACAATCAATTTGTAGCCCTTATTTGTAGCATGTGCCCATTTCCAGGGTATAAATGATCCCATTGAAATTTTACATTCAGTTTTCAAGAGCTGGTTTAAGCTGACTCCAGAACATTTCTATTTTGATTTCCCCTTCTCTTCTGTTGAAGTCAGAACTTGAGTGAGATTCCATGGCTCCTGCTGATGCCTATTTTGAGGATTTGTTGCTATTTGACTGTTTCAAGACTCTTGACAAACCTTTCTTTCTGTACGAGAGGGAACATGGTGCTATGGACAGTAGCAATGGGATGGGGGGGGGGGGTGGGGTGGTCCAGAGCCTGAGGACACAGTGTTCCTTTGATCATGGGCAAGCTGTTATCCTAATGTTTCCAGCTTCCCTAGATAGACCTTGGGACCTGGGCCCAAGACAAAGCTTAACAAATAACCGTCAGTCCCTGGTTAAGGGTGGGGATGAGGACATGGGTTGGAAGGAGATGAAGTAGTTTGCTTGAGGCCATGGATATCAAAAGTGCTTGCCAATTATATATTTTCTTAATATCACATTTTTTGCTATTTTAAGTAAATAATGCTTTGTTTTTTATGATGTTATGAAATCAAAGTGATTTCTTTAAAAACTGAATTCCAGTGAGTGGGGGCTGAGCCAAGGGTGTATTGAACCCATGTCCCAACTAGATTCTCAGAAAGTAACAGGAAGGCACTTGCTGAGGTCTCTATGGTGTGAGAACACAACCCCACCCCTTTCCAGAAGTTTCACCTGTTAGTAAAGTGCCTAACACATAGTAAGCACTCAATAAATAGTTGATTACTGACTGTTGCATTGATTTTATTTTTTTAAATTTACACCAATATGGTCCATTTTTAAGAAAGATGTTTGCTAAAACTTAACTCCTGCTGGGTGAGTGAAACAGTGATACTTGAGCACATCCCAGAGGAGAAGACCAGGGACCTCGTGGAGCCTATCCCACTGCAGCAGAACTTTCCAATTCAATTCAATGATCATTTATTAAATTTCTTAGAATGTGTAGGGCACTGTTAGGAACTGAGAATACAAAATAAAAAAATGAAACAGCCCCTGCCATCCAAGAGCTATCATTCTACTGAGAATAAAACAACATATTCTGAGATAAGTAGATACAAATTACAAACAAAGAGCAATGTGTATACAGGTATCCCTTCCACATTGAGATTTTCTCCATTATGGTTTTGATATATCATGGGTCAGCATAAGAAATTAAGTGGTAATTTGGGGGGGAGTTTTATGTAAGCCACAGACAACATGTGAAGGCCAGCAGATAGATGACCCAGAAAAAGTTTAGAAATCCAGAAATGAGTAAAATATTCATATAGTATTATATAAGGTCAACCCATAATTTGCAATAAGGTACTATAAACACTTCATAAAAGAAAAAGAACAAATTCACACTTCTTCTCTGGTATGAAGAGAATGCCAAAAATTTTTGCATGGATTTTCCAGATCAGTGGGGGGGAGGGGGTGGAGATGGGGACAGGATGGGGGGGTGGAGGTTGGGAGGAGGTCACTGCATCCCTGTGAAGTAGAAGGGATAACTGTATGTTCAATATATAAATAGAATCACATTTGGCGGTGGGAATACACCAACAATTAAGTGGATCAGGAAAGGTCTTAGATGGGAGGTGGCACTTGAAGTACGTCTTTAGGAAGCTAGGAATTCCAAGAAGTGGAAGTCAGCTCATTCCAGGTGTGGAGGATGGATAGATTGCAAATATACAGAGGCACTGGATAGTTATTGTTTATGGGTGACAGCAAACATACCAGTTTGGCTAGAATGTTGAGCACATGAAAGAGATTTATGTGAAATTAGTCTGGGTAAGTGGGGTTGGAGCCAGATTGTGAAAGATTAAAAATGCCAAACAGAGGAGTTTATATTCTTATCCACCAAAGAGAGTCACCAAAGCTTCTTGAGCCAAGGAGTGATAGTCAGAACTGTGCTTTATGTATATCAATTTGGCAGCTACATGTAGGACTGATTGGAGAGGGAGCAGAAGCTGGAGTTGGAGAGACCAATTAGTAGACTACTGCAATAATATAGCCAAGAAGTGATGAGGGTCTGAAATTGGATGGCATCCCTGTGAGTGTAAGGAACGGGATGGAGAGGAGTGAGATGCCCTGGAGATAAAAATCAGATACAAGAGTCAAGGGGCCATAGGAGGTAGTGAGCCTGGGTGACTGGTTCAGTGCTGGTGCCCTTGAGAAAGACAGGAAAGTGCAGTAGAGGGATGGGCAAGGGAGAATCAGGTGCACAGCAGATGAAAGCAGCCAATTTGGAAACTAGAAGTGTGTTTTGTAGCCAACAGGTCTGCTGCAGCACGGAATTTTCCCTTCTCATATCTACGAGCCACACCTACCAGACAATACCTCACCCTAACCTGCTCCATCAGACTTTCATTCACCCAGCACCACTACTTACCCACCCTGTCTGTAGGCTTCTATCCCTACACACAAAGGAGAATTAGGTCACTCAGTGAGTGACTGGGTCAGTGACCCTACTAGTCCCTGCTCCCCAGCTAAGACCCTTCTGGCTAGAAGGAACCCATTTTAAGTACATGTTTTCTCTGTTGTCTTTCTTTTCCTTATTTAGGGGTAGGGGAGGGTGTGGGAGGTGTTGTTTCAATAGTAGTTTTTAACAACTGAAAATAAAAGTGATTTTCACCTCTTCCTTCTGAGATTCCACTCCTATACTTTAATTGCAGAAGGCTCTGGTAATGGTGAGAGCCTGTCTTGGCCTGGCAAACTCCAGTGATGTCAGCTGTAGATATACAGGGAGATGGGAGCTCAACCCAGGAAGAAGCCTATGGGGGTCATACTACTCCCTTCCCCTCATCTCTCTCTCTCTTTCTTTCCACTCCCATCTCTCTCCCCCTTCTCTTTGTCTTTCACCTCTCTCTCTCAATTCCTCTCTCTCTGTCTTTCTCGATCTCTCTTTCTCTCTCTATCTCTCCTCCCCCCTTCCATCCCCATCTCCTCCCTTAAGGAAGTAGCTTGAGGAGTTAAATGGAATCAGGAGGAAGACTTACTGTGCAGAAGTCAAACAAGCTAAAAGAACTGGCTGGAGGAATTAGAATTCTGTAAGAAAAATGTGTGCTGAATGGGAAGCTGATGCTTGATGAATAAGAGAACATTCTCCACTCCCTTTGCTCTAAACACATACAGAGCAATTTATGCACTCAAGAGGACAGGAGAGGCCAGAGCTTTATAGGGACGGTGCACACAGCACTAAATCCCTCCCAAAGCTTTAGAACATAAACACTTGGCCTGATGTGCTAAAGCAAAACTGGAAGGAAAGGCACAGGGAAGTGCAAGAAAACCCCCAGGTTTCTCTCTGTCGGTGGGGAAGCGCTGTCCGCTCAGAGGGAGCTCCCGCCCTCTGAAGAAAAAGCTGAACTGGAATCAAACTTTCAGAAACCAAGTCTCCAGAATAAGCAAGAGCAACTTCTGAACTAATTGTGGAACAAGCTATCAGTTCCCCAATGCCAAAGCTGTCCCCAGGGTACCGTTCTAATTGCCATCTGTGGCCTCTGGGTAGCCTATCAATTAATCCAAAGGGTAATGGGTCCTGTGTCCAGGGACCTATGGAGTAATAGGTACTCTTCCCATTCTTTTCAGGGTATGGAAGTTGTAGGAGTCTTTTGACAATGGGTAAACAACCCAGTGACCTTGCATTTGGGGGATTTACCAAAACTGACTTGGGATAAGTTGTTTACCCTTTCCAAATCAAAAGACCTATTTTCCTCTTGTTGAGCTCAATTAAAATTTTGTGATCTTGGGGATCATAAAATGGGGGCCCCAAAATTTTATGACCTTGAGCTGGAAGAGATCAACATAGAGCATCTGCCTCTTTCTCTTGAATTTAGCTGATATTTATTGCCACTGTTACCCATAGAGCTCCAAGAAAGGTGATTCCAGAATATCCCTCAGCAGAAAGAAATAGGAAAGTTCCTCTTTTCTTCTTGTCTAAGTCCATTCTGCTTCAGACAGGGACAAGAGCCCTTTCTTCTTGATTTCATCCTTGACATTAAAGCTTTAATCTCCCAGTTCTTTCATTATCTTTGTGACTCTCATTTTGGTTCTATTTGACTCAGTATTTATTAAATTCCAATTATGTGAAAGATACTGCATTCTAGAACAAAAATAGAACCGCCTCAGTCTATGTAATAGTAATGCGAATTTGAAGCTCTTCCCTGCCCTTTAATAATAAGCCTAAGGGCATTTGAAGACTTTGCCTGTTTTGAAAATAAACCCTGTCCCCTAATAGGCTGAATTTAATCACATGAAGCCAATTGTGGGAGGAGTTTGCTGAAGGGTGCAGCAGAGCCTACAGGAAGTTGGGAGTCAGAGTTAGCTAGACTGTTAGGAGGAGAGCATGTTTCCAAGGGAGACAGATAGGTTTGTGAGTAAATATTGGTCTTATGTTGGTTTGTGGGAAAGTTAAAGGATGATGTGGCTCTCTGTGCTATTGTGGCTTATTAACATCTTTGCTACTATGATGGAATCAGCTTACTGGTTTTGGGATTCCGTTTTCTGGTGTCTGAATAAGTGTTCTGCTTCTGTCTTCTATATGGAGAGTCTGTTACATTTTGTGGTTGAGCACCATGCAGGTATATTTATAGTGATTGTGGGCACTGTGAATATTGCATTGGCATTACAGCCTGTCATTTAAAGCCCTCTACAACTTACACATGCATAGTTTTCCAGTCTCATTTCACATTACTCCCCTCCATGCACTCTCCTTTCTAGTTAACCAGTTAACTTCCTAGTTAACTTTCTAGTTAATAGCTCTTCCCCATATACAGCATTCCATTTTTTAATGCATTCCCTCCTCAGCACCCCCTTGAAGAATCCCTAGCCTCCTTCAAAGTATAACCCACTTGAGTAGTGAGTTTTCTCTACTTCTTGAAGTTGCTCTGCAAATATGTTATACTTTTGTACTGGTTTACATACTATATCTTCTCAATAAAATACAAACATCATAAAGAATGGGATTTTTTCATTTCTGTCTTTGCATCCCCAGTGCTGAAGACATGAGGTACTTAATAAGTGTTGAATTGAGAGGAAAGACTAATGTGACATATTTTGGAAAGAAGGTATTGCTTCCCACTCTGCAAATGAGTGCTGATATGGTTAGTCATGAGAACAAACCCTGAAATCTAAAATAGTTTTGGAAAGAAATTTCTTAGGTTGTTTGGGAGAGGAGAAAAACCAGAAGGTTTGCTCTCATCCAGAATCTGGAAGGTTTTACATTATATAGGATTTAGACAAGGGTATCTATCTTCACAAGAACCAAAAGAAAGGGCAGTAAATATAAACATTCAAATTAAGATCAACTGAGACATAAACATGCAAATTTGGGGAATCCCAAACTCAAGCATGGATAGACCCAAGCATTCCTTGAAGCCATACAGTTTCCTCTCTGTGAGGTCAGCCAATTTCTAGCCACATCAAGCTAGATTCAAACAAGATTAAACAATAAAAATAAATTTCTGTGCAATGTCATGGAAGAGATAGTACTGAGCTAAGCCTGGAAGGGAGTCAGTAGACAGAGAAGTGGGTATAATCCCTTCCAAGGCAGTAGGTATAAATGTTTGGAGCTGGGAGAAGGGAGGACAAGGTAAGAGAAAGATGAATGTTCCCAGGTTGACTGGAACATGTGATATACAAATAGGAAGAATCTGAAATAAGGGTGTAAAGGTAAGCTAGAGACAGGGAAAGGGCCTCAAATGCCAAAGTAAGGAGCTTTTCTTTTATCTACTGTAACCTTTTATCCACTGTGGCCCATTACCAGTTCTCTGGGATCACATAATTGTCATTCAATCTTGAAGGCTTCTAACAAAAATCTCCTTGGTTTGTGCTTTACCCAGGTTTCCCCTGTGAACTTCAAGTTTGGTTCCTGTCAAGGTCTCCATAAGAACGGGGAAAGAGTTCTGAAGTCTTACGCAAGTATTCAGGTTAACATGACATTAAATACAGAAATATAGAATAGGTTTTATTTAATTCAACAGAACATACATAGGTCTAGTATGAAAGCCTGTAAACTGTTAAGACAATTCTTGTCCTCTAGAAGTCCCATATTCTCCAGGGATTATCTGCTATCTTCATGACTCACCGGCCCAGTGTATTGGGGGTCATCCGATGGAGCATGAATAGAGCTGAGTCTAACTCCCCTGGGACACTTCCAATGGGTTATATGTGATGCTCAGTGCTGAAGGACCTGGTGCTTTGGGACAGAAAAACAATACCCTTATTCATCCCTCAGTCCATGTGATTTGCCTGTGTCAAAGAAACTACTGAGACACAAAGAAACACCCACTCAGTAAATGTAAAGGGAGAGACAACTCTCTGCTCTAAAGCTCTTTTTTCTCCTCTCTGAAATGTGTCACATTCCCATATCTCCCTGGCACTTCCTGTGAGAGGGGGAGAAGAGTCTCTCTCTCTTCCTTCTGACACTGACGGCGGCAGGTACATGTGAGGCCCAGGTGAACCTGCCTCTTTGTTTGGTGTGTGGTCACCCTAGGCAGAGGTGGTAGGGTCTCAGTTGGTGCTGGCTGAATCGTGGGAAATTCTCCTTGTAGTTACTAGTATTTCCTGGAGAAGATAACCACCTATTATAGGAGGATAAACCCAAGCCCTGGGCTGACACTCTTGAATGAATGTGCCGTTAGGGAGCTGTTTGGACGGTGAAGGTGAAATGAAGGTCGAAAGTCTATTTAGTAGTCCCAATAATGTCACTTGTTTTAATGTTTTGAGTATCAACCTCTTGATAGAGTATAATGAGTTCTAATATGTTTTAGAGTATATGTTTTAATTCTTTGTCATCATTCACTTAATGAGTCTTTTGTATTTTAAGTATTTCTTTGGTAGGAATAAATAGCTGTAACTGATCTATATTTTATATTGGGTGTATTTCTCCTCTCTTTCAGGAGAGATTTTAGACTTGACTCAAACATGTGCTCTAAGTGAGTTTCCCTGGAATTCTAGGGTGGAATGTGGGATATAAAGAATCAGAACTAATGAGAAAAAAAATCTGACCTTCGTTGGTAGAGGGCAGAATCCCCTAGGACTGAACCCAAGTTAATAAGCCTTGTGCTAGGAGCCCTTCATGAGAGAGCTGAAGTGTCTTAGCACCCCTGCACCCAGTCACATCTGTTATACTGGCAAAAGAATAAGTTTAAGTTGTTCTTTACCCATGCCTTGGCTTCTTATTTCTTGGGGGTACACGTGGATGCCCACAGTTCTCAGTCTGTCCTGGGTTGATGCCTCCACTTCTGGAGAATAGAATAGGTCTGCATTTCCTTACATTCTGGAAGGTGTATGTCTCTCATTCTGCTGTCTCTGCATTCTCTGTCTCTGTCTCTATCTCTGTCTCTGTCTTTCTCTCTCTGTCTCTCTCTCTCTGTCTGTCTCTCTCTCTCTCTTCTCCCATCTTCCTTTTCTAAGTGGAGGGATGGGGGGACATTTGCATCTGTTTGCTCTTCTTCCCTTCTCTTTTCTCCTGGTGAGTGCTACCTGTCTCCTTTTAAAAACCTCCTTCACAGACCAACTCAGGAATGCAAACATCATCATCAATACAGCGTCAACTCAGGCAATTTAATGGCTATGACCATGGTCTTGATCATCCATGCCAGAACAAAGGCTCACATCTAGGGGCAACAAGTACTTGGGATTAGGACAAGGTAAGTGCACATACCGGTGATAAAGTAGTAGAGGAGGGAGGGCCCTACCTCGTCCCCTAGGGCATGTCCAGGCATGGTACATGGTGCACCTACAATAATAACAATAGTTGATATTTACACATCATTTTACAGAGTCCAAAGTTCTTTGCATATATTATTTCATTTGACCCTCACAATAACCCTGTAAATGAGTTTGGGTAATTATCATTGCAAGTTTCCAGATAGGAAGACTGAGGCTTGGAAAATGATCTGTCCGAGGTCCCTGAGTAAGTTGTCAACCCAGCATATGAACTCTCATCTTCTGATTACAATAGGGAAGGTTGGGGGGAGTGTAAAGATGAGACATAAGCAGACATGAACATTAGGAAGATACTTTTGGAAGCTATAGAAGTCTTGGTTATAGAGGGGAGAGATCAGATTAGGGAGAACTGTCACAATACTGTGACTATGCTCCAAACAAAAATTAATAAGGTTGTGGTAGTGGGTATAGAAAGTGGGGGCAGCAATGAAGAGCTGTTGCTAAGGTGGAATTGACAGTGGTTGGTTACTGACTGCAGGGGCTGAAGGAGAGGGAAATGTCAAAGATAATTCTCAGTTTGGGTGATGGGGGAAATAGTGGTGACACCAATTGAAATAGGGAAATTGGGAGAAGAGCCAGGTTTGAGGGGGGAAATGATGAACTTTTGGAAATGTTATGTTTAAAGTATCAGTGGGACATTTAAGCAGAGATATCCAACAAACAGTTGGAGGTTACTATATAATGAAAAAGATTCTCAAAACACAGCAGATGGTTCATTTGTTTTAAGTGTATCAAAGCTGGTTGAATTTATAGAATCTATCCCAGGGAGAATGTCCTGATAACGCCCCTGGAAGCTTCCAGGGGCTCTAAGGACATCATCAATTGGGCTTAGGGAATGAAAACTTACTTGCTTTCCTGTCTTCTGGCAAGTCACTCAAGAGGCTGGACTCAGACTCCTGCCAGTGTTCATCTTCTCTCAAATTCTTCTTGCCACCAATCAACTCTAACTGAAATGCCAAGGATTTCTAACTTACTGAATTCACACGGTTGCCTTCAAGACTGGAAATGCATATCTCAAGATACTTACTCAGCCACCTAAACAAAGAAAATAAATAAAATAGAAGAGGTAACAACAGACCCAAAGTCCAGAATCAGTTCTTAAGCCTCCAGAGGTGTTTTTGTAGCTCACTATTTCTCTTGTGGTCGGGGGAAGAGCACCAGCCTTCTCCCCAACCCAGTTCTTCCAGGAATAGGCTTGAATACTCGGGTCCCAATCTGAGAGCAGGAAAAGAAAAGAGGCCAAGGGTAGGTCACACCCTTTTAAAGATCCACCAAGCACTCTTCCTGCTTAGCAGCCAATCACACCCCATCACAAAATGCCCAAGCCCTTCAGCTGTTTCCCTAGAAGTGACCAGAACAAACTCATGGAGCTATATTCCGATTCACCTCCACTTCACAAGCCCTGAATAGCAGAGTCTTTAAGTACTTAAAGGATAAGCAACTCAAACTATTGGTTTGACTTTAATGTTTCCCTTTTAGATCTAGACAAATCTAATGCAAAAAATATATATATATATTTCTAATAGAAGAAAGAGAGAAATGTGTTTGGGTGACTGGAGAAGGGGTTGTAGTAATAGTGATGCAAAAAAGAAAGAAAAGAACATCAACAAAACATTTTTAAACCCACAGAAGAAAGCAGAAGTACATTCAGAAGAGAATGTATGTTCAGAGACAAACAAAGCAGTGTTAGTACTACTGTGTTAAATTTAATATACACTGAAAAATTGAGCTGATTGTATTAAAGATTGAAAATTTCATATGTAATATTTTTTTAAAAAATGTTTTCTTTGTATAAAGGAGTTGGGCTTTTACTGATCTTATCATGAAAGTCCTATAAAAGATTTGTTAAACTAATTCTAAAATGTGAAGGGTAGGGGACTGGAGGGGAAAGAAGAATACAATAGGATGAGAAATAATGATTCATGGACTTTGGGGCAAAATGGCTTCCTGAACAGAGGCAAGATCAGTTCTCCCATACCTGCTTCAGAAAAAAAAAATTCTAAAATTTCCACTGGGGCCAAATATTGATTACCAAAGCCAAAGGAAAAAATCACAGCAAGTGACTACTTCCACCCCAGAACTACACAAAAAGTCAGCCAGAAGCTCCTTAGCAGTATCAAAGGAGGATGCCTGCAAAGCCATTACCAGCCCAGGCAAGCAAGTTGACAGCCTCCCAGTGGACCTAGAAACCAGCCAGAGATAACCGTAGCCTGTAAAGTTACATGTCTGGTAATGGCAAGAGGGGGTGAGCTCCTCAAGGAATTCCCAGAGTGGTCAGAATCCCAAAGTGAGGACCTTGGCCATCACCAGAAGTAGCAGTGGCCAGCGTGGGCAGAGTACTCAGACCAGAAATCCCAGGCATCTCAAGTGTGTGGCACTGTCTTCTGAGATACCCAAGAAGACCTTGAACCCCAAAGATCTAAGGAAGTTAATTGTGGTTAATCCTAGCACAGGAACTGAGGTAATACCAGTCAAGACCAAGAAGGGCTGACCATCCTACTCAGAAATACAGCAAATGGGTGAGCCTGGTCTTGACACAAAATCCCACTTCAGAGAATAAGACTGGGGAGAAGACACCAAGCAGTGTAAACAATTATCATAGATAAAGAGATTCCTAAAAATCAGGCCTGGAAGGAGAGAGTAACTCCATAATAACTCTAAGCAGAGACTCAATGGAAAAAATGGCTTTTCCACAGGGTCTATATGAATTCCTAAAAGAAATGATGCAAGAGATAAACAATTAAATGCAAATTCTTGAGGAAAAAATTGGAAGGAAAATAGTGAAAGTGATAAGTGATAAACCTTATCCAAGCAATGGATTGCCTGAAAATTAGAACAGACCAAACAGAAGTCAATGATAAATCAAGAAATAATAAGACAAGTCTCTGGCTGCAGCTGCAGCTGCAGGAGCAGGAAGCATCGGGAGCGGAGCGCGACTGTAGGTAGGGCTTCTCCAGATCCGGAGATGGCAGACAAGCCCGACGTGGGGGAGACCGCGAGCTTCGACAAGGCCAAGCTCAGAAAGACAGAGACGCCGGAGAAGAACATTCCGTCCATCAAAGAGACAACTGAGCAAAAGAAGCCGAGTGAAATTTCCTAGATCGCTGGCAGGACACGCACCTTGAAGAGCCTCCCCACCCCCATCCCGGTCCTGGTTTCGAGGGAACATAGATAGCCACCTGCAATATCCACATTTAAAGAAAGGCAAGATGCGTTGTGAAAGAGGGCCAACCACTTGGGCAGTCACCACTCCAGGGGGGGTTCGTCACTGGACTTCACAATCTCGAACTGCCACAACCTCACCAGACTGCCCTGCGATTTTATAGAAAGTTATTTGTATGACTGATGAAAATAAAGATTACATTGTGGGAAAAAAATAAATGATAAGACAACATCAAAAGATGTTTAAATAGAAGGAAATGTAAGTTTCTGATATATTATAGAAAAAAAAAACAGCTGACCTGGAAAGCAAGTCAAAGAGAAATCATTTAAGAATCACTGAGAGGGGTGGCTAGGTGGTGCAGTGAATAGAGCAATGGCCCTGGAGTCAGGAGGATCTGAGTTGAAATCTGGCCTCAGACACTTAACACACTCACAAAAGAAAACCTAGCTGTGTGACCTTGGGCTTAACTTAACCCCAAATTGCCCTACCTTCCCCCCTCCAAAAAGCAAAAGGAAAAATCTAAAAAAAAAAAAAAAAGAATCACTGAGCTTTCTGAAAACTGAGAATTTTTTTTTTAAAGTCTGGATGCTGTATTTTAATATGGCATAAATTAAAAACTGTCCAGGTCTATTAGACTAGAAAACAAATTCATTGATCACCTCCTGAAAAAAAAAACCATGAAGGGAAAGTCCTAAGAAAATCATAAGTAAAATCCAGAACTTCCGCCACAAAGAAAAATATTACAAGCATCCAAAAAGAAAGAGTTTGAGTACCAAGGAATCACAGTCAGGAACCCATAAGACAAGGCAGATTCTATTATAAATAAGAAGTGGGCTTGGAATACAATATTCTACAAAGCAAAACAGATGGATATACAACCAAGAACAATGTATCCTGAAAAGCTGCATGTAATCTACAGGGGAGAAGGTGGATTCTTAGTGGAATAAAGGACTTTCAAGCATTTCTAATGAAAAGAACAGAGTTAAGTTGAAACTTTGAAATAAAAAGTTAAAAACGAAGAGTTGAGAGAAACTGAGAAAGGTAAATGTATTTGAGCGATTGAAAAGGACTGTATGAAGATGTTATGTCAATATTCTAAGGGGAGTAGAATGAATTAAACAAGAAAAACAGAGGAGTAAGATATGGATTGGTCCTGTTCTATGGGTTTTGAGAAGGGAAACTAAAGACTAGAGGGAGAAGGGGAGTGTAATTTGTTATTTATTTTCTTTTAAAATAAATTTATTATTTATTTGCTCATTTTCTCTCTTTAAAAAAATTTTTTAAGTTCTCTTCTTCTCTCCAGTCCCTCCCCCACCATCAAGAAGGCAAGTAATATGATATCAATCATACATGTAATATCACACAAAACACATTTTCATATGAGCCATGTTGCAAAAAAAAGAAAGAAAAAAGAAAGTAAAGAAGTATACTTCAGTCTACATTGAGTTTATCAGTTCTTTCTCTGGAGATGGATAGCATTTTTCATCATGAGTCCTTCAGAACTGTCTTAGATAATTGTAGTGATCAGAGTAATCTTTCATAGTTGATCTTTGTTACAATATTAGTTACTGTGTTCAATGTTCTCTCACTTCATTTTGCATCAGTTCATATAAATCTCAGGTTTTTTTCTGAAAGCATCTTGCTTGTCATTTCTTATAGCACAATAGTTTTCCATCACAATCATATACCCCAACTTGTTTAGACATTCCCTAACTGATGTACATCACTTCAATTTCCAATTCTTTGCCACAACAAAAAGTGCTGCTATAATTTTTTAAAAAGAAAGTTAAAAAAAAAGTATGTTTCACTCCGCACTCAGAGTTCATCTCTTTTTCTTTGAGTCTCTGCTTAGAGTTCTCTCTCTGAAGGTGGATAGCATTGTTCATCATAAGTCCTTCAGAATTGTCTTAGATAATTGTATTGCTAAGGATAGGTAAGTTGTTCACAGCTGATCATCATACAATGGTGCTGTGACCACTGCAGTACAATGTTCTCCTGGTTCTGCTTATTTCATTTTGCATCAGTTCATGTAAGTCTTTCCAGGTTTTTCTGAAAGCATCCTGCTCATTATTTCTTATACCACAGTAATATTCCATTATAAACATATCACAACTTGTTTAGCCATTCCCTAATTAATGGACATCACCTTGATTTCTAACACTTTGCCACCACAAAAAAGTGGCAAAATAAATATTTTTAAACATTTACATATTATAAATATTTTTGCTATAAATATTTTTGTACATATAGATCTGTTTCCTTTTTCTTGGATCTCTTTGGGATACAGACTTGTAGTGGTATTGCTGAGTCAATTTAATAGCACAATTTTATAGTCCTTCAGACATAGTTCCAAATTCTCTAGGAAGACGAGATCGGTTCACAACTCCACGAAGAGTGCATTAATTTCCAAATTTTTCCACATCCCCTCCGGAATGTCAGTAATCAAAGTGACAGTAATCAAAGAGAAAAGGACTGTGAGAGATATAAGCTGATGCAGAGCGAAGTGAACATAACCTAAAAAAATAATTTCTGCAATGATAACATTGTAAAAAGTAAAAAACAAACAAAAAAAACTTTGAAAGACTAAAGAAGTGATTACAGGAAAGACCTCTCATGGCTCCAGAGGACCTATATACAATGAAACATATTACCTACCACATAATAAAGAGTTGATGTTCTCAAGGTGAAGAAAGAGTCATGCTTTTTGTACATGATTACTATGTGGATTTTTTTTTTGCTTGACTATGCTCCTTTATTACAATGGTTTTATTTATGTGGAAATATAAATATATGGAAATGTGTTCTCTCTCTTTCTCTCATTTAAATTCAGAATATTTTTTTCCTCAAAATGATATGGGGAATGATAATGCCATCCTGCCATATAACCTTTAAAACTTAGTTCATTAAATTTAAGAAACAACCTAGAAGAGGGACGCAACAGAAGCATAAAACTGGAGACAGGACAGCTATAAGAAGCCACATGGAATTAAGAGAGTGAAAGCATAAGGAAGAGGGAAATGTTACAAAGAAAGGAGCCAGGACTTTGGGGAAAAGTCTGCTTCAGCTGACCAGATAGAAGTGTTGGGATAGAGGCTGTGTTGCTGAGCTTCACCAACACCCTCCATAGATCCCAAAACAATAATATTTTATCACTTTTCCTGCAATTTATTTTAAATGTTTACTTTATAAACAGAGGTAACTACTTCAAATTGTTAGAGAGTATTGGAAGTATTGGGAATACAACTGGGAGGAAGAAACTGGGGGTGGGGGAAGAGGGAGACATCCCTAGAGAAAAGATAGAGATAAATTTAACCCAGAGGTATCTTGACAGAAACTTTGTGTCCCCTGTCCTCTCTCCCTGCCCCCACACTAGGGGCTCAGAATTCAAGAAAAGGTGAGTACAACAACATAACTGTATCTATACTGATTGACTCAGTATTCTATATCTATTTTTTTTTGCTTTTTTTTTTGAGGGCAATTAGGGTTAAGTGGCTTCACTGCGCCACCTAGCCACCCCAATATTCTATATCTATATTTATACTATCAATTTTTCATACTCAACGATTTGATCCCTCCCTCAGTTGCTTCTCCCTTCTAACTGGAGGGCTTGATGATGGAGCAGTAAAACTCTTCCAAAGCCTTCCTTTATAGAGGGCTCTGAACTTTCAGAACTTTCCAGGTAACTCTCTATTCTCCATCAGCAGCTCTACTTGATTTCAAATTCATGGAACATCATGCCCCAGCACTAGATATCCCTCTGTTGGTCTCTCTTCATCTCCTTCCACCACCTGTTAGATTATAAACTCCCTATGGTCAGGAACTACCTCCTTCTTACTGGTATTCCCCAGCACTTATCACAGTATCTGGCTCTTATTAGGTGCTTAACAGATATTTATTGAATTGCTACTTCTTCCCAGAATGGATAAGTAGCTTTTACATAAAGAAAACCTGTCTGGGCAACAAGTCAGTAGTAGGATGAAGGACATACCCTCTAATATTGATACATTTGTATATGGAAACATTTATCTTCAAAAAAAGAAAAACATTTAGTTTTATCAATTCATAAAATGAATTTTAGGGGCAGCTAGGTGGCACAGTGAATAGAGCACCAGCCCTGGAGTCAGGAGTACCTGAGTTCAAAATCCAGCCTCAGACACTTAACACAAAAACTAGCCATGTGACCTTGGGCAAGTCACTTAACCCCAACTGCCCTCCAAAAAGCAAAAAATAAAAATAAAAATAAAATGAATTTTACATTTTATGAATTGATACAGAACAAAGTAAGCAGAACCGGGGGAACAATCTATATATTACTTTGTCTTTATAGTGGTAGCATATAATAACAGTGGTAACAATATGTTGACTACACTAATATGAAAGTAAACAATGTTAAAAGATTTAAGAACGACTTCAGAAGATTAATGATGAAGTATGAATTTTAAAAAGCATTGTGCTAAGTACTGAGAATACAAATTTTTTAAACGAGACAGTCCCTGCCCTCAAGGGGCTTGCACTTTAATTAGGGGAGACAAGAGATATTTATCTATCCAATATAGCTATCTAATTCAGGGTGGATATAAAGGTCTAGAAGTCCTAAAGCACGGCAGTGGGTGGATGGCAAGGTTTAGATATCATTGGGGCACACCAACATGTCAGATTTTGGTGCCCAAGAGTCTTGAGAGCATAGCATTAGGGCAGATGGTAAGGCTCAGTAGATTTTTAACAGTCAGTGTCAAAAGAGATGATAAGGCCTTCACAAGAAGACTTGGACAATTGGTCTCATCCGACTGAAATGAATAACCATGTCATTCTTTTGGGCAGCCACGATCAGACAAGAAGCAAAGGAGAGAAAAAGGGGAAGGAACCCTCCCAGGTCATTCACTTTTCCCCATAGGTTCTACTTAGCCTGGGTGCCCTTGGGAGTGGGGAAAAGGGAAGGCAAGAGAAAAGGATAAACTCCCCTCGTAGCTGACTTCATGACCTGTAATCCAGAGGAGCAGAGTTCAAATCCATCCCCAGACATTTGCCAGCTGTGTAAACTGGTAAAATTACTTAACTTCTCAGCTTCAGTTTCCACATCTGTCTCACAGGGTTATTGTGGATACCAGGTTACAGAAAAGATAGACAGCATAAGTAAAGCACTTTGCCAGTCTTCAAATTCTGTATAAATGCTAGCTTTTATGATCTCTTGGCAGAAAGATGGTGTGGGTTGTAGGTACAAAGTAAGAGTTACACATTCAGGTATACCTAATGTGTGGATTTGTTTTGCATAAATATTATTGATATTCATATTTGTTCTAAGAAAGGTTTTTATTTAGAGAAAGAGAATTAGGAGAGAGTATTGGGGGGACTAAGTGAAACAAAAAAAGAAGAAAAGAAAGAAAAGAGCATCAATGAAATATTCAAAAGTACACAGAAGAAAGAAGAAGGAAGTTCAGCTGGGGACATGGCAAACAGGGAAGTGTTGTTACTATGGTGTTAAATTTAATATATACTTTGTACAAATCCAGTTGTACATGGTAGAGACTCAGAATTTCCAATCAAATCCTCTTATTCTGTTTTTCTTTGTATACGGAAATGTTCCTGTTTGTTGAAATTTATCAAATTCATAATTTTTCAGTTACATTTAAATTTTTAAAAAGCTATTAACCAGGAGATGTATTATTATTCAGAAGGAGCTGTGCCAGTCATGTAACAAAAACAAGCTGTAACAGATGGATGCCCCAAGTGCTGTACCAGTGACCATGTAATACTTAAAGGCATAAAGGCAGGCCTCTATCATATCAGGAGGTAGATTTTTAGGGGAATGTGGATGAGAATCACACAGGATGAGAAGGCATGAATGAGTTAGAACCTGCAATGTTGGTAAGAAAAATCCACTTTGAGATCATAGCTCTTATTGAAGCGTACTAACACATATGCAGATTATATGTGCACATATATATACATATATATACATATATATGGGATTGGGTTTAATGGGGCTACTTACTACCATGTATAGTTGTTTCTACACATATATGCAGATATGCTAATAAGCAATTCTGGCATACAGGACAAATTCAGTTGGGACATGGACAGCAGTCTTCTTTGGTTAAATACAATTGTGCTAGCAGGGGGGAAGTTCAGTTGCCCCAGAGAATATAGTTTGTACCTTGGTGATGTCACTTCCTGGGTTTAGTGGCAATAGCGAAGGGGGATATAGAAATAAATATAGCTCTCTGAGACTTAAGGGATGGGGCAGTGATATAAAAAGAGTTACTGGGTCAGAGGACCATGGAAGGGGGGTACACACATCTCCACATCAGTAACCTGGGGCAATACCCTTACTGCCTAACCACAGTTGTAGCTCTCCATATATGTGGAGTTTTATGGTATTTACATGCCATTTGTGTGAGGGAGAAATGTAGAATTCATGATGAAGGGTGAAACAGGCCAAGATGGGCACATTTCACTACCTCAGAATCAGGTATTAGATTTAATTTGAAAAAGTACGTTTGTCTTTTGCATAAGGAAATTTGTATGAACTAATGAGAACAACATATTTAATGACTATAATAATGTAAATGGGAATACTGAGGCAACTGAACCATGATGAAAGGTAATGACAAATGATGATGCCAGAAGACAGACAATAAAACACTCTCCTCTCTTATTAGAGAGGCAGAGGTTTACAGGTGATGAATGTATATGCTCTCCCAGAGGACATTTAACTTTCCTGGTGTAGGCCTTATCACGTAATGCCTGGACTCTTGTTCGTCTCTCCCACAAGTCTCTCTACTCTAGTTCATCCTCTAATTGGCTGTCAAAGGAATCTTCCTAAAGCACAAGTCCAACTATGTCGCCCCCACTAAACTCCAGCAGCATCCTATCACTTCTAGAATCAAATATAAAATGCTTTCTTTGCCATTCAAAGCTCTTTAGCCATCCCCTCTATTTTTCTAGTCTTGTTACATCTCCTGTTTCACTCTCCATATACTAGTCCTTCCAGTGACACCAGACTCCTTGCTGTTCCATACATAAGAAAGATGTGACCCTAGGTACTTTCACGGGCCTCCAGAGTCCCCTATACCTAGAATCCTCTCCTCCTCATGTCCACATTTTGGCTTTCCTGATTTCCTTCAAATTCCAGCTAAAATTTAGCTTCTACAGGAAGCCTTTCTTGATCTCCCTTAATTATCTGTTGATTATCTCCAGTTGACCCACATATCTTGTTTGTACATAGTGTTTACATGTTGTCTCTCTCATTAGACTGTGAACTCTTTGAGAGCAGAAATTGTCTTTTGCCTTTCTTTGCATCCCTAGCACTTAGCACAGTGTTTGGCACATAGTAGGCACTTTATAGATACTTATCTACTGACTGTTTTACTCTGTGATGAAGAATGGCTTTATGTGTAATAAGGTGTAAGATATATATTGGACAATGTCTATAGCTTAAAAATCAAAAGGCATAAATAAAACTCGGCATACTGGATAAAGAGCAGGCCTTAAAGTCAAGAGAACCTGGCTTCTTGTCCCAACTTGGACACATATTGGCTCAGTACTTTAGATGACTCTCTAAGACCATAAATTACAAAGAAAATGCTTAATTGTATTGATAGAAGTTTCCTCATCTGAAAGTCTTTTATATCAATGAAATCACAGATCCAGTCCCTATCTCTATGAAAAAAAAATTTTAAACCAACAAATGTATGTATGTGTCTATGTTTTCAAAGGAAAAGATGTTTGGGAATTTTAACTATTAGATAACTCCCCCTGGCTCCTGTCATAGACACCCAGGTGAAGGACAGGAACCCAACCCCAACCTATTATTGCCACATCTGTATGGAGGCCAAAGCTCCAGAGGTGTTGGTACCTAGGAGAGGACTGAGTTGTTCTTGGGATCAGGGACAAATACATTCCAGTGGGACCATGGACAGAGCTATTTTTAGCAGAGATGAAGCACAGTGGGGCAGAAAGGAAGAGGTGAATGGGTAAGGTGTTCTGTTGGTGCTAAAAAAAAAAAAAAGAACACAGGCCCAGCTGTACAAAAATATTTATAGCAACTCTTTTTGTGGTGGCAAAGAACTGGAAATTAAGGGGGTGCCCATCAATTGGGGAATGGCTAAACAAGTTGTAGTATATGAATGTAATGGAATACTAGTGTGCTGTAAGAAATGAGGAGCAGATGGACTTTATATTGTCCTGGAGAGGCTTATAAGAACTGATGCTGAGTGAGAAGTACAGAACCAGGAGAAATCTGTATACAATTACAGACACAACATATGTGTGATGAACAACTTTAATAGACTGGACTCTTCTCAGGATTGCAGGGTTATAAGACAACTCCAAAAGACTCATGATGGGGAGAGATGCTACATTCAGAGAAAAAACAAGAAAGAGCAGAAAATGCAAATTAAGCAAACTACCTGCTCTCTTTCTTTTTTTGTTTGATTTTGTTTCCTCTTTTCAATTGTTCATTCCACCCATTACAATCTTTCTTTATAACCTGACTAATGTCTAACGTGAAAGTAGTTGCAGGTCCTATACTTGATTGCATGCCGCCATGGAGGGTAGGGGGCAAGGAGAAGGAGAGGGAGAAAATTTGAAACCGAACTGAATCTTGTAAACTAAAAGTAAACAAACTAATAAAGACCAAAAAAATAAATATTTTCAAAAAAGAACACAGTAGGAGAATTGCCTAGCTAATAAAGATAATAAAGAAAAGCTTTACGATTGAACTTTAATGAGAAAATTGGCACAATCTATTGGGAGCTCTCTCATTTCTACACTCTTCTTACATCTCCATTCACCTGTCTCCCCCTTTACTCCAGTCTCTGAGGAAGAACTGGCCCTTCTTTCCAACACTAAGCATTCTACTTGTACTCTTGATTCCATCTTTTTTCCAAATCTGCCAGCAGGTAGAGCACACATAGGAATTCTGATACACAAGGACAGTACAAAGGAGGGAGAAAGAAAGGGGAAGAAAGGATGAAACCTTGGGGAAAGGCCTCTGACCTCAGTCTAGAAGATTCTGAGAAGACAGAGGTTGCCACTGAGAGAAAACATAAGATAGGATGGATCTTAATGGGACTTATTTTGGGTACAGGAAGACCTCAAGATCTCCATGACCTGTTTTTCACTTTCATTGTGCCAGGGGTAGTTTTCATTCAAACCACTCTATTTGGGTACAGTAACATTTTTCCTCAAACCCCAACATGCAGCAAAAATGAGTTTCCAGTGAAGCAAGGAAGCTACCTAATCCAAGGAAAAGGGCACTATGGAAATGATAACACTAGCAGATAGTAGATTAAGGCTAGGTGAACATATAAACAGAAATGGTTATGCTGTGGATACCAGGTATCATATTGAAAGCCCTCCAGAAAAAGGCTACCTATGCACTCAAAATTTGGTGTGGTGAGACTCGTCCATTAGAGTGGAAGTGGGTCTAGTAACTAGATCTTAATAAAAGGATTTCTTCTTTGAAGTTTCAATTCAGTCAAAGGGCTGTACTTGAGGACCTAGAGGGCTACATGTGGCCTTGAGGCCACAGGTAGAAGGAAGAAAAGGGGATAGGGACAGGGTTCTCCCCAAAAAGAGGAAGAGAACAAATGGAAAGCCAGAAGGAATTGTAGACAAGCAAGATCACTTTTTAAGTAATGTGTTGAACTTATTATATACTTTAAAAGAAAATAAAGTTCTACATTATAGAGATATGGTTTCATGGACATTTTCCTCCTGTTCTACATATAAAAAGACCAGCAAAGACAATAAGCTTGCTTCTCCCTCACTCCCCAACCTTACTATTTTTGTCCCAAACTATGTAAGACCTAATGGAAATATAGAAAATTTGCTGAAGTGGTAACTATAAATTAAGGTTAGGTGCGGTATTGAGAGAACCCAGCTCTGAATCAGGGAGAACTGTAAAATAGGAGAGGCTATAGCAGGAGATGGGGCAGATTCCTGATTGTGGATTATGTAAAGAATCAGTAAAAGAGACCAATCAAGGCCTGAATCAACAGAAACCAAGGATAAAAGCCAGGATTGAGGGAGAGAGAAGTTCCTAATACTGGCTACCATACCTAGATAAGCAACAAAAATGGCATAAAGAATGCACAGAGAACAGGACAAAATAAGACCTACCTAATCCATCCCAGAGTACATGAAGGAACTGGTTAGAAGACAGAAATTCTAATCCAAGAATTGAAAGTATGAGTAAACAGAAGAAATCAAATACAATGAAGAAATATTATGGAGTAGGAGAAACCCAAGAGACAAATTCAGAAGAGAAAATATCCTAAAACAACTACAAGCAGAGCTTCAGAGAAGAAGAAGAAAAAATGCTTACAAATTCAAGAGGAAAAACAATGCAAGAGGAATAAATAAGTCAAAACAAAAGGTGGAAAACCATAGAAAAATAGTGGACTTCCTGAAAAAAAGAATGGAGCAAATAAACCTAAATGGCTACATGAGAAAACATGAAATATTAGAACAAAGACAAAATATGAAAAAGAAGAAGAAGAAGAAGAAGAAGAAGAAGAAGAAATTTAATCCCAAAGAATTAGTGGATCAAAGAACAAATCATGGAAATAATAAATAACTTCATCAAAGAAAATTAACGCACTACAAAACTTTTGGAATGCAGAGAGAAAATTTGCACAAATTTATGTAAAGACTTTCCTCCACAAAATAAACAAAAATCAGTGAATTGGACATACCACTAAACAGAAGAAAAAAACAAAAACAAAAACAAAAAGAAACCAATCAAAAAGAATGAAAGAAATAAAACCCCAAAATGGAAATTCCAAGAATTAAAAACAAAATAATCATTGAGATTATAAAACTAAACTATGGGAGAATACTTATAAAACAGACAAATTGTTTGTTAATTTGATTCTTAAAAAAGGAGGAAAAGCAAATCACCAATATAAAAAAATGAAAAAAGAACATGCAACAAACAAAGAGGAAAAAGGAAATTATTAGAAACTATTCAACCCAATTATATGGTGTAAAAAATAATAAAGTGGGGGGCGGAGCCAAGATGGCGGCGTAGAAGCAGCAAAGCACCACAGCTCCCACACAAACACGCTAAAAACTCATAAAATGGGACTCTAAACAGATTTTCAAGCTCCAAAACTCTCCAAAAGACAGAAAGCACATCTGTTGCTACAGGCAGCTCAACAGGTAGGGTCCTTCTCAGCAGTCTGGGAGCCGCAGCCAAAACCAGGCCGGCTTAGGCCCTGGGGCATTGGGCGGGGAGCCACGTCTATAGGAGAGCAGATCTGCTGCACTGGAGGCACAGCTACCACATTTATCAGGCCAGAAGACAAAAAGGCTAAGAGAAAGGTCAGTGGATTTTGTGAACTGGGGAGGAGAAGAGCGGGTCCGGCCAAACTGCTCCCAGGGCAAGGAAGCAGTGGGAGGCGGCTGTAGCAGCAGGAACGGAGCAGCAGAGGCTTCCACTGGGCTGCTTCGGAGCCCTCGGCCTGCAGATAGCAGAGGGGCTGACGGGATCCATCGGGGGCAAGGGCTCTTGCGTTGAGTGGCCTGGATCTGGATTGTGGTCTTGAGTGGTGGTC
>CM053593.1:183375838-183417692 GCA_028646575.1 Pseudocheirus occidentalis
GGTCTTACAGTGGGATTAATGTTCTGGACTGGGAGGTAGGGGCAAAAAGGGGAGAAAATTTGTAACTCAAAACCTTGTGGAAATGAATGATGTAACCAAGAAAATAAATTAAAATTTAAAAAAAGAAAATAATAATAATAGTTATATGAAATATATTAATACTAGCAATAAAATAATACCCAAATTACTAGAACAAGAAAGAGAATTTAAACAACCCAGTGTCAGAAAAAGAAATTGAATATACCATAAAAGAATTGGTAAATAAAAAATTTGTGACCATATGTATTTATAAATGAATTTTTCAAAATATTCAAAGAAAAACTAAGAACAATATGTAACTTTTTTCTGCAAAAATAGTTATTTCACCAACCCAAACTTCTGTGAAACAAAAGTCCAGAGAAAGAAAACTACAGATCAATATCTCTAATGAATATTAATACAAAAATATTGAGTACAAAATTAGAGAGAGAACCTGCAGCCAGCCTCACTTGTAATGGTGAAACATTTAGGGCCTTTCCAATAAAATGAAGGGTAAAGATGTCCATTGTTGGCCACTATTTTTTGACATTGTTCTAGAAATGCAAGCTATAGCACTAGGACAAGAAAAAGAAATTAAGAGAATAATCATAGACAAGAAACAAAATTATCTCCTTTTGTAAATGATTTGATGATTTACTTAAGAGAGCCCTAGAGATTTAATTGAAAATTATTAAAAGATTAATACTTCTTGTATGTAGCAGGTTATTAAACAAACCCAGAAACATCAACATTACCAGCAAAATCCAGCAGAACAAGAGAATGAAATGTCCTTCAAAGTTATTATAGCATACATAACACATGAAGGCATCTACCTTCAAAGACACACACACAGGATTGTAGATTGGCTAGTTGCTTAACTTTTTTTTTATGTTACAGGGAAAGGCATATCAGGAATGACTATGATGTGAAAGCAATAGGTATTAATAACACTTAAAAGAGTTTTTTAAAAATGCCACCTCCTCTATAAAACTTTCTCTGATCCCCAACTGAAACTGAACTTTCTCTGTATTTTTTTGTTCCTTTGCTAAGAACTTATTCTAATTAGTGTATTATTTATTTGTGTGGCTTCTCTACTAGATTTTAAGTTCTCTGTGCTCAACATGATTTCTTTTTGCCTCCTCTTTCTTAATCCCTACTCCAGAATTCAGCACAAGGAAGTCAAGTAGTCAATAAACATTGACTAAATACCTGGCACTGTTCTAAGCCTAACATATGAGTGAGTGAGTGAATGAATGAATGAAGGAATGAATGAATGAATGAATGGACAAACAAAATTAAAATGATCCCAATCCTTAAGCAGTTCATATTCTAATACAGGAGACAACATATAAATAACTATGTACATATTAAATTTTCTGAATTGAATTTATAATATTGATAAAAAATAAAGCTAAAGAATTCCTAAAATTATCTGTCACAGTTTTTAGGTACATACCCATCATATAAATCAAACCTGTAGCAGTTCAGTTTACAATCTTGTCATGGGCCTGGCACTATGGACAGAGAAAGAATGGAGGGAATATAGTGTTAGGAGGAAGACAAGGTATTTTTGGTGAAGGTGGGCAAGTTTGGTGAGAACTGTAGACTGATAAATACTGATAGTGTGGTACTGGGTGAGACTCAGGGGAGTTATTTATTTTCATGCAGATAAACAAATCTGTCTTAAGGTGACCAGGAACTAGAATGTATCTTTTTTTAAAATTTCTTAAAATCAAATTCGTTTATTTACTTTTAGTTTCATTCAGTTCTATAGTCCCTTGAGTTTCAGATTTTCTCCTGCAGAAAAAGATTTCTTTTTTCTTTGGAGGGCAATTGGGTTTAAGTGACTTGCGCAAGGTCACACTGCTAGTTTTTGTGTTAAGTGTCTGAGGTCAGATTTGAACTCAGGTCCTCGGCTCTATTCGCTGTCCTACCTACCTGCCTCTAGGATGTACCTTTAATAAAGCAGCTGTCAAAGGAGTCTTAAGAATGCCGACATCTCAGAACAACCTTTATGAATAATTGAAGGAAATGTTCAATTTCAGTTAGAGGTTTGAGAAAATAAACATGTAGATTTTTTTCCCATCCAAGTTTGCAGACTCCCTGAAATCTATTCATAGACCCCTTTGGAGTTTATGGACTCCAGGCTAGGAACCCCTGTATTAGAAGCATAAAAGGAAGTAGAAACTTCGCTGACATCGAATTATCAGATTTGTTCTTGACTGGACTAACCTGCTCAGCCTCAATTTCTCCACCCAAGAAAAAGACTCGGCACCAAACCACCCAAGGGTAATTACAATGACTATCACGGAAATCCTTCAAGAGAGATTCTTTATATGTCTAGTATCCTGATGGCAGGTCTGAAAATTCCATTGACCTGTAATTCTCTTTTGTGTGGTTCAGAATGAACAAGCCAAGTGTGTGTGCCCGGGGAGGGGAGAGGAGGGGCGGGGCAAGGGGAGGGGAGGGGGCGTTCTAAGAAGATAGAAGCCTCAGATTTTTGAGGGAGCTGTTTTCTAAAATGAAAACTCCAAAAGGGAGGGTAACTCCAGAATGCATCGCGTATACTTCTTGTTTGACAGTCTCTCTGCTCTGCTTTCAATGGATACTGTAACTCAGGCTGCTGATTCCATTTGCATTTGCCTTGGGCTCAGTCTGTGAGGAACTGGAGGCCAGTTGTGTTTCGAAAGAAACAATTATTGCAAGCCAGAGTCGCCGGTTCAATACTCTATTGACAGATTCACCTTGGAAACCTGGAGCACAGTTCTATTGTGTGTGCAGCTTACCTCATGGCATCCTATTATTATTTTGTGTGTGTGTATTTTTTTAAAGGAACACCTCCTCATCCTTTCTGATTCTGGCCCAACAATACAGCATTTGAACCCAGGAAAGGTAATGTGATCCCTTGCTCTGTAAACAGGTCAAGATTTCCATGGGGGACCTCAAAGTCAGTTTGGTAAAGCAACAGTGAAGAATAAGGGTAAGGTGACGCCTCATAGCCCAATCAGATCCACTGCTTTCATGGGCAATGGGAGACATCCTAGGAGAGTCTTGTCTCCTGTTTCACTTTACCTAGGTCTTAGAAGCTCTCATCAACTGCAGATAGACAGAGGCCTAGCAACAAAATGTTTGTCTATATGTTATACCTTTGACCTAATGGACTAGCAGGTGTGGCTCAAATAAGTTTCCAACCCCAGCTTTCCTCCGGAGAAAAGGGAGAAAAACTAAAGGCACAATTCTCTGAGCTCAGTGTCTCTTCTGTGGGATTAGAAGATTCAAGTTTAAGAAAGAATTGCTGGTTTGCATCGCTAATAATCAGGCTGCCTAATGAGTGACATGAAAAATGACTGCATGTATAATCAATGCTGCTTAGTAGCTGATATGCAGCAGGTCCACAAGACGCATTTGGATGGTAGCTAGAAAGTTATAAATATAGGGCTTTCATTTTAGAGAATCTGAATTGCACCAGAAATGAGGCACTATCCACCTAATGTGTGTGTATGCCCAGTACTAGCTTAGGTATTTTTAAGATGCAGGACATTTATAAATTTGTTTCCATAATCCAGCAAAGATATAAAGAATAAGAAAAGCTAGTACTTATAGAGTGACTTTAGGAAATGGAAGGAAGAAAGAAAGAAAAAGAAAGGAAGGAAGGAAGAAAAGGAGGGAGAAAAGGAAGAGAGGAAGGAAAGAAGGAAGAAAAAGAGGGAGAAAAGGAAGAGAGGAAGGAAGGAAGGAAAGAAGGAAGGAAGGAAAGAAGGAAGGAAGGAAAGAAGGAAGGAAGGAAGGAAGGAAGGAAGGAAAGAAGGAAGGAAGGAAGGAAGGAAGGAAGGAAGGAAGGAAGGAAGGAAGGAAGGAAGCAGGAAGGAAGGAAGCAGGAAGACCAAACCATAGTTATCTGGGTCAGAGAGAAGAAAACGTAGGAAATCATTGGAGACCAAGCTGTACTTGGTTCAATACCATAACACCTGCAGGAAATGCATCAGTGTCCATCTGTCTGTTAGGGTCTATTTTGGGAAAGAGGGCAGAAGTCAGGCTTATTAAAATCTGAATATCTCTGCTGGTGAGTTACCAAGGTAGAGATGAAAAAGAAACACCAGCGGTGTGTGGGAGTGAATGAGTCTCTGATACCCTGTCTCAGTGTACATAACAGCTGTAGACATTTTTAAAAATTCTGAAAACCATTTATCTCCTGCGCTTGCATATGAAGTAATATTTCATGGATCTCAGGTGAGAGAGAGACAGAGAGGGACAGAGACAGAGAGATAGAGAATATGCAAGTAAAACAATTGAAGAAATGAAGGGCATATTCTATTTGGAACACTTTCCAGGAGATCTGGCCATTTGGGGGAGGAATCAAAGAAAGCACTGTTTTCAAGCAAAAGAGGAGATAGATTTGCCTGTGAACCTCTGGTATCACAGTGAGTCAAAGAATACAAAATCACTACTATTATAATCATTACTGTCAAATCTCAGGCAATCACCCTTATGACACAGACCAGCTGAACATTCAGGAGAAATCTATAGTGTTAGATCTGCTTCTAAAGTATTCAAAACAGAAGAGACAGGGGAGGGAGGGAGGGAGAGAGAGAGAGAGAGAGAGAGAGAGAGAGAGAGAGAGAGAGAGAGAGAGAGAGAGAGAGAGAAAGGAGAAAGAAAGGGAGGAAGGGAGAGAGGGAGAATCTTGAAACTGGCTTGCTAGCTGTTCTCCATACATGACATTCCATCCCCTGCTGATATGCTTTTTTATAAGTGGTCTCCCATATCTGGAATTCACTCTTTCACCTCTGCCTCTTAGGCTCTCTAGCTTCCTTCAAAGGATTTCAGGTGCCACCTCCTCTGTGAGGCAGTTTATGATCCCCTAGTTAATTAGAATGCTCTCTCTCTCGCTCTGTCTCTGTCTCTCTGTCTCTGTCTCTCTCTGTCTCTGTCTCTCTCTCTCTCTCTCTCTCCCCCTCTTCCCCCCCTCTCATCTTTCTAGCCCCAGTACCTAGTGCAATGCTTTGTCAATGGTAGGTACTTTATAAATGCTTCTGAAATTGAATTTAATTGAAATAAGGAGAAATGTCAAGAAGATATTTGGGAGTCTCATGTTGTTTATGCAGGGGAAGTAGCCCAGGATACTGTAGAATGAGTCTCTATAACCAGTGGAATTTGATTCCAAAGACAAGGAATTCAGTCCAACCTGAGAACTGTACTTCAGACTAAATTAATATTTCCCAATCTCCCATCACTGCCCAGAAGTGATTCTTAGAGTCTGTCTCAGAACCAAGAACAGTTAGTTATGGCTGTTTACCACTTGCTTCTTCAACCTTCTACTTCCTTCTGTCACTCTCCCACACAATGAGTTTCATGGAACCCAGTCTTTGGTCTCCATGAGAACCTAAACAGGAAAAAAAAAATCAGAACTTTCTCTGGAACTTCAGCCACTAATTGTAAATCATCTGAAGACAAATTCCAACCTATCTGCTACCCCTTTTCAACATTCCCTGGTGTCTGAAGCTGCCAATTTATTGGGTTCCCTTTTACAGGTTACCTGAGTTAATGAAGCATTACAAGTTGTTTCCTTTGGTATGACATATCCCTTGATTCTTGGGTGTGCTAGGATTTTATTGCAAACATGAGTGCATTTCTCTGCTCTCTCTATTAGCTAGGCTTGGGAAGCTTCTGTTATGGTGAAATGTCAAGACAGGTTTTAATAAGATATGAAAGTAATGAATTTCAGGGGAAAATCCAACTTTTTTTTTCTTTTCTTAAGTAAACCTTTGATTAGGGAAAATATTTCTAGGTGGTGGTTCATTTCTGCCACTCTCCACAATGGATACTAATTCTTACATTAACTCTCCTCTCAGCACTCGAGGGAAATCTAAATTGTAATATCAGTTTGCTTTTTATTGGCTCTTTGATAGTAGAAGGGACTCTGTGATTATCTTACTCTGAGCTTTCCTATTTTTTTATTAAAGAAAAAACCTGGGTATACACCTTATATATAAGCCTCATCTAAAATGCCAAGGGAGAAGCACTTAGAGACATGTGCCCATTTCAAGAATTAATGACCCTAACCAATAAGTTATATTTCTTGTCATTCTTATGAGGCTAAATAAAAGAATGAGGCTCATATGGTTAAAAAATCCCCTGTGAGATGATTGCTTCTGGCTTTTGAAAACCAATTTTTTTTCTCAGCTTCCCAGACAACATAAGCCAGTGTTAGAGCCAGATTGGGTGAAGTTGCCAGGCACAGAAGGAAAGATGTTTTCTTTGCCCATACCTGTGGGCAGCAGCAGGAATGAAATACCAACAACAACCCCAAACCCTTCTTTCTGTTCCAGAGAGTGCTGGACGACCCAGAAATGGAATCACACAGGTCTCTGACTTCATTGATCTGTATAGCTCTTGGAGAGTCCTTCAGTAGTAGTCTGCCCCCTAGGGGAGGGCTTAGATAGTGCAGGTTCCCTCCCCCTCACTTAACCAATGGTCCACAGCTGGGACCTGGACTGGGGGGGGGAGGGGAGGAGGGGGGGAAGGGAGGAGGGGGGAGGGGGGGGCGGGAGAGAGGTTGAAATAAGAATCCTGAAAGAAAGGTAATAGGGCTAGAGGCTGAGGGTACCTTGTAGGTATTACCTCGTTTGTGCCCATTGCTCTCGGAGAATAGAGACTTTTTAAGGACCTTAAGATGGCTAATGCTAAATGAAAGATTCTTTTAAGCTATGCAATGAGCTGGGTGGGGAGGTCAGGCACACATGAATTGTTTTTTGTTTGGGTTCGGGAAGGGCCTGAGCCTGTTGGTAAGGTCCAGGTCAGAGGATATCACCACTGCCTGGGGTGGACTACGAAAAGCTGAAAGTGAAACGGGTGAATGAGAGAGCGTGCGGTGATGGTGAATTTAAATCAGCAAAATTTGCTACCTATTCCCGGGTCCGTCACTTTCCTGTGAAGGTTTATTCCTCTAGTTTCCGAGGCCTAAGACAGATCTTGCTCTGTTTTGCTAAGGATTCATCCTCCCCACGCCCATCGCCCTTCCCCCCCATCCCCCATTCTTCCCTCCTCCTTGCAGACGATTCAACTGGACTGGTATAAATTCTTTTTCCTGGGGCTAAGACGGTTCGCGTCAGCCCAGCCCCCCAAGACTTCGTGCCCCTAAACTGAGCATCGATCGTTTGTTAAGAGTAACGATAAAGCAACCAGGCTGCTGTTGCAGCTGCTACGGAAAAACTAACCCCCCGCCTTCCAGAGGCTCCCCACTCCCCCTCATCCCCTTTCCCCACCCTCTCTCTGCACGAGCTACACCGGAGGCGGCCTCCTCGCCCCTTCCGATCTGCCAAGCCCAGCTCCCCTAGCTCTAAGGAAGCCTGGGCCCGAGGAAGGAAGGGGGTGGGAAGGAGGAAAAAGCTGCTGGGCCCAGAGCAGCTAGTCTTGGCTTGGCTCAGCAGCCGCTGCACACGCCGCCACCGGGGGCGCGCGCGCGCTTACACACACACACACACACACACACACACACACACACACACACACACACACACACACACACACACACACACACACTTACACACACACACACACACACACACATATACACACACACACACACACACTCGTATATACACCCAGGTCTCTGGAGCTGACCGATTTGCATAGCTAAATACCCTTCCCAGCACACGAGCTTAACCCTTTGCTCTCCCGCGGGGCCTGACTAGCCCCAGATACTAGGGAAGCCGGGCTTTGAGGGCGAGAGAAGGACACGATATGTATAGGGATAGGGGTACAGGGTGTGGCTCCGTTTGGGTTGGAAGACAACCTAAGCATCTTCGGGGAAGGGGGCTAGACTGTCATTTCACTTGCAGCTTTTCAGCTCTCGGAAGGAAAGGGGGATAGGAAGGGGGGGGGAACCTGCTGTTCGTGTGGTGGGCACGGATGGGTTTCAGGGCATGGTTGGGATAAGCCCGGCTCAGAGAGAGGGCCCTGAAAGCCAGCGGAGAGTGTGAATCATGAATGTCAACGGAAGGAGAAATACTCCGGGGCAAAAAATACGCAAACAAAATAAACCAAACGTTAGTGAACGCACCCCAGCGGAGGGCAGCCCAAGGTTGAAAGCTCAACATTTATTATTTTAAAAGTCGATCTAAAGAGGGGGTAAGTGTCTGTTGGCTTGGTCAGGGGTCCAATGACGAGGCCTCCACTTTCTCCGATTTCTTTCTGTTGGGGGAGGGGAAGAGATCGGTTGCCTTGACTTTTAAGAAGTGGGGGCTATATTTTAAATGCTTTTAATCCTTCACTTCCCCTCTTTGTGCCCCACGATCTTCTGCATTCAAGTGTGTGTACGTGTATGTAAGGGCGGAGGAAGCGAAGATGAGTACGACGGCTATCCCAGAGTTCCAACGAGTGGAAAAGGACTCGCACTTGCGTGGCCGGGGCCGGGGCCGGGGCTGATCTCCAGCTTGGCTAATTCTAGCCCAGGGGCTTCCGATCTCTTATTTGCCGGGTGTTGCTGGCTCGCCCTCACTCTTTTCTCCAGTTCCGCACCCTCAGTCTGCTGCCGGGGCACCCATTCCGGTTCTCCAGTCCGCAAGTGAAAGGCTGAAAGGGATCCAGTAAACTGATTCGCCACGAAGCTGTGAGATCCGGGTCATCAGGAGCTAAGCATTTCCACAGAAGGGGAGGGGGGAGAGAGAATGACCATAAAGAACTGGTTCCCTTTCTGTATCCCCCCGCCTCTTAACTGAGGTAGGGGGCAAATTACAGAGTTCCTGAAAGTTGCTGAAGTCTGGAAGTCAAAAAGGAAGGAGTAGAAAAGAAAACTACTTCATTCCTCCTTTGCAACTTTTCTCTGGAGAATCCGGCACGTTTCCCCCTAAGGATTCCCCCTCAGTCGCCGCTAAAAATACAGCGTTAATAATACTCGCAATAAATGAAGGAGAGTTTCCAAACTGACACTTGGTCCAGAAATGAAAGGTCTAGTAAATCCCGAGGAAGATTTGTCTCTCACTGTAAATTCCCTTTCAACCTCATCTTTCAGAAATTTCACCTTCATTTCTCTTGGAGAATGAACTATGAAAGAACACGACCACCTAATAAAGGGACTACTTACTGGTCCCAACTAGTTGTGAAAAAGTCATCATCCTGTAAAAGTATTCATCCAGTGAAAGAATGCGTAGCGGCTCTTGAGTGGGAAAACCTGAAGGTGGGGTGGAGAGAACTTCTCTGTCACCAACTTAAGGAAGGAATTTCCCTTCAGAGAAAAGGAATTATGGATTAGGGGCTTTTAGGGGAGAAAATATTTTTCGGGGTTTAAACTCGAGTGTAGTTAATTGCGTTGGAAGAAAATGAAGATGAAGGTGGGGAAGGGGTAACGCATTTTCTCTTCATCAGTTGTCAAGTTGTCACTAGCTAAGGGAACCCCAAACTTCCACGGGGTTGGGTTGTGGTAGCTCGAACTTGGGGAACAGCCTGGGATGGGGAGCATAGCTCCTTTGGAGGTTCCTTTCTTTTACAGGCTCCAACCAGTGCAGGGTGGGGAACTCCATTGGGGAGTGGGGCACAAGATATGTTTTTGGAGAGGGCTGTTCGAACCTCCAAGAAGATGAAAGACAAGAGCCCAGAGGAAGAAAAAAACAGCCTTCAAATCTTTCCTGGACTCTTCAGTATGCAGCCTTGAGATCTGCCCCCCTCCCGATATAGAGGAGGGATAGATTTCTCCCAGGAGAGGGCTGGCCCCGTGCTCTACTGTCTTTAAACCCCAGGGGCTGGACCCTTCAGGGTTTTGTTGCTGTGTAAGTTCTCTCTTGAGGTGAGACTAGTTTTGCTGAAATCTGGACTAAGGACTCTCTATCCACGGTGATCTAGGCTTGTCTGGACGAAGAAGATAAGAAATATTCGCGTTTTTTGCCCTGTGGAAAAAGCAAAGACTCGAAAGCAGGGGACAAGGCATTGGGATAGACCTCTTCCCCGTTCACATTTCGGATTAATTTGTTTTCCTCCCTCCCTTTTAGCCTTACCCTTGGCTCCTGGCCCCCGTCTGAGGTGCTGCTATTCTTTAACTTCTTATGGGCAGGGGAAAGGGTGGTGGGAAGTTTGCAAGCTTTTTTACTTTTTCTCTTCCACTGCCTTGCTTTGTACGTAAATAAATAAATAAATAAATAAATGACAGCTCGAGGGAAGCGAGTCGCCGCGTTTGTTGGACGCCTCTGTATTTCCATTACTTTACAAATCAGCCTCCCGAGTGCTCCTAACAGGAGCCATTAGGGGTGTTGTATGGGGCCTGTAGAGGGTTTGGGACAGTCCCCGAAGGTCTCCTTGCTCTTTAGTTTGGCTCTAAAGCTGACTCCGGAAGAGAAAACACCCCGGCCTGGGTCCCTTTCTTATCTCTGTTCACTCTTCTCCCTCTCCCCCCTCCCTCCCCCACCTGGATGGTTTCAGGCCGTCGGGCAAAGCTGCCAGCCAAACCTAGAATCCGGGGACACGTGGACCACTAGGGCCTCGAGTACTATCTGTCCTCTCTTCCTTCCCAACTCCCCGGCTAAGTGAGCTTTAAGCAAAGCGCCCCAATTCTGAGGAAAAAAAATAGGCTTCCTTGAATGGACCAACGCCCCTGGCGGCTAGGAGGGATGGAGTTGAAGCTGGGCTTTCTCCCCTCGGTGCCAGGTGAACCAGACTCTTTGTAGCAGAGGACTGAGTCCCTTTTTCCCGGGGATTTTAGAGTTTGGAGGCTGGAAGAGGCTTGGGAAGCCCCCACCCTTTCCCATCTGAGAAATACGATTGAGTATACAGCTAGCTACAAACCTGGAGACTGACTGCTCGGTTGTATTTTTCCTTTCAAACCAAGACCCCAAAGGATTGACTCTAATAGGACCTAGTCTGTTTTGGGGGTACAGCATATTTTCTCTATTCCTCGACTTGGCGCCCCACTCCCCTTGTTTCTGACTCTTTAAAGAAGCTACTGGATAGAACCAGGGATGAAAATAGAAAGGTATCTTCAGACAACATAAAGAAAAGTCTCTTCCAGCTAAAAGGGTATTAAAAACAACTTCTCTAAAAGATTTAGATTTTAAGATCGTGGGTAACTTCTTCCTTTACTCCTATTTAAGCCCTGATTGGTGAGTATCAGGGACTGGAGGTCAGAACCCTGGGGTTCCTTCCCCTATCCAATCTCCCTGTTGACTTGTGAGGTCAGAGCACGAGCTGCTTCCTCGGACTGCTCAAGTTATTTGCAGGAAAACTAAATTTGTACTTTGTATTTGTTGGGAGAGAGTCACAGCAGAAGCTGCTTTACTCCCTCCACTGCGGCTACTGCGCAGTCTTATCAGCCCTATCAATCCTGGTAGTAGATAGTGCCAGTCCGTGGTGGTAGCAATAGTAACAGTACTATTAGAAGTTGTATATGCGGGAGTCAGTTAATACACAGTTAACATTCTTCAATCTTCTCGTGAATTCATTTAATAATGCTAACTCCTAGCGGCTTTCGGGGTTCACTACTATAATCTCTCCCTTTGGTGCCCTCCTGGCTCTCCGAGGCTCTATTGCTGTCCTCCAATCCGGTGTCTTTCGGAGACTTTAGGGTAAGTGTAAAAACCCCGACAATTTCAACCCTCTCCCGCTTCCTTCTCTTATCCGTATACCAGATATTGCCGGACTCGGCACCTACCGAGTCCTTGGGAGGTCCAGAAATCCCCTCAGGCAGAAACCACCCATCCTTTCTCCTGCCCTGGGACTTTTATTCAACCCACCCTCACCATCTCTCCTTTGAAGTATTAGGGATTTCGGAGTAACCTGGGGGGAAGCAGCAGCGCCCCTAGCCGGAGGAAGGACCGCCTCTCCACCGTAGGTGCTAAACTTCACACGTCCTTGGTCTCTGAAAACCACCGTAGCTGGTGAAAGGGCTCTAGGGTCCATTAGAAGGCTAGCTGAGAAGCCAATGGGCTAGTCTGTTTCTTCTTCTGTCCTCTGCTGTTTCCTAGGTTTGTCTTTTCTTCATCCTTGTGGTCCATTTCACTTCCTGCGGATGTGCTCCTAGCTCTGCTGTCTTTTCTTCTCCTTCTCCTCGAGTCTCATCCCCAGACTCCTTTCTTTCTCTCTTTCTCTTTCTGCCTTAGCCAACCCTCGTTCCTTGTCCCTTCCCAATGTCCATCGGCATCGCGCCAGTTCCTCCCATAAGTCAACATTTCCCCCTTCAGTTTTCCTAGCTTTCTTTCCTCGCCCTCTCTCCCGGCCCCTTCTTCTCTTCCCGCTGGTTAGCCGCGGAGGCTGCTGGGGTCTGTACTTTCAGGCATTTCCCCGTGCCAGGAGGAAACGCCATCAGTAAATTAGAAGCCAGGCTTTGTTAATCTTGTTTGAACGCTTCTTCTCCAGTTCCTCTGGGCTTACTACTTTTTTTGGTCATTTCTCTCACTTCTTCACCTTCTTGCAGAGGATTCTTCCTGTCTCTTTCTCTCCCTGCCTTTTCACCTTTTCTTGTCCCCTCTTCCACTCCTCTCCTCTCCCCATCCCTAGAATAGATGCCTTCGAAGAGCGGCACAGTAAGGGCCACCTGGACCTAGGAGGGAAGGGGTCCCACTGACTGCCCTAGCATCGATTCCGCCCCCTGCAGGCAATTTTTCTGTATGATTCTCGCTATACATGATGCAATTCGGTGCAATTTTGAAACGCTGTAGATTGACTCTGTGGCCCCCAGCAGAGGACCCCAGGTTGCGCACAGCGAGAAAGGGACCCTCTCACAGAGGGAAGAACATATAAGCGGCCCAATGACTGTGGAGAAGGAAGACCCGTCCCTCTTCCCCCCGCTCACCAAGACCCAGTTACCTATGTTGTTAACCTTGCACAGGCTCTCTACCCGATACGCCTCTCTTTCCTGGTCCCAATCCCTCTTCCCAAACCTCCATCTCTCTCTATGCCTCTCTCTGTCTCTCCCTCTCTGTCTCTCCCTCTGTAGCTGGCTGGCTCACTCCTCAGTCTCTCTTCCCCTCCCCCCTCCCATTCTTCCCTCCTCCTCCTCCTCCCGCCCAGTTCCAGTGCCTTGGCAGGCCCGGCTGCGCCAATCCCCTTCTGTTTCCCTCCCCTTGACGGCAAGCTGGGCCTGTCGAGGCCCCGCCCCACTGACGTCCGGGATTTGCATGAGTTGCTTGTGCAGGATCGGCTGGGGCTCAGTTGTCTGTGAGAGCAAGAGACAGGAGCTGTGAGAGGTCCAGGGAGCGAGTCAGCCTGGCGGAGCAGAGCAAGAGCAGAAGCAACGGTGGCAGTGGCGGCCACTCAGCCAGTGGTGCAGCAAGACGCCCGGGGGAGCCAGCAGTGTCTGCAACCTCGCCAACCCCCTCGAGCCTTGGGCTCACTCTGGCCCCAACATGGAGCTGCCAGCTGTTGGGGAGCACGTCTTCGCGGTGGAAAGCATCGAGAAGAAGCGAATCCGAAAGGTAAGGCAGCCGTTGCAAGGGAGGGGAACGGCAACCGTGAAGAAGAGAGAAGGGGAAAGAGGAGACAGGGAGACAGACTGAGAGGAGACAAGAAGGGAGTTGGGGGTTGGGGAAGCTGAAGGATCCGGGAAGCCGCGGAGGTAGAGCTAGAGCTACAGTGCAAACCGTTTGCTTAGGGCTGAGTCTTGTCTCTTCCACCCCCGCAGGGCAGAGTGGAGTATCTTGTGAAATGGAGAGGCTGGTCCCCCAAGTAAGTAGTGGACCTGGGGAGAGGGAGGCGGGGGTGGGGAGAGAGCGGGTGTCTTGGACTGCTGGACCAGAAATGGGAGGGGGGAAATAAACGGGAGGCGGAGTAGGGGGCAAAAGGGGGGAGGGGGTGGGGAGGTCGGTGGCAGGCACTAGCGAAGCTGGAGCTGCAGAGTCCCTAGCCTGGATCCCTGTGTTGTGCTCTCCGGGAAATGCCATCACTAATTTATGCACTAAAAAGAGCTAGGAGAAGGCTGGAGAAACGTGGAGCCGAGCCGGGGAGGCCGGAGGAGGGAGGGAGGAAGGGAGGGAGCGAGCAGGCACTGACTGATGTGCAGCAGAAAATGGCTTCTTTCCCCTTTCCCTCCACCGAACGGCTCCATATTGCAAAACCAAAAAAAAAAAAAAAATTAAAAAGCGACGAAAATGCAATTGTGTGTCTCCTCCCTCCTGATGGTGGAGGGAGGGGAGGAAAAAGGCAGAAAATGTTGGGAACTGTCATTGTGGCGCTTTTGGTTCGGATTTTTTTTTTATTTGAAATGCGATGACACCGGATAGAGACAGACGCACACACAGGCATACACATACACACACATACACATACACACACATACACACACACACTCGCATATATTTTGTGTTGCCGAATATTTGGGATTTGAATGATCATGACAGCGGAACTCCCCTCCATCCGGAGGGACGACTGGCTAATACAGAATTAAGGGTCAAGTAAGGGATGACTGAAACCCTTTGGGGGTGCCCGGAAAGAGAGAAGAGAGGACGGTGACTTTAGATGTCTGCTGTTTGCACATAGTGTTCGTAGTAGCAAAATGGTTTTAGAATATGTCGCAGTAACATACTCAAAATTCCTGGCTAATAACTCTGCAAAATAAACTGTTTTATTTTACTCCCCACCATTCCCCGCATCCCCTTCGCCCTGCTCTGGGCTTGTGCATTTCGAGTTTGGTTTGCAGAGAACTCGTGGGGTTGGGAGGGAGGGTATTGACTCTGGTGCCTACAAAACCTCCCTCCCTCACACACACACACACACACACACACACACACACACACACACACCAGCAGCTTTTGCTTCATTAAGATAAAGCAGGGCCTTATTTGTCGTTCCCCTTCCTGGCAGCCACAGAGGTGGATTATTTCTTCTGATGTGTCTCCCCCCTCCCCCCTTTCCCTTTGCAAGATATAACACGTGGGAACCTGAGGAGAATATCCTGGATCCCAGACTGCTGATCGCTTTCCAGAACAGGTGAGAATCCCCGAAGCCGCGGCGGCCGCCTGCAGTGACCGTATATGGAAAAGGGAAAGCGGGAGAAGCTGCTTTAGGAATAGGTGGGGGTGCGATTGCACAGTATGTCCCCCTTCTATCTTGGGGACGCCCTCAAGTTTCTCTACTCCTTTAGAAATATCTTTGGCTCTTACATCATCCAGGGGAGGATGGGTGCAAGCAAGAGAGTTTTATATTTGGGGGGTTAGTTGGAAGGGGGTTGGGAGAGAGGCTTGCGGGTGCCTTTGCAACTGCCAGGATTTTTAGCCACGCCTGGTCCCCCACTGCCCCCTCACAACCCCACCCCTCCAGCTCCACCCCCGAAGCCTAGGTATTCGCTTTCTTACAGTCACCGGGCTCTTTGGCACCCTTAACCTGCGGAGCAGCTCCTCGGGAGCTGGCATTGTGCAACCACCAGGACGTCACGGAACTAAACTTAACCTGTTGGAGGCCGGCGTGAAGTGGACAGGTCCCCAACCCCTTCCCTTTGCTATAGTTTGGGGCACACTTAAGCTTTACTATTAGCGCTCCCCCTACTTTTCCTCACAAGTATACACCCAACTGTGACTCTCTTGTGAGGGGGTGGCAGGGGAAGAGAAGGGAGCTGTTGAGAGTGTGAGTTTGGTTCCAGAGATAGTGAAAGTTGTGGCGGAACTGTGTTGTCTTAGAGGTGGACGGGAAGGTGAGATAGGGAATGCAATTTGAATTTCATGCTGAAAGAGGCTCTTCCCCAGGACCCTGCATCCGAGCAGATGCATATCAGGCTGCAGCTGCTGCAGCTGGATTCTCTGCTCATGGCGTTAGTAGTCTATTTCAGGGAGAACTAGAGGGGAAAGGGAGAAGCAACCCCTGGGCCTTTCGAGCTCGACTGTACAAGGTTCTGCCCTCTCCCCCCCCCCATATTTTGCATTATTTCCTGTTGTGTGTTTGGCGCTAAAACTGTAAACCTTGGCCGCCCTCTAGGAGGGGTTTAATGTGGAAGTTGCTTATCCAGGCGCAGGGGGCGCCTAGTGCGTACCCTGCTTGTTCCCCCACCCAGGGGAGTTCACAACCCCGTAACCATGTCACTGGCTGATGCCATGTTGCATAATGGGTCCCCGAAGAGTTAAACTCAGAATGTTGCAATGCCATGCAACTTCGAAGCAATGCTCCTGCCCTCAACCTGCTCTGCCCTTACCCTTGGCTCATAGACCTAGTACCCAGACTCTCATGCGAGAGAGGGGATATGTCTCTAGAGGCCTGTCCTCTCCTACAGAGAGACAAGGTCTTTAATTCCTGAGAACACTGGAAACTACATCCTAGAGGAAAGGTGTTTAGAGCATCCTTCAACCTGTCACCCTTCTCAATGCCCCCCTCAGCCTGAAGATGTACCAAAGCCGGCAAACTTTATTGCCGATTCAAAATTGAAGCCGGCCTTGAGATACTCTTTAGTGAAGCTCTGCTTTTCCAGTCTCCTCCCCCCCATCCCCCGCAACTTTTTCTCACCTGATTAGAGGATAGGCCGGTGGTACAGTTTAAAACGAGGTGACTCCTCACCTGCTTAGGCTCTAGTCTTATAGTCTCTCCTCCACCTCCAGCCCCTAATTGGCTCATTTGCCTTGTGTAAACAAGGGCGCAGCTCCTCCCCCTGTTTAGTGCCCGGCCTTTTGGAAAGTCTTCCCTTCTGCTGGCAGCACTCGTTATCTGAATCCTAATGAGGTCGTTTAGCATCCAGAACTGCTGATGGAGAGTGATGAATCGGACACATACCTCATTTGGACATGATTGGATTCTGTCTTTTCGATCCCACCTACCACCCCATCTCATTTTGTCCAGTAATGCCCCAGTAATCCCTAAACTAGGGATGTTTGGAATGGTAGGTCACTGCCCAGGAGCCCAAAGTTACTCCCCTTCCAGATCATTTCCCTTTTTCTTAAATGAAAGTTTTTTTCCTAAAGAAAGTTCATCTAAGGGAAACAGGACACTAACTTGTATTGGGATTATGTGGTTTACCTGGGGGGTGGGGTGGGGAGATGTGCATATTCAAACATCCTATCTTAGACCATTATCTTTAGGCCCATTTTAAAGGAAAGGACACAAGAGAATAGGGCCTAGGATCTCTAGCCTTGTCCAGTGGCTTTTAATGCCCCCCCCCCTTTTGGCTCATTTAAGCTTTTTTTCTTTAGAAGAAATATTGGCTCTATGGCTTGGCACTGCCGAAGGGGAACGAGGAGACCCTCTTGCTAATAGCACTATTCTTTGTTTCCTCCCCAGGGAACGGCAGGAGCAATTGATGGGATATCGGAAGAGAGGGCCGAAGCCTAAACCACTGGTTGTTCAAGTAAATATAAGAGCATAGATGGGACACTGAGAGAGAGAGAGAGAGAGAGAGAGAGAGAGAGAGAGAGAGAGAGAGAGAGAGAGAGAGAGAGAGAGAGAGGGAGAGAGACTGGGGGGAGGGTAGAAGTAATAACTCTAATACCTAGTCTCCTCTTTTAAATGCTTTGTGCCTCCTTTTCCTGGCCCCTTAAAGAAAAAAAAAATCGGAGGTGAAGGAGCATTCTTCTGGCCTTCCCAACATGCCCCTACGCCTGCCCCAGTTCAATAAGTTATGCTGCCCTTGAGATATTGGGGGTACTTAGTTCTCAGGTTTTCCTCCTTATTTCCCCCTTTCTTTTCTCCCATTCCTAGGGGAAGAGAGATCAGATTTGAATGAAACATTCAGGAGCTCTAGAGTTTTGGGGAAGAGGCTGGAGGGGACAGACCACCTGGAGTTTTAGAATGCCTCAATCCTAGTCTCCTTTCCTTTGCACTGAAGGTCCATGCAGGGTGTCTCCATCTAGGCCAGATTTAATTTTCTTGGGGAGCTACTGCACTCCCCGTCCATCCTTGGTGAAAGGAAAAGGTCTCTGTTTCCTGCATGCCAATGTCAACCCTTTCAGTAGCCTTTGACAAGTGCGTTCACTTACCCTTCTTTACATTTGGTCCCACAGGTGCCCACCTTTGCCCGGCGCTCCAACGTGCTGACCGGCCTTCAAGATTCTTCAGCAGACAACCGTTCCAAGCTGGAGCTGGGCTCCCAAGGGAAAAGCCAAAGTCACCAATATGAACTCAACAGTAAAAAGCACCACCAGTACCAGCCACACGGCAAGGAGCAAGGGGGCAAGCCCCCGCCCCACGGCAAGAGCGGCAAATACTACTATCAACTTAACAGCAAGAAACATCACCCCTACCAACCAGATCCCAAGATGTATGATCTTCAATACCAGCCTAGCCACAAGGAGACTCCTAACCCCACCTGCCCGGAGTTGGGGACCAAGAGCCATCCACCTGACAAGTGGGCACACAGCCAGGTGTCGAAAGGTTATCTGGGTACAGTGAAGCCCCTAGCCAGTGGGACCGGGGCTGGTGTCAAAGGTTCGGAGAAGGGCCAGTCCAATGGCGTTACTCCCCCGCCCAAGGAGGCTGGAATGCCCGCGGGCAATGGGATCGGGGGCAAGATGAAAATAGTTAAAAATAAGAATAAAAATGGACGTATAGTTATTGTCATGAGCAAATACATGGAAAATGGCATGCAGGCAGTGAAAATCAAGTCAGGCGAGGGAGTTGAGACCGAGAGCCGCTCTCCGAGCCACACCAAGAAGAAGGCTGGGGAGGAGCGGCACAGTAGTGGAGAAAGGACTTTGAAAAAGATGACTGGGGGCAATGAGAAAAATCCTGATCTGCCCCCTAAAAGACGGGACGAGGACTCCCAAATTGGGGAAGATGAGGAAACCCAAATCCCGGACTCTGGATCTCGCAAGCCTTCCCCAGCTAAGGAGGCATTCCTAGACCAACCCCTACAACTCACCACCAAGCCCGATTTGTTAGCCTGGGACTCCACCCGGGGCTCGCACCCACCTTCTTCCCATCACCACCATCACCACCATCACCATCACCACCACTCGATTGGCTTAAACCTCGCTAACTCTCGTAAGCGCTGCCTCTCGGATTCCCACGGTGATCGGGAGCCCTGCAAGAAACGGCTCACCGCCCGCAGCATCAGCACTCCCACCTGCCTGGGCGCCAGCCCCGTAGCTGAGCGACCAGTTGACCTTCCCACCGCAGCCTCGGCCTCCTCTGTCCTTCCCCAGCCCGAGGTCATCCTTCTGGACTCGGACCTGGACGAGCCCATTGACTTGCGCTGCGTCAAGTCGCGCTGCGGGACTGGGGAGCCTCCCAGCCCTCTGCAGGTGAAACCTGAGGCGCAGGCAACAGTGGCGGCGGCCGCGCCAGCCGAAAAACCGCCTGCTGAGGCGCGGGACGAGCCGGAGGAGCCACTGAGCGAATTCAAACCTTTCTTTGGAAATATAATTATCACCGACGTAACAGCGAACTGCCTCACTGTCACTTTCAAAGAGTACGTGACTGTGTAGCTCTGGGGTGTCGTCGGGAAGGGGCGCTCTGCCTCTGCTGAGGGGCTTGGCTTGCGTGGACTGGGAGCCTGAATCCCCATCTTTCTGACCACTGGAGATTGAGGGTCTGCACTTACAGGCAGCGAACCCCAATAAACCCTAGTGACCCTGTCCTTCAACGTTCATCTCCTCGATCCAGGCAGGAGGCACTTATATCCCCTTCCCCCACCCTTCTCAACCCTCTCCCGCACCGCACTGCAGGGGGAAAGGGTTTGGGGGAGTGGAGGGAAGCCCGAGCTTCCTTCCACCTGGTGCCTATAGGGGCTATCCCTCTGCTCCCTCCCCCAACCCCCATCCCCCACCCGGGAGCTGCTCCCAGCCTCTTCCACCCGGACCTCGGATACTGACATGACAGCCGTGCGGCCGTCTCAGAGTTATAGTATTATATTTTAACCGTGCTAACTTGTCAAGTGCTGACTTTGCTCCCCTTTGTACGTGGTGTTATTATTGAAATGTATTGTTTGAGCTCAAAAATCCCGACCACCCCATCGGGCTGATATATATATATATATAAATATATATATATTTATTTGTAGGTATTTATATATTGAAATATAAAAACCTAGATTTATGGAGTTTCCTCTAGATCACCTTATATTCTATATCAAACAAATTATTTTCTGTTTACCTTTCTCTTCCCTCATTCAGTATTTCGGTTGATTTAATTTCCATCCCTTTCCTCTTCTCTCCCTCCCCACCCTTTCCCCATGAACTGCAATACCAATAACGTTGGTATATATTTTTTGATACTGTACACATGGATGTGTTGTTTCTATGTGCAAAAAAAAAAGTTTGTTAAAAAGCTAAACAAGCTCTCTAGAAACTGCTGCTACTAGAAATGTCTAAACTATAAGCTTCCAATTATTACCTGCTTGAATGTAAATATTAAATGGAGATGTCGACGGTGTATTTCGATGTTTGCTCTTAGCGCAGAGTGGATTTACCAAGGTTTCGCTGTGGGTACTTTTCCGGTCCTCTTGTACTCTCTGTCTAGTCTTTCTCTTCCCTTCCCCCGCCCCGACCCCACGGTTCCCCCGTCCGGTGCTAGCACTTGGTCAGGGAACCGACTGTATGCTGATGCGACCGCTGCCCCTGGTTTATAAAGCTTTACAACAGCGCCGGCCGTCTGAGTGGGTTTGTTCCACGGGGTCTACAGCATCTCTGCAGGGAAGCGTCAATCCTGGTCTCCTTTCCCCCTACTCTCTCTAGATCCTTAAGAAACTAGGGCGGAAGGGAGTAGTTCGCGTGGCTGTGGTAGGGTTAAGACCGTATCACTTCCCCTGCCAAGGAACTATTGAGGCCTGCGTGAAACTAACTCAATTTGTGGCTGACGGTAATAGTGAAGGGTGCGGAGTGAAGTAAATTTCATTTGGATAAGGGCATGGAAAATCTTGGAAATTACTCCATGGCCTAGAACCTAGCCTTCTTGATGGGCACCATCCCACGCAGTGGACATTTCCCTCCGTCGCACCTGCCAGGCTGTTTCAAACTGTCCCAGCATCGCCCCGCCCTCAGCAAAACGGGTTTTCTTCCCTGACTCCTCCTCCCTCCACTCTAACCCTTCTAGGTGCCCGAAAGAGCCGAGGGTCCCAGGAGTGGGAATGAGTCTTCCTTTCATCCCTACAGTTTGACTGTACCCGAAAACTTGGAATTCCTCTTCCCCATTCCCTACTTCCATTGCCCCAGCCGGCGTCCCCAGAGCAAAAGCTGCTGGCCCACCCTGTAGAGGAAGCAGTAGAAGCGCTTTCCTTCCTTGGGACTGAGCCAGGCGCTCTCCCCGGAAACTAACAGCCCAGAGATTTCTACCACAGTCGAAGTGAATGCCAGGCAGCTTCCTGCAATGAGAGGAGGAATGGAAGAAGGTCGTGCCTAGCGAGTGCTTCTACAGTTTCCTGCCCCAAGTTTGGGGAAACAAAACAAAACAAAACCTTCTCATTACTTTCTCCATCCCCTCAGGCGGCAGGCAACCTCAGAACCGAGCCGGACGTGGGGAGGAACGGGTTAAATGCTCCCCAGAGGCGAGGAGTAGGCAGAGCGCTGGGAAATCGGCTCCACCAGCCCGCCTTCCCCCACCCCCTCCTCTGGCCTGGGAGCCTGCTATCCCGGCCTGGAGCGTGAGACTTTGTGCCGACGCAGCAATCTGACTCTTGGTTTCTGTGGCCCGTAGAAGAAACCCGGCGGGACTAAAGAGGCCTGGGGATATGCTCATGGGGTCTCCTGTATCTCTAGCATGGCTATGGGTTGGCTGTTCTTGCCCAGGCTGGGGGAGGGAAGGGGTTAACACGGTACTGAATGCTTGGTTGGGGTGTGGGAGTGTGGGGAATGGCGCTCAACCCTGGAAAGGCCTAGGCTAGGATATGACCTTGGTTTGGAAGGAACAGGGGACCCTGGGGCCAGGAGGGACCTGAATGCGGCCAGTGTGGCCTTGATGTTGGCTGCAGGCCACTAGCGGCTGGAAGGTCTGAACTCTGGGAGGAGGGGATAGGGGAAACCAAGAAAGGGGGAATGGGGGAAAAGGTTATTGGGGTAGGGCTTTTTTTTTTAATCTTTTGGAGTCTAGAGCATTCTCTTTTATGAACTGAACCCTTCCAGTGCCTCCCCCTCTCTGGATTCTCCCTTGAACTGAGTTTAAAACTCTACTTCCACATAATGAATGCCCTTTACCCCCTCTGAGTTGGGGGAGGGGGAAATCTCTGCTGATCCTGGCACTCTGCCTGTAAGGAGCTAGAATTGGTTCTGTCCCTCTCTGGATACAAAGGATAACACCAAGCTGAGACTGAGCCTCCATGTTTTTGTAGTTGAGGGGAACTGAAGAACTGGGGTGGGGGGAGGTGAGCAAGGAATCCTCTTGTCCAGGATCCCACTGTTAGTGAACTTGGAGCATTAGTGTTTCTACTTTTCTCCCTTTCATGAGGGTACTGTCTCCTAGAGGTTAACTCAGGGTGAGAATCCCCCCAAAACAGTAAGTAGGGGCACGGTCAGGGCTCTGGGAGGAGGGCTAATAAGCACTTATCTAGGTGGGAAGCAGTTTTCAGTCCTGGATACTGCCTAGTGCCCTGGCTTGCTTTAGGGTCACCAAGGGGTGTCCTAAGAAAGGGTTAGAAATCAGAACTGGAAGAATCAAAAACAAGGCAAAGGAATACAGGTAGTGATATTAAGACAGGAGCACAATCTAATGCCCCAATAATCTAGACAAAATGCCTAGGGATTTAGACCAGTGCTGCTCCCTCCACCCTGGACAAGTATGAAGAGTATGTAGATTCCCCTACAGGCCGATAGGCACATGCCTCATTACCCCCTGAAGAAATCACTCACTGGCTCAGAAACAAAGATGAGAGCCAGAAGGTCCCAGGATGCAAGACTGGGAGATTTAGAGTAATATAAAACTTTTTCCTAGTCTTCCACCCATAGAGTTGCCATTAGAGAGCTCCAGTTCTGTTTGACTGGCACAGATTTAAATATTGCTTTTAACCTCGGTGGGGTGCAGTGGAAAGAATATGCAGGTTCTAGCAATTAGCCTTTTTACCTACTAGCTATGTGTCTGAGCTAGTCATTTTGTCTCTCTTGGCCTCAGTTTCTTCATATAGGGTTAGACTAATTGATCTGGAAGGCTTTATGATTCCATAACTGTTGAGGAGCCTGCATTTCCCCCACTTCTCCAGCTCTTCACCAGTCCTGTTCTTAGATGAAGGTAATGTGTTCTACATGCTGGCTGAAACTTTTGGGGAAGGAAAAATTGTGGTTTAAATCTCAGCACCTCTACCTGGGATCTTTTATTTTCTTCAACTGAACTTTTCTAAAGGAATGAATCTTGGAGTCACCAAGGCAAAAGTTGATATATCCACCTCAGTGCAGTTGTTCCTATCTTCCCAGCCTTCACTACCGCAGATGATGCTGTTCTTTCCCACTGGCAGGTAGCATTGGTTCTGGATGGGTTCCAGAAGACTCAACTATCAAGGGTGCTTGTAGAAATGTTTCCTGCAATGGGTGGACTAAAATACCTTTGTGGTACCTTTCAACTCCTAAGGTTCTGTGATTCCATAGAATTCTTAGGATTCTATTCTAAGATTCTTCCCTCTCCCTCATTAGATTGTAAGCTCCTTGAGGTCAGAGACTGGCCTCTTTTTCTATCCTTGGTACTTAGTACAGTGCCTGGTACATGGTAGGTGTTTTATAAAAGTTGAAGGAATAAATGAATTAATACGGAAATAAGACAAAATAAAACAAAATTAAGATTCTTCCCTATCCCCCTTTTTCTTACACTTTAAGCATTTTTTTCCTGCTAAATTCAGTTGGTCAACACATGGTCCCAGGCCACCTGTCAAGTGCTTTTAATAATAAATAAATAAGGCTTCTGTCCTCAAGAAGCTTTTAGAATAATACTATAAATGGGAGCTGAGGACAAAAATAGGCAATTTACAAAATTAGATCCTGTGGCATAATGGGTAATTAGAGTCAGTATAGACTTTGAAGCATAATGGAGAGAAAGGAAGATCTGAATTCAAGTACTGCCAATGACACAAATTCATTGTCTGCTGCTGGGCAAGTCACTTAACTTCTTAGGACTCTAGGCAAGTCTCCAAACCTATACATTGCAGAGAAGATGCTGACTTGCATTAATTATGGGAGTTTCCTTATCTGGGAGTTTCCTATACTAATTAAATCACAGACTCTATCCCTATCCTACTTAGGTATGTCCAGAGAGGAAAGGTGAATCAGGGATTGAATTGGATTGGAAAATGAGTTTGGTGTATCTAAGAACACAATTTGGAAATGTCTTCCAACTGTAAGTGGGTATATATAGATGGGGTGGGAGATTGTTCCATGAATATAAGGAGGCTTCAGAGGCTGATGAGGGAGGAACGAAGTTAGGCTGCCTGATGTGGGAATCAATTTAGGGATCTGGGCTGTAATTCCTAAACAAATTCATAGAAAGAACAACTAAATAACAGAGAAGATCTGAGTTGTATACCTGCTTCTTCCCCCAAGAAAATCATGTCTTTCTGGGTCTTAGTTTCCTAATCTTTTTAAGTAAACTTAAAATAGTGCCTCAGTATGGCAAAGTGAAAAGAACGTTAACTCTGGAGTCAAAAGAACTGTTTTTGAATTCCACCCTGGATCTCTGTTGTCTATGTGACTCTGGACAAATCACTTAACCTCCCTGGGTCTCCATTTCTTTCTCTGTAAAATAAGGGAGTTGGACTAGACGGACTTTTGGGTCCATTCCAACTTCAGCTTTATGATCCTATGATCTCCACCTTTCTTTGTCACATGGGATGTAAGAATGAATTAGGTCAGTAGAATGCCTTGAGCTCTTCTGGAAAATCCTGTGAATAAACACTAAGATTATTATTTTTTCACCAGAACATTAAACATCTCACAGAAGAGTTGAATCATTTATGTGCATGGCTGGCAAAATTAAGACAGATTGAACAATGGATTAATAGTGCTGTCTAGATGTACTAACCGCTTGCTGACAGCCTTCCACTTTGTTACTCTTTCCTACAGGTTGGAAAATAAGGACCAATTTTTGATCTTACACAAGCAGATTTCCTGTTTTGTCGGTCACCTATTGACTTGAGACCTTTCCTCCCTTCCTCATAACCAACTTCATCTTGAATAATGAGAATAAGCTCAAGAAAGGAGCAATCCCTTGATTCTTTCTAGGCCCAAGCTTAGCAGCACCTTTGGTCCCTGCTCCCTGCTCCCACCCCTATCTCCCTGTAGCTGAAAGTGATCTTTCTTCCTCAGATGTTTCACTCTACCTTGTCTGGACCTCTCCTTTTCATTTATCACATTCTGCCTTGTATTGTAATTACTTGTGTACATGTCTTATCCTGTCTCTCCCCAAAAGAAGTTCTTTGAAGACAGGGACTGTCTTATTTCATATTTGTATCTTTAAGACCTAGCATGTGATTTGGCAGCATGGTCAGTCAGAGTAGGGTCTTAATAAATACTAGTTGAACTGACCAGACACAGAGGAATTGAGCATAGTATGATATGAAGGGAAGTATAAATTCGTTTGTGACTCTGTTTTTCAGAACTAAATGTGATAGAGAGAGCTCTGGATCTGGAGTCAGAAGAAAAATTAACTTCAAATGTGGCCTCAGACACTTATTAGTTATGTTACCCTGTGGAAGTCACTTAACCTCATTTTCCACATGAAAAGTTGCTGTGAGGATAAAATGAGTATTTTATATATTTTATATTATTATATTATGTATTATATAAATATTATGTATATATATTTTAGAAAATGAGGATAGGATTTTGCACATCTTAAAGCACTACATAAAAGTTAGCTATTTCTATCATATTCCTTTTAGGGGGATCTATGTTGCTCACTTCAGGTGGAGAAGAGAATGGAGAGGCAATAGCTTCCATGATATGGTTTCTAAGTGATAGAATAGCATCTACTTTCTATGGTACATTATTGGGAATTTCATAAAATTTCATCTTAGAATGAAGGTTTGTGGTTTTTTTTAGTTTAGCACTTTGGTTCATTTCTAGGTGGTTAGACTGATCATAACTTTAGAGAGTAGGGATTGCACATGCTTGACCTGCCCACAATGCTAATTCTCATCTGTTTATGCCTATTTTGTTCCCCATTGTCCCTTCGACTTTTTTTTTTTACTAAGTCATATATCCATAGAATTGTAGAGGTGGAAGAGGTCTTAGAGTCTAACTGGTTCAAAAAAAGGCAAAGTTGCTTGTAAGAGCCTCAAAAGCTGGCCAGAGAGTCAGGAAGACCTGACTATTGTCATAGGCCTGTTAAATACTAGGACTTGAGGGGTGGCTAGATAGAGCAGTGAATAGAGCACCGGCTCTGGAATCAGGAGGACCTGAGTTCAAATGTGGCCTCACACTCTTGACACACTTATTGGTTGTGTGATTTTGAGTAAATCATTCAACCCCAACTGCCCTCCAAAGAGCAATAAATAAATAAATAAACACAGGGACAAAATACTAGGACTTAAGTTAAGCTTTCCTGACACTAAGTTATAGTGATCTTTCTATTACATTTAAAACCTACCTGTCCTGCCACTTCCAGCTCAAGCCCCATCTCTTACATGAAGACCTCTGAAACTACTCCAGTAATAACTTACATTTGTATAGCATTTTAAGGTTTACAAAATGCTTTCCTCTCAACAAGTCTGTGAGAATTATGTATAAACATTGACTCTTCTTTTTCGTCCAGATCTGTGTAAAGTGTGGAAATCCCTTTGTTACCTGGGGATACTGAGTAAGAATTTGTGTAACTTGCCCATGGTCACAAAACTAGCCTAAATTAGAGGCAAAATCTTCATCCACGTCTTCCAGAATTCAAAACCAGCCCTCCATCTTTTCTCCAGTGATATCTCTCATCCCTATTCTTTACTGTTGTTGTCATCCCATTTGGGTTTTCTTAACAAAGATTATGGAGTCATTCATAATTTCTTTCTCCAGCTCATTTTTAACATGAAGAAATTGAGGCCCTGTTTGGTTAAGTGACTTGCCCAAGATCACACAACCAGTAAGTATCTGAGACCAGATTTGAATTCAGGAAGATGTGTCTTTTCTGACTCTAGGTCCAGCCCTTTATCAACTTCACTACTTAGCTGCTCATTCTACACATGAAAAAGACTGAGATTCTTATAGGTTTAGTGACTTACTTATTGGCAGTGGGATTCAAACCCACATCTCCTGACTTTGTCCACTATTATATTCTGCTTCTTTGCCATATTAATATTATCTTTCTCTGAACTCCCTTAGCACTTCTCTATATCACCAAATCTGGCATTTAATCACATACTAATTGAGCATGGAGAGAGAGGAAGAGGCAATATCACTCTAGCTATTTCTTGGGAATAAGTCTCATCTTCCCCCAATAAGACTAGAATCTTTTTGACAGGAGAAACTCTGCTGCAAATGTCTACTTCTTTGGACATATAGTAGCTTCTGGCACAGTGCTGAGCTCCTAACTAGAACCCAAGAAATACTTTTTAACTGAATTGCTTTTTACTTTTACCACGTGTGGGTAAACCACTGCTTTGGGTTAGAAAGAATGATCCTTCCTAAACACCAAACTACCAAAAAGGTCAGAAATTTGACCAAACTCCTTATTCACCACTATTCCCAAGTGTTTTATAATCACATGGAATAACCTCCTCAAAGCAGATTGACAAATCCTCAAGGCAGCAGTCAGCATTTCCACAGTCAAGTTCAAATTATGCAAATGAACGGGGAGTCAACTGGTGAAATGAATGGAGTTCTGGACCTCAAGGGAGAAAGAAAGAGCAGGGTTCAAATCCTGCCTCAGATACTTACTAGCTGAGTGGGGAGCTGGGTAAAGCACCTAACCTCTGTCTTCCTCAGTTTCCTCAAATAACACCTATGTCCTAGGATTGTTGTAAAGATAAGATGAGATATTTATAAAGCACTTTGCAAACCTTAAAATGTTATATATGTGCCAGCTCTTATTATAATGGTGGTTCAATTCTATAAGTATTCAGTAACCACCTTCTCTGTACTAGGTTCTCTTCTAGATGCTAGGGAATGTTTCAAAAAAACTAAAAACTAACAAAAACATAACGTAGGAAAAAAAAAAAACCCTAACCAGTGTCCTCAAGGAGTTTACATTCTGTTGTGGGAAAAGAAGCACACAGATGTATAATGTATACATACTCAACAGGTTTTTGACCACACCCATAGGAAACAGGGATCTCCAGAGAAGGGAGAAGGTACTTGAGGGTAGGTACCCAATTTAAGAGGCAACCTCCTTCAAAATCTCTTGAATTACTGCCCCTTGTGGATTTGGTCAAAAGGACCATGACACACTAGAGCACCCACACACAGACATGAGTGTAGGTGTATAGATATATACATATATTTAAATATATACACAAATATATGTAGATAGATATGTAAAATAACTTAGGGAACTAAACCCACAGGGACTGGGGCACTGTGCCTACTCCCTATTCTGTACCCATGCAAGTAGTTTGGATTGGGATTCATGTAATCAGGAGCACAGAAACACACTGAAAAACTGTTGGAGAGGGTTACCTGAAGAAGGAGATAGTTTCAAAGGAGCTTGAATTCAGGCTCACAACAGAGAAGAGAGCTGGCTATAGACTTAAGACCTAGAGAATCTAACTGAGCAGCCAATCTAGCAGGGGGCTGAACCCAAGAGGAGCTGTAGGAGAACTCTTACAAAGAAAGGACTTCCATCATCATGAACTGCAAGCAATCCTTTGCTATTCATATATGCCTCACCACTATTGTACTCTAAATCTGAATCCACTAACCCATGTGTCTGCTATTCTTGCATAAATATAGAATATATTCTAGTTTTTTTCTTTGGGGGCAGGGAGCAGGTAGAGTGGGAATTCTTAAAAAAAAAACTTCATAAGATTCCATCTTAGTGATTGCTTTCTTTAAAAGTTAATTAAGTTTAATGTCTGATTGTTTCTTTTTGGAGGGGTAATTGGGGTTAAGTGACCTGCCCAAGGTCACAGGCTAGTTTTTGAGGCTGAATTTGAACTTGGGTTCTCCTGACTCCAGGGCCAGTGCTCTATTCACTGTGCCACCTAGCTGTCCCCTAATGTCTGAGTGTTAATGGTAAGAACGCTAGTGGGTGAGAGCCACCATAGTAGGAGTAGACACCCCCTGGGTTACAGCTGTAATCTGAGGTAGCTACCTTCTATATACATGACCTGAGAGTTTGAGTGAATTAGAAGATTAGTCACAAGGTGTCATTCAAATAACAATCACAACAATAGTAACTATAATAATAATTATTATTAACAATAAAATTGTAATAACAATAAAAACAGCAATGGTGATCATTTAGGCTGTGCTTTAGCCTTTTACAGATAGCATCTGTCATGGCTCACATTTAGGATTTCCCTAGATGGGGAGTGGAGAGTAAAAGGGCTATGTAAAAATTGTGCTATGTGAATCAGGAATGATATGTAAAATGTATAAAAACTAAAAGATTCACAAAGAACATTAACAGAATGACATAAAATAAGATTCAAGAGTTAAGACAGCTTTAAACTACCACTAGAATGTGTTAGAAGACTGGTAATTAAACCTCATCTATATAGGACAGCTAATTGATGATTTTATATTTCACTCTGCACTCTCCAAACTTCTTGCTGATAAAAAGACCAGTTTTCAGCCAATTGTTCTGTTGGTAGTTGATGTCTCAAAGAGTTGTTGGAGAATACTCACTCTCCTGCCACCATTCAGTTTCAAGAACTCCTGACCTCCTGAACTCACAAGTTGCCTCCAAGCTGGAAGTGTCACCTAAAATCAAGAAAAAACAAACACAAAAGCAGAAAACCCAGGCAGGTGAAATTTGTCTCAATAGTTCCCCTGAATTAGCTGCCACATGAACTAGGTGCCTCAAGGATATGATTACCATCAGCTGAGTAGGAGAACGTTCAGTCCTTTACCATCCCATCCCCATCCAACTCCCACCCTTCATTGAGAGCATTGATCACATGATGCCTCTTGAAGTGCTCAAGCATGTAGGACTGAGCCAGAAATCCTCTCCTCCTTTAACTGAAGCAGCAATCTGCTCCCTGAAGGTGTCTCAAGATGTGTGTGGGATGGGGTAAGAGGGAGTGTTTGGAGGGTAAAGGGACCACCAATGTATCACTCAGAAGCTGTCCTAAAGTGTCAGATCCTTTCAAAGCCAGAAGACCAGGAGTTCATCATCTCCAGTACAACCAAAGCAAAGGCATATATATGTCTCTGAAGTCCCTATAAGTTTTTAGGGAAGCTCCATGCCCTTGATCCCCAGGGTGGCCCCTAAGGGCCAATTCAGCATCTGCTAAGCTCATAATGAAATCCGAGGAGGGCAGGGGAAGAATACCAACATTAGGACAGTGGTCTCCAAAGGAGAGGTCATGGCTTGACATCAAGGGGTTTGTGATCAGCCAAAAGGAAGGTAGAAAGATAGGTAGCATCCCACCCTTCCCTTCGTGGCTAACTATGGAACTTATCTTTAACAATCACATTCATTGAACTAGAAAGAACAGAGTTTGAATGCAGACTGAAGCAAACTACCTGCTCTTTCTTTTTCTTGTTTGGTTTTGTTTCCTCTTTCCCATTGTTCATTCCATCCATTACAATCCTTCTCTACAACCTGACTAATGTCCAATGTGAATGTAGTTGCAGATCCTGTACTTGATTGCATGCCGCCATGGTTGGGGAGGGGAGAAAGGGGGAAAAGCTTGAAACTCAAGGGACTCTGGAACTGAATGTTGTAAACTAAAAGTTAACAAACAAATTAATAAAGACAAAAATAGGGAGAAAAAAGCCAATCACATTCATTCTAGCCCCAAACTCCATCACTCAACTCTTCCTCCTAAGATATGTATTTGTTCCTTGACCTTGATTGAACTCTGAACTGAACTCACAGGAGTCATTGGGAAAATCATTCGTTTCACCAAGATACAGACCAGGGGAAAATATACTGATAGGAGTACAAAATCAGCAGCAACAAAAAAAAACTGAATGTCATTTCTGAAGGAGGCAGCGCTTGAGCTGAGGGAAGTTGGGATTCTGAGAGGACAAGGTGAGTAAAGAGAACGTTCCAGCGATGGATAATCCCCTGTACCAAGGCAAATAAACAGGAGATGGAAAACTGTACAGGGAAGATCCAAGAGGTCATTTTTGGCTGGAAAGGTAATATGTGAGAGCAAATTACATGAAATCCTCCAAAAAAAGTGAAAAAAAAGTTATATGAAATTCATCCGGAATGATAAGGTGAAGTTGGATTGTGAAGGATGTTTAGTGTCAAACAGAGGGGGTTTTGTTTCATCCCAGAAGCAATAGGGATCCAATGAATATTTCTGAGCAACAAAGGGATGTATTCAGTTTTTTTTCCCCACTCATATAACTGGAAGAGACTACTTAAAATCACCTAGAAAAGCAAGAACCGCAGATATTAAATTACTTTCTCATGACTATACAGTTAATTAGGGCAGGGTTTGAGTCCAAGTCTTCTAATTCAGAATAGAATGTTCTTTCAATTAGGACCTAGTCACATTATTTGAGATAGCTCAGTGTCATGGTGGATGGAGCACTTAATCTGAATTCAGGAAGATGAGTTCAAATCCTGCTTTAAACACTTACTAAATGTGTGACCCTGGACAAATTACTTAACCTCTGTCTGTCTCAGTTTCCTCAGCTCTAAAATGAGAATAATAATAATACTCGTAATTATACAACTGTTTTCTATTTTGCAATTTTATTATTTTTATTATTTATTTATCACAATAATATATAAGTATGATAATAACAACCTTTTAGGAATGTTGGAAGGATCAATTAAGATAACATTTGTAAAGAGCTGTGCAGTCCTTAAAGTTAGCATATAAATGCTAGTTATTATTAAATGGTTCAAAAGATACTAGATAAACCATTGGTAATGGAATATTTGGGAAAATAGGCCATGGAGTATCTCCAGGAGGGAGATGTATGTTTTAATTTTCATATTTTCCCTTATGGTGCATAGCATATATTTCATATACATACACCATTTGTCCCCTTAACATGATTTTATTTACCTTGAGGTAATGCCTATGGGTCCTATAGATATGAATTACATATACATATGCATATTTATACATAGAGGACTATAGTAAAAATATAACAAATACTTCCTTTATTTTTATACTTGTCTTCAGCCATTTATTTAGAGACCTTCAAATTTGTAGCATATATGTTTTGGAGTGGCGTTTTGTTAAAAAAAATAGTTTTCTCAAAATGTTTGGAGAGAGAGGGTTGTATCAAAACAAGGTACCCTAGGGTAGCAAGAACACTGTCTCTGGATTCAGAGGGCTTGGCTTTATGCTTAGTATCTGTGTGACTTTGTGCAAAGTCATAACCTTTCTGGGCCTGAAATTTCCTCCTCTGTATAAGGAGGGGTTTGGACTAGTTGTCCCCTAAGGTATCTCCCAGCTCTTGCTCTATGGTTCTAAAGGTAACTTCTCTTGGCAAAAAACAAAAACAAAAAAAACCTACTCTCATCTACTTCAGAAGCAAAGGCTCCTTTCCAGAGAACCCTGGAGTTTAATATTGCCAACAAATGACCCTGGATTCTTTTAACCTGTGCCAGGTGCAATGTAAACCTCCCTGGATTTCCTTCCTTTCCTGTTTCATCTGAGAAATTCTTCACTAATACCATGGTATCTGGTTTCTCATTGTTCACTACTGCTTCAGACAGTTCCCTTAGTGTAGGGTTTCAAAAAAGGTATGTTTAACACTCTCAGGTCTTTAAAATAATTCCTGACCAAATATTACCACCACCACCACCACCACTACCATACCACCACCACCACCACCTCTACCTCCACCACCACTACCACCTCCACCACCACCACCACCACCACCACCACCACTATTACCACCACCACCTCCACCATCATCATCATCATAAAATCTTCTCCAAGAGACAAGAATAAGTGTGACACACAATTTTATTTACTATAATTTAATGTCTGTTTGTCTGTCTGTCTGTAGTATGTATATATGTAATATGTATGTATGTAGTATGTATCTTCTAGAAGCTGGTAAAAAGAACACCTACGACAGAACCCACCCCAAACTTTGGGCCTTAGTTTCTTCATCTGTAGATGAGGGGTACAGAATAGAAGTCTGGAATCTTTAAAGTTCCTTCAAATCTTGACATTACAAGGTTCTCAGCAAACAGTAAACGATTAGCAGCTGATTCATGCCAAAGAAGTAAATGTGATTTAAGTGGATGATAAAGATGATGGCATCATTAGGATGAATAATAAAAATAATGATAACAGCAAAAATAATCATAGCTAACATTTATATGGCGCTTACTTTATGCCAGAATGTGCTAAGAACTTTATAATAATTATTTCACTTCATCCTCAGAACAATCATGGGAGGTAGGTGCTATTGTTATCCCCCATTTTACTGATGAAGAAACAGAGGCAAACAGGTTAGGTGACTTGCCCAGGGTCACAGGGCTACTCAGTGTCTGAGGCCACATTTGTACTCAGGTGTTTCAGACTCTAGGCTCAGTTTTCTATCCAATGGATGGGGAAACTGATTATCTAAATTTTGGCAGAGAGGCCATTTTTCTGTCAAGACTCCCTGGAGGAGGCTGGATAGCAGGAGTTTTTGAGTGTCTTTAGAGAGATGAGTAAGTGTGTGGACTGATGCTCTGAATGATTCTGATTTCTATCAGAGGACTGGCTTCATGATTGGCATTTCTCACACTGTTCACTATTTTCCCTGATTCTTTAACATCCAGAACACAATTCAGATCCAATTCAGGAATGGAACGAAATGAGACACTCACAAACCATGAAGGATATTTACTTAGCAAAACCATGGAAAGTGTATTCGGCAGGGGTTGATTCAGATGAACAAAGCTTTCCTGCCTCAGCATCTATCATATTGACAAAAGTCAGAAACATGTATTAAGCCTAAGTAAGAAGTCTCTGACTCCTCATGTCCTGGCTTTTGTATTTAAGTGACCAAGAAGCTACATCAATGGTAGCCTTTAGGGGAGGCTAGGTGGTGTAATGAGCACCAGCCCTGAAGTAAGGAGGACCTGAGTTCAAATTCAATGTCAGACACTTAACACTGACTAGCTGTGTGACCTTGGGCAAGTCACTTAACCCCAACTGCCCAGGATTCCCTCCTCCAAAAAACAAACAAAAAAATGGGAGCCTTTATCCTTTGAACTAGTTAAGTTCCAAGGACAGTTTGAATGCCCCAAACCCAAAACAAATTTAAAAAAAACAAACCACCATAACAACAACAACAAAAAAGAAAAACATTTTCCTAGCCTACACTCATTAAATTTGGTTCCAAAGACACCTTATCCCTTGAAGACAAATCTAAAAGCCTTCTATAGGACTTTCCGAATTACTCCTGCCTGCCCCTGAATGGTTGGGGAATCTTTTTCTAACGTTATTAACTCAAGCTCCCATCTAGGTGTTGTTTGTCTGATGTTAGTCACCAGTAATTAGTACCCCAGTAGCATTTAACCAATTGAGATCAATTAACTTTCAAATAAATATTTATTAATGGTTTTTGTTTCTTACATTGTCCCCAGTATCATCTCCTCCTTCCTCTCAGAGAGTCGTCCAATATAAGAAATAGCATTCTTTTCAAAAGATGGGGGGGGGGGGGAATCCACATACCTCTTAGATAAATTTTTTTAATCCAAAAATGTGTGCAATATTCAGTACTTATGGACTTCCTGACTCCACAAACTGATGGGTTAAGGCTATTTTCTCATATCTTCTCATTTGAGTAATGCTTAATCTTTATATCTGTTATAACCTCCCTTGATTTTTTTTTTTTGGTGTGTGATTGTTATTTCCATTTCCATTGTGGGGTTTATTGTGTATTTCATTTTTTTTGACTCTGCTTACTTCACTCTATATCAGTTCATGTAAATCTTCCCATGGTTTTCTATATTCATCCTATATAGCAGTAATACTCCATTCCATTCATGTACCACAATTTGTTTAGCCATTCCCTAATTGGTGGATATCTCTTTTGTTTCTAATTTTTCTGTTATCACAAAAAGTGCTACTATAAGTATTTTGGTATAGAAGGGGACTTTTTTCTTATTAATAGCTTTCTTGGATTATATGTCCAGTAATAGAGTCTCTGCTTCAAAAGGTATGGACATCTAGGTCACTTTATTTGCATAATTCCAAATGGCTTCCAAAATGGTTTTACGTAGAGCAGCTAGGTATTGAAATGAATAGAGCACTGGCCCTGGAGTCAGTAGGACCTGAGTTCAAATTTGACCTCAGATACTTAACACTTACTGGCTGTGTGACCTTGGGCAAGTCACTTAACCCAAATTGCCCTACCCTTACCCCTCCAAAAAAAAAAAAAGCAAAATGATTTTACCATTTCACAGCTCCACCAACAATGCATTAGTGTACATATCATCCCACAATCCCTCCAACATTGAGCCATTTTTGGTCATCTTTGCAAATTTGAGATGAAACCTCGAAGTTTTTTTATTTGTATTTCTCCTTATTGTTAGTTATTTTGAGCATTCTTTCATATGGTTGTGAATACTTTGCAGTTTTTCCTTTGAGAACTATCTATTCATATCTTTTGACTACTTATATATTGGGGAATGGCTATCAGTCATATATACTTATTAATTATTTAAGCATCTTCGATATAAAACTCTTATCAGAAAAATTTAATACAAAATTTTTTTCCTATTCAACAACTTTTCTTCTTATCTTAGATGTGTTAATATTTTCTGTGAAGAAGCTTTTTAGTTTCATGTCATCAGTTATCAATTTTATCTTGCTGTAATTATCTATTTCTTGTTTGTTTAAAAATTCCTCTCTTACTGTGAGGGTCTGTTTCTGATATGTTTCTCTTATAATTTTTTTGTAGCTTGATCATTAATATTAAGGTCCCACATCAACTTAGACTGTATTGTGGAAGTGGTGTAAGGTGTTAGTCTAAACCTAATTTTTAAAAACCAGACTGCTTTCAAGTGTTCCCAGAAGTTTTTTTTTTTTAATAAAATAAGGACTTTTTTTTCATAAGTAATCGATGTTTTCCACTTTGTCAAACACTGGGCTATTGAGTTCCATTGTTTCTGATTCTCCCTTTGTCTAGTCTGTTCCATTGATCAAGCTATTTTTTAATGAATACCAGCTCACTTATTAACTTTTACAAACAGATTAATAATGAGATACAGCAAAAACAGTACCAACTCTTTCCCTAAACGTGGGGCACACTTTCTCTTATGTCACCTCAGTCCCTTAAGAGGCTGGCTGAATAATCTACAGGAGCTTATTTCTGAATGAGAAAATAGGAAGGAACAGCATTAATCTTAATTTAATAATTGGTTATTAATATAAGATAAAAATAATAATTTCTCTCACTGGACAATGCCAAATTTTTGTCGTTCCCAATGAGTCATCCAATGTAGGGTCACAGCACAGATGATGACATTTTTGGCAGTCACAGTCAGGGTCATCTATATTAAAGTGCTGTAGGCTATTACAGCAGCCTGTCCAGGTGCAAGGGAATCATTCTCTATCAGTACCCATTCAGTGTTCTCTGGCCTACCAGCCAGGACCTTTCCCCTCACTGGGAGCCCCATGGCAACAGGAGTTACCACAGCTTTTCCCTTCTAGAGGCATCTGCTGAGAAATCATCTCCCTTTCTCTTCAGGGGTTGGAGACACAGTTTCACTTTTCCTGTCTCTGAAAGGGAAGGTACCTCTCCATTGCTCCTCCAAAACCATCCCCCTCCCATAGTTATTCATTGACTACTATTCTGGCAGCAGTGAGGAGGGGCTTTATCAGTTACCAATTAAAATAAGAAAGGGGCTACTGGGCCTGGCTACTTTGCTGGGCCTGCCAGCTTACCGTCCTGTTGCTTCTATCGATCCCCACCAGGGCCACAATAATGCCTCTGCTTCTAGGTCCTTTGCCACTGCTTACGCATTCTGAGAAATGCCTTCCACTCCCACATCCCAGCTTATTTCCAGAGAAAAGCAAAACCTGCCCCAGGTACTGCCTCTGCTCCCCTCCCATCCTGACTCAAAGTGGTCTGATGCTTCCAGGTTTAAAACTGGAATAAAACGAGCATTTATCATCTAGATAACCATTTACCAAAAAAAGAGAGATTTTCTTAGCCATAGCATGGAAAGGATATTCACAGAGGATATGGCATAGTTTCTCCAATTCTGTGGTGTCCCTGCTAGTCTACTAGTCAGAAGTACGTGTCAAGCCTGAGAAAGATGCTAAAGATAATTTCTGGACTGGCTTTTGTACAAAAAACACTCGATGGCCTAGGCCTTAGCCCCCAAGCTAATTAAGCCTCAAAGACTATTTCAATACCTTTTAAGGAAAGCCTATCCTAGCATATATATATATATAACTCAGATATTCCTTCCATCATACTCCACTGCCCACCTCTGCCAGACCACAGTGCTGTTGTCATCCCCTATTATGTTATTTCTGGAGGCTAATACCTCATGCCCAGCTAAACATTGCCTGCTATATGTCCATACCCGATCCCCAGCTAAGCACTGCCTTCAAGACTATCACTCCGTCTCAGGACTAATATTCACTCACCTAGGTTCCAGGAAAGACCCACAAAGTACAAGAGGTGGTCCAGTCTCAAGCTCATATAGGTCGGGATGTGTTATTGAGTAATACCAATTTCTACCAAGATTGAGGAGCAAGTCTCAGGCCAGCACTGAGGCTCATTCTGCCAGGTTCTTCACCCACTCCTTATTGGACGTTCCAGCCAGAAATAGAGTTACAATTCAGAAGTTTACAGTGAAAGCAGAAGTTGTCTCTACTTTTAAATAAAACGCAACCATTTCCCTTACCCCCATGGTCAGAAAATCAACTGGGGGTGCATTTTGTACATTTGTTCCAAGGTCCCAATTCTGGAAAGGTCTCTGGGGCTCTGGAGAAGAACTAAGCACTCTCCTTTCAAATGCCTCCCCCAGAGCCTTGCACTAATGAGTCTTAGTGGTCTGCTAAATACCATATAAAAAGCCCTAAGAAGATCATTCAGCACAGATCTTAGACAATCCATAAATTAACAATGTTTGGGGAGGATCCAGGTCTGTGACAGCTGGTGGGCCTGGAGATCACTATCACAGCCAAATACAAAGTTACACAAATTTAACAACAACAACAAAAACCAGTTTAAAACATTTATTATGCCAGGGCAAGGTTCTTAAAGGCCCAGAGAATATTCACATCTGTCTCATACTCAAATGTCCACAGACAATTTATGTTCCAATCCCCCAAGATCAGTAGGGGCCCCTCTCAGCTTAGTACAGGAGACAGAGGGTCCAAAGCTCTCATATACTCTCTATTGCCCCTCCCCAACTTCAATAATGAGGTCAGCCATAATGTCATTGCAACCCAATCTTCCCAACTAACTCCAAGTATTCTAGGTCAGCCAGGCCTAACTTAGGCCTGCTGTTTCAGGTTTAGGACTTAATTAGGAATTAATAAGATACTGAGGGACCATCTAACAGTTAACAAAACAAAGTTTACTTGTAATAATATGGGAAAAAATATCCAGCAGGAGTACAGCATTGTTTCATTTGGTGCACCTTCACTGCCTTAGCATTTGCCATGATGGTCGTTGGTTCTCTTTGAGAATGAAGGATCAGCAGCAACACCTATCCTTTAACTCCTGAATGGGTGCTGCCTCAGACAAACTAAGACCTGGGAAAGACCTTAGCTTAAAAAAGCTGAGGTCTCCCAGTATATCTGGGGCAATAGCCAGTCATCTAGACACATCTTACAACTGTACTCCAGTGACTCTGATGGAGAGAGTGAGGCTGTTGACTTTGCACAGCCCTGCCTCATCTAAATCCAATTCACTTACAAGTCAAGATATCACCTTTCTGATGTCATCGGTCCTCTTCAAGAATGAAGGGCAAACAACCACAGCAACAGGTCAAGATAATGTGTCAAGCCTGAGGAAGGAACCCCTGTCCCCTCATGCACTGGTTTGTGTATGTAATTAGCTGGAAAGCTATATATTAGTGGTCCCCTAGACTAATTAAAACTTTAGCCAAGTTTCAATACCTTTCATAGACAAACTAGTCTAGTATACATAGAGTAGATGTGACCTTTATGGCATGCTACGTCCATTACTAGTATAAATGAAGTATTGAGGAGTTTTCCTCACAACCACACAGAAAAGTATGAAGTTCCTTAGTCAGTTTGAGAGCATTACAGTGCCTTAGCCAGTGGATGAAGATGTCAAACAGGAAACATCTATGGACTGGCAGAGAGAATTAATCATATGCCTTGGATTTAGATGTTAAAAGAACCCAAACCATCCATCAGTTGGAGCATGGGAGGTAGTTGAAGCTGGGGCAGGTATGGAGTGTGATTCCTCTAAGGGATGGAGGAAGAGATTTCCCCCCCTCATTACCCATGGTATATAGCATCAGATTTATTTCCCCACAAAAAGAGACACCATCCAGCATTTGGAGAGCACCAAGAAAGGAAGAGGAAGAACTAACCTGGAAGAGGTAGAATCAGAGATGTATCTTTGAAGTTGTTTTTCTTTACAATGCTGTTATTATTGTATAAATTTTTCTCCTAGTTCTTCCTTTACCTTTAAAGACTAAACTGGTCATGGTCTAAATCTTTGAATCTCCTATATATGTCTTTTCCAGGAGGCAATGTCAAGAAAACAAGGTTCCAATTTCAGCTCGACCTCTGCATATCTATGTAATCTTGAGCAAGTCAGCTCATTTCTCCAGGCCTCAGTGTCTTTACCTACAAAACAAAATATCTTCCAACTCTGACTCTGGCTCTGTAACCATCCTGTATGGTTACATACAGGCAGAGGTTGGATTAGAACCAATCCTAGTGGTTGTGTCTTCCTCCTCAGTGCATATGATCATAACAGCGTTTGCTTAAGAGGTGAGATGGTTTTATTTTTCTCTCCTTGACAAGAAAACTAAGAAAACTAGTCAGGATATCATTGATACCTTCCTTTTAACCCTCATTTCATCTTTCTCAGATAGGATACCAATCTCTAACTTCTTCCTAAAGGTTATACTGAGAATACATGTCTAGGAAATTAAGGCAAAAAAACAACGTTATTAAGTGTTTGCTAAATACCAGGCTAATATTAAGTGCAGGAGTCCCTCCAAAATATCCAAGATCTTGACTCTTATCTGGGGGGGGGTGAAGAGTCCCCAAAACTAAAAATCCCAAAAACTAAATTTGAAAAGACCTGTTATGTGATCTAGTCAATCACCACCTAAAAAGAATCTTGTTGTTGTTGTTCACCCTTTGGTTTTCGAAGTGCTAAGTAATTTACAATCATTATGTCATTTGATCCTCACAACAACCCTGGGAAGTGGGTGCTATTATTATGCCCAGTTTTCAGATGAGGAAATAGAGGCTGTGAGTAGTTAAGTGGCTTCTCCAATAAACCCAACAACTGTTTATCCTCTTCTTGGAGGCCTCCAGTGAGAGGAAACTCTTCATTTATTTTTGAATATCTCTAATTGTTGGTAAGTTTTTCTTTGCTCCAAAGTTAAATTTGCCTCTTAAAAAATTTGTTTACTGCATGTATTTTTTCCTCATCTCATTTCCACCAACACCTCCCACAAACAATAATAAAAAAGAAAAAGGAGAGAAAAGGAGAGAAAAGTGTCATAACAGATGTGCATAGTACAGCAAAAGACATTTTCACATTGGCTATTTCCAAAAATCTATGTCTCATTTTGTATTTTAAGTGCATTATTTCTCTAGCAGGAGATGGATAAGATGTTTCATCTTTAATCCTATGGACTCTTGAAGTTCTAAAGTCTTTCAAAGTTGTTTTCCTTTATAACTTTGTGTTCCTTGTTTAAATTGTTCTAGTTCTACTCACTTCACTTCCTAATTTCCTCTGAAAATGTCTATTTCATTATTTGTATTACACAATAATATTCCATCATATGCATATTCCATAATTTGCTTAACCATTCTGTATTGGTGGGTAACTCCTTAGTCTCCAGCTTTTGGCCACTACAGAAAGAGCTTTTAACAATATAGGTCCTTTTCCTCTTTGTTTGATCCTTTGGGGGATATAAACCTCTAAGGGTAGAGCCATGTCAATAGGTATGTACAATTTAGTCATGGTGGAAGGAAAGGGGAGTTGGATAGTTTCAAATTGTTTTCCAAAATGGCTAAGTTAAACCAATTTACAGCTCTGCTAATGGTCTGGTCACTTTGCCTCTTTTTAACATTTACTCATTACTCTGGTAATGAGATATCTCTTCTCCTTCTCAAGAACAACAGCTATACAATGCATCCTTCAGCCCATTCCTCCCATCTTTCCCATCAGAATGGCCACTCCCTCATACCCTCCCTCTCTCTAATCTTCAATCTCTATTTATTTGTTCCTTCCCTGCTGCCTTCCCTGTAGCCTTCCCCATCCTTAAAAATGTACCAAAACCTCCCGTTTCCTCAAATTATCATCTATGTGTCTCCTTTCTTTCAAAGCCAAACTGCTAGAAAAAGCTACCTATACTTGCAATCTGGCTTCCAACCTTCCCACTCCATTAAAATTACTGTCACCAAAGTTATAACTGATGTTTTTTGGTAGCAAGTACATCTCTGCTCCACTCTGCCAGAGTCACACCAGCTATATCTTTCCCTCAGGGTTTTAGGGTACCCTGAAGGGATTGAGGTGCCTCTTTTCTATATAGGTCCAATGGCCAACTAGCTAGCTATGCTCCCTCCACAGTTAGGTGCCAGGGTCCATTTAACTATTAGTGTAAGAGCTCCATTTAACTACTTACCATTGATTAGCCTTTACAAGTCATTCATATAATGGCCCTAATTTTGGACATTCCCGAAAGCTCTGCCCTAGGTCCTCTCTTCCCTTCCCTTCCCTTCCCTTCCCTTCCCTTCCCTTCCCTTCCCTTCCCTTCCCTTCCCTTCCCTTCCCTTCCCTTCCCTTCC
>CM053593.1:183418192-183579671 GCA_028646575.1 Pseudocheirus occidentalis
GGAAGGAAAGAAGGAAGGAAGGAAGGAAGGAGGAAGGGAGGGAAAGAAGGGAGAAGGGAAGGAAGGAAGGAAAGAAGGAAGGAAGGAAGGAAGGAGGAAGGAAGAAAGGAAAAGAAGGAAGGAGGGAAAGAAGGAAAGAAGGAGGGAAGGAAGGAAAGAAAGAAGGAAGGAAGGAAGGAGGAAGGGAGGGAAAGGAGGAAGGAGGGAAGTAAGGAAGGAAGAAAGGAAGGAAGGAAGGAAGGAAGGAAGAAAAAGAAAAGAAGGAAGGGAGGGAAGGAGGGAATGGAAGGAGGAAGGCAGGCAGGCAGGCAGGAAGGAAGGAAGGAAGGAAGGTAGGAAGGATGTAAAATGGAATCCAGAAAATAAAAATGTATCACTATAGCAAGACTCTGGACTTACTCTCTCAACTCCTACACAAAATAGCATGTCATGTCCTGAACCTCGGTTAGCTACATCACCATTTTAGGGTTCTAAAATTCCAGGGTTTTTTTTCTACCAATGTTGATTAATAGTGATTAGTGCCTTAATTAGTACCTGAATATCATCTATCTAATTGATATCAATTAATTTTTACAAAGGGATATTTGCTGAAAAGTTACCCAAATCAAGTGTCAAAGTACAAAAACATCTGAATTGTGGCACACTCTTTCCTCTACCACCTTGAACCCTAGGGAAAATGGGTCCTAACTTCAGGTGGCTGCTACTAAACATTCTTTTCAAGAAGTTTCTATTCTGGGTGTGGTATAACATAAATGAATTAGTCCCTTGTTGTAAGACATGGTTTCTTGGCTAGTGGGTTAATCCATTGCTGGTCTGGGTCCTACAGGTCACTCCTTGGAGCTGTACTCTCACTGAGCAAAGTACTCTCACTTCCAGCAAAAAGTACTCTCACTTCCAGTAAACACTAGTATGGACTCCAGTTCTTTGACTTCTGGTGGCTCTTCTGACCTTCAAAGTTCACAAGGTCATAGCCTCATCTATCCCATCTTCTATCCATGTAAGGATAAGAAAGAACGAAACACAACAGAGACAGAAAAACAATGGCGTCGTGTACTCAAGGTCACACAGCAACTGAAATGTGGTGATCAAAACTTTAGACTTTTCTCTCCACCTAGAATTGCCAATAGGAAAGAAAGCTTGATTTGGCCTTTTGTATGCTCACTCATTTCTGACTCAGAAGCCAATAAAAAAGCTTCTCCTGCCCCCACTCAATAATCAGACAAAAATAATCACAGAATACCTACTAATGCTATGAACCAGGGAAATCAGGGTCTTTCAATTACATGTCGTCACTCATTTCCAGAAGCAAGTTCACCAAAACACTATGTGAGTTGGCAACAGACAAAGACCTTTGTATACAGGCAAGACTTAACTTTTACCAGTCCTTCATTACATTAGAAAGTCTTGACATCCTTAATCAACAATTAAAAATGAATACCAAAAGGTTAAGGTGATACAAAGGGTCAAAGAAGTTCAAAGAATAAAACAGATAATTCAACCATAGTAACGATAATAAAATAGGCTAAAAGAATTCCAACACAATGAAAAGTACAGGCTGGATTAACCATGAAACAGAAATCTTGTGCACCATTAAAACAATGAATGACAGAACAGTTATGTTAAAAAAAAAAAAAAGACTCCAGTATCTTCTTGGTCTTTTTGGAACAGGTTCATGTTCATTGATTCTTTTCAAGTTCATAATAATAAAAATGATTTTTTTAAAAAGAAATTCTCATCTCTACAAAATTAGAAAGGAGTAAGTCTGGGTAAGATCTATAATTGTTGGCTCAAATACTTCATAGTAGTACATGAATTATGAGAAAAATACTTTACTAATATGAGACTGATTCCACTTTTCTTAACAGAACACATTATATATTTATTAACAAAAAGATAAGAATACCAGTGACCCCTATGAACATAGGCCAATATTGTGTTTATGAAGAAAGCATTCATAGAAAATCTATAAGCATCTACCACCCCCAAAAGCTTATTGACGGACAAGCAAAAAAGGTTTGCCAAAAAGGCCCAGGGAGTGTAAAGTGCAAGTCATTATTGATTTGTTGATTACTATTTAGGCCTAATGACTGAAGAATTAGAGTTTGAATGCTGAGGTCTAATTAAAATAATAGATGAAGATGATAGAGATATCCTGCTCTCCACTAGGCATAGAGTGTAAGATTATCAATGAAAAAGCCGAAGCTACGTATGATGCTTTTGTTCGTTTGTTTATTTTTAAGTGACTGGTCTCTGGAGAGAGCCTATCATATGATAAAGATCCAAGAAGGGTATCAAAAGACATTCCATGAGTGACAACCATATGAACTCAACCAACAATATGCTGATGAAAAAGGATCAAACAAATATCTTAGTAATGTAAGCTGATTTATGCAAAACAAAGGGTTGGTTCAGAGGAAGACTTATGTCACCAGAAACCATAGAAAGGTTATCCCCAAGGAAGTTCATATTCATTGGTCAGAGCAGTTTATAAATGTAGTGGTGGGAACCATGCAACATATTGAATTAATGTGTAAAGCAGATCCCAAATATTTGCATATAAACCCCTAAAATATTCCTGAGAATTCAATTCAATAAATACTCTACTGCAACTGGAGGATTATTACAGACATAAGTTATTTATAGTTACCTAGACATAATATTGTTTCATGAAAATGTAAAGACAAAGTTTTAAATAACTAATACTATGCTGAATACTGAATCTCCAAACTACATAGAATAAAGAATATTGAAAATTTGGAGACCTAGTGAAAGAAATTATAATGCTATGGGAACAGAAAACAATACATGTCACCCATATACTCCTGTCTGCTACTGTAGTTACCCAAAAGGTGTTTGCAGTGAATCTAAGCAAATCTAACCAAAGATATGATTACATACCAGTACTTTCATTCAATAACAAGACTAATAACAAAAAAAAAACAATTTTAACCCCTGTTCAGGAGTCTGCAGTATATTAAATATAAGAGACAATCAACTGATAAATATTTTAAGTGTCCACTATGTGCTGGGTACTGTAATAGCAGGATATCAATTTTTCTTTGGACTCTTTCTTTCTGAACTCCATCAAAATAGGTGAGAAAAGTGAGGTCATATTGATGATGGAGATAATAACCTTGAGAATTTTAAAAAATGAACTGTACTTGAACTAGAGAATCATCATTGACAAAATTGGTTATGTCCACAATCACCCAGCCTTACCATAAAATTCAAATATGAGGTTTTAAATAATCTGTTTAGAACTGAATGATTATGTATTGCTATACCAAATACTCAGAATCTTTACATTAACTGGAATACAAACTGTCAAAATCTAGAAAGCCACTGGAAAAAAGTAAAACTAAGTAAGAATAGGATGGTGCCCATGTCAGCCCATTATTCTATCTGCTAATGGAGTTGTCTTGCAAATGTTCTTCAGGTTAGAACTAGGGTAAGAAGGCATGCTAGGGTAAGAAGAATTCTATAAAATTCCCTAGAATTTTTAGAGATTAGGAAATTGAGACCCAGAGAGGCAAAATAATTTCCTGAAGATTGCACAGTTGGCAGTGACCAAGCTAGGACCAGAACTGAGTCACCCGATTCCTAGTACAAAGTATACTTTCCACCACACCAAACACTTCCAATATCTCAAAAAACGTTCTCTCCTTCTGCATCCCTGGTGGACACTCTACCTCCAATCTACCCTTGGGACTACAGGTTAAATACAAGAGGGGGACTATAAGGTCCAGTACAACTTCAGATCAGACTTGCTCTAGGTTAGATCTAGAGGTACTTGCAGCATCTTGAAAGAGACCAAAACTCCCAGGTAGAACTTGGGGGAAAAACTCAATATTTTGAAGATCTTTCAGGCCAATCTACAAAAATTCTGAGAGTAGGAAAGTAATATGAGTTTTGCCACCATCAAACTTCCCTTCTTCTAATCCTTAATGATTTCCTTTCCCATGAACACTTCCATCTCTTTGAAAACTTGGTCCAGGAGATGTTTATCCAGAATTTCATCTATTTTATCCCTGTAGATTGCAGATCCTACCTATATCTATTATTCCACAATCCTACATCTCTGTAGAGATGAGCCATTAGCCTCAAAATCCCTGAACATGAGAGTGTTCCAGGGTTTTATCAGAATGGTCAAATTCCAAGAATGGAATTCCCTTCACCAGGGAAGAATGTGAGAGGATAGGATTTTTGAGCTTTAGGTAATGGGAAACTGGCAGTGTACTTTATAATCTCAACAGCTAAGGCGTGTTTTTCCTATCCAATCTTCAAATGTCTGTATCTCAGATATAAGGAAGGTATTACTGTCTCTTTAAGACTACAAAAGCTCAAATAGAATTTTGAGGGAAAAAATAGCTTGTACTGGAACTTTTGCAGTCACAGTTGAGAAAACTTTTTAATGTGAAATATGTTCCCCTATGTGGTCAGCAACAGGATCTATTAGAAATTCATGAAGAATACATACAGGAAGAAGATGAGTAGAACCTCCTTCTTTTTCTGGAACTATTTTTAAAAATAATTAAATCATTTATTTTTAGTTTTCAACAATGTTGGAACTATTTTTTAACTATTATAAAGTTACAAAGACAATTAAGTATTATAAAGAGAATTCTCTAAATAGTGTTGAGAAACTGGAAAATATAGTAGATTTTTTAAAAAGTCTTTGTTGCAATTAATAGAGAGGAGATAAAGGGGGAAAGACTATTCTTAAAGTGAAATATTAAGATTAACAAAATACATTAGTCAATATCTTAAGTGAGCTGAATGTTATGAGACTAAGTTTCCAGTCAACTGAAGAATAATAAACTACTATTATATTGAGGAATTGAAGTAACACAGATTGACATTGACCATAGTTAAAATATCATAAACAGTTACATATGTCTTTATGTTATTATTGATTTCATTTGTCAATAATTTATATTTATTTATTACTTTTAATATTTTTTATCATAGATTGTTGTTGTCCTATTATTCAGTTGCATCCAAACCTTTGTGACCCCATGGACCATGACTGTCCGTGGGATTTTTCTTGGCAAAGACATTGGAGCGGGTTGCCATTTTCTTCAGTGGATTAAGGCTAACAGAGATTAAGTAACTTGCCCATGGTCACACAGCTTGCAAGCATCTGAGACCAGATTTGAACTCTGGTTTTCCTTACTTTAGGCCCAACTCTTTATCTAGTGAGTCTCTAAATCATAGATAAGTAAGGCTAATTGCTATTGGGAAAGGAGATTGCCTTAAAGAATTTAAGGCAATGAAGACAGCTCTTCTTATGTGATCACTTATACTTGGCACAATTCTCCCTTGACTATTTCTCAAAAGAAAGTAATTGAAGAGTTCTAGTAACAACCAGCAGAACTATTTGTCTTCAAGGAATCATAGAAGCTGACTGGAATAAGACATCTCATGCACAAAAGGAATCCCCACTGTAATATACCAGACAAGATGTGATCCCATCTCTGCTGAAAGACCCACCACCTCTCAAGGCAGCCTATTCCGTTTTGAACATCTTTAATTGTTATGTTTTCCTGACCTCAAACCTAAATAGACCCCTTTGCACCTTCTTGGTTCTGCCCCCTGGGATCAAACAAAACAAATTTAATCCTTCCTTCACCTGACAGCCCTTCAGTGCTTGATGACAGCTACCCTGTCTCTCCTGTGTTTTCTTTTTTCCTAGTGAAACATGACAAGTTCCTTCAACCAAACCTCACATGTCATGGGGGACCATTGCCAGTCATCTTGACTTATGTCTTGCCACTGGACTCCAATGACTCCGGAGGAGATAGTGAGGCTGATGACTTTGCACAGCCCTGCTTCATTTAAATCCAACTCACTTGCCATTCAAGACGTCATCCTCCTGATCACTGGTCCACTTCGAGAACCAAGGATGAATAACACAGCTATATATCACGGACACAAAGCTATCCTCTCTTTGTTGCCCTTCTTTAAGCACTCTCCAGTTTATCATTGTCCTTTTTAAACCATAGTGACCAGAACAGAATACAGTACTTCAGATGGGGTCTAATGAGGGCAGAGTAGAGGGACTATCACTTCACTCTTCTTGGAAGCTATGCTTTTCTTAATACAGCCCAAGATCAAATGAGCTTTTTTTGGCTGCCACATCACCCTACTGGCTCCTACTGAGGTTGCAATCCACTAAAACACCAAGATCATATTTATTGACAACTGTTGCCTCTCAATTTCACCCTCATTTTCTATGTATGGAGATTTTTTTTTTGACTCAAGTGTAAGACAGATTGAACTAGGTGACCTCTGAGTTCCATTCTAGCACTACTTTCATCACCCTGTGACTACATTTTCCTACCGAATTTCATCTTATTAGATTCAGTCCAATCCTCATGGATCCTGACATTGTCATCTAGTGTGTTAGCTATCCTTCTCAGCTTTGTGATATCTGTGAATTTAATAGGCATGCTACTAGTGCCTTTGTTAAAGTCATTGATAAAAATAAACAGCTTAGGGCAAAGGGAATTGTGTGGATTGAATGAACCATATTGACCCCCTCTTGTGACTCAGCTCTGGAGCTAGTTCGGTTCTTTTTCTATTTAATTATGGGTCTAGTCCAATTTCTGTCTTGTGAGAAAACTTTATTCAATCACAAGAATTGTGAAGAAACTTTATTGTTTTCCTTGAACCTAGCCCTAAATGGCTTAGAAGCTGGACCACCTCTATCTGTTGCTTAGAAACCTTAACTAAGGATCTAAGTTATGCTGACCAGAAATCTAGAGGGATCCAAAGATTAATACAAGGAGTTTTCTCACAATTATACATCTCAAGCAACCCATATGTCTTATCTGAAAACTGAATCTGTACCAGTCAATCAGTTACTGTTCCCATGTTCTTTTGATTGAATTCAGACACTTGGGGTAGGATGTCTCTTTTTCTGATTTCAGGGAATTGTACCTGTTTGCTCTCCCCTCCGAAACTGGAAAGTCCTTAATCTTTTCCCTAATTAGAAATCAGATTACTATCTTGGTATATATCCTATTAATGATTTTCTTTTAATGCATAAAAATCTGTCTCCTCCAGTGCCAAGCCAAGGAGGTCAGGTCCCAATGTGTTATGCAATTGGCATGCATTGCTCAATAAATCGATATGCTTGGAAGCTCAAACCTTTGATTCCTCAGTTATTTCAGATTCCACCTGTCACAGGGCCAAGCATAGGTACTACGGACTCATAGTACCTGGGTGCTCTTCTGCCACTGAATTGTTCATTTAATACTTCTTCCTGGAGGTCTACTCAAAGCCTCTGGGTGGAAAGAGAGAGGTGGCGCCCAGACAAGCATGAGCATGCAGTTCTGTCCTTCTTCCCTGGAATACCCTTGCAATTGTTTTTCTTGCACTTAGGTAAAAGAGTATTGGAGTTAACTGTGACCTTTTAAACTTTGAAAAATTGGTAGGATGAGCTGACAGAGGTTCAGGAAGTAGAACCCATGCTCAAACTTGCTAACAGCTGAGCCTAGTATATCCTCCTAGCCCTGAAAATAGATCCCAGTCCAGCAGTGAATATACCTTGAGCCTGTGTGTTCTGAAATTCTGCTCCATTTGGAAATGAATCAGATAGCAAGCTCAAGTCAAGCTCGTTGGCCTATAATTTGGAGACTCCATCCTCTTACTTTTTTGAAAATAAAGATATTTCCCCTCTCCAAAATGTGATGGTACCTTCTCTCCATTTTCCAACATCTTTCAAGTATCATTAATGGTGTCTCATTCATTGTATTTGCTAGTTTTTTCAATATCTGAGGATGTGACTAGGCCAGGTGAGTTAAATTCATCAATTGCAGCTAAATCCTTCCTTACTACATGTACCTCCCTTACTTAACTTGTACAGCAATTCTCTGTTACTCATTTTTGTTCTGTTATTTCCAATGTAAAGGTCATTCTTCTTTGCAGAGAAAACAGAAACAAAATGAGGTGAGCAGCTCTGTGTACTCTGCTGTCAGTTATCACTGTCCCATCCACTCTAAAGAGAGGTTCTATCCTTTCTTTGAGCCTCTTTTTTTTCTTCTTCCAATATACATTTTAAAACCCTTTTTGTTGTACTTAGCTTCCCTTGCCAGCCTTAGCTCATTCTGAGCTTTAGCATTCCTGATACTATTTTTACTGGGCCATGCCCCATGCTTACATTCATCTCTTCTTAGCTGGCCTTGCCTCAATCTTCTGCATATTTATTTTAAAAATCAAAGTTGGTTGACCAGTTCTCTGTGGATTCACAACAATCTCTTTAGACAAGTCCTATTCTTTCTTTATCATTGTAATTGTTTCCCTTTGTGTCACCAGAATTTCAGTTTTGAGCATGTTCCATCCCTCCTGGGCTGACTTTCCTTGAAGCATTTTAGTCCTGAGATCTAATCTATCTTTTCTCTGAATCCATTAAAACATGCTTTCCCAAAATTTGGGGTATATTTCAGACCATGCTAAGATTTCTTCTTCTCTATCACAAGCTATAGTATAGAATGGTCACTTCTCTCTCTTTTCCACCCTAGCAAGCAGTTCCTTCCCATTAGTGAGAATCAGGTCAGAAGAATTTATTCTTGTTGGTTCCTCCAGCTTTTGAAGGATGAAATTATTATGAAGGCAAGTCAAAAAGCTAAAGCTCTTCATTTGGCAGGGCAGGTGAAGGAAGAAGGGAGAGAAAGAGAGCTGGACAGAGATAGATAGAGGACAAAACAGAGACAAAGAGATATCTGGATAATTGAAGTCCCTCATCACCTACCTCTGTGCCAATTTTATGATCTGTTCCCCAAACTCCTACTATCCCTTCATCAAATTCTCTGCTTGAGATTCAATTCAAAGCTCTTGTCATCCGCCTATATCTTTGAATCCCTGTGGAGATTGGCAAGGTGGTCAAGGTGGAGGACAACATTCATTGCCTTTAGGAGGATATTTATACACAAGTTATTACAGTCCCATGCCTGAGAAAGCATGAGTGTCTAGACTTAAATCATAAACTTCTATAAGCCATGTTTCTTTTAACCCTGGGCAACTCTTTAAGCCTTTATTAGCCTCAGTTTCTTCATGTGTACAATGGAGGTAACAATAGCACCTACCTCCCTGGACTGATGTGAGGGACAAGTGAGATAATCGTATAAAGCACTTATAAACCTTAAGGCCCTGCATCCAGTGCTACAACACACACACACACACACACACACACACACACACACACAATGTCCCAAAATCTTAGTGCAGCTTAACCCAAACCTGCACTAAAACTTTTGGAACATGATACATAATTATTTTGAAAAAAAAATGACATGCAAGTGATTATTAACAACTACTTTCCGTTATGTTGAAAATATTGATGACAATGTCAGGCAATGAGGATAACTAAAGTCTGGCAAAAATATCAAAGGATTGACTATAATATTTCCCTTTTTTCTCCATGTCTTTTCTTCCTTCAGGAGAAATGTTTCCAACCACCCACCTAGCACATAATAGAAGGAACGGGCATCTTCAGTCTGTGAAATGAACATGAGGCTTGGCAGCAGAAGACCAGGGTTTGAATTCTCCACTCTGCAACATCCTAACGAAGTGACTCTTAATTTTTATGAGTTGAAATATCAATTTCCTCATCAGGCAAAGGGTCATTATAGCATTTTCACTACATACATCACAGGGCTGCTATAAAAATAGCCACCATTTTATGCAGGTAAGGGTTATAAAGTGCTTTATATGGATTATCTCATTGGTCCCTCACAGCAATCCTGGAAAGTAGGTGCTATTATTATTCCCACTTTACACATGAGTCAAGATTCAAATCTACTTCTTCTTGACTTCAAGTTCAATGCATTATCCATTACACTAGCTCCCTACATGAAAAAAATGGCTATATGAAAGTGAGTTATTTTATCTTACCACCATCATCATTCCTTATTAAATCTTTAGAACTGGGCTGGAGGGAATTTCAGTTATTCAGTCTTGGTCAATTGTTTTGGGTTTGTTTATTTGCTTGTTTTTTTTTTACCTCTGTGATAGAAAGGGAGGCATGGGAAAGAGCAAACAACCACTGAACCCAGCTTTGTAAAAGCCTTCAGAGGTAAGGAGAGGAAGGGAGTGGAGGGAGGAAGGGAGAGAGGGAGAGGAAGGAAAAGAGAGGAGAGGAGAGAGGGAGAGAGAGGGGGGAGGGAGGGAGGGGAGAAGAAGAAGAAAGAAGAAGAAGAAGAAGAAGAAGAGAAGAAGAGAAGAAGAAAATGAAGGAGGCGGAAGAAGAAGAGGAGGTTGCAGCCATGCAGCCACAGACCAAAGGGGCAGACTAATCTGAGAAGTGACCCGGGGTGGGGTAGCAATATTGACAAACTTCAGATTATTCCCTCAGGAAAGGAAAATAAATATATGAGTGTGCCCAGAGCTAGGATGTATGAAGGGAGCATCCATCCGTCCTATCATGCCTGGCCCCTAGCCTATGATTAATTTGACTCTCTCTGTCTCAGGCTATGTGTACACCTCTGCTTGACAAGGAGCCTGCCTGCCCCTTCTTGCTGACTCTGCAGAACCAAACACACAGACCATTCGTGCCGAGAGAAGAAATCATCAGAGACATATGGGGGGGGGGGGGAGGCGGGGAGAGGACATTCTTCACCAAGAATTCATCCAGTCCTTCTAGCTCTTGAGCTCTTTTCTATGGGCTAGCATTCTGTTCATCTCAGTCCTGCTTCATCAGTTACAGCTTCCCAGCCATTTCCCATCTTTTTCAAGGTCTGCCATCCTGTGCTCAGACCTATACAGCTGCAATAAGAGAACTGCCGAGCTTGGTCATCTCCCTACCTAACTATCCTCCTCCATCCTATCATTATCATCTCCCGTTTCCAGTAATCAGGACATTTTTTTTTGGATGGTGGACATAGAACACAAAGGATTAAGGGTCATTTCTCAGTCCCTACCATTGATGAGAAGAAAGAGGAGATTGGGTGGGAAGAGAGGAGAGAGAAAAGGGGGAGAGGAGTGAAGGGAAGAAAAGGAGAGAGGGAAAGGAGAAAGAATGGAGAACAGATTCATGAGAGGGGAGGCAAGAGGAGAGAGAGGCACTTCATAGAGTAGGGGATGGAAGAGGAGCAGTTTCATAGGAGGGGAAGGTAAGGGAGAGCAGCTTCAAAGGTGAGAGGAGGAGAGGAAGCAGCTTCATAAGGGAGGGGAGAGAGAAGGAGCAGCTTCGTTGGAAAGGGGAGGGGAGAGGGAGCAGCTTAACAGGGGAGGGGCGGGGAAGGAGGAGCAGCTTCATGTACGGGGGAGAAAGCTGCTTCAAAGCCGAAGAGAATGAGGAGGAAAGGGAGCATCTTGGGGGGCGGGGGGGAGGGAGAGAGTAGCTTCATATTGGAAGGGAAAGAAGAGAGATTGGTTTCACAGTGCTTTCTTCCATCCACCTCTAGAATTGATCATGCATTGAAGGTTGTCTCCAGAATTTCCTCCCTCCTCAACACCCTTTCAGGTGCAGTGCCTGATTCCCTAATGAGATTGTATCATCCTATTTCTTGTAGAGAGCTTGTATCACATAGTAATTTGGAATCTTTTATATAGCCACAGACCAAGACTGGACATGGTCACCATTTGACTTTTTAAGGAGGATAACTATAAAAGAAATTCGCTCCTGCAGGGATCTCTGTCGCTCTGTGTTGTCTCTCAAGCTGTTTCCTGTGTACAGAATCTTCCCAATAGTAAGCTCTCTCAGGGCAGAGGCATTCTGTTACTTAAATATGCCTCACTGCGTCTAGTCCCGGATTCTACATCGTGGGTGCTCAATAAATGTTGCTTGTTTGACTGACAAGCAATTGAAACGGAAAGGAGTCAAGGAGAGCTCTTTCCGGGTTGAAGTAAAAATCACTTATTTTCCAAAATCACTTATTTTCCGCAAAGAGAAGATGAGTGGGAAGGATCGTAGGAGAGGAGAAAGAAGAGAGGAATTAAAAATCCAGGAGCTGGCAGGAAGCGTTCCACTTTGATCCACTCCTTCTGGGCAAATCCATTCATTTCAAGTGAAGCCAAGGCGGGCCCCCGTCCGTGTCTCACCCCAATCTGGAGAGCCGGGAAGCCAAGGGAGTGAGGCTTGGGAAATGAGCGAAGTGGTCAGACTGGTTTCTAGAGCCAAGCACAGAATCAACATGAGCTGGGAATCATTAGCTTTGGAGTGCAGAGCCCTGGAGGCTCGGAGCGGCTGGGGGTGATTAGAACCTGCCTTTAGTGGGGTTTGGACTTTTTAACAAAAAAGGGGTGACACTGGAGAGAATGGGTAAAGAAAAGGGGAAGGGACAGTCTCAGCCTCTGTCTAGGATCCGAGGGTTTTTCGGAGAATTCGTATTTACATTTTGTAAAAGTACAAAATGAGAGCCCACTTCTTGCTGGATGAGGAAGGGTTCTGATTCTTCTCTCCGCTTTGAGTTAAGGGAGTTGATAATGGAGGTACCTCGAGGAATTGGCATATGAGTTGATCCGGGATGGCTTCTGGGGCTGGGATTTGTCCCGGAGGTGGCGTTTAGAACCTGAAGGAAATGCCATTGGAAGAAATGGATCTAAATGGATTCCAGGAATAGTATTTCTGGACTGATAGCCACGTGTTCCCACCTTGGCCAAGCCCTTGCCCAAGACTGCAGACTAGGATGCGACGTATTGGGGAATGGAAACCTTGAGTGGGGGTGGGGAGGCAATCCTACCCCATTCTACCCTTCCCCTGCACTACTGCGACACTCCGAAAACCACTAGACCTCCACATACACATTACCCACCCCCCCCACCCCCACGTCCCCACCCCATATCCCTTCTCCTTGAAGTTTAAGCTCCTTTCCTGCAGAGAAATCGAAAGTAAAAGCCGAGGGCCCCGGGAGGCAATTGAGGGAACCTAACCGCCGCCCTAGAAAATGGGGTAACCTGTTCCCCTCTGTTACCGAAAGCCCCTGAAGAACAAGACGGTGTTAAAGGCAGCTAATATGCCTCTGCTTTCTAGGGGATGCAGCAGAGGAAAACTGGGGAATAGAGGAGAATATCTCTGTCTCCTGGCTGGGAGCCCCGGGGATGATGAAGATGCCTCCCAACCTCATTTCAATCCCAAAGGGGAAATAAACGTCCTGTTGCTCTTCCTTCATTGTATCAGGCAGGGTTTGCAGGGGCTGGCGACACAGGACAACACCCCCCCCGGGGGGGAGCCCCTTGGGGGAAAGCGGGTGGATAGCCTTTCAGCTGGCTCCCGGGAATGGGATGGGTCTGGCCCCAGCACTTGGGCCCCTACTCGATGGACCCCAGGCACCGCCCTCCAGGACCGAGTCGGGGACAGAGGGATCGGGTCCAGGGGCCGCCCTCTGAGAGGGCTAGAGGGGGCTGGTTTTGTCTGCTCCATCTCGGCTTTGGTAAAGCACCAGCCCCGGTACAAAATGGCGGGGGAAAGGGTGGTATCACAGACACTAGCCACGCGGAGCAGCAGCTCCGCTCCCCCTGCAATGCAGCACCGAGTGGGGAGGGGGGGGACGGGCAGGGGCGGGGGCCGGACACCAGCTTCTTCCGGGGGGCGGGAGCCCGGGCCGAGCCCCCCCTCCTTGGGCTGCTAGCTCTACCTCAGCTTCCCCCCCCGCCCCCCACGCGAGCCCAGTCCGGCGGCGCGGCCGCCGCAGCCTCCGCCTCGCTCCGCAGAGCCCCAGCCAAGGCAGCTGCAGAAAATGGCTGCCAAAGCAGCGCCAGCCGCCACGCTGCCGTAGGGGAAGAGGCGAAAGGCTCCCCCCACTTCCCTCCCCTCCACGCTCCTCCTCCGCAGCCCCCATCCGGCGCCCCCAGCGGGGCCTTCCCGCACCCAGCAGGGGCGCCGAGCTGCTCCGACAGTTGGAAAGAGGGGTCTGACATTTTTACCTGCCAGCTAGGAGGGCAGGGTACTGTGGGGCGTGCACATCTGACCCTCCCCAGCCTTCCCCCCTTCACCCCACCCCACAGGGACACACCCCAAGTCCCCTTTTTCTTCCCCAAGCAGAATCGTTTTGGGGAGAGAGAAAAATAAATTACTAAGTGTTAAGCCCCGAGAAACACAAAACCTGCCTCCCCATTAATATATCTAATATATGTACATTTCCTTTAATCAAATGCATCAGAGTGAGCCTAATCCAGCCAAAGATTATCCTCCTAGCAGGAAAAAAAGAAATGGTCATAGCCTAAAATATCGAAAGATTTGCTCCCGGAACTTCCAGGAGATGATCCGGGTGAATGCCCTCGGCTTGCCACGTACTCTAGCAGGTGCAGGGAGGCTCGGCGACCTCGGCCTCCCAACCCGGACTCGATTCAAAACGCAGCTCACCCAGAGGGAGGCCCCTCCCGAGGGCCCCGCTGGGATGCTCCTGGGGCTTCCATTCTGCCTGGATTGGGAAACCTTCAAAGGAGCCAGTTACAGGACAGGCTGGACGTGGGTCAGGAGGAGTAGGGGGTGAAGGTTCGGGGAATGTGGTGTGGCGCGGGAGGCGGCAGAACCCGGTTGGGAAGAAAAGAAACTTTTCGGAGTGATACAGGAGAGCCTTGGGTAAAAACGAAAAATATTAGTGGAGAACCTCTTTACTGGATTAGGGTTCTAGACCCCAAACCAGAGTGCAACCTATCCTACCCGCTGCTCCTCCAGACTCTAAGGTGGAATCACTATCCAGTGTCGGGCTGAATGGGAGACATGGGGGGAGGAGGGTTGTTGATTCATATTTGTTTTGTGTGTATGTGAGTATGTGCGTTACGTCTAACAAGTTCCCCTCCTCCTCATCCTCTCCCCTCCAACTATGTTTTCAACTATTCTTAGCGACTCCTCCAGTCTGGAAAACACACATAAAATTACTGGGATTGGGACTAGGTCAAAGAAATTCTAATCATAGAATTGGCTTAGTCGTTTGATTACGTGGGCTTGCTGTCAGGAGTGTGGAGAGGTGGGGGGTGTGGTGGGGAGAAAGAAGGGCCCCTGAGTCTTTGGAAGTGCCAAGACGGGGGTCGGAGATGGGAGAGGCGGGGTCTGCCTGTCTTTGATACAGCCGATCACCCGTCTTTGGGGGTCTTTACCAACATAAAGCTTTGATGTTCTTCATTTATATGCAATAACAAGCTATCTACGTGTGTTTGACGTAAAGAATGTTTCTATTTGTGCGCCACTACCTTCAGGAGCACCAGGTGATCGGTTGTACTTGTGCATATGTGACATGGCTGCGGATATATGCATGTTATATGTGCTTCAAGGAAACATGTGATACATGTCATGTGCTAACCACCCAAGACCTACGAAAGACTGTGGAGTACTGGGGAAAGCTGCTGACCAGTGTCCCTGTGCATTAAGGGAAATCTCGTTTTCTAGCAGAGAAAACACGGAAGCAGCAAATCTCAGCCAAGGTCAGGGAGAGAGATACGGCGCTGGCACCAAGCAGGGGCTGTTTCTGCAGCACACAGCACTTCCTTCCTTCGAAACAGCCACGAAGCAGCCTGTCTAACTAAATATACAGAAAAGCGTAGGCTTTTCCTTGCTCCCGAACCCCACCCGGGTTGGTTTGTGTTCTCTTGGGAAATAGCAGCTATTCAGAAAGAAGGTCGGAGGGCAGGAGCGGGATTGCCCAGGCGCAGATCAGGGTCACCATACCCCTCAGACCATACTTCATCCATCCCAGACTTCAGAGTATGTGGTTGAGTGCTTCCCCAAACTAGATTGCTCATCCCGGAGAATCTGCCCAGTAGGGGACAGTGCTGAGCGTGTCCCGTGGTGACAGGTGGGGAGAGCTCGTCCACAACCTCTTCCAAGTGGTCGCCCTTTGGCCTCCTTGGCGGTGTACAAAGGAGTTCGGAAGTGATAGCCCCTCTCTGACCTTGGGGTAGGGGTTGGAGGAGAGAACAAACGCTAGAATACGAGATCGTGTATAGGAATACACGGGGTCTCTTCCACGAGATGTGTGGGTGTGGGTGTAGCGCCTATGTGTATTCAAGTGTGTGAGGATGGGCGTCATACTATAAAGTCCAATGTCATCCACTCCCTGAACCTGTTTCCGGGTGAGCTTCTAAGGCCCCTAAGGGAATCGAAGACCTCCCTTCCTTGGGGCTCTACAGTAGTCTAAAACTTCCCCTCCCCCCACCACTTACCCTTCAGGGTGGCCGGCGGGGAGTGACCCAAGGTCAGACGTTGAACTTACTTGGGCTCTGTCACCTCTTCTTCAGTGCCCTGAATTCTCCAGGATCTTTCCCAGAGAAGCAAGGGAAAGCTCTCATTATTTATTTTTCTGCTCCTAATTCCTAAACAATTGGCAGGGTTTTAAAAGAACGTTTTTGAAGGAACATGGATTTAGTAGTAGTAATACTAATATGGAAAACTCACCCTGCGGGGGACAACCTGGTGGACGTTAATTTGATTAGACCTTAATAAATGAATTCAGCCCTAGCTTAGTCCATTCTCAGCCTTCTGCATATTTGATTTCCTCCTCTCCTCCGCTAATTGTTCTAACCACCTTCTATGAGATTCACAAATCGAAGAGAAAAAAATCATTCCTAGATCACTGTATGTATATGTGTGTGCGCGCGCGCACGCGCGCGCATGATGTGGAGCTGCTACTGGGCTGCAGCTATTGCTCCCCCCCACCCCGCCCCTCCATCCATTCCCAAAGTCCCCTCCCCCATCCGGGGCTTCCCGCTCCTTTGCTGCTCCTTTTTCTGCCCGCTTTGGGAAGGGGGGAGTGCGTGGGGAAAGAGTGGGAGGCTGGGTAGTAATGGAAAAGGGGGGCGAAGAGAGGCAAGTGAAAAGAAAAGACGGGGGAGGGAATCGTTGGAAAGAGAGGGAAGAAAAAAGGAGAAGGAGAAAAAAGAGGGGAAGAAGGGGGTGTAAAGGAGAGAGGGGGGAAGGGATCGAGGTGGGTGGGGGAGGACGTCTGGCTCTTTTCCACTCGTGAGAGCTGGTTGCTGAGATACCAGCTAGCCAATAATATCTCACCAGCTCACTCCAGGCTCGGCTCTGTTGCCTTATATGGTGTAACCATTCTACGGGGCGCTGGTACATATCACCATATATGGGCAGGAACCTAAATACAGTATATACCTTGTTCTCTCTTTGCCCAAGACAAGTTAAAAGGCGATTGATGGAGCGCGCTGCCAAGGCCACGATGCAGCATGCCCCAGGACCCCAAAGGTCAGGGAGGGCGGGAGTAGTGTGGCGGGAGCGACCCATCCTGCCCAGATGTGGCAGCCTCAATTCCAGCCCTGCCCCAGATGTGGCACTAGGAATGTACCATCTGCCGCTGCAGCCCGGGTTTTTCTCTTTCTTTTTCTCCTGTTCTCGCTCTAGGTTTCCGAGGTTGCAGATGCAAATGAACCATGATTCAAATCTAATGTCTTTTGTTTAAATAATAATAAGAGAATGACCAAAGGCTTCAGAGCCAAAGAAACTGAACGTGGAAGGATAGGAAGGGAGAAGAGAAAGGGTCCCTCAAAACAGGTGTTTGGGGGTTCTTCTGGCTTCCTCCATATGCTTCACTCATCCTAATCCAAAAATGATGCGGATATAATTTAAGCAATTGGGAACTTCAACTGGTTCCCGATCTCTTGGAGATGCCCTTCCTTCTCAGTCCTCTTCTTCTCTGAAACCCCACTTCGGCTCTCCCAGGGTCTTAGACCCCGGAGATTTGGGCTGAAAATGGAGATGGGAAAGGTAGTGAGGATGGGTTGAAGTGAATTTATCAGTTGGTTTTTTTGTTCCAGCTACCTTCGAGGAGGGAGTACGATGGCCACCTTCCTACGTGGGGGCACTCCACTGGGGGAGTAGAGAACTAAAATAGGCAGCAGAGTCGTTCCTTATTACTGCTATTACCGGTCCACAGATCTCTCCGCGTTTTCCTGACGTCAAACGCATTGCTCACACACCATAAAACTGTCTTCTAGCTCACACTCTTGAGTCTGAAACGGTTCGTGATTACGAGTTTCCGTATCAAACTCTATCTGGAGAGAGAGAGAGAATCCAAGGTCTTGGGAATGTGAAAGAGTTACTCTGGGGGACTCTCAAATTCCCAGGGGGCAATCTTCGTTAGGCAAGAATGGTTTTCTGGAAGACCAGATGTCTTAGGCTTGAGGCATCTAGGTTCTCATTCTCCTACCTTACCTGATACATAAAGAAGGTGCCTAATCTTTACTCATCATGCTAAGATCTTTTCTAGAAAGATCGGTGGTTTCCTTTCTTTCTCCCTACTTCCGGCCAGGGCACGCCGCCCACAGTAAGAGTGGGCTTAAGCAGCCTTATCACACTATTATGTGGGAAGTGGAGACGGCGACTTAGGAAGGTATAAAGCTGGAGTCCCGGCAAAAAGAATTTAGATTCCAAGTTCTTGTTGGAGGAGTAGATCTAAGATGGATATGCCTCATCATGGTTCCGCACGTGTTAGAAACTGAGGGATGCGCGGGATGAAGACAGCTAGAGCACAATCTGGGCGAGACCAGAGAACCTCCTGAACTAGTTCTTCAGGAACTCAGTCTCCAGTCCGACCAGACTGGTCCGCGGCTTGTTGGACCTAGCTTCATATGTCCTGTAGATATATCTGTAAATGCTGCAGCCTCACTCCTAGCATCTCCAAGCACCGCGCTCCACCTCATGATGGGTTCTCAAGATCCTAGTTATTGATTCCCTAGGGAATGAGGACAGGAGGACTTGATTGTACTGCTCCAGAAAAGACTTCTCTTCCCCTCAGCCTGTCCAGGCCCAAAGGCGAAAACCCTGTGAAAGGACATGCTCTCTCCTGTTAGGTGCAGAAATTCCTCTAGGTTGGAACAGAAGTTCGGGTTCGATTCAGGTTCGTGACAGTTTCACGGCTTAGGCTCAGACTGCAGGGAAGTCACTTTCTCCTGATCTTCAGAACAGGCTATTTCCAGTAGCATGATGCCACCTATAGAATGTACCTGGAATTAATCTGGAGTTGTGGTTTAGCAGTCAGCCGTTTGTAGGGAGCTGGAAGTTAAAAGAAATTTCCTACGGAAAGATTTTCTTAGAGACTGATTTTTGGTCTTGAAAAGCATAGTCTCTCTGCTCAGAGTTTCTTCCCCCCTCTTTTCCACCTTGTCATCTTCCTGTCTCCTTGCACGCACCTCATTGATGCGGTTTAAAAAAATAGTGTCACCGGAGAAACTGAGTCTTGGAGTGGAATTTCACACCGATCACGGAATTTGAACTTATAAAGGGCCCATCTCCCTTCCCCACACTTCCCCAGTGTGTATTTTTCTTGGAGAGGTACGCCCACTAACATATGTATGCCCAAAGTATTCTTTGAGAATCGGAGAAGGAGAGGGGAAGGGAGGGAGAGACTGGAAGATATTGGTGCCCATATGAATTCCTATGGTAGTATCCCACGGTTTATAAGAACACCTTAGTGACATGGCAAGTGTGTATCTCCTTTCTTTTTAGGAGTGCTGCTGCTTCAATACTTGTGAATTCTTTTCCTCATTGACACTTAAGATGTTCAGCAGAGTGTGAGTGAGTCAGTGTGCTAGAAAACGGTGGAGGAGGGGATGGAAATATGAATGGTGTTCTTCACCCCTTACTATCTCTCCCTCCCATGGCCATAGCTGATTCTGGACTCAGTCCTAGTCCTAGTCCCAGATCCCTGAAGGATCTGAGAATCTGGACCATTAGTAGTAGCAAGATGTTCTTTTGTTTGCTGTTTCAGAATAGTTTTTTGTTTCTTTGTTTTGCAGCTAGGGTCCTCAGTGCCCTCAAAGGCAAGCAAGATTCAATTCTTCCTGTCTTAGCTTGATGGAGTTACTCTCTACATATCCACCACGTTGTTCACATAGAAGGTCAAAAGACTTAAGAGAGCCTTGCTTGGAAGAGCCATACAACTTGATGGGTAATTGAATCTATAAGTGTGTAGGTCCACAGGAGATATGTTCTCTGCTTGTGTGCTTTTGTGTGTGTGTGTGTACTTACCTACTCTGGACCATCTAGATTCCTCATAATTACTGGCTGAGGGCTGAGGTAATGGAACTTTTCATGGGCCTAGAACAGCCTCTCCTTTCATTCTCCCCAGTATTTCATTCTAGACTGTCTTGTTTCTTTTCTTTGCCCTGTAAATTTCTCCCCCCCACACCCCACCCTAAGCATCTTTCTAGCTAAGATCCCCAGGAGGGAGGTAACTGCATTAGGCTGTTTCTTGATCATCTCAGTACCACCCAAAGTGGAGAACCATCTTAGGCCCTGAACCTCTGCCAGGATGGGAGAGAATCTTGAAAAGATTATGCCCCTGAAAGAAGGGTGGGGGGATGGAGGTGGGGGGTGCGTATTTGTAAATGCCCATTTCATTTCTTAGTCCTAAGAAAGAAGCAATGAAGAAGTCTCTAGTTAATGGGAGAAACCAGTTGAGTAGTATTATCCCTTTCTACCCTGGAACTCAGCCTGGGATTCCTTTCTTCATCTTCATGCCTTTGAGATCTAGGATCTCAAAGTCTCCAGATAGGGAATCTTATATTCTCCTTTTGTGAAAATTGAGGCCCAGAGAAGGTTTGATCCTCCACTGCCAGAGATGTGAGCTTATCTAAGGGAAATGTCTGCTACATTTCATACTTGGGCATAAAGTTCTGAATGGATCAATGTGAGGACATAGATCACAACGAATGACACTGGACTAGGTAAACTTCAGAAGCTCTGAGTTATCAATGGTGGGGAGGGAGGCTAGTGTCTTCCCCTGGGTGCATAGCAAACCCTGGGCAGGACTTCCTAGATCTCTTAGCTCAGTGAGCTAAGAGTGGGCATGGAGGACTTGGATGGGTCCAGGTGAGCTTCTTTCATCTCATCATTTCCTTACATATACTTGCTGCTTATCAATAAATACTTTACACAGTCACATCTCATACATTCATTTTAACTCCTACATTTAGCTCCTTCCAAGAATACATACCTCCTATGGCATATCCATTGAGCTCTGGAATCCAGTGGAGTGAATTATTTACACAGGGTTTATTTTCTGAATAAATGCATCATCGTGCACATTTATTGAAATAGTCTTCTTCAAATACACTCGTTCATACACATCCAGGCACACACACAATCCTAGAAAAATATTCAAGGTGATAAATTGTCATTTCATCTTAAAGGAACTAAAGAACTAGCTACCTGGTTTTCCCAAGGGGCAGGGAGAGAAGGACTGGTCTGAAGGGTGGTCAGAGGGCTACTGCCAGGCCCGAGGAATCGCCAGAGACCGTCGGGTCAGCTACTCTTCGTTTGAGCTCTGATCCCCCTCTCTTCAGTAGGCGGAGCTGCTTGGGATCCAAAGGTCCCAATTCTCACCGCCTGGGATCCGAGTATCGAAGCTCTTTTGCTTTCACTCGGGTTTTGATCCAAATCTACTTGAACTCAGGAACAAACAATCCCCCGGAGTACTTCTTGCGTTAGCTAGATGCAGAGACTCTTCAAAGGGGCGTGGCAGGGGAGGTAGAGAGCCAGCATTTCTAGAACCAGACTCTTCTTTCCGACCCGCGCCAGATGTAGCTCAGAAGAGGGAGTCCCGTCCTACTCCTTCCAAATCAGGGACATCAGAGAATGTTCCCATCCATCAGCTCCTGGGAGATCACAAAGGGGAGGAGGCCGCTAGTATACTTGTCACAGTTAGGGGGCCTGCGAAGATATTGGCCCCAAACTTAGTTTTTCTGCTGGAGAGGAAAGATTAGGGACAAGAGATTTGGAGGTCACCAAACCCAGTTACTGGGAGACTCGACTAAACCACTTTCTTCTTTTTAATCCCCTTTCTTACTTAGTGACTCTGGCCTGTGTAATGGGGGGAAATGAAGTGAATTTGGGTCTTCGGTATGATTGGGGAGTGTTGAAGAGCTAAGGCGCCCACTTTTTATTTTATTTTTAGTTACAGTGCTGTTAGGGAGGGGATACTAATCAGGTCTTTTGTTTCTTCCCTCGCCCTCACCCCCAGCCCTGGGTCGGGTTCTAGATTTCCCAGTGTGCGTGGCAGGGAGGGGGGGGGATGGGGAAGATGGGGGTGTGGTCTAAGGATTTAAAATTATCTGAGTTGTAAACTGAAGGCTGTGATGGGGCAATCAAGTTTCAGAAGTTGTAGGAGCCGTGACTTGCTTGGGAATCTGCAAGCCAGAAGCAGAAAAGACTCAGTTCAAAGACAAAAGGACTAGGCATTTGGGTTCCTTAGGCAAGCAAGGCTTGGAAATTGCAGTCCTTGCACGCTAAGGCTTTGAGCTGTTACTGAGCCTCACAAAATTTGATTTATCATCACATACTAGAGTAGTTGGCCTTGAAGAGTGGGATTAAAAAGGTGAGTATAAAAAGAAAGAGTCAAAACTATCCCTGGCTGTGTGGAGACGGCTACCTATTTACTCCTAGTCTTGACTCTGAATTAGGGACTAGATTCAAAAGAGTGAGGGACAGCCGGGCAAATGAAAAAGGAAGAAAGAAATTGGAGAGGAAAACTTCTAATACCTTCACAGAGTTGTCCAAAGTCTGCCCCAGCAGCAAGTAGAAACATGCCACTATTTTGCTATTCTTTCCCCCTTTCTTTCACTTCACAGGACTGCCGAAATACTTCCTATAGTCTATCCACTTGCTAAAATAATCCAAACCTCTTCCGCTCCCCGTTTTAAATCTTTGTCTATTAATCCCTCTCCTTGAGGGACTCTCTGCCGGCTTTTCTCAGGACTTCAGCTGTATTGGTTTTGAGAGGAATAGGGACAGGGGTGGGGGCAGATTCTGAAAAGGTCAGGAAGATCAGCATTCCATTGCTATCTTGGAGCAACCTATTTTACTTAAAACTGAATCTTTTACCTTTTTGAGAGGATAGCTCTTTTTCTAAATGGGATGCTGGAGGCAGGCCCCCCTCCCCAAAGATGTTTGCTTTATGTGAACCCCTGACTTGGTCAACCCACTTTACTCATATTAACAGCATCCTTGAAGGATGAAGAAGAGTTTAAAAAAATCAGAACTGAAGTGTTTAAAGTTTTTTTTCTCAGTATAAAAGTTCCAGATAAATTTTCTTGCCAAACTTACTCATGACTTTTTCCCTTAGAGGATTTTCTACAGGCTATCATTCCATTGAAGAGGCTTGGGAGGGGGTAAGAATGTGTGTGGGGGGGCAATCAAGTTGGGGGAAAGCCCCTTAAAGGATAGTTTCCCAATATGTTCCTTCCATTGCTTCCTGTTGCCAGCTGTTATGGCAGAAATTTGTCTGGGGTCCTTTGCCAAAGCAGCTGACAGGTTATATTAAAGAAAAAGCCACTTTTGTCCATTAACCGAAGTGTAGGAAAATAAGTCAATACTCTTTTCTCTACCCCTGTTTAGTTTCTTTGAATCCTTCTCCTATCATTTATGTTCTGGTTTGGGATTCCTGGGCTGACAGTGACTCAGTGAGAAATATCAGTACAGGAAGGATGTACAGTGTTGAATATGGGACTTCGGCAGCTGTCCAGTCCCAGATTCTTCTTGATTGAAGTGCTTAAGTTCTAAACCTTCTGAAACTTGAAGGGAAAGGAAATCCCAAGTGCAAGCACTACCATTGAATTATTTTCAAAATCATCTTTATGTCTTCTATCAGAAGCACACAGACAAACATACATTGCTACCCCGAATGCAATCTTTGGTTATAAACTTCACTTTTTCAGAAAGAGTGAGTAAAGTGGCATAGTGGATAGTGAGCTTGCTTCAGAGTCAGGAAGAGAGGAGGGTTCAAATTCTACTCTCTGACAGATGCTAACTGTGAAAAAGTTATTTAGCCTCAATACAACTCAACTATAACCTAGTATTAATATAGTCTACTAAAATGTACAAAGCTCTCTCTCTCTCTTTATATATATATATATATATACACACATATATATACACATACATTCGTATATATATATATAGACACACATTATATATACATATATATGGCATCTCTTTTGACCTCAACAACAACTCAGTGAAATTAGGTGCTATTACTGCCTCCATTTTACTTACACAGGAGGAAGCTGAGACTGAGAGACGTTTAGTGACTTGACTATGGATGGACAGCTAGTAAGAGTCTGAGACAGTCAATTTTCCTGACTTCAAGTTCAACCTTCTATTCAACTGAGCTACCTAGCTGCATCTAATAATAAATTGCTGAGAAGATGCCAACCTGCACAGATAGGAGTTTCCTCATCTGGGAGTTCCCTATATCAGTGAAACCGCAGGTCCAGCTCCTGATTGCTGTGCAACCCTAGACGAATCAATACCATCTTTATGTGCATTGGGATGGAAAGGTTAATACAAGTTGGTGAAAATGAATCTGGTTTCAGAAGATCGCATAATTTTTGCCCTCCCTTTACAACCACCCCCAACCATTACCTATTTTAGACTGCAAAAAATAAGGTGAAGGGTGGAAATTTTGCGAGTAAATACGGTACCAATTTTCACTTAATTCGATTTCGCAAAGGAGGGCTATACCGAACCAAGCAGAAAGACTGAGAGAGAAGAGAAGCCCCTAAGCTCGAAATAAGGCATTTCAGGTTTGATTAGTCGACTGTGGATACTCTGTCTTCCTCCTTGGGCTTGGGTTGGGTAGCCTTGGTGGTCTTAGAGAGTCTTAACAAGCTCCTGGGAAAGAGATCTTCGTTTCCGATGCGAGGAGTGAGCGCTTGCGCAAGTCTAGAGCTGGCGGCTTGTCTGTCCCCTTCCCGGCAGCCTCTGAACCGTCAACAAAACTTCTGGGCGTGCGCGGAGCCAGCCCGAACCCCAGCACCCAGGCACTAGCTGGACGCCCTGTTTTTTACCACAGGGGTAGGTTGTTTGGCAGGGTGATCTCCCTGGGGAGGTTTCAAAAGGAAAAGCCTCAGAACGTGGTTCTTCATGGATCTGGGGAAAACCCCAGTCCCTAAAAGGGAAACGCGTTACCGAGAGGAAGAAGGTGCTGTATAGGGAAGAAGGGTTGCCTGTCACCGGAATGGGTCGTCTATCTAGGTCAAAGATGAGAAGGCAGTCCGAGACATTTCTGAAACCAGTTAACCTTCGGTCTGCGTGTGCTTCAAAAGGTTGCCCCAACTCACTAACTAGCCAGTGTCAATCACAGCCCTTCAAGGATCCCCAAATCTCACCTGGGAAACATTTCCTCTCTCTAACTGCAGCCCGTCGAGTTTTGTATCTGAATGGTACCCTTCTTCGGAGGGAAACTCCTTCTAGGTGTCATCTGCCGGGGGAGCGTACCTCCCTGTGTGAGAGTAGGATGCTCACAGCTACTCAGAACCTGTTTTTCCTAACCTCAAAATCAGAGAGAGAATAAACTGTGCTTTCTTTCCCTCCCGCATCCCGACAAAAGTAATGAAAAGGGACCTCCAGTTTGTGACTCATTTCATGGCTAACTGTCCGTAGAATAAGTAATTTCTCATTTCTTTGCTGGGGGAGAGGAAAGGGGAGAGAGGAGAAGCGAGTGTGAAGAACTGATAAGAGTACTTTGAACTCCCTGGGGGGTGAAACGAATTGCGGCCGAACTTCTCATTAAAGCCCCCAGAACGGCTGCAAGCTTTGCAGGAGATGAGATGGGGGCAGCTGAGAAAGTTCCTTCAGCTGTTCTCCTCAGGAGCTCATTTCTCATTCACTCAACTACCGGGTTTTATTCACCGCATCCTCCCCAAGAGAAACTCAGGTAGCTTAAGGCTAGCTTGGCCGTTCCGAGGATTTGTGAGTAATAAGTGAAGCAGTCACTTGTCTTCTAGACACTTCACTTCCAAAGACTCCACATAACAGTAAGCATTCATTAAGTCCTTACTATGGGCCAGGCACTGCGCTAAAACTCTCGGGATAGAATGAAAGGCAAAAGCCCGGTCCCTAGCTTCAAGAAGCTCGCATTCTAAAGAGGGACACAGCATGCAAAGACCTATGTGTACCGACTACCTGTCTCTATGTATAAGTGGATGTGAGGCAACAGTAATATCTTGCGTCTATGCAACATTTTCTTCTCCTTACAACAACCCGACAAAGTCAATAGTGTATGTTCAATCCCATTTTAAATATGAGATCGAGTCTCAGAGTGACTCGACTTACCGTGCTGTCGTCTCATATATACATATTCTGTGGATAAGAGGGCTTGAAACCCCATTATTGTGCTTCAAGATTGGTACTCTCAACACTGTCAGATTTACCTACTGCAGGCATGAGGCTTTTCCCCCCAAGTTGGTTCTACAATAATTAGTGCCACTGGTGGTCTTTTGCCCAAACCAATCGAAAGTCCAAGCAAAGGAACAGGCTGTCTCCCGCGGGAGTGAAGTTTGTGGCAGTGGAACTTAGTTTTGCTTATCCTCTAAGCTAACTGGTTTACACCCGGCTCGAACTCAAGACCGAACGGCTTTTACAATCATATTCTAACTAGATGAGCTCAGAGTAGTGCAAATGCTACTCAGATTCAAATACCTCCTGAAGCTACTGGACAAAGCATTCTATTTCCCACTGAGATTTTTTTTTTTTTTTTTGCCGGCGTTCTTTCTGCTTCTACTTATCTACCTCAGACTCCCCTCATCCGCATTTCCTAATACCCACTTTAACGGTTTGTCCCTTGCTTCGCTCCTTTTCTCCCTCCCCGCCTGAATCTGGTCTTCTTGAGCATAGCAATCTAGCCTCGGTTTGAGTCAACCCCTGCCCCAATCTTTAAGCTTTATTAGAATTCAGAAATAAACCCTCAACTGCTACAGGGAAACTAGTTCTTCGTTATGGTGGACAGAGGCCCCGAGGGGAAGGAGGCGATCTTTTCTTGCTTCTCCCAATCCTATGTAGCATACATTTCACTTCTAGAGGGGCAGAAGGCCCACGACCTTTCTCTTTGACTCCATGTAGTCTCTGTGGACTTTCTCGGTCTCTTAATCAAAAGCTGGGTTAAAGGCAGAGGGAAAAGAAAAAGGAGGTACTCTTCTGCTTTCAGTCTCAAAATGTTCTTTCACCTATGAAGGAATAAGTTTCTTAGGGGAATCCTGAGCTCAATTTACACAGTCTACTCTACCCTCTTCCCCCAGACTCATCTATGTATGAAAGCATAGGGGAACACCCTATATGTACATGTGCACACACCCACATTTACACAGGCACAGTCAGGCCAGAGGAGAAACATAAAAAAATGTATTTACTTGTACACTACTGAATTAACAGGAGCACAGAAAAACAGATATCTTTGTATCTCTAGGTACATGCCTTTGTACATGCTTATTTACTTATACTTAACTAATCACTAACTTATATCCTCCATTGGCACAGTTAAGGACGTTCTGAACACAAGGAGATAGTCTGGAGCTGGCTGCTTCTGGGATTCCAGGAATAAAAACTGTGACCCAAATATGTTGGGGCCCCAGCTCTTTTAACCCTTTCCAGAGGACTTAGTTCTTTTAATTCTAGAACAAGGAAGAAGAAACCGAATCTGATCTCCCCTATACTAGGTCTCCCCACTCTTCTTCTTCCATGTCCATCTTTCTTACAGACAGGAGAGACAGAAGGAATCCGAGTTATCTCTGCTGGGGGGCGATTTCTAGCCCAAATGAATATCTGATTGTGATTTTTGAAGCCCCCTCCATCTCCAGGTCTGCCTGCAGCTGCCAATTCCATCAAGTCTGACTCCTGTCCTTATCTGGATGCTTGTTTTCCACTTTGGGGGAGGGACTTCTCTCCTGGTGGGAGAAAAAATAGAATGAAAGAAAAAAAAACGAAACAGAGATCCTCCAGCTCGGGAGTAAAAAGTGTTTATCTTCCCACAGAGGTTTTAGTTGCTAAGTATTAGGATGAAAGGAACAGGCTTCAATGGGAGTTTGTGTCCATCAGGCTGCTTGTGAATGTCTATGGGGTGTATGTGAGTGTGAAATCTGAAGACACATGGCTCTGTTGTAAATCATAATCACTCACATTTTTATATTGGTCTAATTCATATTTAAAGCTTTCTTCACAAGAAGTATGTGAGGCAGCTTATATAAGTACTGAGTGTCCCAAAAGTCTTAGTGCAGCTTTACTTTACTAGATTTCCTGTATGAAACCCATTTTCCAAATGAGGAAACTGAGGTTTAAAGAGAATACCTGAATTGCCTCAAGGTCACAAAACTAATAAATGCTGAAGCCTCAACTAAAACTTAGGTTCTCTTGAATGAAAACCAATAAACAATCCAGTCCTTTGTCTCCAGTGCAACAATGACTTGTTATAGCATTATTACAATGTAGCGCTATCATAGACTAGCATTGTTAAATCACTTACCGACCCTGTTTGTGTCATCGGGGTGGTGAAGCTGAGCTGTTGGGAGAGAATGACGGGGATGGCTAACGTAGTGAGAGGGAGTCCACTCTCCGTCTCACTGGGTGTGTAACTACCCCAAAGATGCCAGAGAAAGGTTATTAAAGAGTCAAGTCTATTATGGGGAACACCCAGACTGTGGTTCACCTAGATTGTCCTTCTTCAGTAAACTAGGTAAGGCCAGCTTGGCCCGCCTTTCTGCTCCTTACACATACCACAACCTCGCTGGCACCCACGTACATCCCTCATATTCATATATAGATATGCATTTTCATTCTCTGTAAGAGCCAGTCGTGTTGACACCAACTTAAGTATCCTCCTCAAACTATCCCCACCTTGATGAGCTCCAAGTTTCCCAGGGAAATAAACTCTGGAACTACTCACCCGCTGCAGTTCATCCGACTGACATACAGCCTCTGTCTCTGCACCCAGTCTAACAGGCAGTGCATATAGCGTTTCTAAATCCGTCAGACTCCCTAGCCAAGACCCGGCAGGTCCGACACCCGCCAAGCTATTTAGCTTGAAACGCTCCTTAACTAGACAAAGCCTGGCCTCTCTCTCCCAGCCCTGGAGAACAGGCTGCAGCTTGTCGCCTGGGCAGTGACAGAGCAGCCGGAATAAGGAATGCCCTCTTTCATATCCAGCGGTGTTGTCCAAAGCAATTCCCAGAAGACTCCAAAGGATCTAAGCCCCTTGTGTAAGCTGTGGGACTGAATGGTTAACCCATCTATCAAGTCCCTTGGACTCGAATTTGGGAATGATTCTTGGCCCTCCCACGATCTTAAAAAGTTCGGTTTTTTGTTTTTGTTTTTTGCTTTTTTGCGGAAGTGTCTCTCATCTGCTTTGGGAAATTCAATAAGGGGAACACATTCCCTGAGCTTTCTCCAAAGAGCTCTTGGTTCCAGGATCCGGGTTCGAGACTTCATTTGATAAAAGCTAAAGAGAGGATATCAGGTCTTGATTCTGGATTCTGCTGGACTGGGTGTGCTGTCTCCTCCGCTGACTAGAGAGGAAACACCTACAGATTTGGAAAACAGGTGTCTTGAAGGAGGCCACGTATCAATAAACAAAGGGAATGACCACGGGACTTATTTTAGGGGGCGTGGGGGGAGGGGCAAGGGGTAATGCTAAATACTCTGCTGGTATTTTCCTTCATAAAAATGCAATACGAGAGCATTTGGAGCATTTGATTTCCACTTTCACCCCCCCCCCCTCCAGTCTCTGAAGACACTCAAATTGCAGCCATATGGGGACTAAGGTAATAGGAAGCAGTTACCTTATTTACTGCAGAAGCGGCGCAAGCCCTCTGCTAGTGAAAAAGCCGGCTGGCGGAGAAGTCTAGTCTGTATTCAGAGTTGTTTCCTTTCGGTTTGGTTTGGTTTAAACTTTCAGTGTCCTACCCCACACCCACCCTTATCCCGGCCCTGACGTTCCTTCACTTAAAGGACAGTAAAATCCTAATAGTAAAATGAACGACAAAAGCAGATTAAGGGGAAGGAAAATGAGATGAGTTCAGAGGGAGTTTTCCTTGGTGGAGAGACGTGGGGCAAGAAGAAGCGCTGGTGGTCTCTCCAACTGACTAGTTCGGAAGGAAATAAATGCTGTGGACTAGTCAGAAAGAATCTGGCCCCAGGCAACTGTGGAGGAACCCTTGGCATTGCAGGATTAGAGTGGGAAAGGCCCATTTGTCAATATCCCCGGCCTCCTCCACCCTGCTCCTCCCAAGGAGTTTTCAGGAATCCTGGGGTTCTGGATACAGTCTCTTTACCTTAATCAATTGAACTGTGAACTCATTATTCTCTTCACTCTTTTTCTTTTCTCTTCTCACCTTTCTCTCCTCCCTTTTTTCCTCCTCCCCTCCCTTCCTTCTTCCCTTGCTCTCTTCTTGCTCTTTTCTTTTTAGGAAATTTTTTATCCTTATTGCAGCCCACTTCAACTTCCTCATACCTTAAAATGGGGATCAGACTGGTCCTCTGGGGGGGGGGTGACTAGCAAGTTTCCCAAGCCTAACACTCTAGTCAAGAGTCCAACTGCATTTTGTCACTAAGCAGGTGGGAAATGGGAGATTTTAATTCCTGAAAGTGGTACCTATTTTGTGCATGCACTTTACTTCCAGCCTTCATCTGGAATAAACTCGATGTTGTTTGGGAACCAAGTGGAAACTCTGACCTTTGAGATAACAAAGTCTCACTAAATGCACTTTATTTTTCCTAACATATTTTAACCTTAAAACTGAAGATCTTCACCTGCCTGAGTTGACAGGGGAGAGAGGAAGGTAATGGGGAGGAGAGAAAAGGAGAGAGACAGAGAGAGATACAGAGAGAAATATAGACATAGAGAGACAGGGACAAAGAGAGAGACAGAGACAGAAAGAGACAGACATAGGCAGAGACAGACACACAATGAGACAAAGACATACAGATGGACAGAGACAGAGGAGAGACAGACACCAAGACAAAGATTAAGGGAAAACTACAGACAAACACAAAGAAAGACACAAACTCAGACAGAGAGACATACACACAACCTTCAGAGACAAACAGAAAGAAGCAGAGAGACAAAGGGACAGCTTGTGGGGTTTAGGAAAACTGGATAGAGAAAAGTAGAGAAGGAGACAGAGAGATATAGAGTCAAAGAGAAACAGAGGAAAGAGGGAGAGGCAAAGTTAGACACAGAAGAGAGAAGGGAAGGAAAGAAGTAAGGATGATACAAGAGGGAACTATAAAGACATGGGCTAGTGTATTTCAATGCTTTGTCTTTTTCTTAATACATTAGTCCTACTGAGAAAGGGAGAAAAATAGTTAAGGAAAAGAAGAGGGAGAAAGAAAGAAAAAGGAAGGAAGGAAGGAAGGAAGGAAGGAAGGAAGGAAGGGAAATAAAAGGAAAAAACGACAGGAAGGGAGCAAAGCTTCTTCAGTACGAAACTGAAACCCTCAAATTCTAAACGAAACTCAGGGACCTCTAGGTCTCTAAAAGCGCCCAAAGCAAACATAACTATTAGGAATAAGTGGCAGTAAAATCACTGATGGGTGAAATGCTGAGAAATACTATCTTAAGATAAATAACAAAACTCTTCGATAACCATTAGTTATGTGAGGGTGTGGGTGTGGGTGAGTAAGGGTTCTCACTCCCTTTTTTTGGGAACTGTCCCCTGGCTGCAGAAAGAATAGACTAGTGTCCCGAACCCTTGATCCCAGGAGCTAACAACCATAATGATCTGGTCTCTCTGGATGTAAATAATTCGAACCCAAAGTAACTTGATACCCAGAGCCGAGCCCCAGATCCCCATTTACTTGCCACAGTTGGCGGGGGTGAGAGATTGGGGAGGGAGAACGGAGAGGGGGAGTGAAATGAAGATGGTGGGCTTTTTCGGGGCGAGGAAACCAGAGACTTATAGGCTGTTGAGGTCTACTTTATTTTTACTGCCCAAACTGTTGGAAAGTATTTAAGCTTAAACAGAAACAGCTGTATCGCTGGCACCGTCCGTCGAAACTATTTGTAACCGTGAATGACTTTTTATGATTATGAACTTTGCTGTCTATTGGCCTCTCTCAGGCAACTTGTTTGGCTCCTAAAGGCGATTTTTACGCAATCTGAGGATATTTCGTTAGGAGGGAGAGATTTCAAGAGAGGGTCCCAAGACTTAGCGCTAAAACCTTAAAACCCTGGAGGTTAGACGATGAACCCTAATCCTTTTTGTCTAAAGGCAGTGGGGAGTGGGGGAAGGAGAATGTAGAGGAAGAGCAATTCTGCGTTACCTCCTCCCTCCCCCATCCCATCTTCCCCATCCATACAATCGTCTAGACCCTCTAAGATACTTCTTGGACTGGAGACTAGTTTTCCGCCTAGGGTTTCCTGTCCCATCTCCAAGTCAGTTGCGTCGAGGTTTTTGTTTTGTTTTGCATTTTCTTCCCTCGTTCATAGGGAAAGAAACTGTTTCCAGTTCAGTAGTTATAGCTGTCTTTTCCTAAAAAGTGGGAGTTGTGTCTTTAAATATGATTAAGAAGAGGGGAAAGTGGGAAGAGAGCTCTTCTGACAGCACCTCCCTCCCTGCTCCGCCCCCCCCCGCCCCCGCTCCATCCTTACCTCAGAGTTTAGTCTAGCAATAAAGACAAGAACCGTCATCCCGTGTGAATGTGTACCCCTTCCTAACCGCAGGGGGTACCTCTCCAGCAGCGGAGAGAACGACACTTATTACGGTCCTGGACACTCCTGATATCTCCCTAGCTCTCTACCAATACCCAATCTGGGCAACGAAATACCAGGCGCCACCTCTGAGCTTAGTCCACAGTCAATTCTTTGAGTTTTTCCTCCCAGCCCCCACACATCACGGCCCTGCCCTTTATCCGCACCGAACGTCGAGAATAGATCGCTACCGGAAACGCGCTGCCTAGGCCAAACGGCTGCGGGTTCGGCGGCGACTTTGCTGGAGACTTTGCAGCCCTTGGGCTTCGAGCAAGCGGGCCTTGGCTGGTGCCAACTGGCGAGCTGGCGCAGTCTCGGTGCGAGGCGCCGAATCCGTGTGCATCGGAGAGCCTATGTGCAGCCGTGTTAATAACCCACGGCCACGCTTACTGACCTCGATCCCACTCTAGACCCAGCAAATTAATTCACTGCAATGGAAATCGGAGAATCGTGGCGGGGGGGGGGGCGGTCTGGATTGGAATGAGGGTGGGGCGGAGAGGGATGGAGTTTGGGGGTCGATATTAGTATTATATTAAGAAGTAGGGGGCAGGTGGATTGGAGTGAAAGAGGCTCTGAAGAGAAAGTGCGAGTTGACGTCGCCACTATAGTGGCAAAGAGAAGAACGAGGGGCAATTATGCGGATAATTCTAGTCCTCCACTTTTGTTTCAATTACTAGCGACGGTATCTAGACAATTGCTTGGAGTCTCAGATAGCCAGATTAGTGGGTGGATTCCCGTGAAGGGGAAAAGGCGAGGAGAGACAGGTGCCAGAGGGTGGAGGGTCCTTGGAGTATTGGGGAGGAGAGACGGACATTGACTTGACTAGTGGGATGGAGATGGAAATGGTGTGTGTATGTGTGTGTGTGTGGGGGGGGAAGAGACTGTTGTCATGGAGATGTAGGGTCCGTGCTTGGAGGGATGGAGTGGGGGAGGGGCGAAGAGAGAGTAGAGTGGAGCGTAGTCGGGTGCTTGGGACGTAGCCGGGACCTTTCCCATTTTTAACACCTGTACATTGTGCATTGTGCAAGAGCTGCAGAGTTGGCGTCTGGGAACAGCCTCCTAGCTGTCTGCAGCGGAGGGGGCGGGGTGAAGGGGGAGGGAGGAGATCCGGGGGATGTAGGGTAGGGTTGGGGTCTACGGAAGGCTGAGGGTCGCGGCTGAGACCACAGTGCTGTTCTCTGGGAATGGTTGGGAATCCTTTGATCTCGGGGAGGGAAACTTGGAGGAGGGGGTGTGTATTCAGTCCAGTAGACCGGGAGGGTTGGAAGGGACACCCCTCCTCCCCCTCCTCCCCCTCCTCAGACTGACAGCAGCTGATTCCACCCTACTTTACATCACTTCCGCTCCCGGCCTTTTTCCTTTCCCCCTCCTTTCCTTCCCCCTCCTTCCACCCTGTCTCTAGTGTCCCTCCAAACTCCACCTCCCAATGCCCCCGCGCCCCCCCCCCCCGCAATTGGAACTCGGGTCACGTAGCAACGCGGGGGAGAAAGCAAGAGGGGGGCGTAGCTGAGGCGGGGCGGACTCCATCTCGACCAATCAGAGGTCGGCGGAATATTCCACTGTCCTCTCCGCATTAGCGACGCCGTTAGCAACAAGTGGGGAGGGAGCTAGAGGGGAAGGGAGGAGGGAGAAGAGAGCAGAAGGGGGAGGTTGGGAGCGAGCAGGAGAGAGAGAGAGACGGGGGTGGGGGGTGGGAGGGAGGTTGGGAGAGGGAGAGGGAGAGGGAGGGAGACCGGGAGAGGAGAAGGAGGGGGAGGGAGAACTGACGTAAGCGGGGGAGTATTATGGTCTGTCGTGCGCTGGCTGCTGCTTTTCTGCTGCTGGAAGCGGCCAAGGGGGTAAGCGACGAGTCAACATGGAGCTTTCTGCGGTCGGGGAGCGGGTGTTTGCGGCCGAAGCCCTCTTGAAGCGGCGCATCAGAAAAGTAGGTTCTCGCAGGCCTCAGACCAAGGCCCCTGCCTCCCCTCCCCTCCCCATCCCGGTGCCCACCCCCTGCAGCAGAGCTGCTTCCCTTCCCCCAGGTCCCAGCAGCAGCAGCAGCAGCAGCCTCGGCGGCCGTGTCGGCGGCTCTGGCTCTGGCTCTGAGGCTCAGGCTCTTTCCCTAGACTTGCAACGATACACAGATTACATGGGTGGGGGTGGGGAGAAGGGGGACGAATGTATGTGCGTGTGTGTGCATGCACTTTGTGCAGCATTTAGTGCATGGGGTGGCAGATGCACTGGGCGCATGCCTTATGCACTTGGGTTTCACGCATTCATTTGGTGCATGCATTTTTGCATGCATTTCTCCTGTTTTCGTCATGCATTTTTCCCTGTGCACACACATTTTACCTTTGCATCCGCAGGGACGAATGGAATACCTCGTGAAATGGAAGGGCTGGTCTCAGAAGTAAGTAGGTTATATGTAATTGGTGGCCCTAGACTGTTATTAGGGAGATTTTTCTTCCTCTTTTTTTTTTCTTCTTCTTTGCATAGAGATACAAAAGAAAGTTGCATTTACTACCCTTCTCTAGCCTCCCTCCCATCCCCTGGAACTTATTTTTGCTTCTCCTTGACTTTTTCATAGGTATAGCACCTGGGAACCCGAAGAAAACATACTAGATGCCCGACTTCTCGCAGCCTTTGAGGAAAGGTACAGGCCATTCCTAGCCCTCTGTGTAGCTGTGGCTTTGATCCAGCCGGAATGGGAGTTCGGATTTGTTTTCTTTCTTAACACCCCCCTTCCCTCTTCCTCCCAGGGAACGAGAGATGGAGCTGTATGGCCCCAAAAAGAGAGGTCCCAAGCCCAAAACCTTCCTCCTCAAGGTAGGATGCAGCCGCCAATGGCTGGGAGGGATGTTGTTGGGACAGGTAGGTGTGTATGGTGGTGAAAGGAGTTCTCTAGGCTGGTAGACAAGTAGGGGAGTTCGTAAAAGTATCCTTATTCAGTCCCTGAGATAGTCCTGGGCTGGTTGTCATCCGGCAAGCAAAGGGTGGTAAGGGGAGAGTATTTGGGGGAGGGGTGGAGGGCCCAGCCCCAAAGCCATTGACATCCCTGTTTCTCTTTTGCAGGCACAGGCCAAGGCTAAAGCTAAAACCTACGAGTTCCGGAGCGACTCGGCTCGGGGCATCAGAGTTCCCTACCCAGGACGATCTCCCCAGGAACTTGGCTCCACTTCTCGAGCCCGGGAGGGACTTCGAAACATTGGCCTCTCCCCACCTGGGAGCAGCAGCAGCACCAGTACCAGTAGCACCTGCCGAGGGGACTCAGCTCGGGAACGGGAACGAGACCGGGACCGGGGGACTGGGAGACCGGACGACAAACCTAGCTCCCCAGGGGATAGCTCTAAGAAACGAGGCCCCAAACCCCGGAAGGACCTTCGGGACCCTTCCCAGCGGACCTCAGGGGAGCCAGGGGACAGTCTTGGGGACTACCTCAAAGGGAGGAAGATGGAGGATGCCCCCTCTGGGGCAGGAAAGTTCACGGCTGGGCACAGTGTAATCCAACTGGCCCGAAGGCAAGACGCAGACCTAGCCTGCACCGTGGCTAGTCCCAGCGGAGGTGAGGCTGGGGGCAAACTGGCTGTGGACACCTACCCACCCCGAGTCATAAAGCACAGGGCAGATTTTCTGGAGGCCAAAGGCCAGAGTGGCTTGGACTCTGGAGGCCCTCGGGTACGACATGGCTCCGGCAACCCAGGTTCAGTTGGGAGCTTATATCGGGACATGGGGTCCCAAGGGGGTAGACCCTCCTTGATTGCCAGGATCCCTGTAGCCAGAATCCTTGGGGACCCTGAGGAGGAATCCTGGAGCCCATCCTTGACCAATCTGGAGAAAGTGGTGGTCACAGATGTGACCTCAAACTTTTTGACCGTCACCATTAAGGAAAGCAACACGGACCAAGGTTTTTTTAAGGAGAAAAGATGAATTTTTGGAGTCCAGCCAGAGAGAAAGCAGGAGGGAGTGAGAGACAGAGAGAAAGGAAATTTGGCATAGTACTTTTTATTTCTGGATGGGATCTAGCCAAAGTGTGGATCCCTTCCTTTCACACCCCTCCTCTTCCTTCCCCAATCCATCCCCAATATTGGTTGGAAAGATTATCTCTAGAGTTATATTTTCTATTAGATGTAAATATGTTATTTAAGAAAATATCTAAATATATATATATTTCAACTCTTGAAGTTGTTTTATTTAAAACAAGAGACTCAAATGTGGATTAGTTACCACCCAGAATGGAATACCACCCTGAAGACTTACTGAGCTCCAGGCAGGAGGAAACCAATATACAGACTAAATGATGGTTATACCCATTTCTGTCCTTTTGACCTTTTTGATTTCTGATGTTCTGATGCTTTGGAGTTACTGTGGACACTGAAAAGGCTGGGAGTTTGGGAGGGAGGGAAAAATCTTGTATTGGACAAAAGTGCTCCTGTAAGGCTGAAGGCTCCTTCCCTATAATATGTATTGTGACTAGAGGTGTTCCTAATGACATGATCCAGGTAGTGTGGCCAGGCTATCTCCTCAGACAGCTAGGTATGAAGAAGCTATATTGAAACCACAGCCAAGCATGTCCCTCCTCCCCTTCTTCCACCGGCCAGGTATGGTCATGGAAGAGCTTTTTCTTCCCCCAAGAAAAAAAAAAGTCTTTTTTAAAAAAAGGATTAAACAGCTATTAGAGTGAAAAGTATTAACTTGAATTACCTTTTTTTTTTTTCCTCCTGCTGACGAAGGTGAGTTTGGGGAGCAGGGGACATGTCCAAGGAACAACACTAGAAATGCACTTTATAGGAGATGAAGCATATATGATGCTCTGTGTGTATATACTCGCAAATATATATTATATATACACACACAGAATGTATGTATAATCTCCCTTGGTTCCTTTCCTTACTCAGTAAAACAACAAACATAATGTGTTTACATTCCCGAAATGCCAGGATAAATTGGGAGAATTGCCTGTCACTACCCAGAGTTCGGGACCATCACTCTTTTGCAAAAAAAGTGTTTTGGGTTTAAATTCCCCCCACCCACTTCTCCGATTTTATCCTTGGACGGAGAGGAGGATCCAAGTCCCAAGAAAAGTATTATGTCTTTCTTCTCTTTAGGGATGCGGAATCGCCCCCGCCCCCCATTCCCCTCCGGCTTTCAGAGAGAAGTTGCTCTCACCCCACCCCCACCCCCGGCTGAGGCTCCCATTGCTCGCTCAGCTGGAGCGGGGGTGGGGGCGGGGCCGGACGGGGGTGGGGGCGGTTGGGGAGGCTTCGCTTGTTCGGTTCCTCACCTTGCTCTGAACCTCGGGATGAAACCCCTGCGTTTCGTCTGGACTCAGAGCTGGGGGAGATTGTATCTTCGAGGCTCAGGCAGGAGGAGGGGAAGAAGGAGAAATGCAGTGTTTCTATCCAAGAATGTGCACCAGAACTTTTACTGTTTTTTTTTTTCTTAAAAGCAAAAGCTATAATTTATAGGCTTTTTCGATTCGTGGAGTGTTCTCTATTTGAACTCTGTATTCAAACTCGGCCAAGGGGAGGGGGGAAGGGGAGGAGAAGCGGGGTTGATTTGGAGAACTGCTAGAGAGATGGAGGAGGGAAATACGTATATACATACATACTTATATGTGTATGTATATATATGTAAGTGTGTATATCTCCATACACGTATATATGTATATGTGTGTATATGTGTCTATATATTGTATTTCAATATAGACATTTCAGAACTAACTGCGGCTGAGTCTTTAGATATTCGGTCATCTCTGTTGGTTTAAAAGCACAAATCTGTCCCACAATCAGTTAAAGAGAGAATACCGACCCCAACCTCTCTTTCCCCTCTGCTCTGTGTCCTGTGCTTCTAGGACCGGCGAAGCCCAGAAATTGAGGGCTTTTTCACTGGGGAACTTGGGGGCCCGGGCCGGGCTTACGTGCCAGACCGAAGCACAGATTCAGGACTTCGCTGAAGTCAGAGAGGCTGGGATGGGGCGGAGAGTGGGGATGGCCCCTGAGGTGGGGCGAGTTCGGAGATCCTTGCTAGTCTCTTCCTCTTCCATCACTTGACACCCCCCCCTTCCCGTCTCTCCTCCCCATTTTCTGACCCTTGAAGGACAAAAGGGAAGACAAAATTAATAGATGCAGTTTTGTTGTTTCGAATTGAAAATTTCAAATTGCGCTTGTACAGAGGAGCCCCCAGAATGGGCTTTTTTACCTGATCATATTTGTAAAATTGGTCTTTGAAACTTAGTTTGTATAAAGAACCGAAGTGAGCAAGTGTATCTTCTTAAATGTCGATGCTATTTTTAGCTGAAACAATACAAGGGACATGTATGTTACCATGTGTATGATAATTCGGAGATGCGTTGAGGTTATCTGACTGCCCCTTTCCTCTTCTTCCCTTTCCCTTTTCCCCATCCTTTTTTCTTTTCCTCTTCTCTTTCCCCTTTCACTTCCTTCCTTCCTCCATTCCTCAGAACCCGAGTTTCTCATTCCCTGTACTCTTCATCACGCAAACCGGGTTCAGACCCGGTGGTTCAAGCCCTTCTATTCAGGCGTCTGTGTGTGCGTGTGTATGTGTGTCCAGTTCACACCGCTGTACTGCGATCCAGATCAGGGTGGGGGGGGAGGTTGGGTGGGGGGAGGTGGGCAGGGATAAGGGGGAGCCTTATGTATGTAGGTATCTACATATATGCTGAATGTGTGTTCGGTTTATTTAATTCTAAGATTTGTACAAATCTCCCAATCGATCTCCGCCTCAGAGCTAAAAAGTGAAACTTCAATAAGTTATCTTCTGCAATTCTGAATGTCTATATCCAATACCCGCTTTTTATGTGTTTAAATATATACTTTGTAAATAGAGCATTGTCTCAGGTTTCTTGTCCCTCGGAGACTCCTCTTTCTCTCCCCTTCCCCACTCCTTCCTTTCTTCTCCACCCTGGTTTCTAATGTCACCAAAGGCCCTTCCTAGTTTTGGGGAATCCCGACCTTGGAGAAAGGCCAAAGGCCTGCATTTCCTCCTTTCTCTTCTCTATTCTGGGGGGGCAGCGGCTTCTAGAACCATTTTCCTGCCCTCTACTTTGAGCTTTGGGCTGAACTGGGAATTAGAGGACTGAACGGATGTCTGGAGGAATGGACCTCAGGGTCTCTGTCCCCTTTCTGATCAGTCTTTGAGTCCCTCTCCTTTAGGGCCAAGCTTTGGGTCAGTTTTATTTTTCTCTCAGGGTCTCTAGCACCTTTGATATCAGAACTTTTTTTTTTATTATTACTGACCTCCAAATGGTCTGAATTTCTGGAAGTCTGAGGTCCATGGAACCTAATGATTCTCAAAATATCCTTCCCGAGGTCCCGGGATTCCCTGTCCTACCCTAGGCTTTCAGCTGGAAACATTTTCTGCCCCTGATCATGCCTGGGAACCCCTCTGCCCCCATAGCCCCGACCTCCCCACCTCTCCCCGAAATGGAGCCCCTCGAGCCTATTGATTGAGGAATTTAATTCTCGAGTATTGCTAGGCAACTGCTTCCTCCTGGAGCCAAAGAGAGCTCACTGATATGATTAGTTAACCAAGAGCTCAGGCATCAAGGAGCAGAAGCTGTTGCCTCTCCCTTCTGCCACTCCCACCCCCTCCAGCCACAACCACCCTTATCCCACCTTTCTTGACCTGATGCCTGGTATACCCTGAAGGTTTCAGCTTCTGCAGCTCCTCAGCTTGTGCAGTGTGTGTGTGTGTGTGTGTGTGTGTGTGTGTGTGTGACAGAGGCAAAGAGACTCAGAGACTAAGAGATGAAGAGAGAGACAGTGCCTGGAAGGGGAGAGAATGGGTCAGGCAGAGAGCATACTGGGTCTCCCAGGGTAAGGAATTGAGATACTGATGGGTGGGGTTGCTGTTTTGGGAGCTCCTGGATCCTTAAAATTTCCCATGTTATCTGGTCCAACAAAGATGTTGAGAGAGATCTGTAAAGGGATGATCAACTAGAATCATCCTTTCCTGATAATTGAGACTTTTTGGTCCTGATACAAATAGCAACCATATATAGATATTACAAAAGGCTTTCCCTTTTTGAGTGTGAAGGGTGAAGGGTTATGGCATATAGAAACTCTTAAAAGATAATTTCCCCCAAGGGAACCAGATGTAAGGGAATCTTGGTAGGAGCCTTTTCCTCCCTAAGTTGACAGAGGGTGAATTGATTCTTGAGACTGGTCCCCAAATCAGCTGCTTTCCATCCTTCCCAGGAATAGTTCTACCTGGGAGAGAGCACCAGAACTAGGATGGGAGGATAGCAGACCAAGTAGGGGAGCAGAAGTGAGACTGGGCCTTTAGGTGGGCAGGCAATTTTACACTTCCAGAAGGGAAGTGTGTTTGAATTGACTTGGTCTATTTTTTCGTTTAGCAGACTGAATTGGGCAGAAGTTCATCTCCTTTTCCTCAAGAACTAGGACCAAGCTCTAAGTCCCTAGCCCCTAGTCTTAGAATGCTTTATCTTACTCCTCTCTGAGACTTTTAGTCTGAGAGATCTGCAGCCGGTTTTGGGAGGTATAGATTTATCCGGGACAGCACTGGTGTGCTATGGTCTATAGGGTCATGAAGAGTCAGGTACCACTGAATGACTGAGCAACCACACTGACAACAGATTTGTCTCTATGTCCCATTCTTTGACGTTTATAAGAGAAACAGGTCACAGGTGAAATTAAAGATATAGGGCTGGAAGGGACCATAGAAGTAAGTAATCTATTCCAATGCTTCCCTCTCTCCCTTTTTTTTTAATGGGGAAACTGAGGTCCAAAGAGGTTATTATCTTTGCTCAAAGTCACACAGGGGCTTAGTGGAGGAGCTTGTATTCAAATAAGGTCAAAGATCATATATTAAAAGTTGGAAGGAAAATTGGAGGCCATCATTTTTCTAACCCCTTAATTTCCTAATGAGGAATGGTGGGTAGTAAGTAGCAGAGCTGGGATTTAAACGAACTTCTTCTGATTTCAAACCCAGTGCTCTTTCCACTGTACTGATGTGCCTTGTTGACTCTAGATCATTTGACTCCACACCCAGCAGTCTTTCCACTATACTATGATACTTCAATTAGTCAGGAGGTGCCCTAACTCCCCTTAGCGTTCCCCAGCCAGTGGTGTCTTGGGATGGGGGTGGGGATATTAGGCATTTGAAAAATGTTTTTGAATGTAGTAAGATGAAAATTAGAATTTGGAATAGATTTTCCCCTTAAACATGAAATCTAGAACTTCTTCCTTCACTGTCTCCTAGGTGTTTTAGATGCTCAGGCTGACTTACCAGCTTAGGTCCATTTCTCCAGGCTTTCACTGAAAACACAGAAGACTTGCAAGGGGTTTGGTGTCTGTTCTTTCCCCCAAAGTTTTAATATCCTCTGCAGTTCACCACAACAATGGGGGAGGGCAGTGCATGAAAGGATACTGATATTTGGGACCCTCTGCTTCCTGTAGTTCCCTGTCTTCTTAGAGCAGCTTCTGTCCAATGTTCTTTTGGCATCAACTCCTGCAGTAGAATACTAGAGATGCAAGGGAAATTATAGGTCCTCTGAGGTGAATTCTCCCTTTCTGATCCCTAAGACTTTAGGATTCATAAGCTGCTCCATAAATACTGATTAAAAGGCCCTATGACATCAAATCAACCACCAAATTAACTGATATGGCTGTGGGCAAGTACCGTCTATAAGGTCTTTAGTTTTCTCCTTTGTAAAATTATGGGGCAGCTAATAGACTCTTAAGAGTCCTTCCAGTTTGCAAAAAAGCATTAAATAATTCTAGTTTTAAAAAATTCTACCTCTTCTCTCTGAAGAGGAAACAATTCTATAAGGGTAAGACCAATGAATAGAACTGGAATCAATGTGAGAAATGTGTTTTTTTTTTCTCCAGTTGTATCTGACTCAAAGTAACCCCTGGTTTCAGAGGACTCTACAATTCTCAGTTATTTTAATATACCATCAATTAATGTTAAATAACAATACCTTACATTTTTGTGGTGCTTTAAAAGGGTTGAAAAATGCTCCACATATATTACCTCATTTGTTAGGAAAAGAAGAGTGATGGCCAATATCCCTGAGCATCATTTGGAGATTGAAAGAACCAAAATTCAGAATCTGAAAGGTTTGAACTGGAAGAAGGCTCATTGTGGGAAAGCCCTACAATTCTCACTCAACCCCTTCTCCTGCTCAGGTACACAGAGGAAGGGCCTGACCAATAAAATGAAGGCTTAAAAATATTTATCCAAAGAGGGTAATCACACATCCCCTACCCCCACCAAACTGCAATCAAGTGCACCGTCTTTACTGGGCAGACTGGTGGCATTGCCTATGGCTGTCCTATCGCGCCCTCTAGGGGGTGAAGACAGGCCTGCTATCCAACAGCCTTTGGGGTGAAGAATTAAAATCCACACATACATGCACAAAATGACCATCACTGCCGACACAACTCAATAACACTTTCTATTTCAAGAATCTTCTGGGTTAAGATGAAAGAATCCCTTCTACTCCCTGCCCGCTTTTATATACCAGCAGTATTCTAGAGTGGTGGGGAAAAGGCAAACCTTTGGCTGGGGAATAGGGAGTAGTCCGCTGAATCCGCTTACACATAGCCTCTGGGCACACACCTGTCCTTCTGGCATAGTAGTCTCTAGAGTGCAAGCATGATTGGTGGATGTCCCAAGGGCTGGGGAGGGGGGGTGGCCCGGAAGGGAGTTGAGGAATGTCATGCCAATCTCGACTTTAGCCAGCCTGGATGCATAGCATATCCCCTGCCCCTTGAGATACACTCCCTTCTATAGCTGACCCCATTCTTCCCCAAAGGCTGGCGGATTAGTTGATCAGATCAGTAGCGCAGAAACTAACAATGGCTAGTGTGGGCCAGAGTCCTGTATTCCATCTGGCCCAGCTCTGGAGACATTGTTGAAACTGAGTGTCGGGAAAGAGATGCAATTCCATGCCCAGAGTAGAGGCTGGCTGGAAGCATGTTGCTATTTAGACAATTCTTAATCTAAAAGCAGTTTTTGGAAAGCAAATTATCAACTTCCTTTAGCCTCTTCTTCAAGGTCAGGAGATAAAAGTCACAGTATTACCTATCACATTTCAACCCCATTCCACTCTAAATCACTGTTATTTCAGGTTCTCAGATTCTTCTGGTTGGGTGATGCATTCCTGTTGTGTGGTTGAAATCTTTACCAGAAATTAAAAATCCAGGCCTTTGCCCCACTAGCCATTCAACAAAAGGCCAGGCCAAACTTCCTCTTACTTCAAAGGAAGCTAGGTTATCCCTGGAGGGTTTAAATTTATGAATAAATTCATGCTGAGGGTAATACAAACCTGAAAGACTCTGGGAAGGTTATGTAATAAGCAAATCATCTCTTTATTATGAGCTATGGGTTAATGGCAGCAGTCTTATAGCTTCACATGTTTAATGGCAAGTCCTCTGCAATTTAATAGTAGTGTCCTCTTAAAGCATTACCACATGTTGCACACTCCAGGACTGGCATTGCTTTCCAATATCATTCGTGTTTTTTTTTTCCTTCCTGTTTTAATTGTAAATAGCTTCTGTTCTCCATGCAGTTAAATATAGCTGTCAAGATGGGGGTCAGAAGGAAATCCAATACAAGGTGAACCTTACCTTTGGCAATTCTTTATTCTAAGAAGCAATTTTCCTATCCTAGCAATGTGACCAGTCTTCCAAAGGTGGTATTTTCCCCTCTCCCACTATGCTACCTATACCCCAGGTTCAACCCACCTTGGTAAGCAGAGAAGAAAGAAAAGGTCACTTTGAGCTTTCAGTTATCACATTTGACACATTCAGCTGAAAAGTTAAAATTTTTTATTGATATACTAACTTAAAAAAAAAGTTGTACAAAACCAAATGATACCATTTGCTAGCATTTTCCTGTAAAATAAATTAAGAACAGTCTAAAAAAACCTGTAATCTATGCTATAGTGTTAGTTTTCCCCAAACACTAGAAAACACACACAATCATGAAATGCAAACAAGAAAATGATTTAGGCATCAGAATACAACTTTCTCCCTAAATCCCCCAAACCACTATGGGCTACCTTGGGGTATGGAGGATGAGGAAGGGGAAGGCACGTTTCCCCCACTAGTTGGTTTTGATTTAGTATTTGGGCTGGGCTGCTGTCCTGTTTCAACAAAAACCTTAAGCTTTTCCATGGTAATAACATATCCACTTTTGTTCTGTTTTCTAAAAGCAAACAGCTGTAGTTTAAAGCAATTAGAAGTGGCATACATGAATGATTTGGCTTTTTTAAATTAAAAAAATACATACACACAAATCAAGCCAATCACTGGCACAGTTACAAGAACAGTTCTTTCTTTTGTTCATCCCTACCCCCCTTTTTGAACAAAATTTTTTTTACCTTCAGGCCACAGCCCTTCATATCTATCAGAATCTGAGTGTAACAAAAAAAGAACACTCTTTTTTGGTACAAAATATATATATATATATATATATATATAAAAATATATACTAAACCTCTAAGGAAGATGACAAAATTGGCCACTTCTTCCTGTCCAATAAAAAATAAAAAAAGAGGCAAAAACAGGATAAAAATATCCATTCAATATACAAATACTGCCATATAATTTGCTTAGGAAACCCTTAGAAGTAAAAAAAGTAGCAACAAACCTTACATCAGATGTTTGATTGACACCTAGCTATACACATGTGCGCACACAGAAAAAACATAGCAGCAAATTTTTTTGGGGGGGAAAGGTTAACTAAATACTAGTTTTGTTTACTGGTAAACATATGACACCAGCTCTGTAACATCTGTCCAACACAGATGAAATAAAATGCACAATTCTTTAGAGAAGTGTCTCTCAAAAGTGTGAAAAAACACATCTCTTTCAAATATGAGCCACTGGGAGTAAAACTAAAACACGTAAGGTTGAAATTTTAAGCAAAAGGGAAAACAAAAGGCAGAACTGGTTAGAAATAAGGTGTTTCCTGATTCAACTTTGGACTTGAAATAGCTAGTTAACAGAAAGGCACAACATTATAGTTTGGGGAAAAAAAATCTTAATGCTGTTTATGAGAGCCTTATCAAATTAGACAAGACACTCAGGGACAAACACACTTGCTTCTAATAGCTGCAGTCCTCATTCACTAATGATCATAATTAGAACCCCTACTGTCAGCCCAGAGCCTCTGTTTTACTTAGCCTGAAAGGCAGGAAAGTGCTTGGTGGGAACAGGCAGAGAATCTCATAAGCTTCAACTTCATGTCTTGGGGGTGAGGTGGGGGAAGGGGATTGGGGGCTCTGCTACCAGAAGTTTGCTTGTTGGTGACTCAGAAGAAAGCAGGGACATCTGCAAAATGCCATCACATGTAGAGTATTTGGAGGCCTGTTTGGGAGGATGTGATGGAATAGAGAACTATTAGGAAAGCCTGGTCCTAAGAATCATAAACTAATTTGAGGATAGCTTTACTACCCTTCAAGATCCATTCCTCCCCTCCCTTGCTATGCTGGACCATGCAAGCTGGCTCTCTTTTAACCCATTATAGTAGTAGAAAGTGCATACATTTCCATATGATACCCAGATGTACTGTTCTAGGAATGAGGAGAAGCTTCTCTCTTCTCAATCTCAGCACTCTAAAGGAGTAACCCTCTAGATTTCTTTTCCACTATAAGGAACACCAAATGAGACAGCTTCATGCTATTCTAAAGAGCTAGGTGAGAAAGGACTTGGAAGAGGTCTCTCTTCCATTCTCTTGCCCCACCTTGCTCTCTCAATGGACATGAAAACCAGTTACTCCCCGAAGGCACAATAAATTTGTATTCCAATACAATAAAAGGCCAGTTTCCAAGTATTTGGCATGTTGGGTAAGGGCATCAAGGAAACAGTCCCTGGCTGAGGGTCATGCTTCCCTAGACAAATCACTCTCTTAGCTAAGCAGTCAGTCCAACCATTCTTGGATTGGGTTATTTAAAAGAGGTAACTTGGATGAAGAACTTCTCCCTGACTCCCTCCAGCCTCAACCCCACTGGTCCCTTCTTCTCCCAAAAGAAAGTTCCATTTGGTGATTTCACACTGTAACAGTTAAAACAGAAACAGGAAACTTTTTTTCTTCTTTTTTTTGGTATCAAAAAGATCCAAGGTAGATACTCTAGGCTGTTAGGCAACCACTACAAGCAAAAACTACTCTCCTTAAATCTTAGACATATTTGGGACATTGACTAGTTTTGCAAGGATCATGGTATTGTCATGCCTCCTTCAAGAACAAGTCAGCATCTTAATTCTTACCTATGCTAGATTGGTAGTCCCCCAAGAATCAATAGGATAAACAGCTTGTGGAGAGAACCCAAGGTTTGCACTTTTCTACAAAAGAGAGCAGAATCTGCCAAGTGCCTAGATCTTCTTGATATTTGTTTAGTATTTTTAAGGAAGAAGTCCCATCCTCATCCACATACCATCCCCTCACCCTGCCTCTACACTGAAAGATGATGCACCAGCAATTGTAGTAAAATTAAATCTCTTTTCTGTTTGATCCCAATTCCCAATATGGGAAAGGATTATACTGCCAGTTTCTCAAAGGGGTCAGAACACCCCAGGGCACATAGGTAAGTTAACAGAAGACCTAGTACATACCCCACTAACCTAACTGGTGGCCCTTTACAAGCTTATCACCTCATAAGCGCACCACAACAGCAGTAACACAGACAGAAAAGATGTTAGTACTGCACATCTGTACAACAGCTGGGATGTTATCTCAAGCAAAAAATCCATTTCCAGGAACGGATTAGATGTAGATTCTCTTAGTACTTCTTAGGGGAAGTCAATGGAGCCAAATGACTAGGACCATTGGGGCCATCCCTTGTGTAACCAGAAAGAAAAAAGATGGGTCTTTTTTTGGGTGGAAGTAGGTTTGTCTAAGTACCCTATTTATAGAAAAGTCCTCATAAAGATACTTCTAAAGCTAGGTGTTCCAAGACCAGTACAAGTGCTGGCTGAAACGAAGATCTTCCCACTCAGTAGTTACCCACAAAATTAAAAAAGCTGAAGGTAAAAATGAATGGGGGGAGGGGTGTCACCTGGAACCAAAGGGGACAAGAACTCTTAATGTCCATTGTTCCTAGCGCTCTCTTGAAGGTTTCTTGGCAAATGCTCACGAACAGGAAATGGTCTGGGGCTGGGGGATACTGTAGCAGTTAACTCCAGGCTAGGGCCACAGAAAGACAAAAGGAGCTATGGACACTCCCTATGCTGCTTTCAATATACTTCATTCTACTCTCAGGTCACAGTCTTTAACTTTCAGGTATGTGGGGGCAAGGTAGTCACAACAAATTCCTACTTGCCCAACTCTAGCTGCTACTTAAGAGGAGAAAATAGCTCATATGAGGCCTCTAGGCTGGCTTACACCCTTATAGCACCTTCTAGACTGATACTAGCATAAAGCAATGTAAACAACACCCCTTTTATCAAGCAGTCCCATGAGGTCTCTTCAAGAGATAAATGACTATATAAAATAATGTCCCCATCTTAGGGACTGGAATGGTTAACCCACACAAGGAGAAGACTGCATGACAAAGTATCATCCTTTGCTCTTAGGCGACTGGATAGAAAGTTCACCTTTACCACGCTATGAGCAAGAGGAACAGGGCAGATAACAAACACGGAGAAAATGAAACATTCTTAAGAACCTGTTTTTTTTCCTAAGACAGCCACTCACCTAGAGCCATTTGGCTCAACCCACTTTCCTGTCAACTGACAGATATAGTAAAGGAAAGGGTGGTGGGGTGGCGGTATGTAAATCAGCCAGCAGAAGCTAAAGCTAGCACTACCCACCTGTCACAGAACTCTATCTAGGTCATATTAAGTAACAAGGAATTGGAGATTTGGTCCCCTTTTCCTAATGCATCCACCCATGTTTTATGTACACACATGGGCTGGGATGAAGGGCAGGGTGGTGGCTGCCTGAAACCCCTATATGTTTGCTAATTTAGAGGAAGTAACAAAGACTGAAATCTCAGCTCTACCTTCCCAGATCTGTCTTCCTTTGGGCAGGCTATAGGTCACTAAAAAAACAGACACCATGATCAAAAAAAAAAATTAGGATGCTATGAAAGGCTTAAGAGGTCCACTTGGAGAAGACACCCTGGCACCTGGGTTGTGTATGAGACAGGATGACAGTCAGCTTCAGTAATGTCTCAGGTTGAAAAAGCCAACACTGGTTGGGGACTCTTTCACAGTCACTGTGATAAGGTTGGCAGTCACATCTGTGACAAAGACATGCTCAATAAGGCTTCTGGTTGGCTTCCAGTCCTGGCTGGTTTGAATGGAGACAGACAGGTTCTGTCCTGTGGTGCCTGGGAAAGAGGCCGAGTCCCTTTCTGAGTCAGTGCTACTACTTTCCTCGCCAGTGCTCATCTCTGACAGGGCTGTTGTCTTTCGGGTCTCACCTGCAACCAGGTGGCCCTCTTGCCCAGTGGGTTTGGAATTGCTTTTCATTGTGTCCCTCTTGTTTCCAGAGGTGGAAACAACTGCACCCCTTGCTACCAGTTTCTCACCTTTGTTGGTATCAGGGAGCACTCCAGCCCCTCTGGGGGTACCACTCCCCAATCCCTTGCCAGCAGTGGGGTTGATATTACTGGTAGTTTTCAGGTTGGCAGCTGTGGGATAGAGGGGAAGCACAGTACCCCCTGTGGCTCCATTTTTCAGGCTCTGCAAGTTCAAAGCCTGGAGATTCAGCTCTTGGTTTGAAGCTGGTTGCGTGCCAATGGAGGTTGGTCCTATTTTGCCCCCATTGTGTAGGCTCGGTGTCCTACCTGACTTCTGTTCGGCACTGCCAGTGCTAGGGGTTGTAACAGCTCTGGCACCTGGAATGCTGAGCCCTAGCTCCCCCTTCTGGTTTCTCACTTTCAGATCCAGTCCCAAGCCACACTTACTGGAGGCCTGGGCTTTCAGTGCCAATCTATTGGGTGCCTCCGCTTGGTTCTGTGTCATTCTATTCATGTAGTGCATGATGGAACTCTGCCAGCTGATACTTCCTTGGCTAGGGCTGTCAGCCATGCCCTTCATCAGGCTGGTCAAGTTCTCAGTGGTAGATGAGCCACTGGGGCCTCCAGAAGTCTCCTTGGCATGGGCTTTGAGGGCAGCGAGGCTTGCCACAGGGGCAGTGAGTGAGGATGGCAGTTTGTTTGGTCCCAAATCCTTTCGAGTAGTTTTCAGTCCTTTTGGCAGGCTCACAGGTCTCCTGGCTGCCTTCTGTTCTGGGGGAAGAGGCTTGCGACCCCTTTTTTTTCTGATGGGATCCTTCACCTCAGGCTTGGCCACCAAGATCTGAGCTTTTTTCTGAGGTACTGGATGGGACTCTCTGCCCCGAGGACCTCTCTTAGCCTCCAAGTCACTATCATCATCTTCATCAGAGGAGGAAGAAGAAGTAGAAGAAGAGGAAGAACTGCTGGATTTTGATTTTGATGGCATATCTGGTTCCTATAAACAATGGGAAATAAATTATCATCCTCCCCATTACTTAGTTCATAATATACCCTCTCTTCAGAGCTTTGTAGTCCTTCAAGAGCTGGTGTACCCTTTACCCTTCCCTATACAGAAATGGAAACAATGGGAAAGGTAAGGATTCATTTACTTCTTTTACATGTGGTTATCTAAGGCACACAAGGAAAGTATCTTGACTCACATTAAACAGCAAGTCAGTAGTAGGATCTAGAAGAGATGGCAAGCTTTTTCCTTTTTTCCCCTCTTCAGCTAAATGCTTTATTCACTAGGCCTAGACGTCCCATGATTCTAGATTGTTAATTAAAATCACTCATCAAACTGATTAGTCTGGTATTTGTCAGTCAAAATCAGTTAGCATCTATTCCAGGAAATCATTTCTCCTGGGTTCCTTAGCTCTCAAACTCAAGTCTCCAATTGTACACTGAAATAGAACTTTGCAAACAACTGTGTTCTGTTTGCTGAGCCCCTGCTCCACCCCCTCCCATTCCCAAATCTTTATCCTTTTCTCTTGTCTCAATGTTTGACTCTTATGACAGAATAAAAAAAAAAACAAAACCAAAAACACCCCCAACCTTTTTTGAGGGAACAGAGGGTATAAGTTCACAACAATTTAAATCACCTGTCTTAAAACAATCACCAATCTGATACAATTGGGAGAACTATAACTATCTCAAGCACTTGGAATTTTGGGGAGGATTGTTTTTAATCTAATTTTTTTCAATCAATGAAAATCTTCCTCCTTTCCCTCCTACTTCCCCACTCACTGAGAAAGAAAAACAGAACTGTTATAAACACGTATAGTCAAGTAAAATAATTTGTCCATATTAAAAAAAACAAAAACATCTCACTCTGAAGGACCTGGCACTTTATAAAAGCATCTTCTGCTTTAACCTATGTGTAAATCCATACAGATAAGGCTAGGGGAGGTAGAATGTATTCCAAGGCTTACTTTTAATTGCCATTCAGGAGTTGGCTTTACATAGAAAATTAAAGCTATGAATGGGCTCCTATCAAAGTTTTTAAGAAAAAAAAAAACTATGAAACAGTATCACTTTGCCTTTCTCAGGAGAGAGAAGCTTCAGCCAGGGGCCCATGACTGTTGAACTCTTAAGCCAGTGGCCAGTGATTTCAGAGTCAGGAAGTACCATCAAGGTCATTTTCATTGGAGACTAGAACCAAACAGCCTGACCCACATCTAAAACCGGAGAACCCTGATTGTCAGTCTATAAATTCTCTTTGATAAGGCAATAACAAGATGACAGATAACTCAAGTCTACGGGACTAGACTTTCCATCTCTTTTTCCTAAGGGTGGGTGGGAACTGTTATCCATGCAATATTTGACATAAAGTTCTCCATCTGCCCTGACTGGGTGCTCTCTTTTCTAAAAGTCCTCCTGGAGTCAATTTCTGGCTTCTCTCTCTCTTTGCCAAGAGTCTACCCCTGGGCAAGACAGAAAGGGAGACCACATTCTTATTATTCTGGGAATTTCTGAGCCAGAAAGGACTTTAGAGATCATATTCTCAATTCTTTGGTCACTGTGGAACAGCCCCGGGTCAAAAGTATGGTCTGCTCAAACAGGTGAGTATGTGGGTGGTCTAGAACCCCAGGGTCTTTCTTATCTGCCTTGTTTCCTCTTCTTCAACTTCAGAATTAGGGTATTTGTGCATAGTTAAGAGTTTTGTGTACTTTGTTATCAAATAGAGGGAAAACATCAGTAACAAAAAACAAAGCCAATACGTTCCCCCCTTTCACCTGGACAGGAGGGTCAGGAGAAAAAGAAGGGAACAAAATACTAAATGGTTTTCTAGTGCCTCCAACTGGGAGACACTTAGAGTGACAGTAAGAAACTTCAGGCCCAAGCTGTATTTTGTCTTTCTTGGTCTAGAGCAGCAGTTCTCAACCTGCAGGCTACGTTCAATTTGTAACAATGAAAATACATCCTGCATATCAGATATTTACATTACGATTCATAACAGTAGCAACAAAAATAATTTTATGGTTGGGGGTCACCACAACATAAGGAACTATATTAAAGGGTCACGGCATTAAAAAGGTTGAGAACCACTGTTATAGAGAAAAGCTTTGAAGAAGTAACTTCACATTCCAAAGATTCCAGGCTGAATTTTTGTTCACACTTTCTGGATTTTATTTGAATTTCTGCTAAAAGTCACATCCCATTCTCTACTGCCTTGCAAGGAGAGTGTTATAAGAGGAAGGGTGGAAGGGTAGGTAGTGAAGGCAGGGAAAGAGTGCAGAAGAATTGAAGGTAACTGGCTACAAACCTTGATCTTGGAGCGCCTGCTACAAGCTGACACCACCACATGCTTCCTTGGTCTGCCCCTTGGACGCTTGCCTCTCTTCCGGTTCTGCACCTCTTTATCATGCTCCCTAAAAATACAACTGTGAGGGGCATGGCCAGCTCTGCTTACCAACCCTTCCTATTTTACCATCACTTCTTCACTCCTAAATTCTCACCAAAAAGCCTCCTTCACTTCCAAGGAAAAGGTTTAGAGTCAGTTCATAATTACTCTCTGAAAATGAAGTATCTGAGGACCCCTTACACCCCCATCATCTACTTAGAGCTCTAGCAAGTAGCCTCTAGATCAAATGAGGTAACAGTCATGAAGCACTTGGGACAGTGCCTGACACATGGCAGGTGTTTTGTAAATACCTATTCTCTTCCCCCCCAAAACAAGGAAGACCAAGAGATAAACTGCATTTATATCCCTGTGCTTGCCCATTCTCAGGACCATGCTCCTTTTCTCCCTAAGCATTGTTATACTGTACCCTAGACCCTAATATAAAATAAAGCAATTTCATCAAGAAAAGGTCAAGAGTCAGTGTCTATAATCTATAATACAGGTGTAAACAATTCTCTAGTGACCCTAATATAAAATAAAGCGATTTCATCAAGAAAAGGTCAAGAGTCAGTGTCTATAATCTATAATACAGGTGTAAACAATTCTCTAGTGACCAAAGGTTATGAAAGATGGATCAAAAGGAGCTTTTAATTCCCTAACAGAAACAACAAAAACTTGCCCCTTATAAAGATGGGGAGAAAATTTGTAACTCAAAATCTCTTGGAAATGAATTATGTAAATAAGAAAATAAACTAAAATTAAAAAAAATTTAAGATGCCATGAATAAAAGAATCAGAGAAAAAAAAACTTGCTCCTTATCATAGTAATTAAATAGGCAAACATGATGAATTTCACGGTTACCCAGATGGGTTCAGATTCCATATTTGCCACTTACTGTGTTTGTGTGACCTTGGACAAGTCCCTTTCAGGGACTCTGACTCATTTGTAAACTAAAGGGGATCGGCTTAGATGATTTCTTAGATGATTTCAGACTCTCAATCTGTAATCTCATGATCTCTCAAGTCCTTTACAGGTCTTTTACTCTAAGGCACATCAGATAACTGTTTCCTTGATTATCTTATCCCCTAAAAGATAGAGAATAGGATCCCAGGGTCCTCTTCCTTACTGACACAGCTTCAAACACTGAATGTCAATCTTTTTGGATCTATTTCCCACTCTTTTCCAAGATACAAATCCAATAAATTCACTAAGCTAATCATTTTGCAGACAAATAATTAGAAGCTTTGAATTCTCCCCACCCCAAAAGCAATGTGGTATACTAGACATAGCACTGGTCTCTAGTCTGAAAATCTGGCTTTAAGTCCTGCTTCAAATACATTCCAGCTGTGTCACCCTAGGTAAGTCACTTTAACCTCTCAGTGTCTCATTTTAAAACTCTAAGTGGTAGGATAGGTGCAGACTTGCACTGGTAGGAATTTCCTCAGTGGGAATGACATGCATATTAATGAAATCCCAGGTGTAGTTTAAAAAAAAAAGTTTCCCAAAGAGACTTCTCAGGGAGAAGAAGGCAGGTAATAGAGTATAATACATTTGCTATCCCTGGAGCAAGAATTATTTTGTTTCTTAGATGGTTCCAGGATACCTCAGGCCTTTACCAATCCACCTGCTCAGAAATTTACCAGAATACAAAATTTCTATTTTTCTTTGTTAAACTAGTCTATTCTTCCCCAAATCTATAGGATATTAATTACAGCTAGGGAAAACTGTTGGGACATGTTTCACATTCTGTTAACAAGTTCTTAATGATCCCTCCCAAACCCAGTTATTCTGCAAGCGACCATTCTCCTATTCCCAACCATATTTTATTTCCCGTCTCTCAAAAGTCATGACTCATGTGAGAAGCCTACAAAGAACCAAACTGAGTTGGGGGGAAAGAGAGGGGGTTGAAAATAGATGTAGCCTGAACTACACAGAACAATGTTGTCAGATTGACACCAGCTGTAAAAGCTTTTGCAGTACCTAATTTATCAAGAAACCACATCTCTATCAACAGGGCAATCACTTGCAAGTGGGAAAGTAGTAATCCTATGCAGAAATGATTGCCACATATTGCTACCTATGGTTCTCTCATACATACAATTTCTGAAACAGCATCCCTGAACACAGCATGAACATTCCTCCAATTTTGATCTAGAGGAGGGGCATGCTTTTCTCTCCCTTCCCATTTGCCCCCAGAGTCACTTGGGATGCATATTCCTGAACACCAGTTTCCTGCCTAAAAATAGAGACATCTAGAATTACAGAGACAAACACATCTAACCCTAGGGACAGGCAAGAAGGCCCCACAGCGCTCACTCAATATCATGCTTAACAGCTAAAAGAAAAATAAATGTGCTGTCCTTTATATAACATGACACAATAGTGCACGTACTTTGCGGCTTTTCTAGTAGTGATAAGGATACACTGGCCCATTCATTCTCTCTTGCCAAGTTTTCCTTTTGACCAATGGCATCCATTTGTTACAACAGTTAACTTAGAAAAATAGACTTAAGAGGCAGTTTTATTCTGTATAAAGCTAATGGAAACTCAACATATGAGCTGCAACGTCATATGTACTATGGACTAATCAGTCAATAGATCAAAACAGACTATTCAAAACCCATGTTTTGAATAGGTAAAGAACTGGAACAGTTAAGTTCACAATTCTTGTAAGAGGGTCTAATTTTTCAAGTTACCCACTAGACAGCAAGCTACATGAGGGGAATAATTGCATGCTATTTAAATTTTCTATCTTCTCCAGGTCCAGGCATACCTTCATACAGAGCAGGTAACACTTAGTAGGATTTCAGGACCTTCAGTTGGAAGAGACCAACCTAATTCTCATTTTCATGAATTAGGAGACTAAGGCACAGAGAGGTCAAAGGATTTGTCAAAGGTCAAACAGGTGACAGCTGAAATTTGAACCCCGGTTTCCTGGCTCCAAATACAGTGCTCTTCTGTCAATACCACACTGCTTTTACATGTTTGTTGATCTGAGTTAAATGCTTACTGGGTGCTTAGGTGTTACAGGAGATACTACAGTCCCAGTTCCTCAAAGACATTTGAGTGCTACAAGGATCAAATTAAAAGTCTCAAGGCACATCACATACCAGTAACCCTACTGTTAAAGACAAAAATACCACTATTTGTCCTCCCCCATTTCCCTACCTTGGCCCCCTACACCACTGCATTATGGGATCAGGCTCTAGCCCCTCCCCTCCCTCCACCCCTAAAGAAACAAGAAATATGTTAACTTGCTCACTTCTTCTGGAAGGCTAGGAGCAGTCTTGGATCAAGGATATTTTCCTCTGGCTCCCAGCTGTTGTGTCTGGAAAAGCAAGCATTGGGCAGGGTAACACATACACACACGTGACATAGGTGAAAAAGACTGCTCCCTGACAGGCCAGAAGGGACCTTCTCTCTATTTTATGGCAGATTTTTACAACACCCAAACTCGATGAACTTTTAGAGACATATTAAGTGAAAACATGAATACTAACACGGACCTTTAGCTGGAACTGAAATTCCTAATTATTTCTATAGCAAATGAAAAGGAAAACTTTTATTAAAAATAAAAATGACTTCTTTTCAGAAGAAAAAATGTAATTGTATCCAGTTTAGGTAAGAAATCCCATAACCCACCAACCCAGACACAATAAGGGGGCTGCGAGTTATTTTATTAGAACCTGCAAATAAGGTGAGGGATGTATGGCATAAAAATCAATTAAGATGGTTGAAGAATTAAGCACAACGATTTGGTCTTAACACAACGTACAGGGTATGAGATACTGTAAGTCAGGCCAGAAAGGGGGGGAAAAAACTTTTTAAGAAAAAGGGAGGGAAAAAATTAAGTAAAGAAAACCACGAAGAGAGTCTGTAGGGAGCAGCTGGGCATAAACAGAAAGACTTTTCGAGAGATGCCAAATCCCTTCTCCTCTAAAAAACACACCATACATCAATAGAAAGCTCAGGTTACAGCAGAAAAAACATGGAGAGGGGTGTGCGTGTCTATGTGTCTAAAGAACCAGGATTCCCATTTCTTTCCCCAGTCAAGTCTGGCAATTGGGATTTCGTCCCTCACCTTTGCCCAGTAAAAGGGCAGAGGAAAGGTTAAGTGTGTGAAAGGGCAGAGGAACACAGAAGGGGTGGTGGTGTTGGAATAGTAAAAGACTGTTCCTTAGAAAGAGGAGACCTAAGGGGGGGAGTCAAGTAGAAGCGAGTACAGCATGCAACAAATGGGGATGGCGGAGGCAGAAGCGCTGGGGGACAGTCGGTGTACAGAGAACTGAGCTCTGCGCAGTAGGAGGGGAGATCCCCAAGCCCAGCTTATTTGTAAACAAAAGGTTAGCCGCCCCCCTCCCCCGAGGGCTGAGCTCCGGCTTCCCCTTTTAACTCCTCCCGGAAACCACAAGCTGTAAAGACCCCGTCCCTCCCCCCACCAAAAAAAAAACTTTCTAGGCTTCGCCCTCAGCCCCAAGCTGCCCCCAGATCATTCCCGGAGCCTACCCCACCCCCCCACCCCCGTCCCAGAGCCTGGGGTGGGTGAGGGGCGGGGGCTTTGGGGGGGCTTGGAGCGCACGGAGAAGTTGCCCGGGCAGGAGGCTGGGAGCTCATTGTTCTCGGACTCACTTGGAGGACCATCCTCGCCACTTCACCAGGTACTCCAGCTTCCCCTGTAGGGAGGAGAGGGCAAGAAGGAGCAGGGTTAGGAGGGCGCTCGGGACAGTTAGAACAGGAGGGGGAACAAGGAGGGTGTGGAGCCCGGGAAGGAGGGAAGTCGGCCGGCGCCTGCAACACACCCACACCCACCCACCTTACGGAGCCGCTTGCTCAGGATGCACTCGGCGGCGAAGACCTGCTCCCCAACGCTGCTTAGCTCCTCCATCCCGCCGCCGCCGCCGCCGCCGCCGGGAGCGAGGACACACAAAAAAGGGGAGCCCGGGGGCCGCGCGCGCGCGCCTACCGCGCGCTCTCTGCGGCTCCGCCGCGCTCCCCGCCCCTCGTGCTCACCCCCTCCTCTCTTTTCTCTCCTCCCCAGTACTGGGCGCGCCGAAGCCCCGCAAAACAAAGCACCGCCCTCCTCCGGGCGCGCGCGGTCTCTTCCCTTCCACTCTCCCCGCCCGCACAAAGAGCTCCGCCTTCTACCCCCCTCAGGGGCCCGCGCACCTCCTCCCCTTTCCTTCCTCTTCGCCTTCTCCCACGCCCACCCGGGCTTCCAAAATTCCGAGCAGGCCAATGGGAGAAGAGGGCGGGAGGGGGAGCGCCTGCTCTGGGCTGCGGCTGCAGCTGCAGCTGCCGCTCCTGCTCCTGTTCAGCTCCTACTAAGGGGACTGGGCATTGTTTAGGGTGGGTTTCCCTGCCCACGGTCTCTTCCCCCGCAAGGGCTCTGGGGTCTAGGGTTTGCATTTCTCTCTTCCTGGTAGGTGCCCTGGGATGTACGGAGGTGAATATAAAGAGGAATTGAGGCTTCCCAGGGGGTACAAGACTGGGGAACAGGTAGCTCCCAGGGCCCCGTGGGTGGGGGTGGGGGATCATTTAGGTTGAGAAGAGGAAGGAAATGCTGACTCGGAGTGGGTAGGAGAATGATCCCAGCCTACACTGTCGAGTCCCGCTTTGCCTACTGGTCGTCCTGAACTTCGTTCTGAAGTTTGCATTACAAGCAAAAAGCCATTGTTTCGAGACCCCCCAAAACAGAGAAGTCAGGAAGAGCCAAAGCGAAGGCTTCCTCTCTCTGCCCTAAGCTATGGTTTAGTTGCTGACAGTTCGCCTCATCTGCCGAGTCCAGCTCAGGGTCCAGTATGCCTCTAAGCCAGCCCTTGGGTTTTCCCTTCACTTTATTCCACTTAACGCTCCCCGCCTTTTTCTTTTATAAAGGGGTGTAACTGGGGAGGGAACCACTTTTTTTTTGTTTCCACTAGGAAACCGAAAAAGTAAGAGTCTCTTTTTCAACCCCATTTCTCTAAATTAAGTGACCTAAGTCTAAGGGTTGAGAGAATGTTTTGGTATAAAGTCTGAAAATGCAAGAGCGTTATGGTGGAGGGTTCTAAGATGAGGTTCTTTCCACTGACAAGTATGAAAGACGGAAATCTGTCTTCCATAAATACACATTTCCAGGTGGCATTTGAGAAAAAAATCAACACAATCTTAACTTGTTGAAACAGCATTTGAAAAAAAAAGGTTTTTTTTCTAGGAGAGTCTTAGTTACCTGCAAGGACTGGATTCAAAGTGGGGTGGATTTGTTCTTTAGACACTGCATGTGTTAATATGAACCCTGGCTCATATTACAAATATGCGCCCATGGAGAGACTCAGACCGAGCTTTCCTCGGAGTCAGTTCCTCACTTACGGGCTAATCTTTGATGTGCTAACCTTGAACCTTCTCTTCAACAGGGAAATTCATTGCTATTGAATAACGAAATGACCATTAAAGTCTTTTAGGTCTTGAGTCAAGAGGAAAAAAATGCAACTTAAAAGGAGGAACACGTTATCAATAACTTTATTCACATGAATATAGTTTAACTCAATGAAAAATGCATTTTTTTCATATTTCCTGAACACATCTGCAAAAACTGTTTTCTGTTGAACAAATCAAAGGAACCTATCTTTTTCAAAGAGCCTTGGTAAATAGAATAATGTGCATTAAAGCCATATTTGTAAAGGATTCCGCAGAAGAAAGCGGAAAAAAAGTCTTTTGAAGAGGCCTACTGTAGAAAACACTAAAAAGATATCAACCCACCCTTCAGCTCATCAAGTATACTTCAGGGCTGGCTAAGTTGCATTTGACACACTTGAAAGATCTTATTTGATCTGGCAAACAGATATTGTCAAGGAAGCAGAGGGGGAAAAACAACCTGAAAAAGGTGGTAGGATGAGTGTTTGCTTATTTGGGGAAAGAAAACCCACAAGCAACCCTACAACAACAAAAACAAATAACTTTAAAATTTAGCACAGTTGCCAGGTTTGATAAATCATTTGTGAAGTAAATTGAGCATTTTGAGTTTGTTAACATGCATCTGTGGAGCTCCAGCAAGAGGTTCCTTTAGTGCTGAAAGCAAAGATGTAGTTTGTGTAATTCTAGAAATCGTGGGATCAGTTTCAACTCAGGCTTTCTTAAAGAATTCACCTTTGAGGTGAGATTACTCACAGGAAGTTTCTAGTGGAAGGAGAAAATGTCTTTTCTGCATAAGGATACAGTATCCTGGAGACTCTGGATAGTTTTTTTTTTTTTTAAGAGCTCAAAATATTTTCTTTGTAGCTTAAGGTAGGAAGGAGGAAGAAGAAAGACCAATTCTCTTGAAATTGACTCAGATAAATTTAAAATACAATTTCCTAGATGTATGAATGTACTATGTATATTATTAACATAAATATTTAGAATTAGTCTGTTGGATACAAAGGCATTTTGGAAATTTCTGTAGAGCGTAAATGAAGCAGATTTTGCTTCAAAGAAACCATCAGATAAATGTTGGTACAAGGCTAATATTCTTGAAAAATCCTGGCAGTGATGTAATGAAATAAGCAGATGTCTGGAATGTTCCACTGGTACATTTCAAAGAATTACAAACTTATTTGTATAGGCACACCAAGATTTTATGAGTTAGATAATAGGCGAAAAAGAATCACAACAACGAATGATTAAATCACATTGAATGTAGAATTAACTAATTAGCTAGTGAATCAATCTTTAAGGGCAAATAGCCTAATCACAATTCATGTATTTATAAATGCACAGAAAATATATTGTAAAAGAACACTTAGGGAAAAGTTAACTAATATTAATGATGACTTTAAAACCACTTCCTTCCCATCCTTCCACCTAGCATGGTGCCTGGGACATGTAAATAGACACTTAATACGTACTTACTGACCGGTTATTACAAATATTAATCCATTAATGGTTAAAATATCCCTAATAATAGGTGAATAATATAACACTTAAAAACGACAAAACTAAGGTACAGACAAAAGACTTGCATCACCCTCATGGATATTAATGGAAAAGGCAGGTATTTATTTTATACCAAGATGGAACAGCTAGGTGGCTCAGTGGATAAAGAAAGCACTGGACAGGGAGTCAGGAAGACCTGTTTTCAAATCTAACTTTAGACACTTAATAGCTCTGTGACCCTAGGCAAGTCACTTATTCTCTACCTTAATCCACAAAAGAAGGAAATGACAACAAACCAGTATCTTTTGTCAAGATAAACCTCAATGTAACGGTATGGTCCATGGAGTGATGAAGAGAGCAGGACATGACTCAACAACAGCAATTATACCAAGAACACAAAGTATATATTGCAAAAAATGCACAGAAGAGATCAGATGTTCAGGAGAGAGAGAGAGAGAGAGAGAGAGAGAGAAAAGCAGGACAGCGGAAAAAGTATTGAATCTATTGTAATTTATTTTATAAACATGCTATATTTAATAGAGATTCATGTAATCCTCTTTTTCTATCCTTTGTAGAGAAAACTCCATGTTTTCTGGTATTTCTCAAGTTATGAATAGTAAAAAATAAAAAAAAATTTAAATGACATAAATTAGATACTTCCGGTCAGCAAGTGAGGCAAGCAGCTCACCTATTATTAGTACCATATACTTTCTCTAGTAAAAATCTAAAAATCATACCAGACAGTATAATGGTAAAGAAATTCAATGTTATTTTTTTTTTTTTGGTATTTTTCCTATTTATTTATTTATTTTAGTTTTCAACATTCATTTTCACAAGATTTTGAGTTACAAATTTTTCTCCCCATCTTTCTACTACCTCTCACTTGAAAATAGCTAGCCTACTGAATACTCCTTCCTCCAATCCGTTCTTTTATATCCTCCCCTATTTCCCTCCCCTCCACCAACTTCCTAGTAGGGCAAGATGGATTCCGGTACCCCAGTGCCTGTATATCTTATTTCCCAGTTGCACATAAAGAAAAAAGAAAGAAATTCAATGTTCAGCTATAGGGAGCAACTTCTTCTCCCTAAAATTGTGTAAAAAGGCAGCTAGACACTCAGTGACAATAGGAATGAGGGCCACCAGCAAAGCCAGCAGTAGCCACCACAAATAAGATGGTAGCCTCCCAGCTCAGCCAGAGATGGACCAGAGGCACGCCAAAGACAAGTACCAGCAAAGCTATATTTGGAGGCAGCAAGAATGGAGGGCTCTTCAAAGAAAGTCCCAGCGTAGATGAAAACCCACAGGGGGGACCTTGGAAGCCAGTGGAATTGGTAATGATCAGTGTGGGCATGGCAGCACTCACTGACACAGCCTAGGCCAGTGGGTTTTGAGTTCCTTAACACTTTGTCCTGAGAAGCCAGGGAGGGTCCTGAATATCTAAATGAGAGGAACCAGGGCAAGAACAAACAGGGCCAGCCGCCCCACACATACCAGCCTAACAGTTGATAGAGCTTAGTCTTAGCACAAAGCCCCATTTCAGGAACTAAATGGAGAGATGAGTAAATCAAAGAAAAAAAAAAACCACCAATATAAAAAACTAACACAAATCTAGAGATCCTCCAAAAGAAGGGAAAAATAACTTTATAACAACTGTATGCAGAAACTCAATGAAAAAACAGATTTTCCATGAAAACTACGTGAATATTCTGAGGAAATGAAATGAGAGGGAAAAAATGAAATATGTGCTGTGGAGGAGAGAATTATCAGGAGAATAAGTAGGGAAAAAAATAGTAAGTCTTACCTAAGAAATGAACTCCCTGAAAACCAGAATAGACCAAATTAGTGACTCTATGAGAAAGAATGAAATATTAGAACACAATCAAAAGACTGAAAAAAAAATAGAAGTGAATGTAAAGTATCTGATATAAACAACTGGTCTAGGAAAGAGGTCAAGAAGAGAGAATTTAAGAATCATACCAGAAAACATACTACGATTTAAGAATTGTAGCTTTGATTTAAAAGAAAAGCCTAGCTATCATATTTCAAAATAAATGGAAACTGCCCACATTATTAAAACCATAGAGAAAAAGTTACAAAGAATCTACCAGTCACCTTCCAGAAGAAATCTCAGTAGGAAAAGACCCAGTAATAGCATAGTCTACATCATACTGCAAGCACTCAGAAAGGAGTTCAAGTATTGAGGAACAGTAGTCAGGATCACACAAGTCTGGCAGCTTACAATAAAAGAGAAAGTCCTGGAATACAATATTCCAAAAGGTAAAGAATGGGTTTGCAATGAAGAATATGCTTGGCTTTATTGAGTATAATCTTACGGGTTAAAAAAACAAACAGGTCTTTATTGGAATAGAGGACTTTCAGGCATTTCTGATGAAAAGAGCAGAGTTGAGTAGTAACTTTGAAATTAAAACACTAGAGTCAAGAAAAATCTAGAAAGGAATTATTTGGTTGGAGTTATACAGTGATAAAGGACTAGTAATTTAATCTAACTGTCGAAGCAAGCCTGCCTTCAAAGTGTTAATGTCTTCAAAGAATATTGAGGAAGTTAAATAAGAAAAACAGAAGACCTGGGGGTGGATTCTTTTTGTTCTGGAGGTTTAAAGAGCAAGAAGAAAAGGGAGAATGCAGTACTGAAAGGAGGAAGAAAAGGAGGTGAAGCTTACTATTTCTCATAAGTGAGGTACATGAGAAGAAGAGTACAAAAATGGAGGAAGATTTGGGGAGAGAGGGCATCAAGCAGATCTCTTATCTGAACTAGATAAAAGAGGGTTGAATGTACATTGGCACACATACAAAGATATTTGTGTAGAAATACATCAAACTCAATAGGAAAATAGAAGATTGACAGGGAATGATGGGGTAAGTAAAAGGAGGGTGGAAATAGTTTGAAGTAAAACAAACTTACTATTCCAGAAGAGAGAGTTAAAACAAACAAGCAAAAAAACAAATAATTGGAAACTAAGGGATTCCCATTAATTGGGGAATGGCTGAACAAAATGTGGTGTATAATTTTAATAAGACATGGTGATGCAAAAATGATAAAAGACAATTTCAGAGAGTACTCAGAAGTATGAACTGATGCAGAATAAGTGAGCAGAACCTGGAAAACAATTTTTTATAAGGACAACAACGTTGTAAAAAAAAAAACTTTGAAAGATTTAAGAACTTTGATCAAAGCAGTTACCAGCCATGTTTCTGGGGGACCTGTGATGAAATATATTGCTTCCCTCTTGACAGAGGGGTTATAGATCGTGAGCATAGAAAGATACATAAATTTTTGGACATTGGCTACTGTGAGGATTTGTTCTGTTTGACTATGCTTATGTGTTACTAGAGTTGGTTTTTTCTCCTCTGTTTTTAATTGGAGGTGTGGTGGGGAGAAGAATTAATCAGTAGTGATGTTGCCTCCTGCCTCTCCCCCCAAAGACAGCCATTAAAGTATTTAAAAAGTTATTTTTAATTTATAGAATAAAGCATATCCATAGCATAGTACAATAAAGAAGATGATTGTACATGAAACAGTAAATCTGCTATTCACAACTTGCTATTCCATTCAAATACAAAATAAACATTGAAGCATTTTAAAAATTCATAGAAGAGAGCTGAAGAAGGTTTAGTAGGAAGCACAAACAGGGTCAACTTTGAAAGTAATCTGTTGAATTATAAATATTAAGCAGTATGATACAGAACTTCATGGTTTCATATATAAATCTGTGTTCTGATATATGTATGTGTGTGTATGTGTAATGTATATATCTGTATCTATCTAACTTTCTATCTACATCTATATGGTAATGCTCCTATTTTGATGTTTAAACTAAGAATTAATTTTTTAAAAATATATGTTATACAGAATAGCTCTTATTTTCCAAATAATTATTTCATGATTACAATAAAAGGAATCTGGATAAAGATACTAATATAGTATATAGTATAAATCCACAGAAGTTTACATATTAAGTATATAATAAAAGTGTGTTGTAGTGGGAAGAGCAGCAGTATGCTGGAAAATGTTTTAATAATCTGCTTTTTGGGGGGAGGGGGAATACATGTAGGACATACTTTTAATCTTCATTTTTAATATTTTCTTCACTTAAGTTTAGACAGTCAACAGAACAATAAATCAAGCCTTGATTTGTATCATATTTCCTAGGTGTAAATGCATTTTGAAAATTTAACAATCAGCTTTCTAGTTTGAGCTGGCTCTAACACACCTCTAACTGGACTCAGACACAGATTAGAATCTATAATTGACTAGCTGTGTGATTGTGGCTTTGAGCTTTAGTTTCCTCATTTATGAAACTGGGCTAACAATATTTTTACTAACTACTTCAAAAGGTAGTTTGGGGGCTCAAATTTTATATGTATAAAATGCTTTGTAAAACCCAGATCATTCTGTAAGTGTTAGTTGTTATTATTATATATATATTTCAAAGTATTTTGTGTGTAAGAGAAAGTATGTCTAGGATCACAATCAATACCGTTTATATCTGTCTTTCTAACTGTCTCATTATATACATTGAACATAATTCATGAATTATGCCCCTATGTACTAATTACATTTTCAAGGATGCTTAAAAAAGACAACAACCCCAAAACACTTTTTGTCTTCAGCAGAATTATTATCACATGAAAATACTTGATGAGCCTAGAAATATAAGACATTAGATGTGAATTAACAGCTTTAATTAACTAAAGTCTAACCCAAATGGAACCTCTTATATAAACAATTTTGGGAACAGAATCAGTAAACTGAAACCCAGTTCACAGATTTGCTAATTACTCTTTCCTTCTGTGAAGGCCAACTCAATCATGTCCTTGGATATATATAAAAAATTCATAGAAGTTTCAGAAATAATGGATTAGAAAATTATGTTGCAAACCTTGATTTTTTTCATTTTTATCTTACCATTATTAGATCTGAATGAACTAAACATGAATGTGCCATCCATGTCACAAAATGTGGTTTTCTTCTCCATCTCTAGTCCTTTGGCTTTTTGGCCAAGAGATTGTAGAAATGAATTCTAGGGTAAAATGCAACATTTCCCCTCTTAGCACCTCAGTGGAGAGGTGTAACATCGGCAACATCGGCCTTATGGGGGAAAAAAAAAGAATAGTAAGAATAATTAACAACTACTTCTAAATCATCACTATCTGAAAGATTTCCTTGAGTTCTTCTATACTATCATATAATCTTTGAGAATGTCTATTCTTATCATAAGCTATATCATCAAAATAATGACACTTGGTCTGGGTGACCCAGCTTTGTAAATCTTAAAGCTCAATATAAATGCTTAGTGTTATTATTATTTTATAGTTTATGGAACATTTTTATGTATGTTATTTCATCTCATCCTCAAAACTGTCTTTTGAGGTAGGCAAAACAGATGACCACCCCCATTTTACAAATGAGGAAACTGAGTTTCAGAGATTGTGAAATGACTTGCCCAAGGGCACTGGGCCTGGGTTAGAACTCCTGTCTTCTGCCATCCATTATCTATTGATCTATCATACCACACTGCCTCTTACTTTGTTCTATATATTGCACTAATTAGCACTGTTTTCTTTTTGCAAAAAATGTCTAACAAAGTAATTGTCTACATGCTTCTTTGAATAGGATTTGTATGCTATTGATTTAATATAAAAATCATCCTAGCTCTTTCTGTTAGCTTAGCATTTCTTGTCCTTTATTGTGACAATCTGGGCAAGTTCAGCCTGGAATAATCCGGTAGTTGGTGTCGCGAGTGTCAAGAAATAGTTGCAACACTACACTTTTATATATTTTTCAGCTTTTCTTTTCTTTTAGAAACTGAAGCTGGTTTTTTTTTGTAGTAATTTGGAAGTTACCACTTTACATTTCTTTTGGCTCTTAAAAGCCTTTTTTTCATGCTAGTGTGTGAGGGTCACAATTAGATTTTTTCACTTCTAGGACAAGTGCCTTGAAACGCTCTCAATTGGTAGGACTTGAGGACAAAGTAAGAGACAATCTACTGTAGGGCCATTCTTGAGCAGGTGGAGCTAGAGGGATATGTGAGGTAAAGATCCCAAAGACCCTTACCCAAATAAAACAGACAGGATTCTCCAGATAAAAACAGAAGCTATTTATCTCGGGAGAGTTGGCCATCATCTACCCAGAACATACACCAGTGTAGGGAGGCAAAGAACAAAATCAAACAGTTTTATACCCTTACACAAACAATTCTAGGACCACCCCCCCAAAAAAAACCCAAATCCCCTTCCCCTTTACTGGACTTTCATTCCCATTGGTGGGAAGGTATGTCTTTACAATCCTTTTACCTAATGCAAAATTATTTATCAGAAGTAAGCTTATTACAGATTACATGGTTTTTTTTTCTTGTTTACCAAAAAGCAGACAGTTTACAGAAACACCTGGCAGACATATTATTTGTTGCAAAAAGTAAGCAATTTATAGATCACTTGTTGCTTTTCTTGTTTACCAAAGACAGGCACCTGGCAGACACATTACAGAAAAATAAAATTTGGGCCTATCAAGACTAAAGCCTCGCTCAAGTTTGGTGACTGAGGTCTCCTTTATATTTTTACTTGTCCCACCCAGTCCCTCCTCTTTCTTTGATATCTGAAAATTTCTCTCACCAAGATTGGTTTCTTCAGCTCTCCTATCAATTTTTTTCTATCCCTCCATCAGTACCCAATCTTTCTTCTTTTTGATCAACCAATTCCAATTTTTGTCCTTTTAAAATCATTAGGCGGACAGACCCATTGGTAGAACCCCCAAATCTAATCAGTTTGGGGAGGGTCTTCTGTATAGTGTTTGTAATTAATTGCATTATACAAGGGAAGCATACAGGGAGCAATAGAATTTAACTTTCTCCTATTAGCAAGAACAATAATGCTTGCTTCTACCAGGTTCCTTCAAACCAGGACCACCACAGTGAATGTGGAGAAATGTGAAAGTGGAGAGGACCAAATTTGCACTGGAACATGGGCAGGTTTTCTAATTTCTTGGTTAATATCTCTAACAGTTTGTCTCACATCATTTATCTTCAATGCAGCAAGTAGACAGGTTGAGTTTACCACAGACTCCTCTCTTCTCTGCCAGGAGATAATCTAATACCAGCCTATGTTGTAAAGTAGCCTCTCGACTTTGGTCTGCAAATCTGGAGTAAGTCAGTAGTTTGAGTGGTTTGGTTAGCAATGATTTCAACAACTGCTTGGAGTCTACTGATTCGATTTAGCATATAAACTGGGGTCTGGTAGCCCCAGCTTCCATCTTGTGCCTGTGTTGCAAGCCCATACTCCTTCACATTTCTTTCAGGTGACCAAATGTCTCCCCACCTATTTGCATACCCTGTACTAGCACTAGAAGTATCAATAGTTCATTTTTCCCTTTCTAAGTCATCATATATTTTTATTCCTAAGTGTTTACCTTCTTGTCCTGGGAGAAAGAAAAATTTGGGTCTTACCAGTCAAATATAGCAACTTCCAATCCAGTCAGGGGGAAGAAGTGTATAGGCAGTGAGGCCACACATCCAATAGTGTCTTTTTAGAGCCAGTTGGGGTTTCTTACTCTGCGGGAAGATTGCAGATATATTGCTATGAATGATGGGATAATACTGTAGGTTCTCAAATCCTAGAGGCCCTCCCCAAAAGGTTGCATTAGTTTTGTTAAATCGGCACCTCCATAGCTGAAAATCTGCTCTCCACTGACACCACCCAACCTTGCTTCTAAAGGACCCAGAGACTCTGGGATCTGTTTTATCATCCTGACTCCAAAACTCTTGAAATTATCCGAAGTGAGAATTATTATCCCATTCCCAATGTTGGTGGGGAACAGTAATGACTCCCTGATTATGACTAAAGTATTGATGCTTAAATATAGTGGTTAGAATACGAGATTCAGATTTACTTTTGGTGGTTACCTGAAGGGGAGTACCGCAAGAATGAAAAATTCAATTCACGCAAACACCAGTGTTAAGCTGGGTATGGGTGGAATTCCAGTGCTGCTTTACAGAACAGTTATTTACAGGTTATTACTTATCCCTTTAAAAGTCCACTTGCATTGATTGACTCCAACCTAAGTCCTTCCCCTTATCATCCAGCCTGAGGCAATATTCCCCTGTCCTATTCTCAGTAAGGGGCCAGGTGTGGTCTTCTGACTTAGCCCAAAACCCAGTCCCATTGTGGACAGAGAACCTGTTACTAAGAAGCCACTTGAGTCAAAGAGGAACGGGGACCCAAGGCCAGGATTCTAACTGCTGAGGTCTTCCACAAATCCAACAATTAGTGAGGTTAAAGGCATTCACTATAGTTTGAATTAAAATCTGAAAACTACTATCCTGAGGTAACCAAGGGACTGGGGTGGGCTGTACCGGGATGACTATAAGGAGAAGGGTCAGGGGCAGCATGATCTGTACAATGAAAATGATTCCAGGCAGGAGGGAGAAAGCAATTACTCAAAAGGAAATGGAAAACAAATACCATAAGTCTAACACATAGAAGGAGAAAGGCACATCACCTCCTTTCATCAGTATACAATAAGGATTGTGATTACAGAAATGAGGGGAGAGGGGGCAGTGTGCTTTGAGGCCATTGAGGTTCTCTCACAGGAGGCATCCAGAGTCTCAGTATCTCAAGCATCTGGGTCAGGACCACGTTGAAGGTGCAGTTTCAGATTCTCAGGTTCAGTGGATTCAATGGTCCAGGTAACAGGAGGTTCAACAGGTCCCTTTACACGAGTATGATGAGTCCAACCCCCTCCTTTGTCTGGACCGCAAGTATCTGAGACCAACAGAATTTGAAAAGGACCTTCCCAAATTGGGGTTAGCTTTTCTTCCCTCCAATCCCCAATTAGAACCCAATCCCCTGATTGGTATTTGTGGACCTTGAATCCCAAAGGTAGGGTTTGAGCAATTATCTCCTTAGCTTGTAGAGAATGCAAATGTTTTGTTAGGGAAGACATATATTCTCTTAAAAACTTATCTTTCTGATCAAACAGTGGGTCCAAATTTCCTCTACCTCTATCAGGATAAGGGTGCCAAAAAAGGAGCTTATGTGGGGAGAGTCCTGTGTCCCTTTGAGGCTTGATCTGAATTCTGAGGAGAGCCAAGAGTAGACATTAGTCCAGGGCAATTGAGTTTCTAAAGCCAATCTAGTGAGCTGTTTTTTAATTTCCTGATTCATCCTTTCTACTTTGCCTGATGAGGGAGGGTGCCCGGGAGAATGAAAATCCCAGGTAATATCCAAGGCCTGGCCTAGGGACTACAGAATCCGCGCAGTAAAATGAGTTCCCTGATCTGAGTCAGTCCGTTCCACCATCCCATACCTTGGAATAATTTATTCTAGCCAAATTTTACTGACAGCTGGGGCAGCCACATAGGGTAAAGGAAAGGCTTCCACCCAGGAGGTCAAGTGGTCCAATATGACCAACAAGTATTTGAGGTGTCTTACATGGGGCAGTTCCGTAAAGTCCACCTGTGTTCTCTGAAAAGGCCTAAGGTTGGAAGGCGGACCTCCAGTCAGAGCTCAGCACTAGGCTGTCTTGTTTGTCCTTCCATACACAAGACACCTGCTCACCAAATGCCATGATAAGCTATAGAAGCCAGGTGTTACATACCAAGTTAAGATGGCATCACACAGATTCTAGACATCCCAGTGACTGCCTTGGTGTAGATATTGAAGAACGTGCCTCATACTTGCCTCAGTTAGTACCTCCTTTCCCTCCGGGAGGAGCCCTCTCCCATCCTGCTCCTGTATTCCCAGAGCTGGTGCCTTGTGCTTCTCTTTTTCTATAAGGGAGGAAGAAAGGAGATTCAGAGAGAAGGAGGGGATTAAAACCAACAACTAATTTAACTCAGATTCTGCTGACCCCACACTCTTTGCCTCTTATCTGCAAAGCCATTACCCCTAGCCTCAAAGCACTGCGGCCAGATGGCCCCCTACCTGGGCTATGACTACAACCTCAGGTAACAATATATTCTCTAAGATTCGGGTGACCAGGGTAATATGTGCCAGCTCTTTCCCTTTGCTATTGACCATCTCTCTTTCTTCCCAAATCTTCCCGAACCCATGTGCTATTCCCCAGGCATATTTTGAGTCAGTATAGATATTAACCCTCAGTTCCCTTTAACAGTTTTAGAGCCTGGTTTAGGACATGAAGTTCACAAGTTTGACCAATTCTTAGGCAGTTGTCCTGATTCAACCAAGGATTCTTGGTCCCCATCAATTATGGCATACCCATTCCTTCTTTTTTCCTCCTAAGTCTAGTCTAGAGGAACCATCAATGAATAGATTTATACCTCCAGGAATAGGAGATTCCTGCAAATCTCCTCAAACCCTGGTTTGGAGGTCTATGAAATCTACACAGTGATGTTCTAGCTCAAGGTGGCCCTCGCCTCCAGATGTCAGAAAGGAGGCAAGATTCAAATTATTATCCTGAGACAAGACCAAATCATCATTTTCTAGTAAAATGGCCTCATATTTCAGGATTCTAGAATCTGTAAGCTACTGCCTTGTTCTCTGATTTATGATGGTCCTTACTTGAAGTGGAACCCCCACAACAAAACTTCCCCCAAAAGTCAGCTTTCTACTTTCTTCTACTGGCCTGGAGACACGTTGGCCATGCTCGAGACAGCTTTGAAAGGAAAACCATTGGTCTCCTTTGCCCTCCTCTTTTCAGTGCTAAAACCCCTAAAGCGGTGGTTCTCACTCAACCTTCCTAATGCCAGGACCCTTTAATACAGTTCCTCATGTTGTGGTGACCCCCAGCCACAAAATTATTTTCATTGTTACTTCATAACTGTAATTTTGCTACTGTTATGAATTGTAAGGTATATATCTGATATGCAGGATGCATTTTCATTGTTACAAATTGTATATAATCCACAGGTTGAGAACCACTGCCCTAGAGCCACCCCCTTATCCACATTTACAAATAAGTGAAAAGGTCTTTGTAGGGAGGGAGGGCAAGAATAGGAGTGGAGGCTAATATTTGCTTCAGTTTCTTAAATCCCTCTTCACCTTCTGAATCCCACCTAATTTTGTCAGATTCCTTTTCCTATAAGTACTTGTACATAGGTTTAGTCAGGATGGCATAAGAATCTATCCAATTCCTACAATACCTCACCAATCCCAAGAACCTTCAGAGCTTCCTTTTTATCCTTGGCAGGGGAGCCCCAAGAATTCCCGTGAGCTGTTCTGGGTCACCTCACTGATCCAATGTCCCAAGTATTTCACCTCTTTCTCTACAAATTGGAGCTTACTCTTTGATACTCTCAATCCCTCTGATCCTAATTAATTCAGTAGTTTAATAGAAGCTTCACTAACCTCCTTTCTTTCTTTCCCTGTTACCAGTAAGTCATCTATGCATTGTAAAACTTGAGTTTTAGGAGGGGATTCGAATGTCTCCAATATTCTTTCCAAAATTTGTCCAAACTAGTTTGGAGACGCAGTATACCCCTGGGGAAGAACATACTACCTATACTGCAGTTTTCTTCTGCTCTCTGGATCCTCCCACTCAAATGCAAAAAGGTCTCTGCTACCAGGGTGTAAGGGGCAGGCCCAAAAATCATCTTTCAAATCAATTACACTAAACCATCTACTGTCCTCTTTTACCCTCCCCAAGATGGTATATAGGTCAGGGACCACTGGATAGGAGGGAAGGACTATCTTATTAATTTCCATTAAGTCCTGGACCAGTTGTTACATCCGATCTCCCTTCTGGACCAGCAGAATGAAGGTATTGAAGGGGGAAATGCAAGGTTTGATAAGTTCTCCTTCCACCAAACTCTGGATGACTGGCTGGAGTCCCTGCCTTCCCTCCAGTGATACAGTGCTTTATCCTTACTACCACTGTAGGGTCCTTTAATTTAATCTTAAGAGGTTCTATATTAACTGTTCCTCTATTAAAGGGGCCCACCCATACCCCAGAACAAATTTGGCATTCCTCTTCCCCCCTCAAATTTACCATTTTAAGTGGAATTATCTGGATGCCCCTGGTTGCCAATTGAATAGATAATTTTTTGATCAAATCTCTTCCTAATAGGTTTATACCTGCTTCTGGAACCATAAGTAATTGGATTAGGGCAATTGCCCCTTGATATTCCACTTTCAAGAACTCAGAGAGGGGAGTAATAAAATTCTCACCCTTTACCCCCAAGATATTGAGGAGGTCTTGGGATAATTTAATTCCTTTTGGTAAATGAGTTATGGATGACCTGGCAGCTCCAGTATCAATTAGAAACACCATTTCTTCCCCATTAGGTCCCATTCTTAAATTTGTCAAGGGCTTTGGGTGGGCTATATCTTTGAACCCCTGACACCCCTAGTCTTCTGAATCTATCAGGAAATAGATCATCTGATTAATCTGCCGTGGTGGGCAATTTCTAGCCGTATGACCCTCTTTTCTACACTCCCAACACAAGGAGACTCCTCTCTTTTCCTTCTTTCTCATTGTTGGGGTGCATTTCTTTTGTTCCCCACATCCCTCCTACTCTGGGACCTTTTCCACTCCTCAGGACTTTTCTTGCTGTCCGTAGTCTGGACTACATTCTGGACTGTCTGGACCATGAGCCTAGGATTAAGCTTAGCCTTCTGCCTCTGATTTTCCTCATCTCTCCTCACATAAACCCTGGTAGCCTCCTCTAATAAATTTCCTAGGGTTCTGGTGTTCCACCTATCTATTTTCTGAATTTTTCTACTGACATATCTGGCCATGCATTAGTCACTTTAGTTTTAGCATGGTTTCTGTGGGAGGATCATTCATATCTAAGCCTGAGTATTTTCCCATATTCTCTTTTAGCCTTTCTTAAAAGGTTGTTGGTGATTTTTCCTTCTCCTAGACCACCTCAAAGGACTTTTTAATATTTTGAGGCTTTGGAACTGCAGTTCCAATTTTTATAACTATAAGCTCTCTAAGGTCCTGCATATGAGCTCTTTCAGCTGCATCATTATGGTCCCATTTAGGGTCAAGAGTGAGGTATTTTTGGTCTGCGGGCACAACCCAGGCCGAGGGTGGGTGTCTGCACTCCAGCTTTACCCTAACAGCCTTTCTTATCATCCCCCTCTCTTGATGGGAGAACAAAACATTCAAAATGGACATCAATTCATTCCAAGTGTAAATACCTGGACCCAAGAATTGATCTAATTGCTCTGAGAGGCCACTTGGGTCTTCCATCAAAATTTTCATTTCCTTTTAAAAATTTCTAACCTCAGAAGTGCTTGGGCGGCTAGGTGGCGCAGTGAATAGAGCACCGGCCCTGGAGTCAGGAGTACCTGAGTTCAAATCCGGCCCCAGACACTTAACACAAAAAAACTAGCCGTGTGACCTTGGGCAAGTCACTTAACCCCAATTGCCCTCCAAAAAGCAAAAAAAAAAAAAAAAGAAGTGCTCAAAGGAGTGTTCACAAATCCCAGGACTCCCTGAGCCAAAGGGACTTCCTTTAGGGGGAACATAGTGGGTTCCAAGGCACAAGTAGGTGTGGCAGGGAAAATATCCTGGATTGTAATGTGGGAGCCTGGAGCCAAGGGAGGAGGTGGTTTTGACGCCAAAGGGAGGTTTTGCTGATCTTTTAAGAGCTCTCTCAATTCCCTCAGTAGGGGACTGTGAGAAGGGGGCTCCTGTAACTTAACAAGATCTCTCCCTGGGTCGTCTCCAGAGGGGAGTGGTATAGGATCAGGGTCTGGAAACTTGGGGGAGGCTGCTTCTGTGGCAAGTGGAGGAGGAGGAGCATAAGGTGGGAGCAAAGAGAGAAGGGGATCCTAAGGATGAGACTTAACCTTCTTTTCGTCCTTCTTTACCACCATCTGTCGTGTCTCCAACACCCAGAATGTCGCATAGGTGCTCTCCTCCAGATTGAAAGGTTCCTTATTATTTACATATAAATTTAGCTTTTGATATATACAGCCTTCGGAGGAGCCAAATTTCAGCCAGATAGTGCAGCCTCCTATATCCTTCCCACCCCAAACAAAACAACAGTATTTGATCATCTTTTTCCTATCTTTCCCTTTACAATTTGGTAGTTTGTTCCAAATTTGCAATTGTTTGCCTAAAGGACATCTAGAGGTGTATCACAGTTGTTCTCTGACCATGCAGGCTTAAATTGTGCCCCTCCCATCTCTGAGGGGTTCCTGGGAGTCGTTGCCAAACTCCTCGAGTGAACTATTATCTGAGGAAGGTTACTGTACCTCCCCGGTCACTTGAGAAGCTTACTCAGTGCCAACCTTTCCATCCAGGTTTTATGGTTTTTTTTTTCCAGTCTATGGATTTCACTCAAATTCTCCCTGATGCCAGTTACCTCCAGACCCCTGAGCACTTACCTTTGGGTTGCACGTGCACAACTTTTGTGACTGCTCTTGTCTGCTGGCCTCAGTTTATCTTTCCTAGCATTGAAGCCCTAACAAAGATTCTGTTTCTCCCTAGTGCCTCTCTTTGGGTTTATCTCAGTAAGAGGTAGTCCCCTCCAGAACCTAAGACCCCAGGAAATCCTAGATGTGCACTCAGCCTTGTTCCTAGGAGGGAAGCCCCCCCCCCCCTCAATTAAAGAATATCCTAGAATGGCCCCCTAAAACTATGTGGAATAAGGATCCCGAAGCCCTCCCTCAAAGAGTGTCCCAGAACGGCCCCCCAAAACTGTGTGGAATAAGGATCCCAAAGACCCATACCCAAATAAAACACACAGGTTTCTCCATGTAGAAACAGAAGCTATTTATTCCTATACAAGTCTTGCGAGTGTTGGATGTCACCTACCCAGAATATATACCAGCGTAGGGAGGCAAAGTACAAAATCAAACAGTTTTATACACTTGCACAAACAATTCTAGAACCACCGCCCCCAAAAAAACCCCAAGTCCCCTCCCCAGTAACTGGACCTTCATTCCCAGTGGTGGGAAGGTGTGTCCTTTCAGTCCTTTTACCCAATACAAAATTATTTATCAGAAGTAAACTTATCACAGATTACATATTTTTTTTCTTACTTACCAGACAATTTACAGAAACACCTGGCAGACATATTATTTGTTGCGAAAAGTAGGCAATTTATAGATCACTTGTTGCTTTTCTTGTTTACCAAAGACGGGCACCCGGCAGACACGTTATAGAAAAGTAAAATTTAGGCCTATCAAGACTAAAGCCCAGCTCAAGCTTGGTGACTGAGGTCTCCTTTACTTTATGAGAGTATGTTCACTCGTCCCACTCAGGGAGATGCTCATCTAGGCTCAGCCATCTTGAAAAATATGTACTTTCTAGTAATATAAGCTCCTTGTGGGTAGGAACTGTTTTTTATTATTTATTTTTATTTTCATTTCAATTTTAGCACAATGTCTTGTACGTGGTTTTTGTTCAGCCGTGTCTAACTGTACGTGATTCCATGGAATTTTCCCATAGGGTTTTCTTGGCAAAGATACTGGAATGGTTTGCCATTTCCTTTTCCAGTGCCCCAATTTTATAAAGGAGGGACTGAGGCAAATAGGAGGTAAGTGATTTGCACAGGGTCATACAGCTTCAAAGTGTTTGAGGCTGGATTTGAACTCGGATCTTTCTGTCTCTAGGCCTTGTACTGTATCTACTGCACCACCTAGCTGCCCTGCCTTGTGTGTAGTAGATACTTAAAAATGTTAACTGAATTGGATTGAGGACAAAACTGGGTGTTTCAGTGTGTTGGGTCCCCAAGGGCCTTATTTCTTCTAAAATACTAACAACAACAAGGTAGGAAGACCATAAACTTGAATGATTTGTTCAAGAGTGTATAGCAGATTTAACAGCTGGATGACCCAGTTGATAGAGTGCTAGGCCTGGAGTCAGGAAGACGTGGGTTAAAATCCAGCCTCAGACACTTACTAGCTGTGTGACCTTGGACCAGTCATTTAACCTTGGTTGCCTCAGTTTCCTTATCTGTAAAATGAGTTGGAGAAGGAAATGGCAACCCATTCCAGTGTCTGTTAAGAAAACCCAAATGGAGGGGTGGCTAGGTGGCACAGTGAATAGAGCACCGGCCTTGGAGTCAGGAGTACCTGAGCTCAAATCCGGCCTCAGACACATAACACAAAAACTAGCCGTGTGACCTTGGGCAAGTCACTTAACCCCAACTGCCCTCCAAAAAGCAAAAAGAAAAAAAAGAAAAGAAAACCCAAATAGAGCCACAAAGAGTCGGATTTGATTGAACAGTAGCAATATGATGAGTGGAAGAACAAAATAAAATCATAATATCAGAGATTTAGACCACAATCTAAGATCACAGATTTAGAGCAAGGACATTAGAAGTTTTCACTTTACAGAGGAGAAAATCAAGGCCCAGTGAGGTTAAGAGTTAGCTGTAGGTGATTTAGAGAGTCGGGATTTGCCACCAAATCCTTTGATCCTTTCTAGTATACCATGACCTTTTGACCCAGTCCAGTTCAGAAGTTAGTGCTTAATTGTCAAGCTTTCCCATTTTCCACATGCTCCAGGGCTCACTCTCCCAAATTCCACTTGCACTGACTGTTAGGTGTAACCTAACTCATTTCACCTTCCTCAGAGCATGAATGCTTACTTCTCACCCTTAAGGTTTTGGGGGTAAGCCAGGAGGGGGGGGCTGTGTAGTTTCTAGTATTAGAAACTTGTGGCAATTTTCTTCTCTCATTGATTATCTTTAGATATCTATCAGTCGGGGTGGCTAGGTGGTGCAGTGAGTAGAGCACCAGCCCTGGAGTCAGGAGAACCTGAGTTCAAATCCGGCCTCAGACACTTGACACACTAACTGGCTGTGTGACTTTGGGCAAGTCACTTAACCCCAACTGCCCTCCAAAAAAAAAAGCAAAAAACAAAACAAAACAGATATTTATCAGTCAGTCAGACTTTATATTAAGACTGGATTTTTACTAAGGTGGTGTAGTAAAAAGAATCATTATAATTATTGCCCTGACAAGTCTGACACATATAAATTCCAGGAGGAACTGAGCTCAATAAGACAATGATCGAAAACAATCCCAAAGGATTCATGATGAAAAAGGCTATCCACTTCCAGAGAAAGAACTGATGGGATCTGAATGCAGATTGAAGCATATTCTTTTTCTTTCTTTATTTTTGTGTGTGCTTTTTTTTTGGGTTTGCGTTTTCTTTTTTACAACATGACTAATATGGAAATATGTTTTGCATGATTACACATGTATAACATACCAAATTACTGCTTTAGGGAATAGGGAGGGGAGCAGGGAAAGAGAGGGTTTGGAACTCAAAACTTTTTTTAAAAAGTTTCAAGTTATTTTTACCTGCGATTGGAAAAAGATGAGTGGGACGAGTGAACATACTCTCATAAAGTAAAGGAGACCTCAGTCACCAAACTTGAGCTGGGCTTTAGTCTTGATAGGCCCAAATTTTATTTTTCTATAATGTGTCTGCCAGGTGCCCGTCTTTGGTAAACAAGAAAAGCAACAAGTGATCTATAAATTGCCTGCTTTTTGCAACAAATAACACGGCTGCCAGGTGTTTCTGTAAACTGTCTTGCTTTTTGGTAAACAAGAAAAAAATATGTAATCTGTGATAAGCTTACTTCTGACAAATAATTTTGTATTGGGTAAAAGGATTGAAAGGACACACCTTCCCACCACTGGGAATGAAGGTCTGGTTGCTGGGGAGGGGATTTGAGGTTTTTTGGGGGCAGTCCTCGAATTGTTTGTGCAAGGGTATAAAACTGCTTGTTCGATTTTGTACTTTGCCTCCCTACGCTGGTATATGTTCTGAGTGAGTAGGTGGCGAGACTTGTATAGGAATAAATAGCTCCTGTTTCTATGTGGAGAAACCTCTATGTTTTATTTGGGTAAGGGTCTTTGGGATCTGTATCCCCCCCCCCCCACAAAACCGAAAAAAGAGTCAACTCAGATTTAGAGAACTCAAGTGACAGAATTGGAAACAGCTCCTTGAAGTCCTTAAAAATTTTTTTTAAATAAGTTTTTATTGATGTAATTTTATAACACCCAATTTTACCCTCATAAACTTTCCCTTCCCTCTTTCAGAGAGCCATTCCACATAATAAATAGCATCTTAGAGATAAAAAAAAGAGGGGAAAAAAATCAGTATAGCAAATCAATATACTGAAGTCTTTTAGAATCATATGAAATAGTAATGAAGAGAGTAAGCATTCTTGCTTTATTCCTGTATATACTGGGAAAGATTCTTGTGTAGCCCTGTTGCAAATGATACTTGCTTTTGATAATATTAAAAAAGGTCCCTTTCTGCCTACACTTTGTAGATTTGTTTGGGGGCTTTTTGGTAGCATACATCTGCTATTCTTTGTCAGTTTTTTAAAACACTGAACCTACTGAGTAATCCTGGTTTAAATTAACCTTGATCATAGTGAATGAATGATTGGTTTTATGAATAGGGGAAGTCTTTTTGACAGGATTTTATTTAAAATTTTTAAATCAATATTCATTAATGAAAATGGTCTATAGTTGTTTCTGTATCTCTCTTATAATTTATCCTTTCTTTGTTTAGGTATTAGGACTATATTTGTCCCACAAAAGGAATGTGGTAGGGAGCTTTCTTTCTCAGTTCTTGAGAATAATTTTTGTAGTAAGGATAATTTTTTGGTTTTGTTTTATTGTTCAGTTGTATCTAACTGTATGTGATCCCCATGGACAAAATTTCTTGGCAAAGATACTGGAATGATTTGCCATTTCCTTCTCCAGTGTATACCAACTGAACTGGAGTAAACAGGGTTAAATAACTTACCCAGAGTCACACAGCTATTAAGTGCCTGAAGCTGAATTTGAATTCAGATCTTCCCATTCCAGGCTGGTGCTCTATCTGCTGCACCATCTAGGTGCCTCCCTAGTAAAGATACTGATTATTCATTAAAAGTTTGCTAGAATTCTGTAAACCTATCAGGGTCAGGAGTTGAATTTTTTTTCCTTTGTAATTCCTTTACAGCTAGTTCTATTTTCTATTCAGAGACTTGGTCATTTGAGATCTCTATTTAGTCTTGTAGTTTGGGTATTTTACCTTTTTGAAGGCATTATTTCTTTCTTTTGTATCCTTAGGGTTTGTTTTTTTTTAAGTATAGAACTATGTAATATAGGTTCCAATTATTCTTTTTATTTCTCCTGGTTTTGTTGTGATTTCACCTTACTCATTTGCTATTTTGTTGATTTTCTGCCAACTTCTTTTTAATCAGATTGGCTATCAATTTTACAAGTCTTAAAGAACCAACTTTGAGTCATATTTATCATTTCTATAATTTTTTTTGTTTCTAATTTATTTTTCCACTTTTAAATGTCTTCTCTTTTGTACTTATTTGGGGTCTGTTGACTAATTTCTAAAAATGCATATTTAGTTCATTAATCCTCTTCATTCCCTCCCCCCCCCATTTTGTTAATGTGTATTTATAGGGCTTTGATTTCCTCCAAAGACTATTTTAGCTGAATTGAGAGAAGTCCTTTTCTCTCCTTTGTGGGATTCTCATGATATTTCCCATACATATGCTGTAGCTTTCTGCTGCATTCAGTGAACACAATTGTGAAACATTTTTCACACAAATAAAGAAACATCTAAAGCATTAGAGAAATATTCATTGTCATGGGTAGGCTGAGCAAATGGAATAAAAAATGAAAATCGTGCTTAAAATAATTTATTCAATGTCCCAATCAAACTCCCAAAGAATTTTTTATACAGCTAGAAAAAATAACAAAACTCATCAGAAAGAACAAAATGTCAAGAATATCAAGGAAATCATTTTTAGAAGTGAGGGAAGGTAGTCTAGCAGTACCAGATTTCTAGTTATATTACAAAATGGTAATCATCACAGTTTTCAGGTACTGGATAAGGTACTGTTAAATAGGATTCAGAAGCTGCCTTTGCTTAGTGTGTGTAGTTTTCGTTTGGCTTCAGATACAGATCATGCCATCAGTTGCTGCTATTCTGGGGACGCTGCTTTGGGGATGAAAAGTCCTAAATCTTCTGGCCTTTTGAAGTCACAAGGTCATTCTCTGTTGTCAGAACTAGAGGCTCTTTTCTCAGTTTCCCTTGAGGAAATTTTGACTGAACTGATCTGGTCTCACTCTCTAGTCAAATGTCTGCATTCTCAATGACCTTTCTTATTTTGTCTAAGAAAAGGCATGACTGAGTCCCTTTAAATAATCCCAGTTAGTTGGTTGTTGTCCTTCATTCTCTAAGAGGACCAAAATGAAATCACTGTGACTGATCAGACCAATATAAGCTTGGAATGCTCTACCACAGGTCAGGCACAAATACTCCATGTGAACATTTGGGGTGAATTCTCCAAATTTGTGCATCCTATGTTTCCTTTGAGCTCTTTCAGTTCTGCTTTGCTCATAGAACAGCACCTTCTCTGATGTGGGCACACCATGCTGAGCAGTTCTGTACCGGTGTCTCCCACGTCACAAATCAATTCCAAAGTTCTTGAGAGAGACCTTGAGAGCATCCTTGTATCGCTTTTTCTGACTACCATGTGAACTCTTATCCTGTGTGAGTTCTCCATAAATGCCTTTTTGGCAAGCATGCATTTGAACAACATGGCCAGACTATCAGAGTTGGGCTCTGAAGCAGAGTTTAACTGGTTGGCAGTTTAGTTCAAGTAAGAACCTTAGTATCTGGTATCTTATCCTGACAGATGATCTTCAGAATCTTCCTAAGACAGTTCAAATGGAAGTGATTCAGTTTCTTGGCCTAGTGCTAATAGACTGTCCAGGTTTCATAGGCATACAACAATGAGATCGGTACAAAGGCTCTGTAGACCTTCAGTTTGGCAGTCAGTCTAATACCTCTTCTATCCTATACCTTCCTTTGGGAGCCTCCCAAACCCTGAGCTAGCTCTGGCAATGAATGTGTGTATCAACTTCATTATCAATGTGCACATCTCTGGAAAGTACAAGGTAAGTGAACTTATCCACAGCATTCAAAACTTCTCCATTTGCTGTAACTGATGGTTCCACATATGGAAGGTGTGGTGCTAGCTGATGGAGCACCTATTTTCTTGGTGTTAATTGTTAGGGCAAAATTAGCACAAACAGCAGAAAGTTGATTCATATTTTGTTGCATCTCAGCGACAGAGGCTGCATTGAGTGCACAATTATCTGCAAACAGAAAATCATGCACCGGCATTCCCTCCACTTACTCATCCCAGAACGCTTCCTATGTAGTGACATTTCATTTTATCCACTGGTTTTCATCCTTCCTAATTGAAGAAGAACTTTTTGTACTTCATGTAAAGCCTTGGATTGATTGATTGATATAATAGAAATGGTCTTGCCTGATTTAAGGGGGGAGGAAGTACATAATGATAGATTTGATTAGTACTTTCCCCCCTTTACATGGCTTTTTAAAAAAAATTTAATTTATTTTCTTGATTACATCATTTATTTCCACAAGGTTTTGAGTTACAGATTTTTCTCCCCTTCTTTCCTCCACCCCAAGCCCAAAACAGTGATCCACCGCAAAGCCGCTCCCACAATCTGCTCTCTTCTACGTCCTCCTCCAACGCCTCTCTAACTTTCCGGTAGGGCAGGGAGCCTAATCCCTGCACATCTAGAGTTTTATTGCTGTTCTTACTCTGCTTCCTTTTCCTCATGTTGGCCAGTCTATCAATTGCTTGGTTTTTTAGCTCTGTGGAACTCTGCTTCCGGGGAGGGGGGAGAAGCTCTGTCCCAAATTGCTGGGGCCTTCACAACTGCCGGAGCTATTAATGGGGTGCTGCAGACCCCCCCAGCTTTGGCTCACTGAAAGCGCACATAGGACCACCACTCAAGACCATGATCCAGATCCAGGCCGCTCAATGCAAGAGCCCTTGGCCCTGATCGATTGCCTCAGCTCCCCTGCTATCTGCAGGCCAGGGGCTCTGAAGCAGCCCAGTGGAGGCTGCAGCTGCTGTCAGCTGTTCCTGCTGTCACAGCTGCCCTCTCACTGCTTCCTTGCCCTGGGAGCAGTTCGGCCAGACCGCTCTTCTCCCCCGAATTTAGCAAAATCCACTGACCTTTCTCTTAGCCTTCTTTCTTCTGGCCTGATAAATGTGGGAATTGTGCCTCCAGTACTGCCAATCTGCTCTCCTATAGATTTGGCTCAGTCTGACTGATGAGCCCCACCTGCTGAGCTGTCTGCAGCAACAGATGCATTTTCTGTATTTTGGAGAGTCTTGGAGCTCTAAAATCTGTTTAGAGTCATATTCTATGGGTGTTTAGGGTGGCTGTGTGGAAGCTGCCAAACTTTCCTGCTTCTATGCCGCCATCTTGGCTCTGCCTCCCTACATGACTTTTAAAAATGCTTATTTTTTAGCATTTATTTTAAAATTTGAAGTTCTAAATTCTTTCTCTCTCTAGCCCCTCCCCCACTCATTGAGAAGGCAAACAATATAATACTCATTATACATGTGAAGTCATGCAAAATATATTTCCATATTAGCCAGATTACAAAATAAATAAGCTAGAAAAAGAAAGTGACAAAACCATGCTTAAAAATCACCTTCAGAGTTGATTGGTTTTCTTTCTGTTGGTGGATAGCATTTTTCATCATGAGTCCTTTGGAATTGTTCTGGATCATTGTAGTATCTGTTACTGTATATACAATGTTTTTCTGGTTGCACTCACTTCACTTTGCTTCAGTTTATATAAGTCTTCCCAAGTTTTTCTGTAATCTTCCTCCTCCTCCTCACTTCTTATATCACAGTAGTATTGTCACAATCATATACCACAATTTGTACAATGTTTCCCCAACTGAGGGGCATGACCTCAATTTCCAGTTTTTTGTCACCACAAAAAGTGCTGCTATAAATATTTTTGTACAAATAGCTCCTTTCCTGTTTTCTTTGATTTTGGACGGGACACAGACTTAATAGTGGTATTCTTAGGTCAAAGGGTATGCATAGTTTTATTGCCCTTTGGGGAGAGGTGGAGAACCTGTAGCCTTGAGGCCACATGTAGCCATGTAGGCCCTTACGTGCCAAATAGATTCAGTTAAAGGGCCACACTTGAGTACTTAGAGGGCCACAGCTGCCCCATCCCTGCCTCTGGGTATAGTTATAACTTGTTTTCCAGAATGATGGAATCAGTTTGCAGCTCTACCAATATGCATTAATAATACCTTTTTTTCCTCCAATTCCCTCCAGTATTTGTCATTTTTCTTTCTTGATAATATAATAGGTGTGAAATGGTACTCAAAGTTGTATTAACTTGCATTTCCCTAATTATTAGTGATTTAGAACAATTTTTTTGTAGATTTTATTTCTTCTTTTGAAAACTGTACATCCAGAGGGAGGCTGAGGCAGGGGCTGCTGCAGCTTGCTTCAAGTGGGCGCCCGGAGAATTGGCGCAGCCCGTGGCACATGGCGCCCTTCGATGGTCGTGTTGAGTTTACCCCTCAACCCCAAAGCATTCCTGAATGGACTGAAAGGGAAGCCAGTGATGGTGAAACTTAAGTGGGGAATGGATTACAAAGGTTACCTGGTATCTGTGGATGGCTACATGAACACACACCTTGCAAATACAGAAGGATACATAGATGGGGCATTGTCTGGACACTTTGGTGAAGTTTTAATAAGGTGCAATAATGTACTTTATATTAGAAGTTTTAATAAGGTACGATAATGTACTTTATATTAGAGGTGTCGAAGAAGAGGAAGAAGATAGGGAAATGAGAGAATAGCATCTTTTCTGGGGTGGGTTAGGGATTATTTTGTATATTTCTAGAAATAAAGATTTGTTAAAAAAACTGTACATCCATATCCTTTGACCATTTATCAGTTGGGGAATGTTAATTTTTTAAAACAACATTTGGCTGCATTTCTTTTTTTGGTGCAAAGCCGTTGTAATTTCACATAACCAAAATTATGTATCTTACCTCCTATGAACCTTTTATCTCTTGCTTGGTTGTGAATTCTTTTCTTGTCCATAGTTCTGACAGGTAATGTTTTCCATTCTCCCCACATTTGCTTATGGTATTACCCTTTATGTCTAAATTATGTACACATTTTCACCTTATCTTAGTATATGGTTGTGAGATTTCTATGTCTAGTTTCTGCCGGAATGTTTTCTAATATTTCCACCAATTTTTGTTAAATAATGGATTCTTGCCCCCAAGGCTTAGATCTTTGGGTTTATCAAACACTAAATTACTACAGTGATTTATTTCTATATGTTGTGTTCATAATCTATTCCTCTGATCAACCATTGTATTTTTTATCCAGTACCTGAAAATTGTGATGATTCCCGTTTTGTAATGTAACTAGAAATCTGGTACTGCTAGACTACCTTCCTTTTCTCACTTTTAAAAATGATTTCCTTGATATTCTTGACATTTTGTTCTTCCTGATGAGTTTTGTTATTTTTTCTAGCTGTATAAAAATTCTCTGGTAGTTTGATTGGGACACTGAATAAGTGAATTATTTTAAGTAGAATTTTCATTTTTTATTCTATTTGCTCAGCCTACCCATTACAATGAATATTTCTCTAATGCTTTAGATGTTTCTTTATTTGTGTGAAAAATGTTTTGCAATTGTGTTCATAAGTTCCTGTGTATATCTTGTCAGATAGATTCCCAAATATTTTATACTTTTTATGGCTTTTTAAAATGGAATTTCTTTTTCAATTTCTTCTTGTTAGGTTTTGTTGGTAATTTACAGAAATGCTAACGATTTATGAGTTTATTTTATATCCTGCAAATTTGCTATCATTGCTAATTATTTCAGCTAGTTTTTTAGTTCATTCTCTAGGGTTCTGTAAGTATACCATCATATCATCTGCAAAGAGTGATAGTTTTGTTTCCTTGTTAACCTATTTTTATACTGTCAGTTTCTTTTTTTCTTGTCTTACTGCTATAGCTAGCAATTCTAGTATGATATTGAATATTAGTGAATAGTTGACATCTTTGCTTTTACCTCTGATCTTTTTGGGAAGACTTCTAGTTCATTCCCATTACTGATAATACTTACTCTTGGTTTTAGGTACATACTACTTATTTTAAGAAAAGCTCCAATTATTTCTATGCTTTCTAGTACTTTTAATAGAAATAGGTATTGTATTTTGTCAAAAAAAAAACCTTTTCTGAACCTATTGAGATAGTCATGTGATTTTTGTTGTTTCTGTTATTGATTTGGTCAATTATGCTGATAGGTTTCCTAACATTGAATTAGCCGTGTATTCCTGGTATAAATCCCATCTGCTTATGATGTTTGTGACAGTTCCCTCTCTCCCCCCATTTTTGCTTTCCCTGGTTTAGGTATAAAAGCCATATTTGTGTCATAAAATAAATTTGGTAGGATTTCTTTGCCTATTTTTTCAAATAATTTATATAGCACTGGAATTAGTTGTTCTTCAAATATTTGGTAGAATTCACTTACAAGTCCATCTGGTCCTGGGATTTTTTTTTAGGGAATACATTTATGGCTTGTTCAATTTCTTTTTCCAAAATAAGTATTTTTTCCTGTTTTCTTAATCTAGGCAATTTCTATTTTTCAAAATATTCAGACATTTCACTTAAATTGCTTATTGACATATAATTGGGCAAAATAGCTCCTAACAGTTGTTTTAATTTCATCTTCATTGGTGGTGCATTCACCTTCTTCATTTTTTATACTGGTCATTTGGTTTTCTTCTTTCTTTTTTAAAGTCAAATTAACCTATGGCTTATCTATTTTATTTTTTTCATAAAACCCGTTCCCAGTTTTATTTATTAGTTTAGTTTTTTAAACATTCATTTTTAATCAATCTCTTTTTTTGATTTTCATGATTTTTATTTTGGTTTTTAATTGTGAAGTTTTAATTAGTTCTTTTTCTAGTTTTTTTTTAAATTACATACACAATTTAACTACTCTTTCTTTTATTGATATAAATGTTCCCCTGTGTACTGCTTTGGCTACATCCCAGTTATGTTTTAGAATGTTTTTTCTAATTTAGTATGTTTAGTTTAGTTTTAGTATGCTTTTTCATTGCAGTCATTCTTATTAATGACATTATTGATTGTTTCTATGATTTTTTTCTTTGATCCACTCATTCTTTAGGATTAGACTACTTCATTTCCAGTTAATTTTAGTGTATGCTTTCTGTAATTTTTATTGTAGTGTAGTCTGAAAAGGATACATTTAATATTTCTGCTTTTCTGCATTTAGTTGTAGATTTTTGTATCTGAATATGTATTTAGTTTTTGTGAAGGTATATGAAGCCATGCACAGCTGAAAAACAGTATACACTTTGTTATTCCCATTCACTTTTCTCCGGAGTATTGTCATATCTAACTTATCTAAAAATTCTATTCATCTTCTTACCTTCTTATTTATTTTGTGGTTAGAGTTATCTAGTTCTGAGAGGAGTAAACTGAGGTTCCCTACTAGTATTGTTTAGCTATTTATTTCCTCCCATTACTCATTTATCTTCCTTTAAGAATTTGAATGTTCGGCCATTTGGTGCATGTGTGGTTATTATTCATATCACTTCCTTGTCTATGTTAACTTTTAGCAAAATGATTATCTTTTTTAGAGGTCTTCTTTTTGCTTTTGCTATGCTGAGATCATGCTTGCTGCCCCGTCTTTTTTAGTTCAACAGAAGCATGATAGATTCTGCTTTGGCCCCTTATTTTAATTCTGTGTTCTTTTGTTTCAAGTATGTTTCCTAAAACAACATAGTCTTGAATTCTGGTTTCTAATCCAGTCTGCTATCCTTTTCCTTTTTATGGGTGAGTTGAAACCATTCAGATTCAGTTGTGATTGCTGCATATTTCCCACCATCCTATTTTCTTCTGTTTATCCTTCTTTTCATTCTTTTTCACCCAGTCCTTCCTCAAAAGTCTGTTTTGCTTTTGACCATGACCTCCTTTAATACATCCTCTGTCTTATCACCCTCCCCCCTTTCTCTTGGTCCCTTTCCCTCCTACTTTCCTGTTGGATATAATAGATTTTTATGCTCATCTTAGTATATGTGTGCATGTGTGTGTGTGTGTGTGTGTGTGTGTGTGTGTGTGACACGTGTATATATATATATATATATATATATATATATATATATATATATATGCAATTTTGGAGTTAACTTGGTTCCATTTCTATTCATTTATGGGAATTTTGAGAAGATTTTATTGTGTCATTTGAACCTAACCTTGCGTGGCTGGGAAGTTGGACCACTTCTGCCTGTTGCTTAGAGGTTCTTAACTAAGGATCTAGGTTATGCTGACCAGAAACCCAATCAGATCCAAAGAATGATGCAAGGAGCTTTCTCGCAATCATATACCTCAAACAACTCATATGTCTTATCTAAAAAATGGCTACATACTTGTCATTAGTTATTGTTTCCTTGTTCCTTTGATTAAACACCGACACCTGGTGGGAGGAATGGGACACCTCATTTTCTAATATCAGGGAATTATAACCTGTTCACTCTTCACCTCCCAGTTCTCAAAATTCACTTATCCCCCTCTCAACTTGGAAAGTCCCTAATCTTTCCCCCAATTAGAAATGAAATTACCTAATTATATATCATTTTCATACCCTGTTTATGTTATTTTTTAACTCATAAAAATCTTTCTGCTTATGTATTTGGCAGAAATGCCAAAATGGAGGAGGCTTAGTTCCAGTTTGTTAAGCAATTGGCATGCATTGCTTAATGTGTCAATATGCTCAGAAGTTTGAACCTTTGCTTCTTCAGTCATTTCAAATTCTGTCACCGTGCCCTCCTATTTTCCCCATTGTAAAAAAACCTTTCTTTTGTGTCTCTTTTATGTGAATGTGTTTGTGTCATTCCAGAATTTGATTTGATGCACTGTTTTAGAGTTGTTTGGAAGGAAACGTTGGGAGAGTTCTGCTAGAACGCTTATCTCCTCCATCTTCTTGGCTCTGTGTATCTCCACCTCCTTAGTTTTCTTAGTTTTGTTGTTTTTAAGCTGTTTTCACTTGTGTCCAATTCTTTGTGACCCCATTTGGGGTTTTCTTGGCAGAGATTTTGTAGTGGTTTACCATTTCCTTCTACCACTCATTTTACAGATAAAGAAACTGAGTTGAACAAAATTAAGTGATTCGCCGGGGATCACACAGCTCGTAAGTGTATGAGGCCAGATTTGAACTTAGGAAGATGAGTCTTCCTGATTCCAGGCCTCGTACTCTATCGACTGTACCATTCCTGTCCTTTCTTCATCTCCCACATCCAAGTTGTTACCACATCTTATTGATTCTGTCTCCACAATGTCTTACATTCTGCCCTTGCTCTTCTCTCACAATTCTACTATTCAGATTCAGGCTTTTACAGTCTTTTGACTGGTCTCCTTGCCTCCAGGCTTTCCCTTCTGCCATCCATCATTCACACAACTGACAAAATAATTTTTTGTAACGCATATGTCATTGTCATGTCACTTTATTGCTCAACAAACCTTCAAAGATTCCTTCTTTCCCTCAGATACATTGCATACGTCTTAGGCTAGACTTAAGGCCCTCCACACCAGCACTCCAGGCTACTACTTTTTCAGTCTTGTTTCACATATTTTCTTTCATTCATTTTGCAGATAGCCAAAGGTAGGCAGTTATGTGTCTTTTCCTGTGCTCTTTCACCCATCACCAACATCACTTACTCTTTCCTCATTTTAGCCTCTTGAAATCTCTTGCTCCTATTTAGACCCGTCTCCAAATTTTTAGTTTGAGAACTTTATTTTGCAGATATTTTGTATCAGTGTATATGTGTCTGCCTAGTAGAATGCATGCTACTTGAGGGTAGGGATTTGGGGGGGTTGTCTTTGTATCCTTAATACCTAGTATAGTGTCTAATACAGAGTAGGCATTTAATAAAGACTTGTTAAACAGTCGTTGTCCTCCTAGTACTGCTCTTCTCCCTCCTCCCCCCATCATATCTTTTATTTATATGAAACTTTATAATTTTTAGTTGCTGTCACACATATCCTTTTATTCTCACACCACATTCTATCTCCCTCTGTGTATCTTTGCTTTGGCCATTCTCTGCCCCCCAAATTTGGAATATGCGACATCTTCCTCTCTTCTCAGAAACCCTAGTTTCCCTCAAAGCTCAGCTTAAGTGTCACCTCCTACTTGAGGCCTTTCCTGATCCCTCTCCCCTCCACTGTATTAGGACTTTTTTACATGTCTTGTATCTACTACTTATATATGTACATTTTGTACTCTCTACCTCTTCTATAGAAAGTTCTTTTAAGGTCAGGGAACTATTTCATTTTTGTCTTTCCATTGTCTGGCACATTATAGGCTCTTAACAAGTGCTTGTTGAGAGTCAGGTAGGTGGTGCACTAGATAGAACACCATCCTTGAAGTCAGGAGGACCCGAGTTCAAATTTGGCCTCAGATACGTAATAACTGTGTGGCCCTGGGCAAGTCACTTAACCCTGATTGCCACAAAAAATACCAAAAAATAACCTTTAAACAAATGCTTGTTGGTTCATTAATTGAAGTAGGCAAATAAGGTTCCCATTTTAAAGGGGTAGGAAATGAGATGAAGGGGATTTAAGGAATTTGCCTCAGTTTACATAGCTATTAAATAGTGGAACTGGGATTTGAAACCACGACTTCAAGTCCAAACCCAGTAATGCCCAGAACTTTGGATTCACTTAACCTAAAGCTTATACTTCAAGTCTAAATTCAGTGTTCTTCCCATTAAAAATTCTAGGATCTTGGTAGGTTTATATTCTGTAATGCCCCATGTTCTAGAGTTAACTCTCATTCCCAAGAAGGGGTGTATAGGAACTACTGAAGTCTTTTCTTCTCCAAATACCTCCCGAGAAAACTGCCCCCATGTGACTTTTAAAAAATTATATTTACCATCAGCCAAGTGTTCCTCAGAAACCCAACTGGGGAGAACCACATTTCCTTCTTTCTTACTGGCCTTCCCTTCTCCTTTCTTGTTCAGTTCTTCCCCTTCAGCTACACTGTGGTTGAGATAGGAAGGAGGAAAACGACCTTATCATCCTCCCAAGTGATATTTTAAGTTCTTTCTTAATGATTTTTTCCAGAGGTCAGCTTTTACTTCTGCAGTCAGGGAGAACAGTAATGAGAAGCCTTTCTAGTAGCCTCCAAAATATATTGGAAAGCTTTCTGCATGGGGTAGGCCTCAGAAGTTTAGAATAAACATTTGGAGATAAAAATGAGAATTGATGCTTCACCATTCCTATAAGTTGTTACTGGAATGCATGTATCATTTCATATAGAGCAATTCAATTCAATATGAATTTATGAAGTGCCTGTTACATAAAACGGGATGGTTAGGTGGCTTAGTGGATAGAGTGCTTGACATGGAATCAAGGAAGACGTGAGTTCAAATCCAGCTTCAGACACTAGCTGTGGCAATCCACTCTAGTATCTTTGCCAAGAAAACCCCATGGACAGCATTGGCCTGCTATAACCAATGGGGTTGAGAAGAGTTGGATATGACTGAACCACAACATGAAAAGCATTGTGCCAGATGCTAGAGATACATTGACAAGATGATGCACATAGGTAAGTTAATACAAAAGTTTAACTGAGATGAGAAGTTATTTTGTTAGGGGAAATAGGAACACAAAAAAGCTGGGGAATCAGGAAGTACAGTTTGTTGGATATGCCAGTTGAGCTAAACAATAAAGGGAACTGAAGATTGCAAGGGGGCAGAGGTAAGAAGAGAAAGTCTCTTAGGTGTTGGAAAAAGCTCGTGCAAAAGGAACAAGGGTAGGAAAGAATATGGCGGAACACTAGGATGGCAAGTAAGCAAATCAGGCTAGAAGATAGAATTTGTGAAGGCAGTGATGTTAAACAAAATAGGTGGGAGCCAGATTTTTGAAGACTTTAAATACAAATAAGGGAGGTAATATTTTATCCCTATTGGCAGTGAAGAATTACTAAAAATTCTTGAATAAGAGCATGACATGGTCAGACCTGTGCTGTAGAAATACTAATTTGGCAGATATATGGAGGATGGACTGGAAGCAGGAAGACTTAATTTGTAGGCTAGTGCAATAATCTATGCAAGGGGTATTTGATGGTCTGAACTAGGGTTGTGACCGAATGGTGAAGAGAGAATGACTATGAGAAATGATTCCATATTTATGAAATCCATATTTGTAAAAGTTTGACCCATTTTAGACGAGGCATAACGTCTAGGAACACATTGATGATAGTACTACTGTTCTCTTCTCTGGTCAGGCCATATCTTGAATATCATGTTCAGTTCTTGGCAGCATGTTTTAGGAAAGACATGATAATCTGGAGAGCACCCGGAAGATTGCACCCAGAATGATGATTGGTTTTGAGATTATGAGTATTGGTTTTGAGATTATGAGTATGAGATTATGAGATTATGAGTCCACCAAAGGACTAGGTGGAAAAAGAGAAGACTCAGGACTAACATTATAGTAATCTTCAATTATTTGAAGAGCTAGAAGAGAAATTAAACTTGAGTTTGACTTCAAAAGACAGAACTGCCACATATTCTCAAAAATATTTATAGCAGCACCTTTTGTGATGGTTACAAATTGGAAACAAAGTAGATGTCCATCCATTAGGGAACAGCTAAATAAATTGTAGTACATGAATGCAATGAAATATGATGTAAGAAATTATATATACGCTGAATATAGAGAAGCATGGAAAGAATATAGAGAAGCATGGAAAGATCGACACAAACTGATGCAGAGTGAAGTAGAACCATGAAAACAATATAAATGAACACAATATAAATGTAATGAGCAACCAGACACCAAAAAATAAAAAGTAAAAGTTACAAAATTACAAAGATCAAGTAGGACTTTAATGAAAAGATATGAGAATATATTCGTAACCTACCTCATAATAGAGGCAGGAAATCCACAGGTGTTACATAGTTGGGTTTTTTCCAATGTACTGATTAATTGTGCTGATTTTTTTTCCCCTCTCTAAAAAGATGTTATTTGTCAAATATATAGGATGGTTCTCTTGGAAAGGGAGAGGTACTTGGAATAACTATGGTGATGTAAGAAACAGAAACTAACAATAAAAACTGGAAAAAAATAGATAACTAAGAGCATTGGAGAGAAGTTACAGAGAATCAGATTTAGGTTTAATGGAAGTTCTAATAATTCTTGTTATGAGAAAGTGAAATGGACTGCCTGGGGGACTGTATGTCCTCTTTATTTCAGGTTTGTAAGGGGCAGTTGTTAGTAATGTTATAGAGGTGATTTTTATTCAGATATGGACTGTTTTAGATGGTTTCTGAGATTCCTTCTAACTTTGAAATTCAGTTTTTCTCTTATGGCAAACCAGCCTCATTGTATTTTCAGGAACTCCATTTCATGGAGACTCCCCACGGTAGCTCCCCCACTTTTTTTTTTAGAGAGGGGAAGGTAGGGTTAAGTGATTTGCCCAAGTCACATGGCTAGTTTTGTGTTCCGTCTGAGGCTAGATTTGAACTTAGGTCCTCCTGATTCCAGGGCCAGTGCTCTATTCACTGTGCCACCTAGCCACCCCACTCTCCCACTTTTAAAGAATGGAATATTAGGCATAGGAGATGCTGGCTGAGGGATAGGGGAAACAGTATGAATGGGGCCAAGAGTAGGAAATAGGAGATATAATTGTGGGCTATTTAGGAATTCTCATTACTTTTCCTTGATCTGGGATGAGTTCTTCCAACCTCTCTCTTTTTTAAACCCTTTCTGTCTTTCAAACCCCAATTCAAGGATCATCTACTACACTGAAGCTTTTCTTACTCCTCCAGGTCACACTAATCTCTCTATGGCACTTGAATATAGTGTAAACTCAATTAAACACTTATTAAAAACCTACTGTATGTAGAACTTTGGGGACATTAGGATGAAATAAAATATAGAGATTGCTCTCTCTATATAGGGTCTCAGGGTCTTACAGTTTGTGAAGGCAGCATGCACGGTAAGAGTGTAGAAAGAACATTGGACTTCGAGGCAAGAGACATAGGCTTGAATTTCTTACTAAAGTGTATGATGACCAGCAAACTCTGAACCTTAGTTTCCTTATCTATCAAATGGACATACTGATATTTTCATCACCTACCTCATAAAGTTGTTTTGAGGAATACACATTATAAACCTTAAAGGGCTATAGCAATCTCATGGTGGATGGGGGGGGTGTCAGATTTTTAAAGTCAGACTTTCATTAGGAACATCAATTTGGCAGCAGATAAAAACAAGTTTAAGAGGCAAGTTAGGAAGGCTGTATCTACAATCCAGGTGAGAGGTCATGAGGACACGAGCTAAGTCAGTGGCAGTATTGATGGAAAGGGGGCAAAGAATGGAAAGATATTGCTGATAAAGAATAGACAGAGTTTGGCAATTAAGAGTGTGTGTGTGGGGGGGGGTGGTGCAACTCACTGGCAGAATGGTAAAATCTATAAACCCTTTCTCAGAATAATGTTTTTAAATGCATACTAACTTGGTTGAAATACAGTTATCAAAGATACTTAAAAAATTAAATTCACAGACCTCAGATTAAGAGTGCTTAATACACCTCCTTCATTTTTCATATGAGGCCTAGAGAGGTTTAAAGGCCTACCCTAACCCAAGGTCAAATTGGTAGCAAATTAAGAATAATCGTTCAAATCCAGGTGCTCTGACTAAAAAACTAGTGCTGTACAGGTGCTTTCAACAGAAATTTTAAAACTGAGAAATGAGATAGCTATTTTTATGTTTATATTTCTTCATTTTTTTTGAAAGAGGGGCAAGGAAGATGATGAGTTTTGGACACATTGAGTTTGAGATACTTCTGTGGAAGTAGGTTGTAGGAGAAGGAGCAGGAAAAGAGAAGATGTGAGTGGAATGAGAATGAAAAAGAAATCATATGAATTGGAAGACTTTGTACTTATGAGGTAAATCAGACTTAGAATTTGAGGAGAGATTTGGAAAACTTTATGAGAAGTTGTAAAAATTTGAAGAACAATCTCTACATGCAGATACCTATCAGGATTCTACTTCTGGATTCAAGAAGAAGATTAAATAAAAGTTAAGGAGAATGTAAAAGAATTAAGGAAGATTGGGGAGTAGAATATACTGGGGGAAGAATGGAAGAGGAAAGGAGAAGGTAATTGGCAAGGTGAGACAAAATAAAAGCTAAGTTGGACAATTAAAGAGTGAAGTAAATTGAGAGTGGATTGGTGGGTTTGGCAAATTGGTGAAAGAGATAACTGCAAAAGATTGGTACAAGGAGGAAGGAGAGGTAGATGTGACTGTGGGACTGTTTTTAAGTCTAGAAAAAGGAAGTTGAATGAGATTGTCAAGTTATTAAGCGGTGATAATTGTCGATTAAAGTTTTAAACAGGTGCTTAGAGTTAAGATGTAAACACTTAACAAATGGTTCAAAAAAACAAGTCTGAACATCTTGACCATTATGAAGAGTAGAGGAAATTGTGCAGTGACTTGTATCAAACGTGCAGTATTTGTAATTCTGTCACAGATGAGCGATTGTTATCTATGTTACAAGTGTGTGCCTCCTGGAGAAGAAAGTGAAGGGACTCAAAGAACGTTCCCTGGGCTCCAGGTGGCAAGAGAGAATGAAGTGTTCCTAAAGAACATAGAAGTAAAACTTAAGTTGAATAAAAAAAGGGTTCAGAAGTGGAGGAGAGATTTGACCCCAGTCAGGATGTGGGAGAATTGAAGAGTATTATTCAGAGGAGAAAGGGAGAGAAGAGGATGACTGTAAAATTGGAACTTAAAAAACAAAAACAACCAGATTTGAGGCTCTTTCTGAAGAGGAGTGAGCTGGATGCTTTGAGGAGGAAGAAGCTGTTTGTCCTCCAAAGAATGAGGTTGTAGAGCCATAGAATCTATAAGGGAGAGGTCAGGCAGGAAGGGTCAGGCAGGAAGAAGAGGTAGGTGATTTCCTGCTCAGGAGTGCTAAGACTGCACTTTGTTGACCTGACAATAATCAAGTGGTCTTTTGTTTTTCTGAGACGCATATCTGAGGCATAACAGAGACTTTACTTTCCCTCTCAGAAATTATCAAAAGAAATTATAATGACCTATTTCTGATGATTCATGTAGGTACCAGTGATACTGCCCAAAGGAACCTAAAAAATGTTGTTGGTGATTTTGAAGTTTCAGGAAAAAAAAAAAAACTAGGCCACAGGACAAAGGTTCAGTTTTCCTCACTTATTGCCTATTTAAAGCAAGAGATGTATAAGAAAAAAATAATTGATTTGGGAAGTGAACAGGCTGGACATGGTGGCTGTAATCTTTGCTACTAGAAAGGCTGAGGGTGGTGGAATGCTTGATTTCAGGAGTACTGAGCTTTAGTGGCAGTAAAGCCAGTCAGGAGGCCACATTAAGTCCAGCATCAACATGGTGAACTGGAAGAGGGGGTACCACCTAAGGAGAGGCTCAGATAGGAAGCAGAGCAGTTCAGAGCTTCTGTACTGATCAGAAATGGCATCAGGTCTCTAAGTGGCTGCTTTATTTTCAGTTTCAAAAAAAAAGAAAAAAAGCAAACAGATGGCTATTTCTTCTCTTTTACCATCTACTCTCTCCTTTTAGAATGCACATAAATGCATGTGAGCTCCTTGAGAGTGGGTACTGTATTTTCCCTTTCTGTGTTTCCCCGGGGCATAGCAGTTTATGGCACATACTAAGTACTTAGTAAATGTTTGTTGATTGACTTACAGTTGAGACACTCAGAAGTTGATAAGCGATAGAATCCAAGAAAGATTCCAGCAGTAAAGTCCACAGCCTCAAATGTCTGTACTCAAATGGCCGAAGTTTAGGCAACAAATAAGAGGAAGTAGAGGTCCTAATGAAAAAAGGAAAATTTAACTTCACAGGTGTCACTGAGACACGGTAGGATGACTGCCATGGGTAGTCAACCATGGTTCTCCCAATCATGGTCATGGATGGTTATGTCTTAATTCAAAGAAACAGGATAGGTTATAGGACTCTGTGGAATACCATTGTGTGTTTGTTATCCAGCCATACTCATGTGAGGAAATCTATGAACCATAAGGAGGATGCATCATAGAGAATGTTTAGGTGAAGGTCAATGTTGTTGTCATTGGAAAGTGGTTTGAGAGACAGATCATGACCTTGGCACAGAAGAGACTTCAGTTATACACATATCTGTTGAGGATCTGTCAAAAACAGAGCAGGTAATAGCCTTTATTGACTTAGTGATGATTTCATCCTTTTCTAGCATTGAGGAACCAGGGTTAGACCCACAGAGGCAGGAGTGCTGTCAGGAGAGTACTGCAGCTAGCTAGAATAAGAGCTGAGTGTTAAATTATCAATGTGAGCATCTATGCCTCAAAAATTAGCAAGCCACAAATTAAGACTTGGCTTTATTATGTGTTTATCTAGAATTAAGAAAGTGATGGAGAAAATATTAATGCAAATTAAGCTTAAAAGCGTCAGTGAACACTTTTTTTTTTTTAAAGAGAGCCAGCTACTAGCAGATCACTGATACTGTGCACCTACCTCCCTGTTCTGTACCCAAGATGTCATTTGGACGTCTGTGCTGGGGCAACATGCCTTTAAATAGGGGGATTGGGTTCCCTTTTCTCATAATACCTGTTACTTGGAGGAATAATTTTACTTGTGGCTTTATTATAAAAGGGGAGAATAAAAAAAGGTATCAACTGTGAATTGATTTTGGGTCAAGTCATTTAAATCTATACAAACTAGGAAGGTTAAAATTGTTTTTAAAAGGAGAGAAAAAAGGAAACTGTATTCCCAAGCAGCCATTAGAAGAGGATTCAGTAACTTATATAAGGACTGATAAAAATATGTAAAATATACTTCAACTGCTGATTAGTCTTTTTACATTTATGTACTTGTTCTACCTCATCAACATTTTCTTTTTTTAATTTTAATTTTTAAATTAAATTTTATGTTTAAGTTTACATCATTCATTCCCACAAGATTTTGAGTTACAAATTTTCTCCCCGTCCTTCCCCTACCCACCACCCAAAAACAGCAATCCCCCTCTCCCAGTCTGCTCTCTCCTATATCCTCTCCCATTCCCCCTCCAACTTTCCAGTAGGGCAAGATGGATCTCCTTACCCCAGTGCCTGTATATCTTATTTCCCAGTTGCATGTAAAATAATAATAATAATTAAAAAAATTTGATTTTACAACTTTGAATTCCAGATTCTTTCCCTTCCTCCCTCATCACACACCCTTATTGGGAAGATAAGCAATTCAGTATAGGTTGTATATATATTGTGATATATAGTGGATATATATGTATCTATCTAAAATATATATATATATATAGTGGATATATTTCCCTCTATCCTATCCTGCCCCCAACTTGTTCTATTTTCTACTTTGACCCTGTCCCTTTTCAAAAGTGTGTACTTCTAACTAACCTCCCTCCCATCATCCCCCTTCCCATCCACTTCCCCCCTACTCTCCAGTAGGGCGAGATACACTATTTAGTGTGTATGTCATTCCCTCCCTAAGCCAAATTCAGTGAGAGTAAGGTTAACCCATTCCCTTTTGCCTTCCTGTTCTTCCCCTCCATTGTAACAGTTATCCCTTGCCTCTTCTAAATGAGATGATTAACCCCATTCTGTCTTTCCCCATCTCCTCTCATTATAGTCCTCTCTCATCTCTCATTTCACCTTTTAAGTATCATTCCTTCCTATTCAATTGATCCTGTGCTCTCTGTCTATGTATACCTGTACACATATACACACACTCACACATGTATTCATATGTTCATATACCCTCCTGTGTAGACACATATGTATGTATGCATACATACATAGACACACACACATATATCCATGTATACTATATATATATATACACACACACACACACACACACACACACATTTATATTCCCTTTACCTATCCTCATACTGAGAAGAGTTTCGTAAGTTGCAATTATAATTTTTCCATGTAGGAATGTAAATAGTTCAACTTTGATAAGTTCCTTATTATTTCTTTTCCCTGTTTACCTTCTCATGCTTCTCTTGCTTCTTCTATCTGAATATCAAATTCCATTCAACATCAAGAAAGCTTGAAACTCCTCTATTTCATTGAATGACCATATTTTCCCCTGAAACATTATACTTAGTTTTGCTGGATAGGTGATTCTTGGTTTTAATTCCAGCTACTTTGACTTCCAGAATATTATATGCCACGCCCTTCAGCTCCTCAGTGTAGAAGCTGCCAGGTCCTGTGTTATCCTCATTATGTTTCCATGATATTCAAATTGTTTCTTCTTGGCTGCTTGTAATATTTTCTCCTTGATCTGGGAACTCTGGAAGCTGGCTATAATATTTCTAGGAGTTCTCTTTTGGGGATCTTTTTAAAGAGGTGATCGATGAATTCTTTCCATTTCTATTTTGCCCTCTGGTTCTAAAACCAGGGAAATTTTCCTTGAGAATTTTCTGAAGGATGATTTCTAGGTTTTTTTTTTTTATGGCTTTCAGGTAGTCCAGCAATTTTAAAATGATCTCTCCTGGATCTATTTTCCAAGTCAGTGGTTTTTCCAATGAGATATTTCCCATTCCCTTCTGTTTTTTCATTTGTTTGGATTTGGTTAATAGTATCTTGATTTCTCATAAAGTCATTAGCTTCCATTTGCTCCAGTCTTATTCTGAAGAAATTATGCTCTTCAGTTAGCTTTTGAGATTCTTTTTCCATCTGGAAAATTCAGCTTTTTAAGGCATTCTTCTCCTCATTGGCTTTTTGAGCCTCCTTTGCCATTTGAAGTAGTCTGTTTTTTAAGGTGTTATTTTCTTCAGTCAGGTTATTGACTCTCTTCATTATTTTCTTGCGTCTCATTTCTCTTCCCAATCTTTCCTCCACTTCTCTTATTTGGTTTTCAAAATCCTTCTTAAGCTCCTCTATGGCTTGTAAACAGTTCATATTTTTCTTGGAAGCTTTTGGTGCAGGAGTTCTGACTTCATTGTCTTCTTCCCATTCCATGCTTTGATCCTTTTTGTCCCCAAAAAAGGAATCTAAAGTTGGATTGTTGTGCTTGCTTTGCTTCCTTTGCTTGCTCATGTTGCCACTCAATTGCTTGACTTTTGAGCTTTTTGCCACAGTAGAACTCTACTTCCAGAGGGGAGAGCTTTATCCTAAATCTCTGAGGTTTTCTCAACTGCTGGAGCTATTATTTGGGTGCCTTCTCTGAAGCCTCCACAGGCTCTGGCACCTGGTCACACACCCCAGCGATCTAGATCCAAGCAGGTTAAAGCAAGAGCCATTACCCCTCAGAATGGTCGCTTGGTCCCCCTACGATATGCAGGCCAAGAGCTCTGAAGTGGCCGCATGGAGGTGGCTGCAGGGCTGCTGCTTCTGCCACTTCTCCCTTCTTGGGGCAGAGGCCAGACCGCACTCTCAGTGCCCCTGTCCCCAAAGTCCACACTGACCTTTTACTTTGCCTTTGGCATTTATGGGTTGATAATTCTAGAAACGGCCACAGCTGCTGGTGATCAACTTTCAAGAAGTCCCTCCAGCCAGGGCTTATTGGGGCTGCCCTGGGGCTAAAACCAGAGGCTCAGACAGGGCTCCACTCCCCAGGTGCTGTTGCCATGGACCCTTCCTGCCTTCAGAGGGAGATTTGTTTCTCTCTGTCACTTTGTGGGTCTGTATCTCTAAGGTTTATTTAGAATCATATTTTATAGGTATTTGAGGTGGTTATAGGGGGAGCTCATGGAATTTTCCTGCTTCTGCGCCACCATCTTGGCTCCACTCTTGCATCATCAGTATTTTCTCTTTTGCCAGATGAAGCCGAGGGGTTGTGTGTGGGGAGGTGAATTCCAAAGTTCTGGGACTATGAGCTAAGGGCAGTGCTTCCTTCCTCTCTCCCCTCTCCTCCCCCCTGCCTCCTTAAGACACAGTCAGATGGAAGAGTCTGACTAGGGCCATACATCTGTCAAACTAGGTGCCAGGTGTCTTAAGTGAGGCAAGGTCAGGGAGAACAGAAATCCTTAGAGGAGCTAAAAGGGCAGAAGTCCTAAGATCTCTCTCCATTTTCATTGTAAGAGCAGAGCTGATTGAATCAGTAACCCCACCTATCACCTCATCCCACTTAGTCCCATACCTTTATCAGGTGAGAATTGTTGAACCCCAAAACAGTGTTTGTTCTAAGAAGGAGACAAATGATTTAGATTGTGTGTCCATGTTTTTATTTTTCTCAAACTGGCTTGACATGCATTGTGTGGGAATTACAGTTCAGAACTGGGCCCTCCCTAAGGGGCCAGTCCAGAACTGACTTAATTTGAAAGTCGGAGTTCCAGATTTATATACCTTTTAAGCAGGGCTATCACCCCATCTCCCAACAGAGGAAATATCTCTTCTATTAGATCACTTTGCGCCCTTTCCCCCGCTTTCCCCCTAATAGCAGACCACTTCCAGCCTTGGTCTGTCTAGGAAGAAGAATCTGTCTCCAGCAAAGCCTGAGCAGATTAAATCAGTTTGGGCCTGATTTGGAGTTTAACCAGAATAAGACTCAAGCAGTCTTATTATCAGTAGTGTCCTTGTGAAGAACTTTAGAGAAGGGGCTGGGGGTGAGAGTTTGAGTCTGCAAGACACTTGATTACTAAGAAAAATCATTTTTCGGAAGAACGTGTTTGGATTGAATCAATCCATCAGAGGTGTGAACTAGATGTAAACAAGACCTAGACATCTGAGTCAACCAATCAAAGTTATTTCTACTAAGTAAGACAGGAAATCTGCTTGGATTGGTTGAGGGACTTGGGCAGGTCCTTCAGGATTTGTACAAAACCAGCAAGCTAGGTTGGAATCTGGCTACATAGGAAAGAGAGAGGAGTTCTAGCTAACAAAGAATTCTTGGTCAGGGAGTTGAGGTTGGAAGGAGATATATACTTTCTTGATAAAACGGACCCGAGGCTAAGCAGGGGTAATTCATTGATTGACTAAATCAGTTCTTCATTTTTACTTTAGTATAAATGTAGACAATGAAAACGGGGCCTCACAATCCTCATTTTTTGGTCTTATGTAAGGCTAGGCTCTTATTAGAGTTGCGTAATCATTAGTTTAACTAAAAGATATTCATTTGAAGTCAGTTGAGAAGGAACAGTTTTTGAGCAAGAAGAGAACAACACCTGGAAGGAGAATGTGAGGAGTGTCAAAAAAAGGAGCACATTCAGTGGTGTTAAATATTTATTGAAGGAGATTGAAGATTGAAAAAGACTATTGGATTTGACTATTAAAAAGTTACTGGTGATTTTGTTTTCTCATCTGTAAAATAGCTGTCTATGAAATCTAAGGCACTTTTCAACTTTTTTTTTTAATTTTTGTTTGTTTGTTTTTGGAGGGAAATTGGGGTTAATTAACTTGCCCAAAGTCACACAGCTAGTTTTTGTGTCAGGTGTCTGAGGCTGGATTTGAACTCAGGTCCTCCTGACTCCAGGGCTGGTACTCTATTCACTGCACCACCTAGCCACCCCTCACTTTTCAACCTTAAATCCTATGATCTTAGAGAGCAGTTTTGGTAAAGTGATGGAAATAGAGGTGGGCTATGGTGTTAGGAGGACCTGAGTTCAAATTTGACCTCAGACACCTAGTAGCTGTGTGACCCTGGGCAAGTCACTTAACCCTGTTTACTTCAGTTAGTTCCTCATCCATAAAATGAGCTGAAGAAGGAAATGGAAAACGACTCCAGTTTCTTTGCCAAGAAAACCCCAAATGGAGTCACAGTTAGACATGCCTGAAATGGCTCAACAACAACAATAACAAAAAGTGGAAATAGAAACCAGATTTCGGTGGGGGTAAGTGGTAGTGAGATGCAGTTCTTCCCAAAAGTTTAATAAAGAAGGACCAGAGAGATGAGATCATAGTCTAAGAGCGTAACAGATCCATATTGCTCTCTGATGGTTTCTCCTACTCAAATATTTTTGCCCATACTGGTTATAAGTCCCATGAGGGCAGGATTTTCTCTTATACTGGATATAGCATCCTGTATTTCAATACTGGACACATAGACCTGATCAACAAATACTTGTTAAAAGGGAGGAATTTTGGTGGAAGCAGCGCTGGATTTGGAGTAAGAATAATGGAATTTGAATCTGTGCTCTGATATTTACTACCTTTGGTGGACCTCTCTGGGACCTAAGTTTACTTTGGTAAAATGAGGGGGTTTGATTAGGTAGCCACCAAGGGTCCTTACACAGCTCTAAAAATGTTGTTTTGTAACTAAAGATTGAGGAGAAAGATAAGCTAGTCCCTAGACTGACAGCATTTATAATTCTCAAAGCTTCAAATACAGAACTAAAAGAAATTTAAGATGTTAGGAGACTCCAGAAAATGATTAAGGTTCCCAGACTTGGGCCTGGTGGTTAAAATGTAAATGTGAGGTCTTAGGTACTTTAAAGATTTAAGGGAAGACAATGGGACTTCCCATTTTAATTAATGATTTCCTTTTAACATGTTAATGTTATATACTTTTGCATATCCTTGTGCTGAAATTCCAGTTGGCTGCTGTTTCCTGGTGGGTTGATTTGGGATGGTAAAGTGATGGTGCCCAGAAACTAAGGGGATTTTTGAGCAAAACAGGAAAGACCAAGAAAGAGAGGGAAAATTCAGTGTAGAAGGGCGGAAGATCATCGCGGCAAAAAAGGGGTGAGGCTGGGAGAAAGGAATTCGTAAGGGATGTCTCTTCTCTGGGAAAAGGAAGTAAACAAGCATTTATTAAAGACCTACTACGTGCCAGGTACTGAGCTAAGAGGTTTACAGATATAATCTTATTTGGTTCTTAGAACAACCCTGGGAAGTAGATGCTCTTATTATTCCTATTTTATATTTGGGGAAACTGAGACAAACAACGGTTGTTACTTGGTTTTGACTAGAAAGGGGTATACTTAATGTCCAAAGACGATCTTCATTTTAGAATAGAAAGGTCATCCAGTTTAAGCCCCTTAGTTTATATATAAGGACATTTAAATCCCCAAAGGTTAAACAACTTGTTCAGATTCCCATAGTTAGAAAGTGACGGAGCTGAGATTCAGAATCCAGGTGGTCAGACTCCAAATCCAATTCCTTTTTCCCTGCATAGTGTCTTTTTGCTACTTAAGAGATCATAAAGCCAGGAATGATGATTGTGTGGAGGTTTGGCAGGAGGGTAGCAAGGGGTCTAGGGATGGCTGTGTGGAGAAGAGAATAAAATAAATAGTTTTATCTTGAACTTGGCGGCAGTTAGGTAGCATAGTGGAGAGCCCACCAGGCCTGGAGCTAGGAAGGCTTATCCTCCTTAGTTCAAATCTGGCTTCCGACTCTTAATAGTCATGTGACCCTGGTCAAGTCACTTAACTTTATTTGCCTCAGTTTTCTCATCTGTAAAATAAGCTGGAGAAGGAAATAGCAAACCATTCTAGTATTTTTGCTAAGATAATTCCAAATGGGGTCATGAAGAGTTGGAGATGACTACAACCACTGAACAACAGTTTGGATTTCAGGGTGGAAGGAGGATATGCTAGCCAGAATACTAAGTGGATGGGACCATCCTACGTAAATTTCAAGAGGCTCATTACCACAAGGCTTGATATTAGGAGATGAATTTTTCTGGCTATGGCAACTTAGCGAAGATTACTTATAGCAGAGTTGTATTTTACATTAGTGGATAGGATGGTATTACCCTTCTTTGATTATGGATCTTTGTAAATACTGAAAAATATGTACATGATTATTATTTGTACTCATTGAGACCTAACTATATGTAATCATATCTATATTTGTTTTGTATATGTACATATATATGTATATATATGTGTGTGTGTGTGTAAGTGTGTGTGTGTGTGTGTGTGTGTGTGTGTGTGTGTGTGTGTGTGAGGTTTACCCTATCACACTGGAATAAAGATGAATTCTATCCTATGAGAGAGAGGGGAGAGGCAGGAAGACAGTGTGTGTGAGAGAGAGAGAGAGAGAGAGAAAGAGAGAGAGAGAGAGAGGAAGAGAGAGGGAGAAAGAGGGAGCGAAGTAGTGGGGAATGGCTGGTATCCAGCTAGGGGAACCCTTGCTTCTACAGAATGTCAGAATTTGGAGGAGACTTAGACGTAATGTTTCAACATTTTTTTTTTTTTTACAGAGAAGAAAACTGAGGTCCTTGTGGAAGGGAGACCAACTAGCAGGCTATTTCAGTAGTCTAGATGTGAAGTAATAAGGGTCTGCACCTGGGTGGTAACAGTGTCAGAGAGAAGACTGTATATTAGAGAGATATCAGGATAAAATCAATAGGCCTTGGCAACAGACCAAATTGGGGGGAGAGTGGGCAGTTGAGAATGGTATGAAACTGCTTTGATTGGGTCTACTAGTAACAAATTTATGTTATCTGATCTCAACTAGACCCTGACTACAGCAAAGCAAACCTATCTCTTACTCCCCATCTTGACCATTCCAAGTCTTTTCATCTGTTCATGAAACTCTCATGGTGCTCCTCCACCCCCTCCTACCTTTAGCTAAGGACTTTGTCTTATACCTCAGTGAAAAAAATTGAGGCCATTAGCTGAGTGCTCCCTCTTCTCATGTCACATCATTCAGACATCTTCCTCCACTAATTGCTGTCTAACTGTAGTCTTTGACAGAGGATGGACCTGCTTCTTGTCAAAGCCAACTCCTCTACATGAATCCTTGATCTTCTCTTGACTTCTTCAGGAGGCATTAGTATCATCTCTACTCTTCTACTTCAGTCTCCCACTGTTTACTGGTTTCTTTCCAGCTGCCTACAAACATTCCTATGTCTTCCCCATCTTTAAAAACCCCCACCCAAGGATCCCATATTTCTCCTCCTCATTTTCATGGCTAACATCCTTGAGAATGCCATTTAAACTTTAAACCTCTACTTTTTCTAATCTTACTCTTTTCTAAACCATTTGCAATGTGACTTAAGACCCCATCATTCAGCTGAAACTGTCGTTTCTCCAAGGCTTCTTTTTTGTTGTTCATTCCTTTCAATCATGCACAACTTTTCATGATCCCATTTGGGATTTCCTTAGAAAAGATCTTGGAGTGGTTTTCTGTTTCCTTCTCAGCTCTTTTTACAGATGAGGAAACCTAGAGAAACAGGATTAAGTGAATTGCCCAGAGTCACACAGCTATTAAGTGTGTAAAGCTGGATTTAAACTCAAGAAGATGAGTCTTCCTGCCTCCAGGCCTACTGTGTCACCTATCCTTAGAGATCTCTTAACTACCAGATCTAATGGCCTTTTCTTAATCTTGATCATTGTTTGCCATAGCATTTGACACTGTTAATCCCTTTCTTTTCCTGTAAACTCTCCTTATTAGGTATTTGTGACTCTTGTCTTTCCTAATTCTTCTCCTACCTAACTTCTTAGTTTCCTTTGATGGTTCTTCATCCATTTCACAAGTGTCCCCTGGGCCATTTTTTCTTCTTCCTGTCTCCTAACTCCCATAGGTTCAGTTATGGTCTCTACGCCCTTAGATTCCCAGGTCTATATATCCAGCCCTAATATCTCTGCTGAACTTCCAGTCTTGTATCACCAGCTGCTTTTTGGGCACCTCATACTGGATTTTTGTAGACATCTCCAGTCAACAAAAGGGAGCCAATTATTATTCTTCCTCTTGCTGAAATTCTTTATTATTACTGTTTATGATTTACCACCTCATTGCTGTACTGGATTCCTCCCTCATTCATCCCGTGTATTTAGTCTGTTTCCGTATCTTGTCGTTTCTGTCATCTCGGTTTTTCTTGTGTACATCTTGTATACATCCCATCACAAAGGCACAAACCTAGATTGGACTTTCAACACGTCTTACTTGGATGACTCCCCACTCTGATTTATCTTCCATTTGGTTTAGAAAAAGGTGATTTTGGGGTGACGAGGTAGCTCAGTGAGTAGCGCACCTGCCCTGGAGTTAGGAGGACCTGAGTTCAAATCCAGCCTCAGATACTTAACACTTACTAGCCAAGTGACCTTGGGCAAGTCACTAAACCCCAATTGCCTTGCCTTCTTCCTTTCAAAAAGAAAAAAAAAAGGGGAAAAAAAAGAAAAAGGTGATTGTCCATAAATTTGACCATGTTCCCCTTTACTCAGTGAGCACCATTGCCTCCCTGTTGTCTCCAGGATCAAATATAAAGTCTATTAGTATTTAAAACTCTTTGTAATCTCTTCCCTTCCTACCTTTTTAGGCTTCTTATACTTAACTGCCTTCCATGCAGTCTGTGTTCCAGCAATGCTAATTTCCTTGAAGTTCCACCAGGGACACTCCATCTCTAGTCTTTGTGCCTTTGCCTTGGCTTGCCTCCCCTCCCCAGTCCCCAAACAGGAATTATCTATCCCTTCACTTTTGCCTCTTAGTTTCCATGACTTTGTTTAAGACCCAGCTCAATACTCCCTCCTCTAGTAGACATTTCCTGGTGTCTTCAGTGCTCTCAGTTTGCCTTCAATCTACCCTGTATATACCTTACAGATAACTAGTTATTTACACATTGTTTTATACATTAGACTGTAAGCTCATTGAGGGCAGGTTTTGTGTTTTTGCCTTTTTTTGGTAACAAATGCTTGTTGACATGAGGCATCCAGGAACCCAAAGCCCAGGCTCAGGCTTCTTTCAACCCACCCGTGTGTATTCCTTTTGATCCAAGTTTGCTATTTATTCTAAATGTCCTTCCTCCCCCCCCCCCCCAGGAATAGATTCATTCATGCATGGGGTCACATATTGTCATCAGAGGGAGAAAAGACCCCAAGACCTTTTTTTTTACTGTATTGTTTCTCACTGGATGACAATTAGGAGTTGAACCAAGCACAGATATTCAGCCAGAGGAAAGCAACTGAAGAGAATGCAACTCTGGTTGTTTTTGTTCGTTTTTTTTTAATCGATAAAGCTTGGAAGTCCTTTATTCCACTAAGATCCTTTTTATCCATTTTTGCCTATGAGGATTATACTCATTTTTGTTGGAGAAGTTTACTACAAGGAGTGGTTGGGTGGTGCAGTGAATAGAACACTGGCCTGGAGTCAGGAAGACCTGAGTTCAAATCTGGACTCAGAAACTTACACACACACACACACAAAAAAAAAACCTAGCCATGTGACCTTGGGCAAGTCACAACCCCAATTGCCCCACCTTTTGAGATTCTTTTTCCATCTGGCAAATTTGACTTTTTAAGGCATTCTTCTCCTCATTGACTTTTTGGGCCTCTTTTGCCATTTGAGCTAATCTGTTTTTTAAGGTGTTATTTTCTTCAGTCAGGTTGTTGACTTTCTTTTCATGATTTTCTCGCGTCATTCTCATTTCTCTTCCCATTTTTTCCTCCACTTCTCTTATTTGGTTTTCAAAATCCTTAAGCTGATCTGTGGCTTGTAGACATTCTTCATGTTACTTGGGAGCTTTGTGTGTGGGAGTTCTGACTGTGTTGTCTTCCTCCCATTCCATGCTTTGATACTTTTTCTCCCCAAAATAGGATTCTAGAGTTTTATTGCTGTTCTTACTTTGCTTCCTTTGCCTGCTCATGTTGCCAGTGAATTATTTGATTTTTTTAGCTCTGTGGAACTCTGCTTCCAGGGAAGAAAGCTCTGTCCCAAATTCCGGAGGTTTTCACAGCTGCCAGAGGTATTAGGAGGCTGGTGAAGCCCCCACCAGCTTTGGCTCCCTGAAAATGCACCCCAGGACCACCACCCAAGACCACAATCCGGATGCAGGCTGCTGAATGCAAGAGCACTTAGCCTCTGAACGATTGCTTGGCCCCCCTGCAGTCTGCAGGTGGGGAGCTCTGAAGCAGCCAGGTGGAAGCCGCTGGAGGGCTGCTGCTTCTGCCTCTTCCTAGCCCTGGAGGCAGTTTGGCCTGATCGCTTTTTTCTCCCAAATTTAGTTGAATTCCACTGACCTTTTACTTAGTCCTTGTTTCTTATGGCTTGATAATTCTGGAAACTGCCACAGCTGCTGTTGAGCCACTCTCCTGAAGGCTCCAGCTGTGGCTCATCCTGGCCGCCCCCAGGGCGATGCTGCAATTTCAGGTTGGACTGGTTTTGGCTCCCAGCGCTGAGATGAGCCCTTTGTGCCCAGTTGCCTTCAGAGGGTGATGTGTTTTTATGTATTTTTGTGTGAGTTTTGGAGCCCTAAAATTTTTTTAGAGTCATACTTTATGGGTATTTGAGGTAGCTATGTGTGAGCTGCAAAACCTTGCTGCTTCTATCCCACCATCTAGGTTCTGCCCACCCCCCCTCTCCCCTGTCAGTAGATTCTTTCTATTTTAACTTTGCCCTCTTGATTTAGTAGAATCAGACAGATTTTTTTGCTTTTTTTGCTTTTTCAGGCTTTCTTGAATTATTCTATTTTTTCAGTCAGGTTGTTTTTTTGGATCTATTTTTTGGTCATTACTGTCAAGTAGGCAGCTGGATGTCACAATGAATACAGTGCCAAGTCTGGAGACTGGAAGACCTGAGTTCAAATTGGGCTCACTTACTAGCTGCGTGACTCTGAACAAGTCACTTAACCCTGTTTGCCTTAGTTTCCTCATCTATAAAATCAGCTGAAGAAGGAAATGGCAAACTATTCTAGTATCTTTGCCAAGAAAATCTCAAATGGGATCACAAACATTCAGACATGACTCAGCTTCAAAATGATTCTTAAATTGGCTCCTGATCTATTTTCTCAGACAACTGTTTTAGAAAGGAGATATCTTATATTTTCTTGTCTTTTTTCAGTATTTTTACTTTGTTACAATATTTTTTTTTTATCGCCTAATGGAGTCATTAAATTCTTTTTGGTCCGTTCTGATTTTCAGGGAGCCTGTTGCTGGGGTATGGTTTTCTATTCCTTGTATTCAGTTGTTAATTCTGCTTCCATGTCTTTCCTTCAAATCACTTTTATTTTCTAATTCTTTCCTCTAGCATGGTCGTTTCATTCACAATACAACTTTTTATCTCTTTTACATTTTTTCCTAATTTTTATTTTATTTTAAATTCCAGATTATCCTTCTTTCTCTCCCCTCACAATTCATTTAGAAGGCAAGAAAAACAAAGTCCAATACAAATAGTTACAGTCATGCAAAACAAATTTTCTAATTAACCTTGTCCAGAAGGAAAAAAAAAGAAAGAACATATGCTTTGATCTGCACTCTGAATCCGTAATTTTTTCTATCTGGAGATGTATAGTGTGTTTCATCATGAATTCTTTGGAATTATTATTGGTCATTTTTCTGACCAGAGTTCTTAAATTTTTCAGAGTTGATTGCCCTTACATTCATGTTATTGTATGCATTGTTCCTTTGTTCTGTTCACTTCACTTTGCATCAGTTCCTATAAAGTCTTCTTAGGTTTTTGTAAAACCATCCCTTTCATTTCTTATAGTACAGTAGTATTCTATCACATTCATATACTGTAACTTGTTCAACTGCTGGTTGATGCTCAATTGATTGGCATCCCCTTAGTTTTCAATTCTTTGCTACCAAAAAAATAACTGTTGAAGATATTTTTTGTACTCTTCTTTCTTTCTTTGATCTCTTTGGCATATAGACAGTAGCAATATCACTGAGTGAAACATGCACAAATATGCACAGTTTAATAGCTTTTGGGGCATAGTACCTAATTACTCTAGAATGATACTTTACAATTTCACTAACTTTGCATTAAAGAACCTGTTTTCCTACAGCCCCTTCAGCATTTACAAATTTTCTTTTTTATCATCTTTGTCAAACTGATAGGTATGAGGTGGTACCTCAGAGTTGTTTTAATTTAATTTTAAATTTAATTTCTCTAATCAGTGATTTAGAACATTTTTTTTGTATGGCTATTGATAGTTTGGATTTCTTCTGCTGAAAACTGCCTATTCATATCCTTTAACCATATATCCATTGAGAATAGCTCTCATTTTTATGTTTGCCTCAGTTCTTTATATGTCTTAGAAATGAGACCTTTATTAGAGAAGCTTGCTGCAAATTCCAACCAACTCCCCCATCCTCTGCAAGTTCTTGCTCTTCTTGCAATTTTTAGCTTCATTAATTTTGCTTGTGAAAAGATGTTTAAATTATATATAATCAAAACTGTCTATTTAACATCCTGTCAACCTCTATCTCTTATTTGGTTGCAAACACTTTTTTTTTTATTGATTTGAGAGGTAATTTCTTCCATGTTTCTCCAATTTGTACAGGATATCATCCTTTATGACTAAATCATGTGCCCATTTGTAGCTTTTCCTGTTATAAGGCATGAGATATTAGCCTATATCTAGTTTCTGCCAGACCGTTTTCTAGTTTTCCCAACAGTTTTTGTTGAGTAGGGAGTTCTTGCTCCAATTCTTGGAATCTTTGGATGTATTAAACATTAGGTTCCTGTGCCACTTTGTCACTGTGTTATATGCCTAATCTATTCTACTGATCAGCTTCTCTTTTTCTTATCCAGTACCAAATTATTTCTACTATTACAGCTTTGCAATATAGTTTGAGATCAAAGAATTGAACCTCCTCTCTTTCCACTTTTTTTTTCATTAGTACCCTTGATATTCTTGTTCCTCAGATGAGTTTTCTTATTATTATTTTTTTGGTTCTATGAAGTAGACCTTTATTAGTTTGATTGATATGGCACTAAGTAAATTAATTTAGATTGCAGTATCATTTTTATTAGCATGGGCTATCAATGACCACTAATATTCCTCCAGTTATTTAGCTTTGCCTTCATTTAAGTGAAGTCTTTTATAATTGTATTCATAAAATTCTTGTGTATGTCTTGGCAGATAGAATTCCAAGTATTTCACATCATGTGTAGCTTTTCTAAATTGGATTTCTCTCTCTATCTCTTCCTACTGGATATTATTGTTAATATATAGAAATATGGATAAATGATGTGTTTTTCTTGATATCCTGCAACTTTGCTGAAATTGTTAATTATTTCAATTAATTTTTAGTTCATTTTCTAGGGTTCCCTAAGCAAGCCACCATATTATTTGCAAAAAAATGATAGTTTTATTGTATGTTTGCTTTTACTTTCCTTTTCTTAACTTATTGCTGTAAGGATTTACTTATTTTTTAACATTCACTCATTGCTACTAGTATTTCTAGTACAATATTGAATAGTGATGGTGTTAATGTATATATTTGCTTCACTACTGATCTTATTGGAAAGGTTTCTAACCTCTCCCTATTTTGGGATAATGATGGCTCTTAGCTTTAGATACTACTTTTAAGGAAATCTCCATTTATTCCTATGTTTTCTAGTGTTTTAAAATAGAAACTAGTGGTATTATCTTGTCAAAAACTTTTAAAAATATCGTTTGAAATAATCAAATGATTTTTGTTGTTTATATAATTAATATGGTCAACTTTGCATATAATTTTCCTAATATTGAACCAGTCCTGAATTCCTGGTATTGGTTTTTTTTATCATTGATCATCTTCATGACTGTTACTGTTATCTCCTTGTTAGTGTTCTATTTAAAATTTTTGCATCAATAGTCATTAAGGAAATTGGTCTATGATTTTCTTTCTCTGTTTTGACTCTCTCAGGTTTAGGTAATCAAACCCACATTTGTGTCATCAAAGGGATTTGGCAGGATTCTTTTATCTATTTTTTTCCCCAAACAGTTTATGTAGAATTAGAATTAATTGTTCAGGGAGGGGCGGGGGATGGGGAGGAAGGGGGGAAAAATCTGTAACTCAAGTGACTCTGGAACAGAATCTTGTAAACTAAAAGTAAACAAACAAGTCAATAAATTTTTTTTTTAATTAAAAAAGAAAGAAAGAAAAAGAATTAATTGTTCATTAAATGTTTGATAGAATTTGCTTCTAAGTTTATCTGGCTCTGAGGTTCCCTTTTTTGGGAGGGTGTCATTTTTCAGTTTATTTTTCTAGCATGGGTTATTTATGTATCCTATTTCCTTTTGTTTTAATCTGGACAATTAAGGATTTTGCAAATATTCATTTATTTTGTTTGGATTATCAATTTTATTGACATATACTCAGACAAAATAACCCCTAACAATTACTTGGATTTCTTCATTGGTTATGAATTCATGCTTTTTCATTTTTGATACTGGTAATCTGGTTTTCTTCTTTTGTAAAGATAAAATTAGCTTATTGCTTATCTGTTTTATTGTTGTTGTTTTTAAAAAATTAGTTCAGTGGGTTTTTTACTTTCTGTTTTGTTAACTTGGTCTTTAATTTTCAGTATTTCTATTTTGGTGTTTAAAATAGGGGGTTTTAAATTGATTGATTTTTCTAGATTTTTTTTTAGTTACATGCCTAATTTGTTTATTTGTTCTTCCTCTCTTTTATTGATAAAAAATGTTGAGTTATGAAATTTCCCCTATGTACAGGTTTGGATATATTCCACAAATTTTGGTATGCTCTTTCATTGTTGTCATTAATGTTTATTAAATTATTGATTGTGACTATGATTTGTTCTTTGAGCTGTTTAGGATTGTTATTTAATTTCCAATTAATTTTGAATCTATTATTTGAAGGCTCTTTATTAAATTAAATTTTTATTTTATTGTAGTCAAAAATTCTTTTGCTTATCTGCATTTGTTTGTAAAGTTTTTTATGCCTTAATATATGGTCAGTCTTTGTGAAGGTTTCATGCACAGCTGAGAAATAGGTATACTCTTTACTATACCCATTCTATAATCTTCAGAGGTCTATCATATCTATCTTTTCTAAAACTGTGTTCATCTTCTTAATTTCTTTATTTTCGATTATATTTATTTAGGGCTAAGAAGGGTAAACTTATATCCCTTACTGTCTCTTTCTGTATTTAACATTTTCCTTAAAAATTTAGATGCTGTAACATTTGGTGCATATCAATTCAGTATTGATATTAATTCATTATAGCTTTTAGCAAAATGTAGTTTCCTTGTTTATATCTTTTAATTGGGTCTATTTTTGCTTTTGCTTTGTCTGAGATTGTGCTCACTAGTCCTGTTTTATTTCAGTTGAAGCATAATATGTTTTGCTCCAGTCCCTTGTTGGATTCTGGTATCTAATCCATTCTACTATTCTCTTCTGTTTATGGGTGAGTTCATCCCATGCACATTCACATTTATAATCGCTGACTCTATATTTTCATCCAGTTTATTCTCTTCTGCTTTTCCTTCTCTTTCTCCCCTCATCCTCTCTTTAGTCATCTGTTTTATATCTAGCTGCTACCTGTTTTCATTTATTCTACCTCTTATTCCCCACCCTTTCCCCCCATCTCCTATTTTCTGATTGGGTAGGTTGAATTTGTATATTCACCTGTGTCTGTATGTGTATTTTCCCCTCCTTTAACAGGTTCAGATAAGAGTGAGTTTCAAGTGTCTCCCCTCCTCCCAAAGCCCTGTCTATTGTATAATCTCTTCTTTGTGTACCCCATTTATGTGAGATAATTTCCCTCATTTTTCTTTTGAAATCATCCAGATATAATAGACTCACACCCAGGCCCTCTGTTTAATTAGGCTCCTTCTATGACTCCTGGCAATGATAAAGTTTTTTTTTTTTTTTTTTTTTGCTTTTTTGGAGGGCATTTGGGTTTAAATGGCTTGCCCAAGGTCACATGGCTGTCGGCTGTCTTTTTGTGTTAAATGTCTGAGGCTGGATAATGATAGTTTTAAGACATTACATGTATCATCCTCTCATATAAGAATGTAGAGAGTTTCATCTTGCTTAGTCTCTTATGATTTTTCACTTATGTTTACCTTTTTCATTCTTGTCTTGATTCCTGTGTTTAAATACCAATTTAAAAAAAAATCTGCCCTGGTATTTTTATCAGAAATACTTGAATATCCTCTATTTTATCAAAGTACATCATCTCCCCCACCCCCACCATAGGATTATACACCAGCTTTGTGGGATAGATTATTTTTCATTGTAATATCAGATGCTTTGCCTTCTAAAATATCATATTCTAAATTCTCCATTCCTGGTGAAGTGCTGCTTGGCAAATCTTGTGTGATCCTGACTGTGACTTTTTGGTACTTGAATTCTTTCTTTTTGAGTGGTTGCAATATTTTTTCTTGACCTGGGAGCTCTGGATTTTGGCTATAATATTCCTGAGGTTTTTCTATTTCTACTTTGCCCTATAGTTCTATCTGGGCAGTTTCCTTTTATGATTTCTTAAAATATAATGTCTAGGTTCTTTTGTGTGTGTGTGTGTGTGTGTGTGTGTGTGTGTGTGTGTGTGTGTGTGTAGATTTAGGTAGTCCAATGATTCTCAAGTGATCTTTTCTTGATATGTTTTCCAAATCATTTTATTTTCCTATGAAATATTTCACATTTCCTTTTATTTCTTTGGTCTTTTGACTGATTGTTTCTCAATATCTCATGGGCTTATTAGCTTCCATTTGACCAGTTTTAATTTTCAAGGAATTATTTTCTTTAGTAACATTTTATATGTTTTTTTATCCAAGCCATTAATTTTCTTTTCATAGTTTTATTCCATAGATCTTATTCCTTTCCCCATTTTTCCTATAACGCTTTTGTTTGGTTTTTAAAAACCCTTTTTGTTCTTTTTAAATATTTTCATGAATTTCTCTGGAAAGTCTTGTTAGGCTTGTGTCTAATCCACATTTTAATTTGAGGCTTTGCTTGTAGATATTTTTAAGTCATTCTCTTCTTCAGTGTTTATATCTTGAGCTTCTCTATCAACAAAATAGTTCTTTATGGCTAAGTTTTTAAAAAAAATTATTATTTGTGCATTCTTTCAGCCTGTTTCTTGACTATGGACTTTATGTTAATGCTAGGCTTTATACAGTTGTAGGGATAATGTCTGACCTCAGTTTCTCTCCTTTTACATTCTTCTGCTGCTTTTATAGCTTAGTTTTAGGACTTTCAAGTAGTGCACTCAAAGTGGTAAGATCTAGGAAGAAGTCTGTTTTCTTCCTTCCTGGTCTGAACTCTTCACGTTCCTGACCCAGATCCGGGTCTGTTGGTTTGTTGTATGATTGAATTTCAGTAGAGTGTTGTTGGACTTAGTTACTGACAGCCTGCTGGGAGGATATTCAGGTCCAGAGCTACTTTTGTATTGAGATTTTTGCCCTGGTTATTCCACTGTAGGTTTATGTGCTGGACTAAATGCTAGAACTCACTTTTGCCTCTGCTCCTGGGTTCAGAGCCATATGGCTACATTTCCAGAGCTAGTTCCTTGCTCAGGACTCAAGTAGGGCTCATGCTAACTTGAGAGCACTTCTCTGCATCCTAGATCTGTGACCCAGAACTAGCTAATGAGCAACAGAGCTACCAGATGACACTTATCCCTGTATCCAGTGGTAGCCAGTTCAGACATCCCCTAGGATATCCTTTTTCCCCAGTGCTCCCTGCCATGGAGCTTTATCTCAGCCTTCTTTCCATCTCTGGGTAATAGAATGTTCTCCATTACTGCCATGTGCATTCCTGCCTCCCTTACCAGTGTCTGTCTCCCTTAGCTTCCCTGGGCTGGAAAAATGACTCATTGTGACTTTTTTTTTGTTTACCAACAAAATTCTTCTTGGCATGTTTCCTAAGTTATTTTGGAGGAGATGTGTTGTATGAACCAGGCAAGAATGTTTCAACCCTTGACTCTTGATTTTTAACTCTTTAATAACTCTCCCAAACTCTTGCTTTATTTATTCTTGGAATTCTAGTTAAAATTAGGTCCAGAGTATATTTTCTTTGAGACTTTGCTTATGGATGTTTATTATTTATTCTCTTCTGAGTTTGTGCCCTTGTTACCATACTAGCTCATTATGGAGGGAATCTTTTATTTGCTCGTTCTTATACTTCTTGAACTGAGAATCAAATAATAAATATTTTTTTAATCTGTCATGTCTACTATTCCTACACTCTTGTGCATTGAGCACATTTTAAAAAGATAAAACCCCTAAAGTAAATGCTTCAATACATATCTGCATTCTGTCAAAACAAAGTCCCACATTCACTGTGCTTAAAAATATATGTCTTTCTGCATTTTAAGTTCATATCATCAGGAAACAAGTGGAGTGTTTCATCTTCATTCTTTCAGACTCAAGGTCATTGAATTGATCAGCATTCTAAAGTCTTTCAAAATTGCTTTTCCTCAGTAATATTGTTATGATTGTATAAATTATTTTCTTAGTTCTAATAGTTTTGTTTTGCAATCAGTTCATAAAGATCTGTTTCCTCAGAAATTGTCAATTTCATTATTTCTTATAGAAAGATAATATTCCCTTCTATTAAATATACTACAATTTATTCGAACATTCCCCCAAGGGAAGACAATTTCTTAGTTTCTAATTTTTGACTACCATGGAAAGATCTGGTATTAAATATTTTTGCACATATAGTTCATCTTCCTCTTTCTTTGATTTCTTTAGGGGGTTACTGGCATAATTGGGTCAAAGGGTATGCACAGTTTGATAAATTTTTGGTATAGTGCAAATTGCTTTCCAAAATAGCTAGGCTGATTCACAGTTCCACCAGTGGTCCGCAGTGTCCCTGAACTGGACCCTTTTTGCACTTCATATCATTTTATCTCTTCAGAAACAGAACAGAATAGCAAATGGGTGAGGGTAGAGAGGGATAGCGCCTTCCATCTTGTAAGAAAATACTGCACTGGCCATTATTGGAGCAAAAGCACATTGGGCTTGAATGTGAGCTTGTCAAGTTGGCTACTCCATGCTCTAGAATACAGCGTTCTAGACAGAAAAAAGAATTCTTGGACAGCATCACCTCAAAGTTCATAAGTCATTATGGGTTACTGTGCATCTCTTATGTGCTTTCTGAATTTTCTATGGGGAGGATTAAAAATTGTCCTTTACCTAATATGCATTATTACTTTGTATGGAATCTGGAGGATGCCATTATCTCTGAAGACTTGGATATAGGCTATATGAGGGTTTTATTCAGAGATTTTCCCATACCAATTGTTGGTGGAGATAAAATGAGCTAGCTTTATGCTTCTGGTTGTTGTGCCAAGAACCCAGAGTTCAGAGCTTAGAATTTGGGACTGTGATTTGAAGTTTACAAAGCACTCTATGTAATTAACTCTGCAGTAACACTATGAGTTATACTTATTCTTCCCATTTTATATACAAGAAGACAGCAGTCCAAAGAAATGAAGCTTATTAATATCCAGTTAGTAGTAAATAGTAGAGTCAAGACATGGATTCAGGTTCTTCAACTCTAAATCTAATGGATTTTTTTTTCAATTATACAGCAGTGAAATGTGCCCCAAATGAAAAGATTTACTTCAGTTTAAGGGGTTGGAAAGATTTCTAGTCTGAAGGGCCATATGCTTAGAATAGATGGGTCTGAATCTTTTTTATTTCCACCTCCAAAAGAGCAGAGGGATACTGCTAAAGTAATTTACTATGTTCATATCGTTTACCTTATCATTCCATTTTTAACAGTCCTCAAATGACTCCCTATCATTCTCTGTGTGATGAAGGGCTCACCAATGCTTGCCTGCTTGGAGAGCCATGGGACGAAGACTGGAAGCTCAGTCCCTCACTTCACTAAGAAGAGGGGTCTGTCAAGCAAGACATGTCTGTCTACAGGAAGGGATGACATTGGGCAAAGAGAGAAAGGCAAAGGAGCCAGGTGGTGGGGAACCCTAGAAGTGAAGCAACCTCAGCAAGGGGAGAGATTGTAGCTGTGATGGAGAGTGGAGGCAAAAGAAGGTGCTGCCAGAACCTCTCTCCCCCAGACCCCATGGTCAACTGCTTCAACTAGTGGGGAGGAAGAGGGGACAGAAAGACCATAGACTAAAGAATGAGAGATGAAGGGGAAAAACAGGAGCCTAGATCATCTGGAGAAAAACATTAATTTACAGAGATAGATGGGTCAGGTACTTAGTTGAATTTATAACAAGTTAAGAGTTTCATAGGTAAGAATAAGCTCTGTGTAGGGACAATAAACATTTAAAAGTAAGGAGAAATGACACTGGTAAGGTAGGAGGGGTAGGGAAGAAGACTCCTCACTCTAGAGTTTTTGAGGTGACCAGTGTGGGTTAGGGGTGGAGTGGGATGTAGTATATACAACACAGTGTTCAAGAAAATTTTTTCTTGGCCAAAGACCCAAAGAATTAATTTGGCTCCACATTTTGCATACAAAAGCCCTTCCCCCTCCCCCATTCCTCCTTCCCTTTGCAGTTTAGATCTGCTGTCCCCTTCCCATTCCACTTCCCCTCCCACTCCCATCTCTATGTACTGGACAGTTGGAAGGGCTTGGTAGTCCCTTACCCCACATCCTTTCCATTCATCTCTTGATCTTACTTGCCTATTGCCAACTCCTTTCCCCTTGCACTCTTCTTTCCAGTGTTATTGTGTATCATGGGAAAATACTTTAAGGCCGAAATCACCATGAGTGTGAATGGCAAGTGTATCACATCATAGATTGTATATATGAATGGTAATACACACTTACACAATCTCAGGGGTGTGTGTGTGTTTGTGTGTGTGTGTGTGTGTGTGTGTGTGTGCGCGCGTGCATGTTTGTATAGGCACTAAGTCTTTTGGGGCACCTTGTATATATATTTATATGTGTTTGTATGGAGTATTCAGGGAGAACTAACACCTGTGGTATGAGAGCTCGCTGAACCATTTTCAGGACTGTTGATCCACCTTTGGGCTCCACCTAACACCTAGTGCCCAGCTGTGGCATACACAGCAGCCACATCCTGGTAAAACCTTCTTGGCAGATGAGCTAAACCAGGTTTGAGGGTAACTGACTGACCTCAAACCAGTCAGTAAAATAGGGGGATGTTTACTCCAAGTGTGTGAAGACTTCCCCCAGTAGAATAGGCAGATGAGAACAATTTTTTTCCAGCGGTCATCAAAGTGGCTGAAGCAGGTGCTGTGGAGTGCTTAGAGGTTGGTTAGACAATCAGAGATGCCAAAGTCATCTACTGCATCCTGGGCCATTGCCGGTCATTTTGATTTTTGTCTTGCCACTGGACTTCATTGTCTCTGGAAGAGAGAACGAGCCTGTTGATTTTGTGCAACTCTGCCTCACTTAAATCTAGTTCATGAACATCACCCTGGGATGTCATTGGTTCTTTTTGAAAATGAAAGATGAACAATAACTATATAAATACATATATAATATTATACATATGTACATACATGAATATAGATCTGTCTAAAATGTTAGTAGCTTAATATATAGTGCTTTAAGCTTTGCAGAGTACTTTATACACATGATTGAATTTGATCCTTATAATAACCTTGTGAAGTAGCTGATATTATTATCCCCATATTGTAGATGAAGAAAATGATTCTGAGAAAGGATCAAGTGACTTGACCAAGATCACACAGTCAGTATCTGAGGAAAGATGTGAACTTGGTCCTCCTTGTATTTTATCCCTATACCAAAGGACTTCCCTGTTAGCTAATACTATACACACTATGTGGCATACACATTTTGTCTGTATCAGTAACAAACAGAAAGATCTGCAAATATTAATTTTAATACTAACTGTGATCACAGATGCCTCAGAAAGATTGAAGATGTCTTACCTCATATTCCACAGCGGGTAGAGCATTGGCCTGATATTTTGCCATAGGGAGGACAAAGACAGGGGGTACAGTTTCATGTATATGTTTAGATATGTGTGTGTGTGTCCCATACACACTTACAGCAGCATTTTTTTAGTAGCAAGAATTAGAAGAAAAATAATTGGGGAATAGATGAACTAAATGCAATATATGAATATGGTAGAATACTATAGTGCATAAGAAGTGATGAATATGAATAATTTAGAGAGACTAGGTAAAGAGATGCTAAGTGAAATATGTGGAACCAGAAAAAAATTCATATGAAGAACACATATAAAGGAGCCAACATTGCACAACTTAGGAATTTTACTAAGTGCAGTGATTGATCCTAGTTTCAGAGTATTGATGATGATTCATGACTTGTTTTTACGAGAGACATAGTGGACTTTAGGACAGGAATGAGGAATACGTTGTTAGACAGGGCCATCCTATTGATTTGTTTTAATTGTATTTAAGCATGGCCCTCCTCTCTGTATTCTTGGTCTAATCTAGCTCTTTAATGCTACATATTTGTGTTTCTTCATGCAGCACATGACAGACCATGTTGTTAACAGTTCAAATGTGATGATTCCACTGTCTTTGAGAAAAGAATTTGTAATATACTCTTTTCACATCTTTTTTATTTTATTGCCTGTTGTTTGTCCTTTTGATGATTTCGTCTTTAAATTCCTTTCACATGATCTGACTTTGATTGGTCCACAGTTGCCATGAGGTTGAAACCTTGCACTATACAAGGAAAGGTTCGTCAGTTTTGCTTTCTGTAAACTTTTTCTTTTACCACTTCTCTTTTTTTATTGGGACACATTGCTCATAATTTTCTCATAAAAATCTCCTTAAGATTTTAAAAACAGGTAATGTATTTCAGCACATAATCCTTGCCACTGCATAATTGTTGCACCCTTTTTTTTCAGTCCAAGAACTGATTTATAACCTTTCATTGCATAAAGTCACATGGTATAATTCTCTTCCTCAGGTGTTCACCTTTTAGGCGAACAGAGCGGCAATGTATTTATCAGTGGCATATGGATATGCATTTATCTCTTGCAAATTATGAGCTGAGTCATGATCCTCGAGCCTAGAATTCTCAGCACAGTTGTCAGTGTATTTCCAAAAGCCTACTTGTATGATTTGTTTAGAGCACTGCAGTACTGAAGGTATTGCCATTCAACCTAATGAAGAGCCATAGGCGCGAGGGGAGCAGGTGGGTAAGTACAGTTGCTGTGAATAAGTTGTGTACTATGGTAAGACTTGCTTCTTCCCTTGCTAGCTAGACTGTACAGCTGGTTTGCCAGTGATATATTAACATGCAAAACATTTCTTTCTGATTATGGGGAAATATAAAAACCTTTCTTTGGGCTTCAAACTAAGAGTGATTGTGTTTGCTGAACAGCATGGAAACAAAGCTGCAGAACAACAGTTTTCTGGGAATGAAAAGTTTGTGCAAGACGGGTGGGAACTAAAAGACAAGTAATACTGGCACACTTTTTTTAAAAGCTTCATATAATGGTCACACTCCACTTTTTTTGCAAAAAAAAATTTGGCATATAATCTGCAATGATTATGCAGTGAAATATGGTGTTAGGGCAGCGCAGAAATGCTTTGCTTGCTACCGGTCTATTTATGCGTGGTGGCAAATCGTTGAAGAATTTGAGCACTTTGAGTTGAGAGAACAATCCTCTTAAGGCCACTGAGCAGGAATTGCTGCTTTAATGAAGAACACTATTGTGTTCTTCATATAAATTCTTTCTGGGCATATTTCACTTAGCATCACTTTACCTCCTTTCAGAGGACCTTAAAAATGATTCTCTCTTCATTCAACCCTTCGTGTGATATCATGTAATTTTGGGACTTAGAGAGAGGGATGAGGGAAGTATTCCTTCACCACCCCAGCAACATGGTGACTGCTCCCACATGGAAGCTAGCGGCAGAGCTCAGCTAGGCAAGCTGGAGCTTCTGTCCTGGCTACCTCTTCTCTTCTGTGTTTCTTTGCCTGATTACAGATAACTCAGTATTGATCTTGAGATGAAATTTGTCCATATTTCGAGGTGACTTTATGAGTTCAAGAGGGTCAAAGATACTGGGTTCTCAGTCAGTGCCAGCTTCTCTTAAGAAGGGGTCCCCAGCAACTATCTTAGCTCTTGCTTATAGATTAACGTAGATTAAACATCCTAAAAAAATGGTGATGGGCTGGGTTGTTTGCTGACATCTATTATGATTCCCATTTCCTCTTTTGGGTTATTACCCTCCATCAAGTTTGAGTTGCCTTTATTAAATTCTTTATCATCTCATTTTTATTCTTCTGTTGCATTTGCTTTTGATTTTAATCTTTGTTCTAACAAGTTACCGACTTTACATAAATGATTAGTTTGGAAATAACTCTCATATCAACAAGTGGTTACTCCTATCTTTGAACATATAATCAATTTCATTTTGGGGGGGGGGGTTAATGTTATTCAGTGCTTTCTTCTCAGTGTTTTCTAGCTTATCATTTCTAAAAGGTGGCACCCGGAACTGAATACAATACTTCAGATATGATCTGACCAAGAAAGAAGAGAGCATGAATCTCACATCCTTTTTTCCTGGAAGCTTAGGCTTTTCTTAAAATGGGACAGGTGGTATGATTCCATATTCATAGAACCTCTCACATCTGTTTCCTTCTTTCAACTGACGGATCCTTTCCAGCCCCACCCCAACCCCTGAGCTTTGGTCCTTCTCAGCTTTCACTTGGACATTTTTGATGTCATAGGAGAAATGTCTATATTTACTTAGGTCCCTTCCATGTATTCTAGGCTAGTTTTTCTTAAAAGGTATTGAAATATTACTTGAGTCTTGAGTGGTCCAGAGGTTAGATTTGAGCCTAATTTCCTGGTCACCTAAGTAAAAATGTCCAGCACATGTGAGCTCCTTAGACTTGACCTAGATCTCTAACATGCTCAAAGTGTGGAGATGGAGCTATGCCAAGCTGAATCAGTGTTGTAGCCTTGCTGAATATCATTTCCATACTAATTAAGGAAATCTACTTTTGTTAAACATTGGATGGGCTGTGAGCATCTCGTTTCATTCTAATGATCTTGAATAAGGCCTTAGTCAAACCTGGTACAGAACTGTTTCCAGTCTGTCCCCTTTCCAGTCCGTCTTCTACATAGTTACCAAATTGATATTCTTAAAAGTCTGACCGTGTCACTCCCCTACTCAAGGAGCTTCAATGGCTCTCTATTGCTTCTAATATAAAATTTAAGTTCCTTTGTGTCATGGAAGTTGGATTGATATGCATTCAATAGAATGGATAAAGATCCTCCTGGTAACTTCTGAGGACATGTGTGGCTTTACTTTGAAGGGACTGATGTCTTGGGATGCTACAGAAAATCCTGGGTGATTTTTTGATATTCCCTCTGCCCTATGATAGCAGCAGGGTGGTGAGATGCTATGTAAGCTAAAAAAAGGAAGATGGCTTTTGCTCTCCCCGCGCCCCTCTCTTTCTCTTCTCTGAAAAATGTGCTTGGCAACTCTTTTCACCTGGACTTCCTATTGGGGTGGAAGAGAGGCTGGCCTTTCCCCACCCCAGCAGCATGACAGCTGACAGCACATGGTAGTTAAAGTACATTTTGTTTTAGACAGGACTGAGCCTGGGCCTTGGGCCTCTGGATGCCTCTTCACTCTTATTTTCTTCCTCTGAGCATAGGTAACCAGGATGCATTCCCAGGATGGCTATAGCCAAAGGGAACCTTGTGAGTTCAAAAACTTCTAGGTGTCTAAGGCAGAGAAGACTGGCATCAAAATGAATGTTTCCCACAACTATATATGCCCTTCTTGAAGATGTCTGTTGGTAGGACTAGCCCTGGCCCCTGGATTGTCATGCCAGAAAAATGAGTCTTGAAGTATAGATGAACGAGAATTTCACTTTTGATTTATATCTATATATCTATATATATATCTCAAAAGTGAAATTTTTGTTCATCAATCCTGCAAACTAGACTTCATGTTTTGATCTTTTAATTATCAGCTTCCCAGGACAGATTAAGAATAGTTACAAATCATTAGTACTACTTGCTTAGATATTTGATAATGTGCACTTGTGTTAATGCGAGTTTCTTGTGTTAAGCATCTATTTTGTGTAGAGGAAATAAATAGCTGTGCTATATCTGATTTAAATTGTGCAAAGTGCCTCCTTCAGCCTCCTTTTGGGGAGACTTTAGACATGAGTCAAACTGAAACTTTCTACAAGTGGTTATCCTGGAAGTTCCAAGTTTGGGGCATAAGTTTTAGCCATCATGACGTATTGATGGCTTCTATTGAGCTTGCTGCACATGAAGAACTATAGGCTTTTTTTCCAGACAAACTATCTAGCCAAATCCTTCCAGTCTTCTCTAGGTGCTTAGTACTATTAGTTCTAATAGTAGTACAGTACTATTGACTAGTTCTAGCTCATACCTCTCCACCTTATCTATAGGAATTATATAGACAAATCTGTCAAATACTTTTAAATATCTATAGCATTCTTCTGGTCTTTTATTCCAATCACCATGCCAAAAAAGGAAATGAGATTTATCTGGCATGACCTTTTTAAAATGAATTTAGTAAATATCAATAAACATGAACATTTCCACCATGAAAGAAGAGAAAGAAGACTGTATACTGAACCATGAATCTATATTACATAGTTTGCTTTTGAAAATGAATATTAACATTAGAAGAAGGGATATGATTCCACCATTCCATGTAAATACAGTTGATATGATTTACACATGATGAAGTTTTAGTGTCTTTTTTGATTGGGTCAGGAAGAGAATAGCTGATTTTCTGTGCAAACAAGTTAAATATGCCTCTGGGAATTTTAAATATTTCAGATAAATTTCAGTAATTTGCCAGTTTAGTGGTAGAAGTTGCATGCTCAGGAGCACTTTGTGAAAGCAAACCCTTTTGCCTATACTAGAACGCAGAAGAAATTGGGGAGTGAGCCAGAGGGTTTGTTATACTCTTCCCTTTTCCTCCTTCCTCCCATGGATCATGTCACTAGAGGAAATGGATGAATATGAGACCATACATCCAGTAGATAGACACACTAAGGACAGATATAAATGTGAGAGAAAATCATCTGATGAAAATTCTGTCTCTCTGTGTCACTTGTTAACTCCTTAGGTGAGCATATGAGGTAAGCAGATCTTAGGTGAGTACCTATTTTACATTTTTAAAAAATAATATATTTTTGCAGTTACATGTAAAGACAATTTTAAACATTCATTTATAAAAATTTTGAGTTCTAAATTCTCTCCCTCCCACTCCCCCCAGCAGTTTGATATGGGCTATACATGAACAGTCATGCAAAAACATATTTCCAAATGACTCATGTTGTGAGACAACAGTCCAAAAAAAAAAGAAGAAAAAAATAAAGAAAGTGAAAAGTAGTATGCTTTGATTTACATTCAGACTATCGAGTCTTTCTCTGGAGGTGGATAGCATTTTTCATTATGAGCCTTTTAGAATTGTCTTAGATCCTTATATTGTTGAGAAGAGCTAAGTCATTTACAGTTGATTATTGTATAATATAGCTCTTCCTATGTACAATGTTCTACTGGTTCTGCTCACTTCACATTGCATCAGTTTGTGTAAGTCTTTCCAGATTTTTCTGAAATTATCCTACTTGTCATTTTTTATAGCACAATAGTATTCCATTACATTTATGTACCACCACTTTTTTTTTATGTACCACCACTTTTTCAGCTATTCCCCAATTGATGGGTATCCCTTCAATTTCCAATAATTTACCACCCCAAAAAGAGTTGCTATGTTTTTGTATAGGTTTTCCTCTGCCCCCCTTCTTTTTTGCCTATCTTTGGGATATAGATCCAGTAGGGGTTTTGCTGGATAATCTTAAACTTTTATTGATATTTATACCTGGTGACTCATTGAATAATATTATCACTGTGGTCACACCTTTCATAGAATCTTAAATAATTTTAAACAGCTATATATATAGGAGACCATTCAGGAAATTCACCTCCAATGCTTCAAAGGCAGTACCAATGAAGCCCAAGTTCTGGTAGGTTCTACTATGCTAGAAAGGCTTTTCGTACTATCTGGGCAACAGATTGTGTTTCTTTTCTGTAGTCCATCCTAGCTAATAGAGAGACTTATTAGTAGTTGACTGGGGCACTTGGTGATAAATTCTTGGGCTAAAGCAACACATAAAAGAAAGAAAAATATAAAATGTCCCTCAGTTCTGTGTGGTACCCTCTTTCTGCAGTGGCAGAATGGTAGGAAAGGGTACAAAAGGTAGTAAGAAATGCAGAGTTCTTTGATTGTCTATAAATAATAATCTGTTGGTACCATAAATGGGAGATCCTTGTCTAGTGGCTAACAAAGGGGCATACTAGTCAGTCATTTGGTCAGTAAGCATTTATTAAATGCCTATGATGTGCCAGACACTGGCCAAGTGTTGGTGATATAAAAAGAGGCACAAAACTGTCCTTAAGGAGTTCACAATTTAACTGAAGAGACAACAAACAAATATGTACAAATAAGCTATGTACAGGATAAATAGGAAATATTTAAAAGAGAGAAGGCATTAGAATTAAGAGGGGGTTGGGAAAGGCTTCCTGTAGAAGAAGGGATTATTAGCTTGAGACTTAAAGGAATCCAGGGAAACTTAACAGACAGAGATGAAGAGAGAACGCATTCCAGAAATGAGGGGCATCCACAGAAAATGCTCAGAGCCAAAGTATCTTGTTTGAGGAAAAGCAAAGAGGCCAGTGGCACTAGAATAAAGAGTATGTGTCATGGAGTAAGGTACAAGAAAATTGTAAAGGCAGGAGAGGGCTAGGTTATGAAGGGCTTTGAACACCAGATGGAGGATTTTGTATTTGATCCTGGAGGTGACAGGGAATCATCAGCTTAGAGATGATAATGAAATCCACGGGAGCTGATAAGATCACCCCATGAAGTAGTATAGAGGGGGAAGATGAAGAAGACCTAGGGATGAACTCTGTGGAACATCTACATTTAGAGGGATTTGGATGAAGATGCAGCAAAGGTGAATGAGAAGGAGAAGTCTGGTAGGTAGGAGGAAAACCAGGAGAGAATGATGTCCTGAAAAAAGTAAAGAATATAGAGGAGAAGAGAGCGATCAGCAATGTCAAAAGAAAAAAACTCTGCAGAGAAGTTGAGAATGAGGATTGAGAAAAGGCATTTGGATTTGCCAATTAAGAGATCACTGAAAACTTTGAAGGGAGCAGTTTCAGTGGAGTGATGAGGATAGAGTCCAGATTGTAAGAGTTTAAAGAGAGAATGAGAGGAGATAAAATGGAGGTATCCATTCAAGGAATTTAGCCACAAAAGACAGAAGAGGTATAGGACCATAGTTAGCAGGGATGGAAAGGTCAAGTAGGGGGATTTCTGTGGATGATGTGGAAATTAGAATGTTTGTAGGTAGAAGAGAAGGATCCAATAAACAGGGAAAATTTGGAAATATGATAGAATGAGGATGATGAGGGCAATCTGTTGGAGGAGATGGGATGGAATAGGGTTCCTTGAGCACTGGAGGAATTGAATTATATCAATCTCTAAATTTGGGGGGGGGTTTTGGGATTTTTGGAGGGGCATTTGGGGTTAAGTGACTTGCCCAAAGTCACACGGCTAGTTTTGTGTCAGAGGCTGCATTTGAACTCAGGTTCTCCGGACTCCAGGTCTGGTGCTCTATTCACTATGCCATCTAGCCTCCCCCAATCTCTACATTCTTAATATGAGTAGAATCAAGAGAGAAGGAATAGTTGCCCTTAAAGGAAGAATGTTCATCTTTTATCTCCATGGAAATACAGATAAAGGAATTGACAGGATTTGTTTTATGTGACCAAGGGCAATAAGAAAGAGAATTTCAAGGGACGTTTGGTCATCTTATAATATTACCATGTGTCTGACAAGTGTTTGCAAAAAAACCCCAACAACTATAAAAGGTAATTTCAGCTTATGTGCCAAAATCTGTTGGAGAACTTGAAGAGGCAGTGAAATTATATCAAGATTAGTAAAACCTTGCAAATGCAAACATGTACTTTGATACTTAGTTATTTTGATACCAAGTTAGTCCTAAATAAGAGTGGTGAAAAATGTATTAGAAAATGTTGGGACACAGTGAGCATCAAAGAAAATGACAACAATGAGGTTGATTATATCTTAACAGAAAGGAAATTAGTCATTACAGATGAGAGTTGTTTCCATATCAGCTATTTGTATATATTGATTTCTTAGATAAGACTTAAGTTCAAGCCCATAATGAAGAATAAAAATGAGAAAACAAAAGAATGTACAATTAAAATGGCTCCAACCTGATAAATTATTCAAACCAAAAAAAGGGAAATGGAGGAATGAAAAGAGATTGACATGAATTATAACATTTTCATAGAGTTTATGAGACCCCAACCTCCCCCACTCCCAAAGCCTTAAAAAAGCACAGCAGCAAACACAACTTTTGGGTTGAATCTAAAAAGATTAAATACGTGGCAGCCAAGGATAACGATAAAATCTTGTCAAGAAAGATGGTGAAATATTGCAAACAGTGTTTTTCATAAAATAGCAAGAAACTATGAAAGTAATAAAGAGGTCTTGGGTAGAGACCCAATTAAGCAAAGTCATCCTGAAGGTATTTCAGGTATCACAGTCTCTGATATGCTTTTGCTGTTTTTTTGTTTTTGTTTTTGGAGGGGGAAGGCAGGGCAGTTGGGGTTAAGTGACTTGCCCAAGATCACACAGCTAGTAAGTGTTAAGTGTCTAAGGTCACATTTGAACTCAGGTCCTCCTGACTCCAGGGATGGTGCTCTATTCCTTGTGCCACCGAACTGCCCGTTTGATAGTTTTGTAAAGCTCAAACTTCTTCCTGAAACAAGGGCCTGCCTTTTTAGCACAAATATTTTCCATTAATATTGTCTTGCTCTGAGAGTCATGAAACGCTCAAGTCCCCAAGGAAATGAAGTTGAAATTTACTCAGTGGAGAGGTTACATGGATGGAATTAGCAGTCTAGAATACATTTTTAAATAAGGAATGATACAGCAGTTACCAGGTAAAGGATATCATTAGAGAAATATATGATATAAAAATAAGATGGGTTGTTTTATTTGGGGAGAAGTACTTTATTGGTATTTTTGTGATATTAAGAGAAGTTAAGGAAAGAGTTGACTTATGGTCACATAACACGTATTATGTGTTGAGTTGACTTACGGTCACATAACATATAGCTGACATCAGCTTAAGTAACTTATGATCACTTTATAGTGAACTTATGGGGATACTTGGAAAAGAGTTGCTCAAAAAGGGCAGATGTAAATGGATTACAATCCACATCATTGGAGGGAAGGCCCAAATTGAACTACTTGGGTAAAGTAATAGGAGATAGTTTGTTTCAGGAGAACCTTTAGGACTTACATTTTGTTCTTTTGAATCAGATGTTCTTCTGAAATCAACAAATAATGTAATTTATTATAATTATTAATAATTTGGGTTGTACTGATTATTGGTTGTACTGATTATTATTGGCTCTGCCAGTAACTAACACTGTGACCTTGGGCAAAGTTGCTTCACTTGCTTGAGTCTCTTCTGTAAGATTGAGAGGGGGATTAGATGATCTCTAGAGTACCTTATAAACCTACAGATTCTGCAGATCTTCAAATTAAGTATAAATAATCCACCAGTGCAAGAAAATAGTGCATCCTCCTCCTTTCAGTAAAGAAGTAGGGGCCATTCAGAATGTTGCACATACAATCAGGATGACTGCTTTGTTGCTTAGTTATGTGTAACTTTTCATTTGTTACAAGGAAGTTTTCTATGTGGGTTGGAAATTGGGAGGTGACTATGTGTGTATGTGAGCCAGTGATCAAGAGGAAAAGACATTAATAAAACTTTAAAAAATTCTACATTTCTATGCCAGTTAGGTGAATTAATGAATAAAGGTGGTTGTGCTTCTGGACAAAGGCGAGATGACATACAAAACAGGGAGTTGAGCTACATGTTGATGACTCTAGAAAAGTCCATAGTGGGGGAAAAAAATCAAGTAATCTCAGGATAAATAGCTATCACAAATTTCCTTCCTACATTTGGCAGAAGTAGGGATTGGGCTGTGGCAATAGGCTGAGGATGGAATGCTAGATTGGAAACAACATTTTTAGGGTAATGGGGGACTGGTTAATGAGGGCCCAGCCCTTAGACCATGTGCAGATTTATTTTTCCTGGTGCATTATACAAAGCATATTCAGTATCCCTCCTAGGTCAAGCATTTAAGTGCCTATTATATGCTAGGCATTATGCTAAGCACCGGGGATATGCAGAAAGGCAAACAAAAATGAGCTAAACTAAACAAAACAGGCCTTGCTCTCTAGGAGCTCACAGTCCAATGGTGAAGACGACATGCAAACAACTATATATGAACAAGATACATATTTAGTCAATTAGAGATAATCTCAACACGAATGTACTGGGAAAGGCTTCTTGCAAAAGGTGAAACTTTACCTGATACTTGAAGGAAGCAGGGATGGCAGAGATGAGGAGGGAGAGTTCCAGGCATGGGAGACAGCCAGAGAAAATCCCTGGAGTCAGAAGATGTAGTGTCTTGTGCAAGGAATGACAACAGAGTCCAGTGCCACTGGGTTGTGGAATATGTGGTAGGGAGGGTAAGAGAATCAGGTAGATGCAGAATGTAAAGGGCAGGAAGGGGCTAGGTTATGAATGTCTGTATAATGGACTTAGAGTCATGTTATAAATCTCCATACTTGGGGCTTTGAATGCCAAACAGAGGATTTTATTTTTGATTCTGGAGGCACTATGGTTCTAATTGTTGTCGGTGTAATATGTGGAGGATTGCTAAGTCATGAGTGACCAAGAGGGGAAGACAGTGGTGATGAAGAGTTTTCTGATTGACTGAGGAGTGGGAACAGAAGGTAATTACAAAAGACTTAAAGAGACTTCTCCCTCTTCCCTGGTGGTTTTTGAGTGAGAATGGCTGTGAGTGGCTGGGTAGAAGAGGGGAAACTCGACCTACCTCCCGTGGATCCCTGAGCTACAGTGCCTGTTTCTTCTGTGCTTATTCTTTCTTGTTATTGTTGATTTTGTTGTTGTTCAGTTGTTTCAATCATTTCTGATTTTTCGTGATAGCATTTGGGATTTTCTTGGCAAAGATACTGCAGTGGTTCGTCATTTACTTCTCTGGATCTTTATTATTATTATTATTTTTTTACAGATGAGAAAACTGAGGTAAACAGGGTTAAGTGACTTGCCCAGGGTCACTTAGCTAATAAGTGTCTGAAGCTGGATTTGGACTCAGGTCCTCATGACTCTCTCCACTGTGACACCCAACTACCCTGATTAGGTGAATGAGCATGCAGAGACAAAATAGTTCAAATTTTGACCCTTCAGAAGATCAAAAGAGTCATCAGAGGTCCCTTCAGCCACCAAAGTTGGTGGCAAAGATCACCAGAGGCTGTAGTAGAAGTGTTTGAGTCCAACAAAAAGCTGTTTCTGAAGAGCAGCTTGGATGACGTAGTCTAGCAGTGGACTGGCCTTTTAGAGAAGATACTGCAGCCTGCAAGGACCTAGCTCAGTTGAATAAAGGAACTCTTATTTCAGTAGCAGGCTTCAAAGTGAGCTTTGTAGGGACTGAATGATGGGACAAAAGTACTCCAAGGGCCAAGAGTCATGAGGGTACTTCCTGACTCCATATGAAACACACACGTATATGTAGACATGTATGTATATAGGCATTTATGTGTGTATATATGTATATGTTTGTATATGCATCTGTGTGTGTTTGTATATGTATATACATATATATATTCTTGACTACTTTTATGCTTTAATTTTTAACTTACTCTCCCCAGCACTTGAGTATATTATATTTTGTATATGTGTATATATGTGTGTGTATATATATCTTCTCATATATATATATATATATATGTTTGATTGTGAGCAATAGTATTAGAATGTCCTACCTTGTTGGGGTTACCCTTAGAATCCTAGGAGAATAAGAATAAATTGCCCACAGGGGACGCAACCTGCCAGTTTGAGAGTGGAGAGAGTGAGCAAGCCCAGAAGTTAAAGGCTTGTTTGCAGAATTCCTCCCTCTCTTTTCCCTTGTCTCCCTCCCCAAACCCCTATCCTTTTCCCCCTATCTCTCTTGATCCCTAAAGTGCCAGAGACCAGATTCTGAAAAAGAAAGGAGTCATCTCATCTCTAGATCTGGGGAGATGAAAGCTGAGTCTGTGTGGTAGAAGTCTGCTACAATGCAGAGAATATGGGATTTGGAGACAGAACACCTGGATTGCAATCCTGACTGTACCATTCACTACCTAGGTGACCTTGGGAGCAAGTCACTTCCTCTCTCTGGGCTACAATATCCTGAACTAGAAAGCTTTGAAGGTCTTTCTGAGCTTTAGAACCTGTTATCCTATGTTTGACCAGTGTCTAGAACCCTGGTCTCAGAGTCTTATAGGCCTAGAGACAAGGTAGAGAGGTTGAGCTGATTTCTTACTATATTCTGGATTTTCTAGCTTGTTTTTAAAAAGGCTACTGGAAAAATCTATCTGTGGCAATGAAAAAAATGCGTTTTTCTTTCTTTACCTTCCAAAGTAAACATAGCTGAGAACATTAGACTGAAAGAATGCCTGGATTCACGCATTGTATCCTCTGTTGACTGCCTATATAACAGGCAGTCACCCCTTTTCCTGATCCTCAGTTCTCTTTCTTTAACGTGGACATTCTCATCCTTGTTTCCTTTTTGTGGAAATGGACTTGTCAGAGGACAGTTGTCAGTGTTCCTTAAAGTCTGTGTTGGGGGTGTACTATTTGCATTCTTTGAGGTGGGGACCAGCAGTCCTTTAAATTATGGTGATGTTCCATGTATGCATATGCACAGTGAACTGGCCTCTTAGGCATATCCCTGGCTTTCTGGGGGTAGATGGGTGTGGGTGTTACTCCACTCCACCCTGACCTTTCCAGGTAAGTATAAGGTTGGGGTTTTTTTGCTTTTTTTTTTGGAGGGCAGTTGGGGTTAAGTGACTTACCCAAAGTCACATGGCTAGTTAGTGTGTCAAGTGTCTGTGGCCGGATTTGAACTCAGGTCCTCCTGACTCCAGAGCCGGTGCTCTACTCACTGAGCCACCTAGCCGCCCCCAGGTAAGTGTAAGGTTTATTGAGATGCTTTGGAAGTGATCAGAGTTCCTTAGAAGAGAGATGATATGTTCATTTGTATCTGTATCATTTTATAGAGAAAGATCAGGGTTGGGAGGGAGAGGGATATAAACCATTTTATATTATTTTGTCATTTTTACATATTTTATTTTTAATTATATTATTATATATAGTATTATTATATCATATCATTTAAGCTAATAGCTTAAAATGGTACTAAGACTTTGGGAAAGGGCAACTAAGTGCCTTAGTTCAAATATGGACTTAGACAGTAGCTGTGTGACCTCGGGCAAGTCACCCTGCTTGCCTCAGTTTCCTCATCTGTAAAATGAGCTAGAGAAGGAAATGGCAAACTGCTCCAGTATCTTGGCAAAGAATACCTCAAATGGGGTCACTAAGAGTTGGACATTACTGAAATGACTGAACAGCAAAGACTTTGGGGACGTCTGTATTATGTACAGATATAATCGGACTAGACCCTGGAGTTGTCAAGCTTTGGGTATGTCATTAAATCTCAGTGAAAATAAACTGTGTAGTTAAGGACGACAAAGGGTCGTAGTATTGAGGTCAGTGCTGAGATCTTTCTTGGTTGAAACTGGGAGGCTCTCTGTCAGACCAGGGTCCCTGTTGGGTACTTGTTTCTGTCACCAGCTTAGGCCTCAGAAAAATACCATTTGATTTATGTGTTTTTTGCTCATCCCTCAGTGTAGGTATTTGGATGCTTAGAGATCTCTGAGAAACAGTTTTTCTAAGAAAGGGGCTTAGAAGTGGGTAACACTGGGAGCCTGTCACTTCTCAGCTTTATAGTGGCTCTGAATTCTTCCAGCAGTGTGGCATGACACCTGAGATTATGTAAATCTCTTTATAAAACAGTTTTATGCATAAACCTAATAGGATGTGTTACATATGAATATGCCTGAATGGATGCAAGTTGCCTGTGTGGCTGTAGGAATGAATGCATGCACACTGAAATGTCTGTGTGCATGCACATGTCTGTTTTTGTCTCACAGCATGTCTGTGCATATGTGTTGACCTGATTGCACTTTAGGAGTGAGCTCTGCTTACCCAGCTAGGACTATTTCTGTTGCCAGTGGAGGAAACCCATCCGGTGTGAGCCACAGGCCCAGGTAACTATGGCAACAGATGCTTATCAAGCCCTGGAGAGGATGTGTGAGGCTGGGGCATATAAAGGGTGAGCTTGGTGCATTTTGGTGTGGGGGGAGGTGCACACAAGGTGAAAAGATACAGTTTAAAGAGTAGATGATGCTGAGAAAGAGCTACGATAAATAATAATAAGACATTGGGCCTATATGGACTCTTGGCACACTGCGGGGAAGGGGAGGCAAAAAGCTTGACCTGACAAGTCAGGAGACTCTATACCTCTTACTCTCTCATTAATTTGCTGTGTGTGGCTTAGGGCAACTTAGTTAAACCCTCCTGCACCACAGTTTACTCATCTATAAAATGGGAGTGTGAATTCTGCCCTTTCCTTTCACAGGGCTGTTGTGAAGATAACATGAAATAATAGCTCTGATTATTACTTGAAAATAATTCACCCAAGGAAAAGTAATCTACTTCCATGATGGTGCTTCCTAGAGGTGAATCCCTCTATTTTATAGATGGAGAAAAACCAAGGTATTTGATAAGGTCCAGGACTAAGTTTCCCACAGTGTCACACTTTCCCGTAAACCAGCAGGTGCTCCTGTTCTGTCCCAGGAGTAAATTAAAAGATTGAGAACAGACTGGAGGAAGTGGTGGTGGTGGTGGTGGGGATTTTGACATGAGGCCATTAATCAGTGGGGCACCCAGCTGGAGGGAAAGACTGGAGCCAAGGGCTCAGCCAGCTTCTGAAAGGGAATAATTTATTGGCATCAACAAATAGTACTTCAGTCGAAGAAAAGCTGGCTGGAATCAAGCTTCAAGAATTTACCAATCTTTCAGCCTCAGGGCAGAAGCCTGGAGGATGTTCCTACCAGTGAAATCTGGGAAATAATCTAAAGAAGCAATGAGGTGGCTTCTCTCCCTCTCCCCCTCCCCAACACCCCCCCCCCACACACACACAGACACCCCCCCCCACACACACACACCCCCACACACCCACCCTCTGGAATGGGCCCTGATATTTCTTATGCTTTTCTGACAGTTGGTTTTGATAGTTCCTAAGAAAAACCTCCCTTTTCCTGATTCTTTTCTTACCTGTTCACAAAAGAACTAAATCTTAATTCTCAAGGACTCTTAGATCCTAGACACTTTTTTCTTCCACATCCCCTCCTCCCACCTCTGGAGCGGGGTGAGGAGGATCTGCCCTAGAGAGAAGTCTCTCCACTTAGAGGAATTATTCACTCACCAGGCACCTAGGGATGTTAGAGAGCTCATGCGCTCCCCCTTCTGGTTTCAATGTGAATGACTGCTTCTAGCATCAGGGGTGTCTTGAAAAGTAGATTTACACTATGTGGACCTCAAGCCTGTCATAAAAACCATAGAGCTTTAGAGTTGGAGTGGGCTTTAAAGCTCAGTCAGTTGTAATCAACAAATAACATGATCTCAGCAAGAAGGAACTTTAAGGGACCATCAAGTCCAATCTGCCGAATTTTGGAGGTGATTTGATGCCACCCCTTCAGACTGATTCCGTTGGCAAGATGTTTCAGTCAAATGAAGTCATTACTTGATTTACTAGTTTAGGAATCATTTTCATCTAGTTTTAGGATGCATTATAAGAGAGGCAAAGTAGGAAGAGTCCTGGGTTTTAGAGTCAGAGGATGGGGGCTTAATCTCAACTCTGTCACTTGCACCTAACCTCCTTGGCCTCAGTTGTCTCATTTGTCAAATGATGGGATTGGGCTAGATAACCTCTCTTCTAACTCTTTTAAAGGTTTAATATCTAATTTTTCCCTAATTACTTGTAAAACAATTTTTAACATTCATTTAAAATTTTTTTGAGTTCCAAATTATCTTCTTCCCTTCTCCTTCTCCCCTTATTGAGAAGGCAGGCAATTTGATATAGGTTATTCACGTGCAGTCATACAAAATATTTCCATGTCACTCATGTTGTAAAAAAAAAACAGGCGCCCCCTCTAAATAAAGGAAAAAGTATACTTTGAGCTGCATTCGACGTCCATTTGCTCTTTCTCTGGGGATGGATAGCATTTTTATCATAAGTCCTTCAGAATTATCTATTAAGCTATTATTATTATTTAGAATGACCATCTATTAAGCTATTATTATCATGTAAGTCTTTCCAGGTTTTCCTGAGAGCACCCTGCTTATCCTTTCTTACTCCACGATAGTATTCCATCACAATCGTATACAACAGCCTGGTCAGCTATTTCCCAGTTGAGGGGACGTCCTCTCAGTTAATAATTCTTTGCCACCACAAAAAGAATTGCTATAAATATTTTTGTATTTTCCCTTCTAGCTCTAAATCTATGACCTTATGGATCATCACTTTTTTTCTTTTTTTCTCATAAGGTTTACCCACCTCAGACTTTGTTTTCTTTAGGGTCATGTGAAAGAAAATTAATACAGAGAACATTCTTTGGAAGTCAGAAGATTGGTATTTGTATATTGGCTCTGCCACTAACTATGTGTGATGTTGGGATAATTTGCCTCTTCTCAGAATCCACCTGTATAAAGTGAGGGGACTGTGCTAGATGATGTCTTTGTCTCTTTCTGCTTTGACAGTTTTAGATTCTTCAGGTTTTTATCTGCTGAGCTTCTAACAGTTGATGACCCAGGAATATGAAGGGCATCAGGAAGAATACGCTTCTGCTGTAAATAATCTTCAAAAGGAGTACTCCACATGATAATTGTAAATTTTAGATTGACTGTAATAGTGATAATAGGAGAATGGTCCAAAAAAAAGTCCAGCAAATTCAGCACACATTTAAATAAGTGACTGCTTCAAAAAATACTTATTTGTAGAATACTTTCCTCACAATAAGCTTATGAGGATGGTAGCATGAGTCCCAAAATCTCCACATTACAGATGAGGAAACGGGCTCCGAGAGGTTGTGACTTGTTTCAGGTTATATATAACTAACTGAGTAAGGATTCAAACCCAGGTTTTCACTATGCAGTGTGGCCCCTGTTATGGGCAAAAGATTTCCATACCTACCCACAAGGTGAGTAGCAGGAGGGATAAAGAGAAGGAAAGGTCCTGAATAATCTCCATAAGTTAGAAAACTCAACAAACATGTGGCTCAGGCTCCGGTTCTCACTCTCCCAACCCTGTTCAGTCTAGCAGGTTGGGTCAGCAGAGCTCATTTACTTCTCTGTGAATCTCATTTAGGATTGACCTTGAAGAATTGATTGTGTCTTTCTGGTACTGATGCTTATGAGCCTTCATGTGGTATATTTCCCCCCAAGGTTAATGAGTTAATAAATACCCAATATCAATTGTGAGGTGATCTCTCCTCATTATCAGTCAGTACACATTATTTTGCCTTTACAGAGGGATATTTACTGAGAAGAGATAGTATGAACAGAAGTACTACAACCTCCCAAATAGAGAGCACACTTTCCTTTACTAACCTCTATTCCTGGGGAAAGTGGGCTCAGACTTAAAGTCATTGCCACGAACATTTCCACCACCAAGTGGGACCCAGCTAATGGAGAAGTGAGTGGCTCCTTTGCTTGCAGAACATGATGCTTTGGCTTTCAGGTTGATTTGCTATTGGCTGGGTGCTTCTTTCAGGAATAGCTACTCACTGGGATTGGTTGCTGTGGTTCCATAGTCTGTAGTGGACTCCAACTGTTGTATCACTGGTGGCTCCTCTGACCTTTTAAACATATCATTCTCTGATACTCATTCACATAAGATCAGGAAAGAATAGACATACCAGAGACAAGAGAAAAAAGCCTCATAGGCTCATGATGGTCTAAGTCAGAAAAAAGGCAGCTGCAACAATGCCTGCCACTGCCTGCTACCTCCCTCCCAGGAGTAGGGAGAGCATCTCTTTCCCTCACACAAAAACCAACAGGAATGGAGTGTTCTTCTGTCCCTACAAGCCTTTTTAAAAAATGCACATTCCATTCTGGGTCAGCAGCCAATTAAAAGGCTTTTGTTGTTGGGTTTTTTTTTTAAATCACAGTAAGCCAACAGGAAACAGAAAATACTTCTGTGTGCTCTTAGGTGGGGAGGGAAAGGACCCCTCCATCACACATTTTTAGAAGCAGACTCTCATCAGACCTCCACATGGATTTACAGCAGACTGAATATTGAGCATGCTTTAAAGATTGGGCCCTTATTGACCGATTCCCACATTACATTTAAATTGCTGAACATGGATTGAACTTGCATTTATTCTACATCAAAACAACTAACCAATTCATTAACACAGTCACCTGAATTTTTTTTTGTGGGGGAAAGCAAAAAATAATGACCAAAATCCAGATAGAATGATTATATATAAATGTTAGCTATGCCATCATCATCATCTCTTTGCTCTTTTTAAAAATTATTTATTCAGAATCTAAGACATTAAAAAATGAAGATTTCCTTATACAAAGGAAGGATATTAAACACTATTCCATACCATTTGCTTTAAGCAAACACAGTACTTTGACAACTGTCCTGTTTGTGCTTTTTTTCTAAACTTCCTTCTGTTCCGCTCTGTTTAATTTTTTTAAATGTTTTAATGGATCTTCTCCTTTGGCTTTCTCCTCTTTCTAATCACAATTTTTACCCTATCTCTTGCTGCTCTCTTTCCCACTTAAAAAGAGAAATAAACCCCCAACACTTATAACAAAATTAAGTCCATCACATTTGTCAGAAGACGTGCCTCTGGAGTGGTCATTGCTTTGCTTAAAATTCTGAAGTCTTTCAAAGTTTTTTTTAGTGATGTGTAATTTTTTTCACTGTATAAATTGTTCTCCTGGTTATATATACTTAAATGTGTTTAAGTTTCTGTTTCCCTGGATTCTCTGAAATCATCTTTCTTCATAATTTCTAATTAGCACAGTACTGTTCTGTTATATTTATGTACTGCAATTTGTTTAGCCATTCCCCAGGAGATGAACACCCCTTTAGTTTATAGCTCTTTTTTTCTTTTTCTTTTTTTGGATGAGGAAAGCAAGGCAAGGCAGTTGGGGTTAAGTGACTTGCCTAAGGTCACGAAACAAGTAAATGTGTCAAGTGTCTCGGGCCACATTTGAACTCAGGTCCTTTTGACTCCAGGACTGGTGCTCTATTTACTGCACCACCTAACTGCCCCCCCCCCTTTTTCTTTTAATCGTCCCTTTAGGATTAAGAAATTTGTTTTCTTTCTGACCATTCCTTCCCCTACATCATCCTCCTTGTTAACCCTTCCTCTTCCTCTCCCCATCTGTTTCCTTATGTGGTTTGATTTATTTCTACAACAAACATTCCCTCTCCCTCTGTTTCTCCCTCTGTTTCTCTTCTCTTCTCTCCTCCTCCTCCTCCTCCTCCTCCTCCTCTTCCTCCTCCTCCTCCTCCTCCTCCTCCTCCTCCTCCTCCTCTTCTTCTTCTTCTTTTCTCTCTCTCTCTCTCTCTCTCTCTCTCTCTCTCTCTCTCTCTCTCTCTCCCCCCTCCCTCCCTTTCCCTTTCCCCCTCTCTCCTTCTCCCCACCCTCTTTTTCTGTTCAACCTCCCCCTGCCCATTTCACATTTTGATCTTTTGATAATTTTTTTGTTTTATGGAATCACTGATTTGTTCATTCTGTTCCCATTTTCAAGGAGCCAGTTATTTGTGTACAGTTTACCACTTTCTATTCTATACTATTTATTCTTAAAATTCTTAAGTCTGTAGCTTTTATTTCATTGGTTTTTTCTAGATTTATTTTTTCTTAGATATCCATGTAATATTTTTGAAAAATCCTTTTTTTTCCTCTTTGAATCATGGCTTATAGGTATTGTGGAGTTGACTCTTTCCTTTTAGGCTTGATTTTTGTGCATCTCTTGATGTGCAATAATTCTTTACAGTAGTCAGTGTCTTCTTCAGCTTTAGTTTTTGAGTTAGGACTTTGTGCCAGGGTCAGGCTCCTCTGTCTGATATGTTTTTGGGTGGGATGGTCAGCTCTGCTTAGTCTAGTCTTGAGTCACCTGGATTCTTCTGATGATCTTTGAAATTCAGCACACTGAACCTCAGGTCCTCATGATCCTCTATGGTGTCTCAGGACAGAGTTGTAGGGATTTCAGAGCCACTGGAACTGGTATTCTAGTCTGAGTGCTTCTGTACCCAGAATGATTGTTGCTGATCCCTGAAGCTGTCCACCCTAGAATGTCTAAGGGATCTCTTAACTTTTGCTGGTTTGACATAAAGATACTTATAGGCTTTTCCTGTCTCTGGCACATATCTAGTCATTCTGGGAGGTTACCACTTATTTGGTTACCACTTAGCTGGTATAGTTACTGGCTTTACTGATGGGACCCTTTACCTGTTATTTGGGAGCTTCCTAATCTTTTTGCAGTTCTGCAGTGGATGAAGTCGCATATTACAATTTTTCATTGGATTCCTTGACTATTATTGGACTGGGATTATTTTTGGGTTTTTGCTAGAGTAGGTATATGGGAGCTGGGCTCCCTCATCAGGCAGCTGACTGGGAAAGAAGTTTTATCTTCTTATTTTATTTTTTAAAAAGAGGTCAGGTAGTATAAAGAAACTTTTTTTTAGCTGAATGAAAGTATTAGAATATCTTCTATAGGCTCCCTGAAAGCAGCCTCAGTACAACTCCAGTAACAAACAGGGTAACAGAGATGATATATACTTTATCTCATTTCTACATTATTTTTATTTTCCTTAATAGAATTCTATATTCTGAAAGTTTTTTTTGTTCTACCACAGCTTATAAAGTATGAGTATTTGGTGTGGTGACATGTATTAAAAATGTTGTTAAGTTTTATGTGGATCAGTGTTATGTCTTAGAAGTTACAGGATACATTTCTGTTTGTGAATATCGTCTGGTTCCAGTACAATTTATTGGTTGAATTTTCCAGAATATTTTGAAGTTTATATTTGTAGGATGGGGACTTAATATTTCCCAGTTCATAAAGGATAGTCTGGTATATAATTCTAGCTGGCCAGGTCATACCTTCATACCTTCATTAGGTTCTAACATTTTCTAGCCTGCTGTGATGTGTTTATTTGTTGAATTTTCAAGGATATATTGAGGTTTGTATTTGTGGTGTGGGGATTTGTCCCAGTTCCAAATCTCTGATAGAATAAGAAAACAAATATAGAGGTTGTAGTACCTCAGAGTAAGAGGAAACTTTCATCTTGTTGACTTTGGAGGTTCTGAATGTATAATAGCAGAATCCTATTTTAACATCACTAATTATTGCGGGTATTTGGATGTGTCATACCAAAACATATTAATGATTCATGTAATGCTTTAAAGTATACAAAGAACTTTACATGGATTTTCTCATTTGAGCTTCACAACAACCCCCTGAGTCTGATAGAACACAAATCACTCTCTTCCCCCACTGCCTGAAGGCCAGGGTTGTTCTATTTCAGCTCTTCTCTCCAGGGTTTTTGTTAGCCTTAAGGGGATTGATTTAAGGTGTCGAACCTCTCTGCAGAAGGCTTCAGCCCCTCCTCATTTGTAGGGGGCTCCCCTGTGCCACAGCTCTTTTAGTCATTAGACATAGGTTTTACACAGAACTATATTTACTTCAGAAGAGGCAGCTGGTGGCATGGTGATAGAGCACCAGACCCAAAGTCAGGAAGATTCGTCTTCTTGGGCTCAAATCCAGCGTTAGACACTTACTACTTTTGTGTCCCTGGGCAAGTCATTTAATGGTATTTGCCTCAGTTTCCTCATCTGTAAAATGAATTGGAGAAGGAAATGGCAAACCAGTCTAGTATCTGCAAGAAAACACCAAATGAGGTCACAAAGGGTTGGACACGTCTAATCAACAAAATAACAAAAATTTTACTTTGAAGGTATAATCACAAATATACAAATTTATTCCCCCAGCATATGGAGGGCACAATCCTCCCTCCCCCACCCCCGCACCACCTCTGGAGCGGGGAAGGGCATTAGGTTGAGGCCCTGGGTTGGTTCCTATAGATTACAATCTCTTTTCCCAGTACAAATCTCCCCTTTGGCTCTTGTCCCAGGCACCCTGGCTTCTCAGGGCTTCCATCGCAGGCCTGGTGATGAGATGAGACGTATCCAAGACAGCATCCTGGTAAGACACTGACGCTAGAATATGACTGACTCACCTATTTGGGCTTGCTTTGCACCTGGGAGCCTTACTCTAGAATTGCCATGACTTGAATTCTGGAGTTTCATGGGGATCACCTCCAGTACCTAAAACTCAGAACAAACACCCCCAGGCCTAGTCCTCCAAGCCCAAGGTAAAAGAGAGAGGGAGCAGAGGAAGAAAGGCCTTTACACTTACGGGTTCAGTTCATGGCATCCTGGCTGTGAGTGAACTGGGATCTTCACCTTCTAGATGCAACAAGAAAGTAGCCCAACAGAGCCCAAAAGGAAAAAAAAAGATCAGTATGTTCAGTCTTGCCAGTGTTAACTTTGGCATGCAGCCAGTCCAAGAAGGTTCCCTCTACCCATGTGACAGGGAACAAAGGCCTCCATGTTAGGTACTCTGGACATGTCCCAAAGGCCTCCCAAGTACACGTCCATCTTGAGCAAACTGGCATTTCCAGGAAACCCAGATTACAAGGATTTTGTGGTTTTCTCATTGTTATATAACTAGTAAGAACCAGAAGCAATATGTGAACTCAAGTCTTCCTGATTCCAAGTTCAATACCCCACTGTATCACTTATGCCATACTAATATGTAAAAGCAGGACCCATTACAGACATACTGTGATGGCCACAATGTGGTTTCATCTCAGATTTCCTCTTTAAAAACAAAATATGAAGATGACAGAATAAAGAAAGTACTCAACTGAGGTTTTCCCAAATTTCCTTTCAAACAACTTCAAGATAATACCTCAAATAGAATTCTGGAGTGGCAGAGGCAAAAAAAGGTCAGAGTGAGATATTCTTCCAGCCCAAGACAATTTAAGAGGTTGGAAAGAGAGACCTATGATGCAGGTGGAGGCTGGTTGGAGCCCATGTGGATGAAACACTGGTGGGATTAAGTGGTGGCAACAGAAGCAGTAGCAGATTCAGGAGCTTTCAGAGCAGAATAAGAAAGGGCACCTGGTAACTTAAAGATATTACAGGGGACCCTTGTTTTAGCACTGGACACAGGACCAGATGCTGTTTGGCAGTTCCACTGCCTGAACCCACTTCTGGGTAAGAGAGGAGCACTTTCAGTTGAGAGAGCAAGAGCCCTGAGAGACAATTTCACTTTTGCTCACAAGGGATCAGGAATGCTGAGGAATAATATTCAGAATGCCTAGAACTAGCTCTAAAAACAGCAACGTGAAAGACCCTGAAGCTTGAGACAGTACCTCTACCCCTCACCTCCCTCCCACCCCCCACAGGAGCAGAGCCCAATTTTAACATAAAGTTCAGAATCAAGAACTAGGATGGAAGAATGAGCAAACAACAACAAAAAAACTTGACCATAAGAATCTACTATGGTGACAGGGAAGATCAAGACCCAAATTCAGAAGAAGACAAAATGTTTTTGACTCCAAAAGAAGTCAAAACAGCTTCAAGTGAAGTTCAATGTGAAATGGAAAAAATGTGAATTGGACAAGAATTCCTGGAAGAGTTAAAAATGATTCTCAAAATCAAATCAGAGTGGTAGAGGAAAAATTAGGTAATGAAACAAAAGCAAAGGAAGAAAATTATGAAAAGACAAGAGCTTCATAAAAGAGGCATAAAAATACAAATGAAAATAATACTTTAAAAACAGAATTGGTCAGATGGAAAAGGTACAAAATTTCATTGATGAAAATAACTCTTTAAAAAGCAGAATTCACCAAATGAAAAAAGAGCAACAAAAACTCATTGAAGAAAATAATACCTTTATTTTTCTTTCAGAATTTATTTATTTTTAGTTTTCAACATTCATTTCCACAAGATTTTGAGTTACCAATTTTCTCCCCATCTCTCCCCTACTCCCACCCCAATTTGGCAAACATACTGAATGCTCCTTCCCCCAGTCCACCCTGTCTTACATCCCCTCTATCTCTCACCTTACCACCTTATCCCTTACTTTCTTGTAGGGCAAGATGAATTTATATACCTCATTGCCTATATACCTTATTTCCTAGTTGCATGTAAAAAACAATATTTTAACATTTGTTATCAAAACTTTGAGTTCCAGATTCTCTCTCTTCTTCCTTCCTCACCCACCCCCAGTGGGAAGACAAGCAATTCAATATAGGTTATTGTAATGCCATGCATGAGCAGCTTTCCAGAAGAATGCTACTGTGAACAACTTTTAAGGTTCTGATTACACAGTATAGTAAACACTCTATTCCATAACAAAGCAAAGCAAAACATTCACAGAGAATCAAGGTACAACATTCACAATGCTATAACTTATAACAGAAAATCACAATATAGTATTCATAACAGCTTATCATTAAAATGGCCACGTAGTTTCCACCATAGTGGCCACAAAGAACAATCATCTGGTATCCCTGAGCAGGTTTGCCTCCTTAGTCATTCAGTCATCTCAAAGTACAATAGGCAAAGTCTTCCAGTCATGAGGCAACTAAATTAACTCAATCAGCACTTATTCAGCAATCAATTACTAAGTATCATTAATCAGTAAGTATAATCATTAGAAAATAGGTGGTGCACCGGCCCTGGAGTCAGGAGGACCAGAATTCAAATCTGGCCTCAGACACTTTACACACTTAGTAGCTGTGTGACTTTGGGCAAGTCACTTAACCCCCAATTGCCCTCCAAAAAGCAAAAAAAAAAGAAAGACAATACATAAACCCTTTATAAACCCCTAGGTCACTAGTAAACTAGTTTCATCATTACTTAGTACCCATGGAGAGATCTTTTCATCTTGACTTGGGGCCGATTCTCAGATTATGTGGATCCCCTTCCATGGTCCCAGATTCTACCTAGATTCACTAAACTGGATTCACCTGGGTTCAATGGCAGACAGCTCCCAGGTCCTTGTCCAGCTCTCTGGGTAGGTCCTGCTCCACACTGAAATTCACAATGTCCAGTCCATCTCAAATCCTTCACAATTTCGGTTCCCAAGAATTCAAGGCTCAACCAAGCCACAAACAAACTCCCTGCATCCCAGTCATGCTTTCTCAGTCCTTGGGCAATTTGGCTGGCCCTTGGACCCAGAAGAAGTCTCAGCTGGCTCCCAGAATCAAAGTCACTCCACCCAGGTTTTCAAAATAAAAATCATTCTCTCCAGCCTGGGGTGGGGTGGGGGGTTCTTGTTCAGCCTTCTGGACTCCTCAGCTCCTCTTTAGAACAGCTTCTGCCACCAGATTTCTTGTCCCAAGAAATTCTGACTTGTATTGTATAAGATGAAGTTCCAGGGATACAGGTTGAGGAAAAGACCAGGGATGGCCAGTTACACATCCAGCCAGAGGTGGGGCCTGGGAATATCCTTGAATAAGCAGCACTACTTTCTTTTAGGAACTGAAGCCTAGTGATAAGTTCCATCCCACGTGTTTCTTATAAAACATTCTTGTAGTTGAAGTCTTTGTGCTAAAGAATTCTTTCATCACCTCTCTAACTTGTACTTTGCTTCTAGTTTTTTGAATATGCATCCAACTTGTGAGCTGCCTGCTCAAGAGCTGCACTTGCTCCTCAGTTAAAGTGATCCGATCCAGATAAGGCTGAAGTGCTGCATAGTTCTAGTTTAAGTCCTTTAGGTTTCTACTTATGTTTACTACAATTTCTTTCATTTCTAGATACTTCAAGCTAGTCAGTTTGTTTATATTTTCCAGAAGTTTGTAATGTTCACTGGTGGCTGTCAGCTCTCCCATCAGGTATGTGGTATTTTGGAGAACCTGTCCTGGCACAGCCCTGTGGTGTCCACCTCAACAGGCTCTGTGGCCTCCTCAGTCGTCTCCACCACAGCATTGTCTAGGCCGCAGAAAGGAGGAAGGAGAAAGGATGGAATGAAGGATGGGGAAGGGGGAGGAGGGAAGGAAAGGGGGAGGGAGGGGGAGTAGGAGAGGGAAGAGGAAGGGGACAAAAAAGGGGAGAAAAGGGGCAGGTTAGTCTGCTTTGTAAGGTGCGACCCAGATACAAACAGGACAAAGCAAGATAATCTTGCCTTTGCACCAACAAAGAGAGTCCTGCATTTGCCCTCTGATCAGCTGCTTGGTCCCCCCATCTGTGGGCCTGGAGCTCTGGAAGCAGCCATTACTGCAGTGGCTGCAGCCACTGCCACTTCTCCCATGCCAGAGGCAGGGGCCAGACCATGCACTTCTCTCACTCAGGTCCAACAGAGATTCCCCATTGACCTTTTACTTTCTCTTTAACATTCATGGGTTGAGAAGTCTAGAAACCACCACAGCTGTCAGTGATTCAGTCCCCTGAGGTCTCCTGTAGCTGGTCTGTGCTGCTGGTCTCTGATGTGCTGTGGCCTATAAGGGACTGTACTTTGCTCCCAGCCCAGTGTGATAAACCCTTCCTGTCAGCCTGCCATGCTGCCTTCAGCAGGGTGTTTCACTCTGTCATTTTGTGGGTTCTGTAGCTCTAAAATTAGTTTAGAGCCATTTTTTACAGGTATTGGAGGTGGTTGGGGCATGAACTCAAACAAGTTCCTGCTTTTACTCCAGCGTCTTGGGTCTGCCCCCAGAAAGTAATTCCTTAAAAATTGAGCAAATAAAAGCTTGAGACATCAAGACTCCATGGGACGTGAAGAAACAGACAAAGTCAGAAGAATGAAAAAATGCAAGAAAATGTGAAATATCCCTCAAAAAACAACCTGGAAAGTAGATTGAAGAGAGATAATTTAACAATTATTAGACTACTTAAAAACCATGATCAAAGAAAGAGTCTAGACATAGTATTTCAAGAAGTCATCAAGGAAAACTACCCCAGTTCCAAAATGAAAACTCCCAGGAATATTATAGCCAAATTTCGGAGCTCCCAGATCAAAGAGGAAATACTTCAAGCAGTCAGAAAGAAACCATTCTAATACAATGGAGTCATAGTCAGGATTACACAAGATCTAGCAGCTTCCATGTTAAAGGAGTGGAAGGCTTAGAATATGCTATACTGGAAAGCAAAAGAGCTGGGATTACAACTGGTAAAAACTAATGGATATTTAATGAAATAGAGGACTTTCAAGCTTTCCTAATGAAAAGATCAGAGCTGTATTGAAAATTTGAATGTCAGATATAAGGCTAGGGGAAACATAAAATGGTAAACATGAAAGAGAAATCATAAGGGACTCAATAAGATTAAAATGTTTGCCTTTCTATATGAGAAGATGACATATGTAACTTCTAAGAACTTGATCATAATTAGGGAATTTAGAAGGAGTCTACATAGAAAGAGGGTGTGAATTATGTTGGGATGATATAAAAAAATAGGTGAGAAAGAGGGATGACTTGGAGGAAGGGGAAAAGAAGAATGGAGAAAAATATCTCACATAAAAGTGGCGCACAAGGAAGAACTTTTAAATTAGACGGGAAAACGTTGGAGAGGTTGGTAGTACTTGAACATCCCTCACATCTAAATTGGTTCAAAGAGGATGTATACATGCACACATATACACATACACACACATATATATATATATATGTAGATACACACACACTTAATTGGTAATAGAAATCTATTTTATCCAAAAGGGAAGTAAGAGGGAAAGGTGATATGGGAAAGGGAAATCAAATGAAAGAAGATACTGGTCAGAAGCAGAACAGACCTTAGAGGAAGGGCAGGATAAAAAGAGAGAAGGATAAACAGAAGAAAACAGGATGGTGGGAAATGCAGTTTTAATCATAACTGTGAATGTGAATGGGATGAACTCATCCATAAAAAGAAACAGATAAAATAATGGATTAGAAACCTGAATCTAGCAATATGTTGTTTATATGAAAAACACATTTGAAGTAGAGAAATACACAAACTTCCAGTAAGGAGCTAGAACAGAATCTATTTATGCTTTGACCGAAGTGAAAAAAAGAAATGTGTAGCAACCATGATCTCAGGAAAAGCAGAAGCAAAAATAGACCTCATTAAAAGGGATAAACAGGCAAACTACCTTGCTGAAAGGAACCATGAACAGTGAAGTAATATCAACACTAAGCATATATGCACTAAATAGTATAGCCATCCAGATCCTTAGAGAAAAAGTTAAATTAATTACAGGAGCAAATCATAAAACAATGCTGGTAAGAGATCTCAATTTTCCCATCTCAGAGCTAGACAAATCTAACCATAAAGTAAGTAAGAAAGAAGATGAAAGGAGATGAATTAGAATCTTATAAATATTTGATATGATAGAGCTCAGGAGAACACTAAATGAAAATAGAAAGGAACATACTTTTTTTCTCAGCTGTACATGGCACCTTCACAAAAACTGATCATTTATTAGGGCATAAAACCTCACAACCAAATGCAGAAAAGCAGAAATATGAAACATGCCCTTTTCAGACCATAATGCAATAAAATTACATTTAATAAAGTGTCATGGAAATACAGATTAAAAATTAATTGGAAACTAAATAATCTAATCCTAAAGAGAGAATTGGTCAAAGAGCAAATCATGGAAACAATCAATGATTTCATTAAAGAGAATGACAGTAATGAAACAACATACTAAAATTTGTGAGATGCTGCTGAAACAGTGCTTATGGCAAAAATTACATCTCTAAATGTCTATATCAATAAAAGAGAGAAAGAGCTGCTCAATGAATTGGGCATGCAACTAAAGAAACCAGAAAAAGAATAAATTAGCCCCCCCAATTAAAAACCTAAATTAAAATCCTGAAAATCAAAGGAGAGATTAATAAAATTGAATGTTAAAAAACCCATTCAACTAATAAATAAAAATAGGTGCTAGTTTTATCATAAAACCAATAAAACAGATAAACCATTGGTTAATTTGGTTAAAAAAAGAAAAAAGGAAACCAAGTTATTAGTATCAAAAATGAAAAATGTGAATATACCAACAAAGAAGATAAAATTAAAGGAATTATTAGAAGTTATTTTGTGCAATTATATGCCAAAAAAACTGATAGTTGAAATGAAATGGGTGAATATTTACAAAACTGTAAACTACCTAGATTAAGAGAAGAGGAAATAGAATACTTAAATAAGCCTATCTTAGAAAAAGAAATTGAACAAGTCATAAATGAGCTTCCTAAGGGGAATCCCCCCCCCCCAGGATTTATAAGTGAATTCTACTGAACAATTGAGGAACAATTAACCCCAATTACTAATACAAATTATTTGAAAAAATAGATCAAGAATAAGTACTACCAAATTCTTTTTAGGACACATAATTTTGATACCTAAACCAGGAAGAGCAAAAGTAGAGAAAAGAAACAATAGACCAAATTCCTTAATATTGATGCAGAAATTTTTAATAAAATACAAGGAGATTTACAGCAATATATCACAAATACATTATGCGCAGGTGGGATTTATACTAGGAATGCATGACTATTTCAATATTAGGAAAACTATCAACATAATTCACTGTATCAGTAACAAAAATAACAGAAATCCTATAATTGTATCATTAGATACAGAAAAAGCCATTCCTGTTAAAAACACTAGAAAGCATAAAAATCAATAGAACCTTTGTTAAAATAATAAGTAGTATTTAAAACTAAGCACAAGAATTATTTTTAAAGGGGATAGGTTAGAAGCCTTTCCAATAAAATTGGGTGAAACAAGGATGCCCATTATCAGCACCATTAATCAGTATTGTACTAGAAGTGCTATCTCTAACAATAAGACGAGAAAAAGAAATTGAAGAAATAAAAACAGGTAATGAGGAAACAAAACTTTTCAGGTGATATGATAGTATACTTAGTGAGTCTTAGAGAATCAACTAAAAAACTGGTTGAAACAATTAACTTCAACAGAGTTGCAGGATATAAAAAATCCCTCACATAAATCATCAACATTTTATATACTACCAACAAAGTTCAGCAGCAAGAGATAGAAAGAGAAATTCCATTTTAAATAACTGCAGACAGCATACAATATTTGAAAATCTACCTGCCAAGACCAACCTCAGGGACTATTAAACACAACTACGCAACACTTTTCACATAAAGACAATCTAAATAATTGGGGAAATATTAATTGCTCATGAATAGGCTGAGCCAATTTAATAAAAATGACAATTCTATTTGTTAATTTACTTCTTCAGTGCCATACCAATCAAACTATCAAAGAATTCTTTTATAGAGCTAGAAAAAAATGATAAAATTCAAATGAAGAAGTTAAGAATATCAAGGGAATCAATGAAAAAAAATGTGAAGGAAATGTCATGGAGTTCGGTTTTAGGATTAGAGAGTTGTTTATTCTGGTCTGATAAGCCTAGCAATTTCAGATTTCAAACTATATTGAAAGTGGAAATAATTAAAAGAAGCTGGTACTGGCTAAGCAATATAGCAATGGATCAGTGGAATAGATTAGGCACATGATACCCCTGGTAAATGACTATAGTAATACAGTTTTTGATAAACCCAAATATTCAAGCTTTTGTGGTAAGAACTCACCATATGACAAAAATTGCTGGGAAAACTGAGAACAGTTTGTCAGAAAATAGGCATTTCATGCAATATACTAAGAAAAAGGTCAAAATAGATAAATGATTTTGACATAAAGGTCAATAACATAAGTAAATTGGGAAGCATGGAAAAATGTATGTGTTAGATCTATGGATAAGGAAAGATAGTGAGGATGACAGGAAGTAAAATGGATAATTTTGATTATGTGAAATTAAAAAAGCTTTTGTACAAACAAAACTAATGTGGCCAAAATTAGAAGGAAAATAGGAAACCAGGAGAAAATTTTTACAGAACATTTCCCTGATAAAAGACCTCATTTCTCAAATATATATGATACTGAACCAAATTTCTAAAAATACGAGCCATTCCTCGATTGATAAATGGCTAGCAGATATGAATAGGCAGTTTTAGAAAAGAAACCGAAGTTATCCATAGCCACATGAAAAAATACTTTAAATCACTAGAGATTAGAGAAGTGCTAACTTAGCAGCTCTGTTGAGATACCACCTTATCCCTATCAGATTGGCTAATATGCCAGAAAAGGGAAATTACAATGCTAGAAGGGATGTGGAAAAATAGATACATTAATGCATTGTTGGTAGAGTTGTGAAATAGTCTAACCATTCTGGAGAGCAATTTGAAACTGTTCTAGGGCTATAAAATTGTGCATATAACCCTTTGACCCAGCAATACTACTACTAGGTCTGTATCTCAAAGACATAAGAAAAAAGGGAAAAGGACCTATTTATACAAAAGTATTTATAGCAACTTCTTTGTGTGTGGTGGCAAAGAATTGGAAATGAAGGGATGCCCATAAATTTGGGAATGACTGAACAAGTTGTGGTGCATGTTTGTGACGGAATGCTATTGTACTATATGAAATGACAAGCAGGATGGTTTCAGAAAAACCTGGGAAGACATATATGAATTCATGCAAAGTGAAGTGAGCAGAACCAGGAGAATACTGTACATAGTAACAGCAGTATTATGAGGATGATCAATTGTGAAAGACCTAGCTGCTCTGATGAAGAAAATGATCCAAGACAATTCCAAAGCACCTATGATAAAAAATGCTATCTACTTCGAAAAAGAGAACTGATAAACTGCAAATGCATATTGAAGTATACTTTTTTAACTTTATTTTTCTTTCCTTTTTTTGTTTTATTATGCAACATGGTTAATATGAAAATTCGTTTTTCATCTCTTCACATACATAACCAATATTAAATTACTTGCCTTCTCAAGAATGGGGATTGGTAGGAAGGAGGGAGAGAGTTTGGGCTTCAAAATTTTAGAAAAAGATTATTAAAAATTTTAAAATGTAACTGGAAATATTTAATTAAATAAATGAAACAAAAAATTTAAAAAATAAAGCTCTATTCTTTTATTATTGTTATTGTTTTGGAGGGGGAAAGGGAGGGCATTTGAGGTTAAGTGACTTGCCCAAGGTCACATGGTTAGTAAGTGTTAAGTGTCTGGGGCCAAATTTGAACTCAGGTCCTCCAGACTCCAGGGTCAGTGTTCTATTCACTGTGCCACCCTAGCTGCCCCTTGGTCTTTTATTATTAATGTAAAGAAGGTATTTATACTAGTGGAGCACACACCATATCTAATTTTAATTAGAACATGCTACACAGGCTAAGAAACTTTGCTTTTCTTTTGAAGTAATGACCTGTATCCCCATTTACAAATTTTAAAAGTCAATAGCACTGTACATCAGATCTCTTCTGGTTCAGTAAAAAATGTTAATTACAAAATCGTACTATGACAGCACTAACCTATAGTTTTGCAAAGCTTTGCTCTAACTAATGTGATAATAGTAACTTGAATTTATAGAAGGCTTAAAGGTTTGTTAAGCAATTTTAAAGCAGGGCTACATGTTTTAAAGGCTGAGGAGTCATGCCCTAGTGTCAGTATATCACTGTATTTTGTATATCTGTCACATCACCCAATATATATTTTAAGAAATCTCAGCCGTGGCTTGTTATAATGCATTTGTATAGAATAACAATAGTAACTACATTACTGAATTGTTAGCTACTTCAAATTATACTGATAATCTAAATATTTTTCTACTGAAATTAGTATCTGTCTTCACAGACAGTATTTCCTGCTAATTTTTTTTACTTTATTATATTTTTTGAGCTAAAGGATTAGTATACTCATGTAATGAGGCTTTACAGATGGGGAAACTGAGTACTTGAGAGGGGTCCTTTATTTGTCTAGGTGGGCTCAGTGAATTCAGGGGAGGACTAGATTTCTGATCTCCTGAAGCTTTTCCCCATCCCTCTTGCTTTTTTAAGTTTCCCCAGATACCACCAGCAGCTAGGTAATGTACAAATAACAGAGTTAAACAGAGAATCAGCTCAGGGTGGGTGATTCCATTCACGTTTCCTGCTGAATCGTTTGCACTGAGTTTATCCCTCCATGGCTTGTCAGGCTAAAATAAATGACCCTCCAAACCTAAAACTGAACTCCATTACGTTTTCCTCTTCTCTGGAACAACCCAGAATTGGGGCTTTGTGCAGTGAAAAGGAATGCTGAGAGCTCACTGGTACTCCCTTGTGGCTATAACTGGCGGGACTTTATACAACATTTGGAGAGATTTTTTTTTTCCTTCCCTTTTAGAGAGGTTGTGTGAGCTATTAGGACTAATTCCATATTGGTAGTGGTATTGAAGGACAGAGGGCTTACAGGAACTGTGGACTGAGAAGAGATGAGCAGGAAGAATTGCATTAAGCTGCATTCTGAAGACCAGTTCATAACTTTACCAACAGTGCATTAATGTATAAATACCCATGCTGTCATACAGTAAGCATTTATTCCACATTCCAACTTATTAACATTTATCAAACTGCCATCTATGTGCAAGGCTATGAGACTATAAAGATGACAAAAATGTAGTCTTTCCCCTCAAAGATCTAGTAGATCCACAATATTTGTTGCAGATTATGTTCCTTACACTGTGTTAAACCTTGGGAGAAGATACAAAGAATGATAAAACTTGATTGGTGTCTTCAGGGAGCTCAAAATCTAGTTGTAAAAACAAAATGAACAGGAAATAAAAGACATGAGAACAAAATAAGGCAGAATATAATTGAGAATCTGGCATAGGGCGTTGGAAGTACTAGACAATTAATACATGTTTTTTGAATTGAACTGAAGAGCTAGCATTGTGTGATGGGAGGTCAGAGAAGGGAGAGATGATCATATACTGTGGTAGTTGGGGGAGAGTTCCTGCAAGAGGTGGGGTTTGAGTATTAGTACTTGGGTGAGAATCATTAATCACCCCCTTCCCCTCCCCCCTACAAATACTATTTTGGGATTCTTAAAGTTTTCAGCTTTTTGATGCTTGTGTTATAGCCTTTAACAGATAGGGAAATTGAGGTAGCTAGGTCGTACTCACTCTGGAATCAGGAGAATCTGAGTTCAAATCTGGCTTCAGACACTGCTAGCTGTGTGATCCTGGGCAGGTAACTTAACCTTGTTTGCCCCCAAAACAAAACAAAACACCCCCCCCCCAAAACATAAGGAAATTGAATTTCATCGAACATGGAAAGGACTTGCCCAAGTCAACACAGCTAGTATGAAGTGAAGATATAATTAGAACTCAGGTTATAGGGATCCCAGAAAGATCATATATCAGGTTACTGAGAGAGGGGCTATATCCTTAACTACTCTCAGTCTCATAGTTTCTTCCTCTGTAAAATGATGAAAGCACTCAAGCACTAACCTTAAGAGTTGTTATGACAATCATATTAAATTAGGTATACAAATTGCTTTGTAAACCTAAAAGCATCATATAAATGTCAACTGTTATTGTTGTTATTGTGATGATGACTCTGGCCATACTCTTTCAAAGTGTGAGGCTGGCTACATTTTCCTACCAGGGTTCTAGGGCACCCTGAAAGGGTACAGTGACTTTTCTCTAATGTTATCAGCTCCATCCATCTCTTTTCTGATGTGTTTCCCCACAGTGATTAGCTGCCAGTGATTAGTGCTGAAGATGCATTTAAACAGTTAATATCAATTAATTTATTTTTTATTTTTTGCTTTTTGGAGGGCAGTTGGGGCTTAAGTGACTTGCCTAAGGTCACACGGCTAGTTTTTGTGTTAAGTGTCTGAGTCCGGATTTGAACTCAGGTCCTTCTGACTCCAGGGCCGGTGCTCTATTCACTGTGCCACCTAGCCGCCCCTATCAATTAATTTTTTAAACATTCATTTTAAAATTTTGAACTCCCAATTCTCTCCTTCCCTACAGCCACTCCCCCATCCATTGAGATGGCAAGCAATATGAAACCCATTATACATGTGAAGTCATAAAAAACACATTTCTGCATTAACCATACTGTAAAAAGAAAAATAGAGTGAAAAAAATGTGTTCATCATTTCTCTCTGTGGAGGTGGATAACATTTTTCATCATGGGTCCTTTGGAGTTGTCTTGAATCATTGTATTTCTCACAATAGCTAAGTCTTTCACAGTTGATCATTGTTACAGTATTGCTGTTACTATATACAGTATTCTCCTGGTTCTGTTCACTTTACTTTCCATGAATTCATTTAAATCTTCCCAGGTTTTTCTAAACCTCATAGCATTATTAGCATTACATCACTATCATATACCACAACTTTTTCAGCCCATTCCCCAGTTGATAGGCATCTCCTCAATTTCCAGTTCTTTTCCACCACAAAAAAAGCTGCTATAAATATTTTTTTGTACATATAGGTCTTTTCCCTTTTTCTTTGATCTCTTTGTAATTTAGACCTAGTAGTGCTATTGCTGGGTCAAAGGATATGCACAATACAGGCCTTTGGGAAGAGTTCCAAATTGTTTTTCAGAATGGTTGGACCAGTTCATAACTTTACCAACAGTGCATTAATGTGTCCATTTTTCCACATCCTCTCAAGCACTTGTCATTTTCCTTTTCTGTCATTTTAGCCAATCTGATAGGTGTGAGGTGGTACCTCATAGTTCTTTTAATGTGTATTTCTTGTATTTGTATTAGTGATTTAAATCACTTTTTCATATGACTATTGATAGGTTTGATTTCTTCTGAAAACTGCAAATGTTTTTGAACATTTATCAGTTGGAGAACGGCTCTTATTTTTACAAATTTGGCTCAGTTCCCTATATATTTGATGAATGAGACCTTTATCAAAGAAACTTGCTGTAAATCTGCCCCACCCACCGCAGTTTCCTGATTTTCTGCTAATTTTGACTGTATTTTTTTTTTTTTGGTGTGCAAAACCTTTTAAATTTGATGTAATCAAAATGATCCATTTATCTCCTGTGATCCGCTTTATTTCTTGCGTGGTCATAAGATCTTTCCTTATCTGTAGGCCTGACAGTTAATTTTCCATAATCTCCTAATTTGCATATTCCCTTTTTGTCTGAATCAGGCATTCGTTTTCAACTTATCTTGCTATATATGGTGTAAGATGTTAGTTTATGATTATTTTCTGCCAGATTACTTTCCAGTTTTCCCAGAAGTTTTTACTGAATAGTGATTTCATGCCCCCAAAAGCTTGAATCTTTGGGTTTATCAAATACTAGATTGCTGTGGTCATTTTTTCCTATATATTGTATACCTAATCTAGTCTGCTGGTCAACTACTCTATTTCTTATTCAGTACCAGATTGCTTTGATGACTACTACTCTGTAATATGGTTTGAAGTTTGGTAATGAATTAACTTTTACAAAGGAGTATTTACTTCCAAGTTATAACAAGAACAGAAGTACACAAGTATCCTTCCAGCACCTGGGGACACTTTCTTCCTTTTGTCCCTGAGAGGAGCCGGCTCAGTCTTAATTCAGTTTTTACATGGCATTTATATCACCAAGTTATTTCCAAATTCATTGTGACTAGGCCCATAAAGTCACTCTGCCGTTTGGTCTTAACTTCCAGCAAATACTGGCACAGACCCCAGCTACCAGACCCTGGTGGCTTACTCTTTTGACCTTTGGAAGCTCCCCAAATCCATAGCTATTTCCAGTTTTCTTCCTCTAATACAGGAAAGAACAAATGCTAATAAGGAGGCAAAAAACAGATTCCTTTGATGAGGAAGGCTTGAGGCCCCTTACATCTTTGTCTCTGTCACCTGAATAACAACTAGGAAGGAAGAAACCAGAGCAAAGACTCACTTCTGCTTATCAGAAATATTGAACATTCCTCAGTTCAGGCTCTGAAGCCAATCAACACTTTTCTAATTGTCTCCCCATCATGTGATTGGTAGATTAGAAGTAGTTACAGAATGTCTGCTCATATAGGCGGACCTCAAGAAAACCTGGGAAGATTTACATGAACTGATGCTTAGTGAAGTGAGCAGAACCACAAAAACATTGTACACAACAACAGCAACACTGTGTGATGATCAACTGTGAATGACTTATCTCTTCTCAGCAATGAAATGATCTAAGACAACTTCAAAAGACTCATGATGGAAAATGCAATTCATATCCAGAAAAAGAACTATGAAGTCTGAATGCAGATCGAAACATACTATTTGTTCTCTCTTTTTAAAAATTTCTTCTTTCTTGTGGTTCCTTCCGTTGGTTCTAATTCTTTTTTTTTTTTTTTACAACATTACTAATGTGAAAATATGTTTAATATGAATGTATATGTAGAGCCTGTATAAGATTGCACACCATCTTGGGGAGAGGGGAGGGAAGGAAGGGGAGTAAAATTTAGAACTCAAAATCTTATGGAAGTGAATGTTGAAAATTAAAAGTAAATAAATCAATTAACTTTTTTTTTAAAGTCTGCTCATTCTCCAACCTGGGAAGCAGGGTGCTTCTATTCCACAGTTTTATACCTTTCTGGAAGCAGACTCCTCAGTTTCTTCCATGTGTGGATTATCTTTGGTTACATTATATTATGACCAAGCAAGAAATCATCTAGTGCAGCCTCTTCCTTTTATGGATAAAGAAACTACTGAGGCCCCCAAAAGTTAAGTGTCTTCTAGGTGATAATAGCTGACATTTATATAGTGCTTTACAATTCACAAAGTCCTTTCCAAGTGATCTAATTTGAATCTCACAAAAACATTGTAAGATAGGTATTATAGGTATTATTATTCCCAGGGTAGGGAACCTGTGACCTTGAGGCCACATGTGACCCTCTAAGTCCTCAAGTGTATCCCTTGGCCTTGAGGTTGCAGGTTCCCTACCCTTGATTATGCCCATTGTACAAGTGAGTTGACTAAGGTTTAGAGACATGCTCATGGTCATAGAACTAGTAAGTATCACAGGTAGGATATGAATATGTCTTTTTGCTTCGACGTCTTAGATGGGCACTTCCCTCAACAGGAATCAATTCTTTTCACACAAAGAAGTTTCATGCATCAAATATTTATCCTTGTTCTTCATTTATTGTGATTTTTGGAACCAGATAACAGCATTTATAGTTGGGCAAGCAGATTTTGTCCTACAGTCATCCAATTTATTTGCTTTTGAAACATTAGCTGGTTGTAGCAATTTGCATAGAATAAAAGGTATCAAAATTAACCAGTTATTTGATACTACAATTTGTGATACAGGATTACTGATTGTGATCTAGGCATGTATTTTTGCAACAGCTGCCTCTAGGTGTTCTTAATCTGTGCTCTGTGCACATGACTTTTAAAACATCTTGATATTTGTATTTTAATATAATTGGTTTATAATCACATATATTTAATTTTATACATTTAAAAGCATTCCAAAAAGGGGGTTCATAAGTTTCACCAAAATTCTAGAGGAGTCCATGGCAAAAAAATTAAGAATCATCAGCTTAGAGGATGTACATTTGTAGGGCCTTTCTCTCTGAATCTTCTGGGTCGCAGGTGGCACAGCATGGCTGAAGTGAGGGCATGGAAGGAAGGAGGGCAGGAATGTGGTACTTTCTACACTTAAAGAAAGGGCAGGGCTAGCTCAGAAGTATGCAAGGGTCTTATACTAGGAGTATGTATGGTAGGTATACATTTTGTGTGCTTTGGGACATGGAGGACAGAAGACTGGCCACCATTGATGGAAAGTGAACTGGGTATCTCCTGTGCTTCACATCCCATGGAGCAAGTGGGATGTAGTATCAGTGGAATAGGAAGATCTTTCCCACCCATTAATAGACCTGTGTGACCTGCTTTGAGCTCCAGCCCAGCTCACAGCTGTGATACAGCCTGAGTCGCACAGAGCCCGTTGTGGGAGGAATTTGCCCAAAAGAATAACTGAGACAGAACAGGAGAGGCAGAGCAGAGAGTGGAAGGGGGAACTTGCCTAGGGAAACTTGTTTGTGGGGGAACTTGTTTGTGGGAAGGCCTGACAGAAAGGATGCTTAAGATGCCAGCACTCTCTGGATTAGTAATGAGTACTTTGCTAAATCTTACTTCCTAGTATCCTAATAGTGATATTCCAAATAAATATTTTGGTTTTACCTCTGAGGAAGAGAATTTATTGTATTTTGCAACTCTGCCATGGAAATACGTATGCATATTCATAGCAGCTGCTGTGGGATTTGTGTTGGCATTACAAGGAATTAAGAGGAGGTCAAAGATCCAAGGCTGGATCTAGGCTTGGCTCCAGGATCTGCTGCCACAATGGCAAACTTGAAGCAGTCATATTCTATAACAAGGACTACTACACTTGGTCACCATGGAAGGAGTAGCTTAAAAGTGAATCATATCCAGACCTATCATCTGGATGAGAAGACTTCTGTGTCTTACGAATATTTTTTATTAATCTTTTTCATGCCATTTTAATTTTTACACCAATTAAACAAAATTTTGTTTTCTCTTCCTCTTACCTGCTCTCCTTCCCACTGAAACAAAATAAAACCCTTGTAACATATACATGGTAAAGCAAGAGAAAATCTTGCACTGATCATATCCAAAAATATGTCTCGTTCTGAATCTTGAGGACATTTCTTTAACAGCAGGTGGTTAATGTGGTTTATCATTGATACTCTGGAATTGTGGTTGACCTTTGTATTTTTTAGAGTTATTAAGTCTTTCAAAGTTGTTTGTAGTTGTTATATATTTTCTCCTTTTTCTGCTCACTTCATTTTGTAACAATTAACACAAATCTTCCCAGTTTTCCCTAAAACTATACCTTTTATCATTTCTTATGGCACAGAAGTATTCTATTTTGTTAAGAAACCTAATTTGCTCAGCCATTCTTCAACTGACAAGCACCCCCTGAGTTATTTTTGTTACTTTTAAAAGAACATTATATAAATATTTTTGCACATATAAGTCCTTTCCATTTTATTTTGTTCTCTGTAGTAAATAGGCCTAGTAGTAGTAACACTCGGTCACAACAGGTGTGTATATTTCATTGACTTTTTGAATATACTATAGTTCAGGGCAGCTAGGTGGCGCAGTGAATAGAGCACTGGCCCTGGAGTCAGGAGGACCTGAGTTCAAATCCGGCCTCAGACACTTAACACAAAAAACTAGCCATGTAACCTTGGGCAAGTCACTTAACCCCAACTGCCCTCCCCCCCCCAAAAAAAGCAAAAAAAATGAATATACTATAGTTCTAAATTGCTTTTCAATTATGGTTGGACCATTTCACAGCTCTCCTAATGTTTTACTGTAGACCGTGTAATGTTTGTGACTTTACTTTTTTTTTTTTTTTTTACAATCTGCCAGTTTTATGCATGTGAGGTGGAATCCCAGAGTTTCTTTAGTTTGTGTTTCTCTAATAATTAGTGATTTGGAGCATTTTTTTCATGACTATTAGCATGGATTGCTTACTTTGAGAATAGCCTGTTTATATCATTTGATCACTTATCAATTAGGGGATGGCTATTAGTCTTGTAAGTTTGAGTCAACTCCTTATATATTTTTGAAAATATATCAGAAAAACTTGCTGTAAATATTTCCCCCAGTTAATTGTTCTAGTTCTGTCCTTTGTAGTTTTAAGTGCATTGGTTTTGTTTGTGCAAAACCCTTTTTAAATTTTGTGTAATCAGAACGGAGCATTTTATCTTCTGTGATCCTCCCCATTCTTTCTTTGGTCATGAATTGTTATCCTGGCCTCTGACTCTAGGGCTAGCAGAAGGGAGAGAGGATTTCATAAGTCCTGCTTTGATTCACAGCTATCGATTTAGTGAATTAAAGTGTAGTGCCCTCTTTTTACAGTACACATTTCCTCTGACAACTACGTACATCACTCAGGGAAACATTCCCAATGTTTCACAGAGATATGGGAGGCAGGAATTCGCAAATATAAGCAGATAAAAGTACATATTCTAGCTAGATTGTGTTCACGTTCATATGCCTAATTTTAGGCCCGTACTTAGAGACCAAGATACGCATGTGTACATAGATCAAAGCTAGAGAGAATCTTAGTTTATTAACCTGGGAGGACATGAATTTATTTATTTAAAAAAATTTATAATAGTATTTCAGTATAATTAGTTTCCTTTGTCATCTTATATATTTTGTTTTATGCATTTAAAAACATTACTCTGAGAAGGGATTTTGAGATAGGATGCACCTGAGTCTACACACAAAATTTAGAATGCTTCATCTAGTACAACTTTCTAAGTTAAAATATAACAAAACTGAGGCCCCAGAGAAGAGGAAATGACTTAGCTAAGGTCACAGCAAGTAAAAAGCAGAGTCAGGACTAAAACCCCGTTTTTGTAGAGACACACACACACACACACAAACATGTGGTCTAGCACGCTCACATTTTCTTCTTGATTTTGGCTTTAAGAACTGTGATTTGACAAATTAGGAACCCAAGTAGATCTTTCCCAAAAGGGCACGATAGCATTCCCCCAATGAGTATGAAGGCTGCTAGGTTTCCAATTCTCTCCATATTGCTAGGTCACTAGGCAGTCTCCTTAAGAGCCTTTGCTGCTCCCTTTCATTTCTTTTTTTCTGAGTTCTTTTTTTTTCTTTTAGACTCAAGGACCAGAACACAAATACAGAATAGAAAAAAGAAACAAAAACATATCATAAACTTAAATATTGGAATTTAAATACGAAGTAAGAAAGAAAAAAAAGCATGTCATGTGCGTAGCAGAACACAAGAGATTTCAAAATATGCAACAATACATTTTTTTCAGCCACAAAGAACTATAATTTATTTCACTGCAGATATGCTGAACTTTTTACATTTCTATTTTCTAGCTTCCCACACTTTTTTTTTAAGTTTTAGTTTATTTTCTTGGTTACATCATTCATTTCCATTAAGGTTTTGAGTTACAGATTTTCTCCCCTTTTTGCCCCTACTCCCCAGCCCAGAACATTGATCCCACTGTAAGGCCCCTCCCACAATCTGTTCCCTTTTATGCCCTCCTCCAACACCCCTCTAGCTTTCTAGCAGGGCAGGGAGGGGCTCCCTGCCCCCGTCCCTGAATGTA